>OZ004710.1:65523747-66251247 GCA_963924515.1 Vespertilio murinus
CCTATGTTAATAGCAGCATTATTCACATTATCCAAGTGATGGAATCAAGCCAAATATCCATGGATGGATGAATGGATAAATAAAATGTAGCATATACCTATAATGGACTATTATTTAGCCTTTAAAAGGAAGAAAGTCCTGTCACATGCTACAACATAGATGAATCTGGAGGGCAGTATGCTATGTGAAATAAGCTAGTCACAAAAAGTGATATAGTATATGATTTCATTTATTTGAAAAGTAGTCAAATTCATAGAAACAGAAAGTAGAATGGTGGTTACCAGGGCCTAAAATATGAAAAGTTGTTTAATGAGAAAAGAATTCAGTTTTTTGAGATGAATAACTTTTGAAGATCTGTTGCACAACCATGTGAATATACTTATCATCACTGTATACTTAAAAATGATTAAGAAGGTCAATTTTATGTCATGTACTTTTACAATTAAAAATTAACAAAAAAATATTTTAGATTATATGCCATACGAAAGCAGATAGCAGGAAAACTCAGCCTGCAAGTTGCAGTTTGCTGATACTTCCTTTTTTGCCCAGCCTCTGGAAAGTTCTAGGTTCCATGCCTGACAAAACTCCAAACTATAAGGTTTCTTTCATTAGCCTTTGGGAGCCTAATAAAACACCTGCAACACCAATGGGCAAAAGAGTCTTAGAAAAATTGATTGCAAGTACTATGGTGAAAAGACCAGCAGAGTTAGAGATGTTAAACAAAGACAGGATAGTGAATGGGAGAGTGGTGTGGGCAGCTATTGCAGAGAAGATGTAATTTGTGACAAATTTGCAAGCCTGTTTGAGGAAGCAGAGGGAGTGTGGACATGGACAATTCATTGCTCATCTTACTCCCATGATGGCATAGTTTAGGTGAGGAAGAGTTATTCATTCACCCACTGTGTAAATTTGGGCAAGTAAATCTCCCGCCCCCTTAGCCTTATCTGTAAAAAGATGAGGGTTCGATGGGATCTCTCGTGCTCCTCCCACCTCTAAAAACCATGAAACTCTCACCAGGCTGATGAAGTGCCAATTATTTTATCCCTTCATTTGAACAGCTTTAAAGACTTTCTATGTCTCCTATTGAATAGATATTTGTTTACTCTAGAAAATAGGGGTAAAAACAAATTACAATGTAACTGACTAACTCCATTTGCACAGCTGGGCCTTCTCTTGATACCTCAAGTTTTCCTTCCCCTGGGAACCTGAGGAAACAGTGCAGACAGAAGGGAATTGGGAGCCGTGGTTAACTCCAATCTCTTAGTCCCATAGTAGCTATCTCCTTCCATTAAAAGTCTCTGAAGTCTCTTCCAGTTCTTTAACAAGAATGCTTGGGGAATGGGTCTCGTTTAGGAAAAGAATGTAAATCTCAGTGTTCATTTTGAAAATCATCCATTATGTGTGACAGTCTTGTCAAAAACAGCAACAGCAACATTCTTTGAGCTTTTCAAAAAAATTCCTCTCCTCCTTAATTGGTGACTACTAAAGGAAAAACAGGAGTTCAAAAGGGAGTCATAAACAGAGCTTCCTCCTTCCAGTTGTTCACCAGGCACTGTTTTCTAAAAAGGAAGAGGATTTTGGCCTCCAGGGTGTTTGGGGAGGGGGTGCTTTTATTCCTTGGGTTTCTGCAGTAGCTGTCTCCTTTGCTTTCCAGTTTGCAGCTGTCCTGTGATATGTTTATTTGAATTTCAGCCTCAGAACTGACTTGCCTTTGTTTCTGGCCCAAGGAATCTCTAGTCCGAATGGGAAAGTTCAGCTGCACTGTTCAAGTGAAACACATTGCAATGGGAAAACATGAACTTCAAGACTCAGGGAACAGGTTAGATTTTTCAAAGCAAATGCCTTTTTCCATGTTGTACTTTTGTTTACTTCTGTGGCCAGTAGTTGTGTTAACCTCATGGTTGCTTATAAATTTTCCTCGGGTGATTTCATTACCATGATATTTTGTCCAAGCAAAAGTTATTTGAAAACCCCATTTGCTCCCTTTGTGCATTCATCTCTGTGTTACAATTAGGGCTTAAATTTATATATATTTATATATATATATATATATATATATATATATATATATATATATGCAGCCATTATGATGGGCCTGTAGCTTGTAGCTTGATGTGCACTGACCACCAGGGGGGAGCTTCTTCCTGGTGGTCAGTGCACTCCCACAGCCAACCTCCCACCATCCCTCTCTACTGCCGGCCCAATTGGGACTGGGCGACACAGCCCCGATCCACTGGGAGGTACCCCACCCATGCGCCAATTCATACACTGGACCTGTAGTAATTAATAATTAATGATGGTATATTAAGTAATGCCTTGTAGGTATAAGGTGTGAATGGTCAGGGAAAACCCTAGCCTCCTACTCTTCCACAGCTCTGTGGCTGCTGTCATTTCTATTGGAATTTATTTACCTTCTATAATTGAAACTTTATACCTTTGAGTGGAGGACTGGACCCACCAGGGTGTGTAGAAAGCTTGGCTTCCTCCATTGCCAGGGAAACCCAAGCCTCCCTCCTACTCTCTGTAGCTGCAGCCATCTTGGTTGGGAAAAATTTACATACTAACTCTGATTGGCTGTTTGGCATGGCTGGTGGGCATGGTGGAGTATTGGCTAATTTGCATATCACTCCTTTATTAGATAGGATTTCGAAGATCCATTTTTTAAAATTTTTTAAATTAAATTTTATCTGTGTACATATCTTACCATTGCCCCCCCTCCCAAACATGCCCTCCCTCTCCAGAGTTTTGTGTCCATTCATTATACTTATATGCATGTATACAAGTCCTTCGGTTGATCTCTTATCTCCCTCAGATCTCCCTACCCTCTCCGCTGTAGTTTGACAGTCTGCTTGTTACTTTACTGTCACTATATCTATCTTATGGTTCATCAGTTTATAATATTGTTTATTATCCATAAATGAGTGAGGTCATGTGGTGTTTCTCTTTCATTGACTGGCTTATTTCACTCAGCATGATGTTCTCCAGTTCCATCCAGGTTGCTGCAAATGATAAGAATTCCTTCTTTTTTTATGGCAGCATAGAATTCCATTGTGTAGATGTACCATGGTTGTTTTTAAAATATATATATATTTTATTGATTTTACACATAGAGGAATTGAGAGGGATAGAGAGTTAGAAACATTGATGAGAGAGAAACATCGACCAGCTGCCTCCTGCACATGCCCCACCGGGAATGTACCTGCAACCAAGGTACGTGTCCCTGACCGGAATCGAACCCGGGACCCTTCAGTCCGCAGGTTGACGCTCTATCCACTGAGCCAAACTGGTTTAGACTGTACCATAGTTTTTTGATCCAATCATCTGCTGATGGACACCTAAGCTGTTTCCAAATCCTACCTATTGTAAATTGTGCTGCTATGAACAGGGGTGCATATATCCTTTCTGATCGGTGTTCCTATTTTCTTGAGACATATTCCTAGGAGTGGGATTACTGGGTCAAATGGGAGTTCCATTTTTAGTTTTTTGAGGAAACTCCATACTGTTCTCCTCAGTGGTTGCACGAACCTGCAATCCAACCAGCAGTGCATGAGGGTTCCTTTTTCTCCACAACCTCGCCAACACTTGTCAGTTGCTGATTTGTTAATGTTGGCCATTCTGACAGGTGTGAGATGGTACTGCATTGTTGTTTTGATTTGCATCACTTGGATAATTAGTGACTTTGAGCATGTTTTCATGTGACTCTTGTCTTTCCTTGTCTTCCTCTGAGAAGATTCTATTTAGTTCCATTGCCCATTATTTAATTGGCTCATTTATCTTCCTTTTATTAAGTTGTATAAGCTGTCTATAGATGTTGGAGATTAAACCTTTATCAGTGATAACATTTGCAAATATGTTCTCCCATACAGTGGGCTTTCTTGTTGTTTTGTTGATGGTTTCTTTTGCTGTGAAAAAGCTTTTTATTTTGATGTAGTCCCATTTGTTTATTTTCTCTCTAGCCTCCATTGCCCTAAGGGCAGTATCAGTGAAGAAGTTCTTTTGGCATATGTCTGAAATTTTGCTGCCTGTGGATGCCTCTAGTATCCATTTTGAATTTATTTTTGTGTATGGCGTAAGTTGGTGATCTAATTTCATTCTTTTGCAATTATCTGCACAGTTTTCCCAACACCATTTATTGAAGAGACTGTCTTGACTCCATTGTATGCTCGTGCCTCCCTTGTCAAATATTAATTGAGCATAGTGATTTGGATTAATATCTGGATTCTCTATTCTATTTCATTGATTTTCATGTCTGTTCTTGTGCCAGTACCAGGCTGTTTTGAGAACAGTGACTTTTTAATACACCTTGAAATCTGGTATTGAGATACCTCCTACTTTACTTTTCTTTCTCAATATTGCTGTGGCTATTCGGGGTCTTTTATTGTTCCAAATGAATTTTTGGAGAGTTTTTTCTAGGATAGTGAAATATGTCGTTGGTATTTTAACAGGGAGTGCATTGAACCTATAGATTGCTTTGGGAAGTATGGATATTTTGATGATGTTGATTCTATCAATCCATGAACATGGTATGTTCTTCCATCTGTTTACATCTTCCTCTATCTCTTTTTTCAGTGTCGTGTAGTTTTCAGAGTATAGGTCTTTTACCTCCTTAGTTAAGTTTATTCCTAGGTATATTAATTTTTTTTGGTGAGATGGTAAATGGGATTGGTCTCTGTTTCTATAATTCACTGTTGGTGTATACAAATGCTATATATTTCTTGGCATTAATTTTGTATCCTGCTACATTGCCAAATTCATTTATTAAGTCTATTAGTTATTTGATGCAGTCTTTTGGTTTTTTTATGTACAATATCATGTCATCTGCAAATAAGGATAACGTTACTTCTTCTTTTCCAATTTGTGTGACTTTTATTTCCTCTTGTCTAATTGCAATGGCTAGTACTTCCAGTACTATGTCAAACAGCAATGGTGAGAGTGGGCATCCCTATCTTGTTCATGTTATAAGAGGAAATGGCTTCAGTTTTTGCCCATTGAGTATGATGTTGGCTGTGGGTTTATCATATATAGCTTTTATTATGTTGAGGTATGATCCTTGTACTCCCACCTTGTTGAGAGTTTTTATCAGGAAAGGGTGTTGGATTTTATCAAATGCTTTTTCTGCATCAATTGATATGACTATATGATTTTTATCTTTCAATTTGTTTATGTGATATGTCACGTTTATTGATTTGCAGATATTGTACCATCCTTGCATTCCCAGAATAAATCCTATTTGGTCATGGTGTATGATCTTTCTGATGTGCTGCTGGAGTCGATTTGCTAGAATTTTGTTGAGGATATTGTCATCTGTGATCATGAGGGATATTGGCCTGTAATTCTCTTTCATTGAGCTGTCTTTATCTGGTTTTGGTATTAGGGTGATGCTGGCTTCATATAAGGAGTTTGGAAGTATTCCTTCCTCTTGAATTTTTTGGAAAAGTCTGAGGAGGATAGGTTTTAGTTTTTCCTTGAATGTTTGGTAAAACTTTCCTGTGAAGCCATCTGGCCCTGGGCTTTTGTTTGCTGGAAGATTTTTGATGACTCTTTCAATTTCTTCCCAAGTCACTGGTCTATTGAGATTTTTAGATTCTTCCTGATTAAGTTTTGGAAGGTTATATTTTTCTAGGAATATGTCCATTTCCTCCAGGTTGTCCAGTTTGTTGGAATATTTTGTAACAATCCTTTGTATTTCGGTGGGGTCTGTTGTTATTTCATCTCTTTCATTTCTGATTTGTTTATTTGGGTCCTCTATCTTTGTTTCTTTGTTATCCTGGCTAGAGGTTCATCACTCTTGTTTATCCTTTCAAAGAACCAATTCTTGGTTTTGATCTTATGTATTGTTTCTTTGGTCTCTATGTTGTTTATGTCCACTCTGATTTTTATTATTTCTTTCCTTCTGCTTACACTGGGATTTTCTTATTGCTCTTTTTCTAACTGTTTGAGTTATAGAGTTAGATAATTTGTTACCATTTTTTTCTTGTTTTATACAATAGGCTTGTAGAGATATGAACTTCCCTCTCAAAACTGCTTTTGCTGTGTCCCATAGATTTTGGATTGTTATGTTTTCATTGTCATTTGTCTCCAGGATGTTTTTAATTACTTCCTTGCTTTCTCTGGTAACCCAGTCCTTGTTTAATAGCTTGCTGTTTAGTCTCCATGTGTTTGATTTATTTGGATTATTTTTATTGTAGTTGATTTCCAATTTTATGCCACTATGATCTGAGAAGATGCTTGATATGATTTCTATGTTCTTGCATTTGAAGAGACTTTGCCTATGTCCCAACATGTGGTCTATCTTTGAAAATGACCCATGTGTACTTGATGTTTGATTCCCTCCTATTCCAAAAGGAAAAAAAATAGTCATATTTAGATACAAGAATATGTTTAGGAGGGGACATTTCCCAAAAAATGCAAAACTCTTAAAATAGACATAAGATGCCATATTATGTGCTTAGGAACACAGGCTTTTGATTTATTTTTACAAATGACAAGGAAATGAGGGAAAACATATAGATTAAGGAGATTAAGAGATATATTAACTGCTCAGTGGATAGAGCATCGGCTTGAGAACTGAAAGGTCCCAGGTTTGATTTTGGTCAAGGGCACATGCCTAGGTTGTGGGCCCAATCCCCAGTGGGGGACTTGCAGGAGGCAGCTGATCAATGATTCTTTCTCATCATTGATGTTTCTTTCTCTCTCTTCCTCTCTCTGAGATCCATAAAAACATATTTTGAAAGAGTCTATTTCTTTTGAAAATGTATAATGAGATATTTCCAAATGAATATATAAAATTGCACCCATCGCACGTGTGTGTGTGTGTGTGTGTGTGTGTGTGTGTGTGTGTGTGTGTGTGTTTGAATGGAGTTGGGCCTGGTATGGATACAATAAGATTGGCCATGATTTTGGTAACTGTTGAGGCTCGGTGATGGACACATGGGGATTTATTATACTATTTCGTCTACTTTTGTTATGTTTGAACATTTCCAATAATAACAAAGACTAAAAAAAAATAGAACACAAAGTTAAAGTCAAACTTCTGTGAATGTGAATCTTGGCTTCACTTCCCAGCCATGTGAGGTCCTTAAAGAATTAACCTTTCTGAGCCTATATGTCCTCATATTTAAAGTGGCAATAAGGTGAAGATTGGGTGAAATAATATATGTAAAAAACTTAACTCAGAACCCAGACCATGGTAAACAGTTCATAAACAGTATATATTATTATAATTATTTCCCCCAGTTTCCTAAACCTATAATTGCAGGTACTAAGAGAATTTTTGCCCTTAGAAGTTGCCACCATTGAAATAGACTAATTTTGCAAAATACATGGTGTCCACTGATCTTTTTCCAATGGTGAGCTTGTCTGGAAAAGAGAGGTTGTGGGAGCAGCATAGTGGAAACAATGGCAAAAAATCAGGTAATTGAACCTAAGTAATAAGAAATTCTTACTTTGAAGCTCTGAGTCTGTAAAAGCATCCCTGAGAAACCACAGCATCTGATATTTCTTTTATATCTGCTTCCTCCTTTCCCTCCTCCACACACTGCCCCATAGTGAATGTTGACTGATTAACATATTAATTCTCTGAGTTCCTCAGAATACAGAGGAGAGAAAGCACCTGAAGCAAGAATAGGGGTCCATTCTTGATATGGTCCTTATGTGTCACATAGGACTAAACTCTGTCATAGTACTTTATTTTTTTTTATGGGTGGATCATAATTTATTCAGTCAACTCCATTTATCCTCGGCCTTGTAAACCTAGTATACACATATTTGCTCAGTGGCTTGGTGAAGATAAACTGTGTTCCTGTGGTTTCCTACCCCTTTGGGTTCCTCTTTCTGTACCCAGGGACCAGCAGAAAAGCATACTCTACCATCCATTGGCAAGATGCTGATGCTTTGGTCCTCACTCTACCCCTAACTTGCTCGAAATTCCTTTTCAAATAAACATTGACGGACAGAATGAATGGGGTTTTTTTGTCCTTATTCCCCCCATTACCATCCAGCCCTCCCATTCATGTCCTTACCCCCCTGTTTTCTGTGCATTCATATAAATCCTTTGTTTGGTCTTTCCCCTGTACCACCAACCTTCACTACCTTCCCTGAGGTTTGAGGTTCTGATCAATGTTTCCCTGTCTCTGGACATGTTTTTGTTCATCAGTTTATGTTGTTCATTATATTCCTTAAAAGACTGATATCATGTGATATTTATCTTTCTCTGTCTGGCTTATTGAACTTAACATAATGCTCTCCAGCTCCATGCATGCTGCTGCAAATGGTAAGAACTCTCTCTTTTATACTGCAGCATAGTATTCAATTGTGTAGGTGTACCACTGTTTTTTTAATCCACTCATCTGCTGATGGGGACTGTTTCCAAATCTTAGGTATGGTGAATTGTGCTGCTATGAACATAATTGTGGATATATCCTTTCTCATTGGTGTTTCTGGTTTCTTGGAATGTATTCCTAGAAGTGGGATCACTGGGCCGAATGGGAGTTCCAGTTTTAGTTTTTTTGAGGAAACTCCATACTGTTTTCCACAGTGACTGCACCAGTCTGCATTCCCATCAGCAGTGCACGAGGGTTCCTTTATCTCCTCATCTTACCAGCATTTCTCATTTGTTGATTTGTTGCTGATGGCTATTCTGACAGGTGTGAGATGGTACCCCATTGTTGTTCTGATTTGCATGTCTCTGATTAGTGACTTTGAGGAGGTTTTCATATGTCTCTTGGCCTTCCCTCTGCCTTCTTTGGAAAAGTATTTATTTAGGTCAGTTGCCCAATTTTATTGGGTTGTTTAACTTCCTTTTATTAAGTTGAAAGACTCCCATGTAAATGTTGAAGGTAAAACCTTTATTGTTGATATCATTGGCAAATATGTTCTCCCATGCAGTCGGCTTTCTTATTGATTTGTTAATGGTTTCTTTTGCTATCCAAAAGCTTTTTATTTTGATGTAGTCCCATTTGTTTATTTACTCTTTAATTTCCATTGCCCTATTAGCAGTATCAGCGAAGAAATTGCTTTGGCATATGTCTAAGATTTTTCTGCCTGTGGATTCCTCTAGTATTTTTATGGTTTCCCATTGTATGTTTAAATTCATGATCCATTTTTATTTTATTTTTGTGTATGGTGTAAGTTGGGTAATTTGGTTTAATTTTTTTTTGCATGTATCTGTCCAATTTTCCAAATAACATTTATTTAAGAGATTCTCTTGACTCCATTGTATGCTCTTGCCTGGTTTGGGTCAATTTCTGGGTTTTCACTTCTATTCCATTGATCTATATGTCTGTTCTTGTGCCAGTACCAGGCAGTTCGAGAACAGTGGCGTTGTAATACAGCTTGATATCTGGTATTGAGATCCCACCTATTTTGTTCTTCTTTCTCTGAATTGCTGCAGCTATTCAGGCTCTTTATTTATTCCAGATGAATTTTTTAAAGGTTCGTTCTAGATCTGTGAAACATGCCATTGGTATTTTAATGGGAAGTGCATTGAATTTATAGATTGCTTTGGGTAGTATGGACATTTTGATTGTGTTGATTCTACCAATCCATGAACACAGTATGTTTTTCCAGCTGTTTATGTCTTCCTCTATCTATTCTTTTTAGTGTCCTGTAGTTTTCCATGTATAGGTCTTTTACCTCCTGAGTTAAGTTTATTCCTAGGTATCTTATTTTTTTGGTGCAATTGGAAATGGGATTGCTTTTTTAGTCTCTCTTTCTGTAAGTGCATTATTGGTGTATAAAAATGCCATAGATTTCTTGGCATTAATTTCATATCCTGCTATATTGCCAAATTCATTTATTAAATCTAATATTTTTTATGGAGTCTTTAGGGTTTTCTATTACAGTATCATGTCATCTGCGAATAAGGACAGCTTTACTTCTTATTTTCCAATTTGGATGCCTTTTATTTCTTCTTCTTATCTGATCAAAATGGCTAGTACTTCCAGCACTATGTTGAACGGGAGTGGTGAGAGTGAGCATCCCTATCTTATTCCTGTTCTTAAGGGAAATGGTTTTAGTTTTTGTCCATTGAGTGTGATTTTGGCTGTGGGTTTTTCATATATGGCTTTTATTATGTTGAGGTATGACCCTTCTATCCCCACATTTCTGACAGTTTTTATCAAAATAGGGTGTTGGATTTTGTCAAATGCTTTTCCTATATCAATTGATATGAATATGTGATTTTTATCTCTCAATTTGTTTATGTGATGTATCATGTTTATTGATTTGCGGATATTGTACCATCCTTGTATCCTTGGGATATATCCTACTTGGATATGGTGTATGATTTTTCTGATGTACTGCTGGATTCTATTTGTTAGAATTTTGTTGAGGATTTTGGCATCTATGTTCATGAGGGATATTGGCCCGGAATTCTCTTTCATTGTGTTGTCTTTATCTAGATATGGTATTAGAGTGATGATGGCTTCATAGAATGAGCTTGAAAGTGTTCCTTCCTCTTGAAGTTTCTGGAATAGTCTGAGGAGGATAGGTTTTAGTTCTTCATTTGAATGTTTGGTAAAACTCCCCTTTGAAGCCACCTGGCCCTGGAAGCTTTTTGATGACTGCTTCAATTTCTTCCATAGTTATCAATCTTTTGAGATTTTTATAATCTTCCTGAGTTTTTGGAAGGTTGTAGTTTTCTAAGAATGTGTCAATTTCCTTCAGGTTGTCTAGTTTGTTAGAATAGAGTTGTTAATAGTATTTTTAAATAATCCTTTGTATTTCTCTTGAGTCTTTTGTTATTTCACCTCTTTCATTTCTGATTTTGCTTATTTGCATCCTCTCTCTTTACTTCTTCATGAGCCTGACTAGAGGTTCATCAATCTTGTTTATCCTTTCAAAGAACCAACTCTTGGTTTCATTGATCCTTTATGTTGTCTTTTTTTTCTTTATGTCATTCATTTCTGCTCTGATCTTTATTATTTCTTTCCTTCTACTCACTGTGGGCTTTTCTTGTTGCTCTCTTTCTATTTCTTGGAGTTGTAGAGTTAGATGATTTATTACCATTTTTTCTTGATTTTGGAGGTAGGCCTGTAGAGCTGTAAACTTCCCTCTCAGGACTGCTGTCATTGTGTCTCATAGCATTTGCATTGCTGTGTTTTTATTGCCATTAGTTTCCAGGATGTTTTTTATTTTTTCTTTGATCTCTTTGCTAACCCAATCACTGTTTAATAGCATGCTATTCAGCTTCCAAGTGTTTGAATTGTTTTGAATGTGTTTATTGTAATTTCTTTTTAAAATTATTCCATTGTGGTCTGAGAAAATGCTTGATATGATTTCAATCTATTTGAATTTGGGGAGACTTTGCCTGCGACCCAATATGTGGTCTATTTTTGAAAATGTCCCATGTGCCCTTGAGAAGAACATATATTCAGTGACTTTGGGGTTAAATGCTCTGAAGATGTCAATTAGGTCCATTTGATCTAGTGAATCATTTAGAATTGCTGTTTCTTGGCTGATTTTTTGTCTAGAGGATTTATCCAGTGATGTCAGTGGTGAATTAAAGTCCCCTACTATGATTGCATTGTTGTCAATATCTGCCTTGATATCTTCCAAGTTTTTTTTTTAATGTATTTGGATTCTCCTGAAAGGGTGCATATATGTTTACCAGAGTTATATCCTCTTGTTGTACAGATCTCTTTATTATTTTGAAATGGCCTTCCTTATCTCTTCTTATAGTCTTTATTTTGAGGTCTTTTTTGTCATATATAAGTACTGCTACCACAGCTTTTTTTTTTTCTTTTCCATTTGCCTGAAAGGTGTTTTTCCATTACTTCACTTTCAGTCTGTGTGAGTCCCTTTTTCTGAGGTGGGTCGCTTGTAGACAACATATATGTAAGTGGTCTGTTTTTGTTTGTTTGTTTTTGTTTTGTTTTGTTTTGTTTTGTTTGTTTTTTTAATCCATTCACCTACATAATGTCTTTTGAATGGAGTATTTAGTCTATTTACATTTATTTCCTCCCATCCTGTGGATTGTTGTGAAACATGGGTGTGTTTATTTTTGAGTTTTGTTTTTTTAATTTATTAAGGTATTATATGTGTACATAGCTTACCATTGCCCCCTCACATTCATACCCTCCCTCCCCAGAGTTTTGTGTCCATTGGTTGTACTTATATGCATGTAAACCAGTCCTTCTTTTGATCTCTTGTATCCCGAAGATCTCCCTACCCTCCCCGCTGTCATTTGACACTTTGCTTGTTGCTTTAGTGTCAATATATCTATCTTTCTGTTCATTAGTTTATTATGTTCTTTATTATCCGTAAATGAGTGAGGTCATGTGGTGTTCCTCTTTCATTGACTGGCTTTTTTCACTCAGCATGATTTTCTCCAATTCCATCCAGGTTGCTGCAAATGATAAGAATTCCTTCTTTTTATGGCAGCATAGCATTCCATTGTATAGATATACCATAGTTTTTTGATCCAATCATCTGCTGACGGGCACCTAGGCTGTTTCCAAATCCTAGTTATTGTAAATGGTGCTGCTATGAACATAGGGGTGCATATATCCTTTCTGATTGGTGTTTCTAGTTTCTTGGGATATATTCCTAGTAGTGGGATTACTGGGTCAAATGGGAGTTCCATTTTCAGTTTTTTGAGGAAGCTCCATACTGTTCTCCACAGTGGTTGCATGAACCTGCAATCCCACCAACAGTGCACTAGGGTTCCTTTTTCTCCACAACTTCGCCAACATTTCTCCTTTGTTGATTTGTTGACGTTGGCCATTCTGACAGGTGTGAGATGGTACCGTATTGTTGTTTTGATTTGCATCTCTCGGATAATTAGTGACTTTGAGCATGTTTTCATGTGCCTCTTGGCCTTCCTTCTGTCTTCTTTAGAGAGGATTCTATTTAGTTCCACTGCCCATTTTTTAATTGGCTCATTTATTTTCCTTTTATTGAGTTGAATAAGCTGTCTGTAGATGTTGGAGATTAAACCTTTACCAGTGATATCATTTGCAAATGTGTTCTCCCATACAGTGGGTTTTCTTGTTGTTTTGTTGATGGTTTCTTTTGCTGTAAAAAAGCTTTTTATTTTGATGTAGTCCCATTTGTTTATTTTCTCTTTAGCTTCCATTGCCCTAGGGTTAGTATCAGTGAAGCAGTTCTTTAGGCATATGTCTGAGATTTTGCTACCTGTGGATGTCTCTAATATTTTTATGGTTTCCCGTCTTATGGTCTTATGTTTAAGTCCTGTATCCATTTTGAGTTTATTTTTGTGTAAGGTGTAAGTTGGTGATCTAATTTCATTCTTTTGCATGTATCTGTCCAGTTTTCCCAGCACCATTTATTGAAGAGACTATCTTGACTCCATTGTATGCCCGTGCCTCCTTTGTCAAATATTAATTGGGCATAGTAATTTGGGTTGATATCTGGATTCTCTAATCTATTCCATTGATCTATATGTCTGTTCTTGTGCCAGTACCAGGCTGTTTTGAGAACAGTTGCTTTGTAATACAGATTGAAATCTGGTATTGATATCCCTCATACTTTACTCTTCTTTCTCAAGTTTGCTGAGGCTATGCGGAGTCTTTTATTATTCCAAATGAATTTTTGGAGAGTTCTTTATAGGTCTATGAAGTATTCCATTGGTATTTTAATGGGGAGTGCATTGAACTTATAAATTGCTTTGTGAAGTATGGACATTTTGATGATGTTGATTCCACCAATACATGAACATGGTATGTTTTTCCGTCTGTTTACATCTTCCTCTATCTCTTTTTTCGATGTCATGTAGGTTTCCGCATATAGGTCTTTTATCTCATTAGTCAAATTTATGCCTAGGGATCTTAGTTTTCTTCATGGGATGGTAAATGGGGTTGCTTTTTGAGTCTCTGTTTCTGTAAGTTCACTGTTGGTGTATAGAAATGCCATGTATTTCTTGGGGTTGATTTTGTATCCTGCTACATTGCCAAATTCATTTAAGAAGTCAATTAGTTTTTTGATGGAGTATATTGCGTTTTTATGTACAATATCATGTCATCTGCAAATAAGGATAACATTACTTCTTCTTTTCCAATTTGTGTGACTTTTATTTCCTCTTCTTGTCTAATTGCAATGGCTAGTACTTTCAGTACTATGTCAAAGAGGAGTTGTGACAGTGGGCATCCCTGTCTTGTTCCTGTTCTAAGAGGGAATGGTTTCAGTTTTTGCCCATTGAGCATGATGTTGGCTGTGGGTTTATCATATATAGCTTTTATTATGTTGAGGTACGATCCTTGTACTCCCACCTTGTTGAGAGTTTTTATCAGGAAAAGGTATAGGATTTTATCAAATGCCTTTTCTGTGTCGATTGATATAACCATATGATTTTTATCTCTCAGTTTGTTTATGTGATGTATCACGTTTTTTGATTTGCGGATATTGTACCATCCTTGCATTCCTGGAATAAATCCTACTTCGTCATGGTGTATGATCTTTATGTTGTACTGCTGAAGCCGATTTGCTAGAATTTTATTGAGGATTTTGGCATCTATGTTCATGAGGGATATTGGCCTGTAATTCTCTTTCATTGTGTTGTCTTTATCTGGTTTTGGTATTAGAGTGATGCTGGCATCATAAAATGAGTTTGGAAGTATTCCTTCCTCTTGAATTTTTTGAAAATATCTGAGGAGTATAGATTTTAGTTCTTCCTTGAATGTTTGGTAAAACTCCCCTGTGAAGCCATCTGGCCCTGGGCTTTTGTTTCCTGGAAGTTCTTTGATGACTGCTTCAATTTCTTCCCAAGTCACTGGTCTATTGAGATTTTTAGATTTTTCCTGATTAAGTTTTAGAAGGTTATATTTTTCTAGGAATATGTCCATTTCCTCCAGGTTGTCCAGTTTGTTGGAATAGAGTTGTTTGTAGTATTTTGTAACAACCCTTTTTATTTTGGATGGTTCTGCTGTTATTTCACCTCTTTCATTTCTGATTTTGTTTATTTGGGTCCTCTGTCTTAGTTTCTTTGTTATCCTGGCTAGAGCTTCATCAATCTTGTTTATTCTTCCAAGGAACCAGCTCTTGGTTTTGTTTATCTTATGTATTATTTCTTTGATCTCTATGTCATTTATCTCCGCTCTGATTTTTGTTATTTACTTCCTTCTGCTTACATTGTTGCTCTTTTCTTGTTGCTCTTTTTCTAACTCTTTGAGATGTAGAGTCAAACTAACACTCCCTGAGTGATTCTCAGGCACTCTTTCTATCTGCTCTGGGACTAGGGTCAGAACAGGTCCATCTGATCCACCACCATTTTTTCCAGTCCTAGTCTATTTACATTTAAAGTTATTATTTAAAGGTTCTTGTTTGTAGCCATTTTTTGGTGTTTGTCTGTGTTCCTTCTTACCTTTTTATTTCTTCTTTTTACACCAGTCTCTTTAGCATTTCTTATATTGCTGGCTTGGTAGTGATAAACTCCTTTAACTTTTTTTTTTTGTCTGTGAATATCCTTATTTCCCCTTCAGTTTTGAATGATAGTCTTCTGGATAGAGTATTCTTGGATCCAGTCCTTTGGTTTGTATAATTTTGTAAATTTTCTTCCATTATTTTCTGGCCTAATGTGTTTCTGTTGAGAAATAGTTCGATAATCTAATGGGAGCTCCATTTTATGTAACATTCTGTCTCTCTCTTGCAGCCTTTACGATTCTCTCTTTGTCCTGAATATTTGCCATCATAATTATGATGTGTCTTGGTGTGGGTCTTTTCAGGTTCATCCTATTTGGGGCTTATGTGACTTTTTTCTTCACTACATCAAGGAAGTTTTCTGACATTATTTCTTCAAATAACCCTTGTTCCTCTTCTTGTTGTTCTGTCACCCCTATTATTCACATTTTTCCTTGTTTCATGTTGTCCCATAGCTCCCTTAGGCTCTCCTCCTGTCTTTTTTATTTTTTATTTTTATTTTTGATTAAAAAAATCTTTATTGTTCAGATTATTACAGGTGTTCCTCTTTCCTTACTCCTCCCCCATAGCTCCCCTTAACCTGATTCCCAACTCCACCCCGTGCCCTTACCCTGCCCCTGTCTTCATCCATTGGCGTAAGATTTTTGTCCAATCTCTTCCTGCACCCCTCAGACCTCCTTCTCCCTGAGAATGTAGTCCAATCCCTTTCTATGTCCCTGATTCTCTTATATTAACCAGTCCATTTTGTTCAGATTTTTTATTCACTTGATTTTAGATTCACTTGTTGGTAGGTATGTATTTGATGACTTGTTCTTGTTCATAATTTTTATCTTTACCTTTTTCTTATTCCTCTTCTTAAAGGGTACCTTTCAGCATTTCATGTAATCCTAGATTGGTGGTGATGAATTCCTTCAGCTTTTTCTTGTCTGTGAAGCATTTTATCTGACCTTCAATTCTGAATGATAGTTTTGCTGGATAGAGTAGTCTTGGTTTTAATTTCTTGCTGTTCATCATTTTGAATATTTCTTGCCACTCCCATATGTTCTGCATAGTTTCTGTTGAGAAATCAGCTGATAGTTGTATGAGTTCTCCCTTGCAGGTAACTAGCTGTTTTTCTCTTGCTGCTTGCAAGATTCTCTCTTTGTCCTTTGCCCTTGGTATCTTCATTATGATGTGTCTTGGTGTGGTCCTCTTTGGATTCATTTTATTTGGGGTTTTGTGTGCTTCCTGGGCTTGTAAGTCTATTTCTTTCACAAGATGGGGGAAGTTTTCTTTCATTATTTCTTTCAGTAGGCCTTCAATATCCTGATCTCTCTCTTCTGGCATCCCAAAAATCCGGATGTTGGTGCGCTTTAAGCTGTCCCAGAGGTTCCTTAGACTATCCTCACACTTCTGGATTCTTTTTTCTTTCTGCTTCTCTGGTTGGTTGATTTTATCCTCCTTATATTCCAGATCTTTGGTTTGATTCTTGGGGTACGTTGATCTATAGTTGAGTTTCTGTATATTCTTTATTTCAGATATTGTATGCTTAATTTTTGACTGGTCCTTTTCCATTTCTTTGATATTCTCTTTACAGTCCTTGAAGGTCTCACCAAGCTTCTTGGATGTCTCATCAAGTTTCTCAAAGGTTTTAGAAAATTTGAGTAATCTTATAAATGTGATTCTGAACTCTGTGTCGACCATTAGTTTACTTTCCTCCCTCTCTCCCATTTGTGACATGTTTCTGTGATTCCTCATTTTAGAGGAAGAACTGCTGAGCTGGAGACACACTTTGTTTCAGTGGGGCTTTGGTGCTCTCTGAAACTGTCTCCCGAATGTGTCACTTATGGGTGTGAGGGGTTGAAATTGACAACTAGGAACACTGGCTTCTGGATCACCAATGGGATGCAGTTCATTTGCTTGGGACTTGGCGGTTTTGTCGCTGGAGCTGCAGTTTATTTCTTTAAGCTGCTGCAAAAGCAGTGGTGTGGTGCCTAGGCGGGTCTGTAGAATGTGCTGGCAGGGCCTCAGGGTGGGGTGAGGTCTTAGGATATCACTAGGCTGGGGCCGGGCTAACAGTGATGGCTGTTGTCAGCCATCCCTGCCCTTCAGCGTTTCCAATTCCACCCCGCGGGTCCCTGGGATCCAGCACAGTAAACAGTGATTGCTGCACGTACCTCTGCAAGAGAGTTCCTCACTTTCTGACCTGATGACCACAGACCAGCTACTCCCTGTAGGCGGCTGGGACCCTCACATGACCCAAGAAACTGGATTTCAAAGTGAAAGTGATCCACACTTTTTTTTTCCCTTCTGGTTGAAAAAAAAAAAAAGCCACACACCCAGTTGCCGATTTGCGATATCTGATCTCCATACCTCGTCTCCTCAGCTTTTCAGCGTTGCGCTCCTTTCTCTTTCAGCTAGCCTTCCCATAGTTTTTGGTGATATATGTCCTTTATAATAGTTTTAATTCCTCTAAATTGTTGTATGAGGGGGCATACCAGCCATTCATCTACACCGCCATGTTGGTTCTCTCTCCTCCTGTCTTTTAAATTTTTTCTCCAAAGGCAATCCAGTTTGGCTGTGCTTTGCTTATCTGTCTTCTAATTTGGTCCTCCACTTCTTCTAGTCTACTGTTGTAACTTTCCATGGTGTTTTTTATTGCAGCTATATCACTCTTCTTTTCTTCTTGATTCGTACATAAGGTGTTGATTTTTTCTTCCATCTGCTTTATTAACTCTATGACCCTTATTTTTAATTATTTTTCTGACATATTGTATGCCTCTGTTTCACTTAGCTGCTTTTCTGGTGATTCCTCCTTTTCTTTCTTTTGGGGTACCTTTGTCTACCCATTTTTGGTCTCACTGACTGATCTAGATGTTGCTCCTTGGGCAGTTACAGTAGCAGCAGCTTCTAAGTTGGCAGCAGCTCCTCTGGTTTTTGCAGCAGTAGTGTCTCATCTAGCTGGTGAGGGAGGGTACTCATAAAGCTACTGTTCCTTGAATGGGGGTGGGCTGATTATTGAGGTTGCTGCTCCTCAGATGAGTTGCATGCGGCTGCTGCTCTTTGGAAGAGGGATGACTGCTCATGTGGCTGCTGCTCCTCAGACATGGGTGGACTGCTTGCATGGCTGCTGCTCTTTATATGGGAGCTTGTTGTATCATGCTGCTGCTGTTCCTCAGATGGGGTAGGCTGTTTGTGATGCTGTCACTGCTTGGACAGGGGCAGGTTGCTTGCAGGGCTGTTGCTCCTTGTACGAGTGCGGGTTGCTCATGGAGCTGCTTCTCCACAAATGGGGGCCAGTCTGCTTCCATGGCTGCTGCTCCTCGAACAGGGTACAGGCTGCTCCTTGGGTGGGAGTGAGATGCACATGCTGTTTCTGCTTCTTGGACAGGGACAGGCTGCTCATCCAGCTCCTTCTCATCAGACATGTGCAGGCTGCATGTGTGTGCTTCTTCTCAGACCAGTGTGGACTGCACAGGGCTGCTGCTCCTCAGATGTGAGCAGTCTGCTTTTGTGACTCCTGCTCCTTGGATGGGGACTGGTTGCTTGTGTGGCTACTGCTCCTCAGAAGAGGGTGGGCTGCTCACACAGCTGCTGCTCCTCACATAGGGGCAGGCAGCTCACACTGCTGCTGCTCCTTGCATGGGGTATGTGGCTCATGCGGCTGCTACTCCTCAGAACAGGACAGTATCACACAGCTGATGCTCCTTGGAAGGGGACTGGTTGCTTGCAGACTGCTGCTCTTTGGACAGGTGCAGAGTGTGGGCTGTGTGCAGCTGCTGCTCCTTGGACAGGGGACATCTGCATGGTGCTACCACTCCTCAGTCATGGGTGGGATGCTCAAGCAACTGTTACTCCTTGGATGGGGCTAGCTGATTTTGTGGTTGATGCTCCTCAGATGGGGAAGCTGGCCACTCACATAGCTGATGCTCCTTGAATAGGGGCAGGCCACGTGAAGCTGCTGCCACACACACACACACACACACACACACACACACACACACACACGGAAAAGGACCATTCAGAAATTAAGCATACACTGACTCAAATAAAGAATAATATACAGGGATTCAATAGTAGACTAGAGGATCCTAAGAATCAAATCAATGATTTGAAATATAAGGAAGCAAAAACACACAACCAGAAGAAAAAAAAGGAAAAAGAATTTAAAAATATGAAGATAATGTAAGGAGCCTCTAGGATAACTTCAAGTGTACCAATATCTGAATTATGGGGTTTCCAGAAGAAGAGAGATATCAAGATATTGAAAACCTATTTTAAGAAATAATGACAGGAAACTTCCCCTACCTGGTGAAAGAAATAGACTTATAAATCCAGGAAGTGCAGAGAACCCCAAACAAGAGGAATCCAAAGAGGACCACACCAAGAAACATCATAATTAAAATTCCAAGGGCAAAAGACAAAGAGAGAACCTTAAAAGCAGTAAGAGAAAAATAGTTACCTATAAGGGAGTGTCCATACGAAGGGAGTGGCAAGAAATATTCAAAGTGATGAATAGCAAGAACTTACAACCAAGATTACTCTACCCAACAAAGTTATCATTTAGAATTAAAGGTCAGATAAAGAGCTTCACAGATAAGAAAAGGCTAAAGGAGGTCATACCACCAAACCAGTATTATGGTATTTTTCGAACCATAAGACGCACTTTTTCTTCACCAAATAGTGGGAGGAAAAGTGCCTGCGTCTTATGGTCCGAATAGAAGAAGTGCCTGCGTCTTCATGAATTCTGACTCTAGCGAAGAAGAGTTCTTGGGGTTTTCAGAAGACTAGAGTACTCAAACCTTTGTCTTTATGTGTTAATGACAGTGATAATGGTTCTCAATGCCACTGTTGACTGCTGTTCAGTTTATATGGTTCAAATATTATTCTGTTATACTTTATTAAATATTTTATTACACTATTTGGTTCAGAATATTTTTTTTCCTATTTTTCTCCTCTAAAAACCAGGTGCGTCTTATGGTCGGGTGCATCTTATGGTGCGAAAAATACGGTATATGAAAAGCTGAAGGGAATTCTTTAAGAAGAGGAAGAAGAAAAGGGTAAATATAAAAAAATTATGAACAACAAAGTGACAACAAATACTTATCTATCAACAACTGAATCTAAAAAATCAAATGAATAAAAATTTGATGAACAGAATAACTGGTGAATATAATAGAATCAGGGGCATAGAAAGGGATTGGGCTGACAATTCTCAGGGGGGAAGGAGGTGTGGGGGTCTGGGAAGAGACTGGACAAAAATCTTACATCTATGGATGGATGAGAACAGTTGGAGGCGGGGTAAGAGCATGGGGTGGGGTGGGAACCAGGTAGAGGGGAGCTGGAAGAGGGGAAGAGAGACAGCAGTAATAATCTTAAAAATAAAGATTAAAAAATAAAATAATAAAATAAGGCCCTTCATGTTTAAGCTTTCTACATAGCCCATGGAGCTTAGCTGTGAGGAAGAGGTAGTCTGCTAGACAAGAAGGACCCTTGCCAGCTCTGAGTCATTGCAGGCTTCCTGAGCCCAGCCAATTTACCTGCTTCTCAAAAGATCTTTATTTGTCCTTCTATTCTCGTCAAAAGCTGTTGTCATTTCCTTTTCTGTCTGGAGACACTGGAAACTGCCTCCAGGCAACATGACCACACTGGCCCTTTGTGCAACCCCCAACTCATCAAGATGAAACCTTCTTAGAATTCCCATGCTTTGACTTTCCCTTCCTTATTGAGCCAAAAGCACTATATTTCTCACATTTCTAGAACTTCAACTATTCAAATTCTTTATTGGATCAGCAAGCAGCTTACGTTTTGGCTAAATGAAAAGTGCTGTCCTGGCAGTTTTGGTTTCATTAAGTGGTTGCACTGGGAAACATATGGATTCCCAGAATCAGTAACTCTTAGATCTGTAAAGCCCTCAGAAACTGCAGAACTGGGGACAAACCGGAATGGCTGCAACTTGATCATTAAAGGCTCATTTGTTCACTCATTCTTTGCTTTATTATTTTATTCCAGAAACACTTCCTAAATGCCTGAGCATTTAGGTATCAGTGCCTTGGCTCCACCCTCAGGAAGCTCTCATCTTGAGAGGGGGAGTAGATGGATAAGTAAATAGTCCTAATACACTGTAGCCAGTTCTGTGTAGGAGAGGCAGTGGCAGATAGTGGTTTAGAAAGTGCACTTTAAAATCAGTCTTGGTTTCAACCCCAGCCTTGCCACTTATTTCCTGGGTGCCCTTAGGTAAGTTGTGAAACCTAAGTTAATTCCAGAGCAACGGTATAATGGATGTAAGTACATAGTACCAGAGCAGCACAGAAGGCTAGCAGAATATCTATAGCTGATTATTGGGGTTCCAAAAAGCCAGGAGGTTGTGATAAGCTAACAAGATATAATTTTATCCTTACAAACACCCTATAGTGAGGCCTGGCAACAGGCAGGTGGATAGCTGGGAAGGGAGAATTTGCCCATTGGCATTGAGGAGCTAGCCATGAAGGCTCTGTTTCAGGCTCAGATTCCTAATCTATAGGAATTGGGGAGGACCTCAGTCCCAAGGGAAATATTTGGCTGAGTTTACAGCAGAGGGGTATAAAGTAGGACTTAGAGACAAAGATGGAGGTAAAAACAATATATAGGTACCACCTATGGTCTAGATATTAACCAGAATATGGGGGAAACATGAAGCAGGACAGGAAGGAGCCTGGCTTACAATGCTAGGGTTGGCAGGCATAGCAGTCATAGGAGTTCCTTCTGATCTCTGATTGCTGGGAGAGTGATCAAGCTGCTGCTATGCTCTGAACTTACCACTGCTTTTGCATCCAGGCCATAAATGCTACCGGCTTCTCCTGTTCAGTGAACAAACACAGCAGAGATACTAGACAAGGCCCACTTGTGGGAGACACTGGACTCCTTTTACCAGTGACATTGTCTGAAGGACTCCCTGATGGCCAAAACTTCCTTAGAATTGCATGTAGGCTAAGACATTTCCTTCTGACCTACATACCACACTTCCCTCCCTCCCTCCCTCCTTTCCTCCCTCCCCACCTTCTCTCCTTTATTCAGGGTCAGACTTAAGTTGCATTATAGTGCATAGCAGTGGCTCTCCCAGGCTTTTCTGGCTCCCTACCCATTTTCCATCACCACAGTTGCCCTAAATACATTTCTTATGCTTTGAATCCTATATTTCAGTCTGATTCTTGAAAGACCTAGACATGTGTGGCTTAAGGGGCTTCAATTTAAAGGATAAGGAGTTGCAATGACAAATATTTCATTGGATATTTAGTCCAAAGATTTTCACATTTCATTCCATGAAGAACATAGATTCACTGGATAAGCCTCGGGGGCCAGGAACATTGCTAGGCTCTGGACTACAGTAATAAACAAGGTGAACAAGATGCCCTTATGAAATTTGTCAGGAAAGAGCAGAGATTAAGCAAGTAGAGGGGAAAATATTTTTTTCTTGGTTTTGGTTTTCTTTAATACTTATCTGAGGATATTTTTCCATTGGTTTGTTTTAGAGAGAGGGAAAGACAGAGAGAAATATCGATATGAGAGAAACACTGATTGGTTGCCTCCTGCACCAGATCTGACCAGAGCACAGGCTAGGGAGGAGCCTGCAACCCAGAACATGCCCTTGACTAAAATCTAACCCAGGATCCTTTAGTCCGCAGGCCAACGCTCTAATCCACTGAGCCAAACCAGCTAGGGATTGTTATTTTTTAAAGCTAGTGATACAGTTCAAATCCTTACCAAGCTTGCACATTTTTATGATCTAGCTCCTACCTATCCCTTCGACCGCTTTTCTCAACATATTTATATTGTACTCTGCACCATCTAGCATGATATGCATGCAATTCCCATAACTCCATCTTCTCACTTTTGGAATTTTGCCCAAACTATCCTTCGCCCACTGGCCTTAGATCCATCCACCAGGCTTAGCGTGCCCACTCTGGGAAGTTGTCCCTGGGCAACTGCATATGTTCCTCCTGTACTCTGCTAGCAATTTCATTATAGGCAAGTAAGTGGAAAACTACAGAAAAGCAAAAAAAAAATGATGCCAGGCAGAAGAAATCCATATTCTTCTTTCCAAATCAGTTGGCTTATTTATTTATTTAAAAAGTGGTATCTTGACTTTTTATGCTCAAGCCAAACTTGTCTTCTGTTTTGTTGCAGAGACTGCTAACTGCCTTTTTGGTATCTCTTCTCCCCTGCCTCTCCACTGTAATAATATGCTCAGCTAAAATTAGTTATGCTTCTTAGTCTCTTGCAAATAGAGATGGACAATAAGATACAAGCAGAAGTCATTGGGGAGAGGCAGGTTTCTGGGAAATCTTTTTTGCTTTTGACCCTCCCTTCTACCCACTGCCTGGTAATTAAATGTGTTGCTTAAAGTTCCAGCAGACATCTTGGGACCATGAGGGAAAGGTCAAGAGAATTATAAACAGCCCTGACATTCTTGAGCTGCTAAACCAACACTAGCAACCGCCTACCTATGGACTTCTCATTACATGAGACAAATAAACCCTCGTGTGTTTCAGGCACTGTGATCAATTTTTTTTTTTTACTTACAGATTAATGCAAATATGAAATGATTCATCTCAACAAGTTATGTTCCCTTCTCCTTAGCAATACTGAAGCCTGGAGTGTTGTTCTTTCTCCCCACCATCCTTTCCCTAAATCTTGGCCTACCAAATCTTATCTACCACTGAACTCCCTATTCGAATAGTGTAAGAGTTTATCTTATCTCCCCAAACTAGATGTGTTATTTACCTCTTTTGACTCATCCCTATTGCACTTTATCTGAACTTCTTTTGAAATATATATGTATAGATAGATATACACTGAGTGGCCAGATAATCATGATCTCTGAATGCATATTAATCTGGTCACTCAGTGTATATCCTATATAATAAAAGGATAACATGCAAATTGTCCCCTCGACCAGGAGTTCGACTAGCAGGCAGGCCGTCCAACTGCCTATGTCCTCTCCTCCTGGCCAGGCTGGACGACCCCACCCATGCACGAATTCATGCACTGGGCCCCTCTAATAAACACACACACACACACACACACACACACACACACTGAGTGGCAAGATTATTATACGTTCAGAGAGCATAATAACCTGGCCACTCAGTGTATATTAATATAGATATATATTAATGTCTTATTGGTGTTGTATATTTCTTTGTATTTTTTTTGCAATGAATAGAAGAGATACTTACCTAGAGTACATATTCAGTGAATGCTTTTAGAATTAAGTATACATTAAGTATAAAAATACTAGAGGCCTGGTGCATGAAATTCGTGCATGTGGGTCAGTGGGGGGTGTCCCTCAGCCCAGCCTGCACCCTCTCCAATCTGGGACCCTTCAAGAGATGTCTGACTGCCCATTTAGGCCCGATCCAATGGGCAGTCGGACATCCCTTTCACAATCCAGAACTGTTGGCTCCCAACTACTCGCCTGCCTACCTTCTTGATTGCCCCTACCCACTTCTTCCTGCCAGCCTGATCACCCCCTAACCACTCCCATGCCAGACTGATTGATGTCTAACTGCTACCCTGCCAGCTCATTTGCCCCCAACTTCCCTCCTCTGCCGGCCTGATCACCCCTAACTGCCCTACCCTACAGGGTTGATTGCCTTCAACTGCCCTCCCTTGCAGGCCTGGTGCCTCCCAACTGCCCTCCCCTACTTGTCTGATCACCCACAACTTTCCTGCCTTGCAGGCCTGGTCCCTCCCAACTGCCCTCTCCTGTTGGCCATCTTGTGTCCACATGGGAGCAGGATCTTTGACCACATGGGGGCAGCCATATTGTGTGTTGGAGTGATGGTCAATCTGCATATAACTCTTTTATTAGATAGGATAAAGGCCTGTTGCACGGGTGGGGGCCAGCTGGATTGCCCTGAAGAATCAGGGTGGGGGTTTCCTTGGGGCATGGGGCAGCCTGAGAAGAGGCCTGTGGTGGTTTTCAGGCTGTCCATGCCCCCCAGCAACCCAAGTGGAGGCCCAGTTATCTGGGATATATTTACTTTCTATAATTGAAACTTTGCAACCTGGAGTGGAGCCAAGCCTCCTGCTTGCTGTGTGGCAACAGCCTTTTCTGTTTGGATTTGTTTACCTTCTATAATTGAAACTATGTAGCCTCGAGTGGAGGCTTAGGCTCGTAAGGGCAAGCAGAAAGCTTGCCTTTCTCTGTTGCTGGGGTATCGCCTCCCTCCTGCTCTCTGTAGCTGTAGCCATCTTGGTTGGGTTTATTTGCATACTCTCTCTGATTGGCTGGTGGGTGTGGCTTGTGCAGTGGAGTGATAGTTAATTTGCATATTGCTCTTTTATTATATAGGATAACATCTGTAGACAAACACATTTAACCACTGACTGCTGTATTTTTTAGAATGAATTTAGGCAGAATACAAGCAAGCAATTGGATAAAATGATATGTTTTTTAATTATTTTGGAAAAGGAAATTATTCACATGACAATGAGGGATTGACTTCTGTTTAATTTTATATTGTTCATTCTTTCATTGCAACTCTTATTGAATGTCTCCACTATGAAGCCATAATGCCATGAACAGGGTTGTATTAAGATGAGTGTGGGTTTGAACTGGGAAAATTATGATCAAAGGTGAAATATAGAGACTGATGAAATAAGCCAGTCAGAGAAAGATGAATATAACATGATTTCACTAATTTTTGGAATATAATGAACAACATAAACTGATAAACAAAAATAGATGCAGAGACATAGAAGCATTAAACAGACCGTCAAACCTCAGAGGGAAGGCAGAGGAGGTGTTGGATGGGGGGTAAGAGATCAACCAAAGGTCTTGTATGCATGCATATGAACATAACCAATAGACACAGACAGTGAGGTGGTAAGGACAAGTGTTGGGGGGTAGGAGCAGCCTGGAGAGGTCGGGGCGGGGGGGGGGGAACATATGTAATATTTTAAACAATAAAGAATTTAAATTTTAAAAAAATATGGAGCCTGAAAAGCCTATGGAATGTGATAAGATGCTGAATCAAGTTGAGAGAAGGGAAAACAGAAAAGAGAAATAAGCTTGTACTATTGGCCCAGACTTGGAGAACAGATAAGTAAATATTATTAAAGGCCTATTATTGCCGAAACTGGTTTGGCTCAGTGGTAGAGAGTCGGTCTGCAGACTGAAGGGTCCCGGGTTCGATTCCAGTCAAGGGCATGTACATTGGTTGAGGGCACATCCCCGGTTGGGGGGGGGGTGCAAGAGGCAGCTGGTAGATTTTTCTCTCTCATCGACGTTTCTGGCTCTCTATCTCTCTCCCTTCCTCTCTGTAAAATATCAATAATATATTTTAAAATAATTAATAAAATATTTTTTAAAAGGCCTATTATTTATGCTCATACCAGATATTGAAATTTTATTGAATATTACATGCCACAAAATGATGTAGATACATAAAGAGAAAGAGCTGACAATCTGTGTTTAAAGTGGATATTTTGATGAAAGATAAATGTTTATTTAGAATTCTATTAAAAATGACCAGAGACAACCACCTGAGAACTCATTTAAAAGAAATATCATCACACAAGAAGAAATCTCCTTCCCTCTGCTCACAGAGCAATTTGTTCATGTCTATTACAGCTTAGAAACATTGGATTATAACCTATTATTTCTATTTCTTTCTTAATTCTGAGTATAAGAATCACACATTATTCATCTTTGTGTTCATGTAGCACTATACCTAACATATAGTAGATAGTAAATTATTTCTGATTGAAACCTTAGTAATCTGCAATGTTTACAATTATTAACCACAGCCTTTTTGAAACACTCTTTTTGCTTTCTGGACACTGGATTATCTTCTTTCTTTTTTCTCCTCTCTATAAAGCCATTTTCAATTTCCTTTGCTAATTCCTCTTCCCTCCAACTGCCCTTTCAGTTCTTCAAGGTGCTGTTCCTTTTTTCCTCTCATTTTTTTTAAATCTCAAAAATTATTAGCATGTTATATCTCTGAATATCATTTCTTTAACATCTTTCTACTCTTGTCTTCTCAAACTTGGTTAATATGTATTTCAGACCTTCTTATGCCACCCTCAATGTCTCTACTTTCAGACATTTCTTTTTCATATCTTTGTGTTTCTGACTGTTTAATATCATCTGAACTGTTTTCCACTTCACAAATTCTCTTCATTAGTCTGTTTAACTCATCAAAAGAGGTTTTATTTTGTACTTAAATTATCATATTTTTCACTTCTCAGAATCCTTTTGGTTCTTTTTCTCACATCTACCACTTAGTTTTCATAGTTTATTTCTCAATTTTCATATCAAACATAGTTATTTTATATTTAATATCTGATTATTTTTATATCTTCAGTCTTTGTGAATCTGTTTCTGTAGTCTCCCACTAATAATAGCTTGTTTCTTTGTTAGTTTAGTGATTTTCTTTTTCATTGTGAGCTCATGCTTTTTGGAATTTTACCTCTGGGGATTCTTTGAGGTCATTTTAAAATTCTTTCACTTACTACTGCAATGTGCCTACAGGCACTATCAACCAAGGACCACTACAACCTGACGATTCTGTTTGGTGGTTTTGAAGACAGAGACATATTATTCTGCTCCCAAAAAATGCTTGAATGTGGTTGTGTGGTTAGGAATTCTCAGGGGAAATAACTTTCTCCAAACTTTCTTGCCTAATCCTGAGGAAATAGTTTCTAGGTCACTCACTGAGATAGTCACACAGAGAGGATTGTAGCTTTATGGACAGTATTTCCAGTCATTCTGGCTACCTTGCTTCAGTTTCAGGCTTTATCTCCTGTACCTGGTTGGTCCTACTACACAATCTTTAAATAATGACTCAAGGCTACCAGGAAAAAGCAGATACTCCTGAGACAAACTGGTTTTATTGCCTTCTAAGAAAGCAAGCTATATTGTTTCCTCTAATTCAGGGTTAGGGAATATTTTTTCTGCCAATGGCCATTTGGTTATTTATAACATCATTTGCAAACCATACAAAATTATCAACTTAAAAATTAGACTTCCATATTTGGTCAAACATTTAATTAACTCACCCCTTCTGCCTTGGCAGGGCCAGACCAAATGATTTTGAGAGCTTTAAACTGCCCATGGGCAGATTCTCCCCACCCCTGCAATTATTCCTTTTACTCAGTTCTGTTTCACTTTAAAAACAGCATTTACAATATGTTATCTAGCTTTTTAGGCATTCTTGATTTTTTAAATTTATTAAGATTTTAAAAATTGATTATTAGAGAGGAAGGAAGAGGGAAAGGGAGTAAGAAACATCAGCATGAGAGCACAACAATGATTGTGTGCCTCTCACACATACCCCTAGTGGGAATTGAGCCTGCAGCCATGGGCATGTACCCTGATTCACTAAGAATCGAACCAGCAACCTTCTAGTGCATAGAACGACACTCAAACAACTGAGCCACACTGACCAGAGCTAGCTATGCATTCTTGATTCATTCTCTCTCTCTCTCTCTCTCTCTCTCTCTCTCTCTCTCTCTCTCTCTCTCATTCTTTATTGAGAGGAATTTCACCACACACACACACACACACACACACTTATCTTATTGCCAGAAACAGAAATTGTTATCTTGGTTAATTTACTCCCTGGGCAGTATCCTCTCTTTAGACTATATTTTCTCTCTGGGTAACTCTTAAGTCCATATTCTTAGCATTCCCCTGGGCTTCAGATATGACTCAGAACAGCCTTCTGTGTATCCCCATATGAATCATCTAATTCATACCCCCTCCCCATATTTACTCTTTGTACTGTGTCCTCTATTTTAGTCAGGGGCAGAATAAGCTACCTAATCAATCAGGTTATAAATGTTAGTATCCTCTTCAAATCATTCTTCTCCCACATACCCAGCTACCAACTCTGGTGATGTGTAGCTGGGCTTCAGGCTAGCTGCTTCTACTCAATTCCTATGAAAACATCCTAGTTCAGGTTCTTACCCTGGCCTAGACAGTATCTCTAGTCACACAACTGGTCTTTGGCTCTAATCTATTTGATACCTATTCCATTATTGAAGCTGCCACCGTAACTCTCTTTCCAAATCACAGATCTGATCATATCATTTGCCTGCACCCAAACCATTATTGACTTTCCATTGCTTATTATGGAAAAAATTAAATTCTGATTTCTTTACTTAGTGTTCAAGGTACATGACAATAAATGCCGATCTTTACAATCTTTTAATAGTGATGTTTTATTCATGGTGCATATAATGCTCCAGTTACACAATATTTGCCATTCTTGGATTTAACTCCTTTACCTGATATACTATTTCCCTCATCTCAACTTACCAAAATCCTACTTTTTATTTAACTTTAATTTTTGTGCCCTCCATGAAGTTTTCCCAGAAATTAATTGCTCCTACATATGTACTCCCAAAGCAGTTTGCTTTTATCTTTTTGCAGCAGTTATCATATTGTTCCTTTTATTAGAGGTTATTATGTATATTGCTTAATTTTACCAGATGCTAAGTCCTTGAAGGCACTAGAGCAGAATGATCACACATTCTAGCTTTGGAGTCAAATAAACCAAACTCAAACATTGATCCCACGATTAGCTGTATGACTTTTGGGCTTATTTCTCTTGAATCTCAGTTTCCTCATCTATAAAAAGGGTTATATAGTAGTGTTGTAAAGTTTAAGTTATCTAACTTGTGTGAAGCCATTAGCACAGGGCTTGGCATGGAGTAACTATACAATAAACATTAACAATTATTATTAAAGGCAGATGCTACAGGCTGTTCATCTTTCTTATGTCTCTAACACTTCCTCTAACCTCTCCTCTTTCCTCTCCCCACTCCCCATTCCAGGGCTTACCCAAGTACCTAGCACAGACTATTCAAGAAATTATTCTTAATAGAATGCTGAAAACAACACACAGTTTTTATAGAAACCATTATATTCAGTCTGGGTAGAAACAGTTGACATTTGTATGATACACCAACAGACGAATGCTTATGGGCTGTCCCTGCATGATATATCAATGGAATATCCTGTCTGAACACCAAAGAGCAACCCCTTTCAGTATTGTCTGAACAAGCTGGCTTTACTGGGAGTGGGGAAAGAGAAAGAGGAGGTTTCATATCCTGGGGAAGTATTTGGAACTTAATGAGAAGTGTAGGCCAAGAAAATGACCCTGTTCTTTAAAAACCAAATGAAGCTACTGAATATAAGGCTTACACACAGCCTAGCCCATGTGTGAGCAACTGGGGGCAGAGTGTTGCAAAATCTTTTTCCTGGCCTGTAGTGAATTTTGAATCAATCCCACTTAGTATTTTACTCTCCATTGACACAGCACATTTTTCCTCTAGATTCTCATTCTCAGAACGCTTATTAACCAACATTCCTAATAAAACCAGTGCAACCAAGTGAATTACTTGAGGCTAGATATGAAGTTGATCTTCCCTCTATTTCTCATTTCAGAACCAAAAATGTTTATACTAGCAATTTACATTTCTTAAAATTACCAATATTCCAAAATGATCACGGTTTATTTGGATTCTGTATTTTTCTTTTCTATTTTAACGATGCACTACATTTTATGTCACACTTATTCTAATATTATTGGTAACATTACAATAAAGGTGAAATGTTTTAAAGTCCAACTTTTGTTAACTCTTCCTGAATTATATCCTGCATAACTTCAAATTCATCAAAACGTTGAAATGATGCTATATATATTTCTAATTTTATGTTTTATGAATTTAAGAATGACTTAGGCTTTTGCTACTTTGTTAACTATTTTAGGAATGTTGAGCTTTATCATGCAGAGATGATAAAAAATGGAATTTTTATTTAGTCTAATAGCACAGACGACTTAATGGTATTCTTGAGATCTGATTATTGCCCCTTAGGTACAGAGGTATGGAATAACTCAATTTCATAATACACTTCACATGAATACCTACCTGCCATCCCCCCTACACACACACTCAAGGAATTCAATTAAAAGGCTTTGTTCTTAAAACCAAAGCTTATATTTGACTGCCTGACTGACCTTTTAAAAATATTTTTATTGATTTGAGAGGAAGGGAGAGGGAGAGAAAGATAAAAACATCAATGATGAGAGAGAAACATTTAAGCTAACTATTTTAAACATTTAAGTTAACTATATATTTTGCATGCCCCACTCTGGGGATCAAGGCCACAACCCAGGCATATGCCCCAACAGGGAATTGAACTGTGACCTCCTTGTTCATAGATTGATGCTCAATCATTGAGCCACACCAGCTGGGCCGCCTGACTGATCTTTATTTTGTACATGTAACCCTTGATTCTTGTCTCTTCCATTGGAAAGACCATTGGGTCAGCCAATGTTATTCAGTCCCATCCCCTAAATAGTTTTTCTATCATAGTATCCTCACTCTCCACCCTAATACCTATCTTGATCTCAGGTAGCTGTCAAGTAACCACTGACAATGTCTTGGCAGACAAGTCTTAAATGAGGGTATTCCAATGTGTGTGTGTGTGTGTGTGTGTGTGTGTGTGTGTGTGTGTGTGTGTGATAGAGACAGACAGACAGAGACAGAAAGACAGAGAGAAAGCCGAAACCAGTTTGGCTCAGTGGATAGAGCATCGGCCTGTGGACTGAAAGGTCCCAGGTTTGATTCAGGTCAAGGGCATGTACCTTGGTTGTGGGCACATCCCCAGTGGGAGGTGTACAAGAGGCAGCTGATAGATGATTCTCTCTCATCGATGTTTCTAACTCTCTATCCCTCTCTCTTCCTCTCTGTAAAAAAATCAATAAAATATAAATTTTAAAAAAGACAGAGAGAAAAAAACAGATGGAGAAATAGAGGAAGGAAAGTGAAAACCTAGGAAGTGGAAAATAGTGGGGCCTGGCTGAGGTAATAATCTCAGAGATCTATAATATAAAGCCAGGATATTGTTTACTGGTTAGGAATTCCTAGCCTAAGGTTTTACCTATTTCAGTTAAAAAAAAGAAAGAAAAAAAAAACTTTAATACCCGTCCATTTTCAATATTTGAAGAAACTTTTTCTTATGTCAGAAAAAGTTTCAGGCACATTGATAACTGTTGAGAAAGGTAGTTTGGGAATGGCTTTATAAGGTAGAGTGATCACCTCAATGGCATCATCTGTAAGGTGCTAAGTAGAATCCCCAACTCCAAAGCAGAATTCCTGCTTCCAATCATTATTTACACCTTATAAAATTTGAAAGGCAAAAGAGTGGGAAATTGTTTGTTGCCATATCTTATGATCCAGAGAAGTCAATAAGAGCTTAGTTTGCTTCCAGAGCTGAATTTTTTGGAGCCCTCTTTTTTTGTTGTTGTTCAAGTTCCTCTCACTCTAATGTTATTGAAGCAGTAGAATATGAAGTGAATACAAACCTAGCTTTATAATCTCAAATTGGCCATCTAGGTATAATTGGCCAGAAAAATTTCTGTTTGAAAAGCAGCCGTATCCTTGAGATTGTGTTTGTGCTCTGACCTCATTTCCAAGTCTCACCCTTCAGTCACCCTTGTAACATAGGTGAGGCTTTTGCTTGCTCCCCTCTTGTCTTCTCATGCAGTATCAATCCTCTTCCTCTTCTTCTTGGCTCTCTCAACACCAAGTGCCTAACTCTCTTGGGCCCTTAGTCAGACCCAGTTCACTATAAAAGCAACTGCACCTTAGGTATTGGGCCTGCCCATGCCAACACTTCATAATTTACAATACTCTTACTCGTGCAGTCTTTCATTTTATGGGACAGACACAATATAAGGGTAAATGAGCCTTTCTCAAATAGTAAAGTCAGAGCCTATTGAAGCAGAAAAACCTTAAAAAACATAATAGTTACTGATTTTTGTTCCTGTCTTATTTTTCAATTATATCTCCAGAGGAATAGTGTTGGTCTTCAATGGTAACATTTTGGATAATGTAACATGTGATGGGAGAGAGGGGCAGCAGAGATCCTTCAATCGTACAATATAGGGAGTGAATACCTTCAGAAATCCAGCCACATTCACAATTAAGAGAATGAAAGCATCATGCTACAACATGGTTCTCACCTTTACTTGCATATTGTAATCATTAGAGGTACTTTAAAAACACTGATGCCTCTGTCTCATTCCAAGAGATTCTGATTCAAAAGATCTTGTGTGCAGCCTGGGCAACCAGATTTTTTGAACCACCCCTCCCCGAATGATTTTAATATACATCCAAAATTAATAACCTCTGTGTTACAGTATGAAGATTTTTTCTTGCTGATAAATGGCATCCAATATGGGATCCCACCAGCAACCTCTTGATGTAATATCAGGGTTTGATTGAATTTTTTTATTTTAGAAATCATCTTTGAAAAAACATTCAAGGGCTAAAAATGATTATCGATATTTACTAAACCGAATCCTGATACAGAACCTTATGATTGAACCTCAACAAAATAGTATTAGTAATATTAGTTTGTATTCTGTAGCATTAGTTATTAAAGTTTGGATATATTTAGGGTGACCAATACTGTTGTTACCTGGGACAGAAGGAATTACCAGGATGTGGGATTTTGGTTTTAAAACTAGAGAGTGCTAGGTAAATTGGGATGAGCAGAACACCTTTGACACATGGAGAAGATGTAAGCCATACTATTTGTACACTCACATCCTGACAAAAACAATAGAGACTAAGCTTTTTTTTTCTGGAGAGAATTGAAATTAATTTTATTTAGTTGGCATAGTCATACAATGGCTCAAAGGTAGCAAAAAGAACTACCAAAACTCCACAGTCTCTAAGAAGTTCTTTTTTCCCCATTTTTAAGTTAAGGTATATGTGTACATATCTTACCAATCCCTCCCCCTACTCCCATACATGCCCTCTCTACCCAGAGTTTGGCATCCACTGGTTATGCTTATATGCATGCATACAAGTCTTTCGGTTGATCTCCTATCTCCCCCATATCTCTCTACTCTTCCCACTGTAATTTGACAGTCTGTTTGTTGCTTTACTATCTCTCTATCAATCTTTTTATTCATCAGTTTATAATGTTCTTTATTATCCATAAATGAGTGAGATCATGTGGTGTTTTTCTTTCATTGACTGGCTTATTTCACTCAGCATAATGTACTCCAATTCCATCCAGGTTGCTGCAAATGATAAGAATTCCTTCTTTTTTATGGCAGTATAGTATTCCATTGTGTAGATGTACCATAGTTTTTTGATCCAATCATCTGCTGATGGGCACCTAGGCTGTTTCCAAATCCTAGCTATTATAAATTGTGCTGCTATGAACATAGGGGTGCATATATCCTTTTTGATTGGTGTTTCTGTTTCTTAGGATATATCACTAGAAGTGGGACTAGTGGGTCAAATGAGAATTCCATTTTCAGTGTTTTGAGGAAACTCCATACTGTTCTCCACAGTGGTTACACCAGTCTGCATTCCCACCAGTAGTGCACTAGGGTTCCTTTTTCTCCGCATCCTCGCCAGCACTTGTTGTTTGTTGATTTGTTGATGATATCTAAGAAGTTCTTAAGCTGGACTTGTGTAAGAACCTTGGTTGGAGTTTGACTTCTGCCTGCTGATAGTCAAGAGGCACTTGGAAAGTTTACATAGTAGATATTATCAGTGCATATGTCCAATTGTAATCCAAAACCCAATGGCAATACATATATATCTGTCAGCAGTTAATTCTAAAAATCAAGTTAAATGAACAAGAAAACTAATGGACAAAATAAAATAGAATCAGAGGCATGGAACAGATTGATGAATCTCTGAGGGTAATGAGAGGGGGGAGCGAGAAGAGATTAACCAAAGATCTTACCTATGGACACAGATGGTAGGGTGGTGAAGGTCTGGGACAGGGTGGGAAACCAGGTGGAGTGAGGGGGGGAAGGGAGACATCTGTGATACTCTCAATGATAAAGATTTAAAAAGTATGTAGTGTGCAGAAAGATAATTCATAATATTAAAATATCATAATAAAGTTAAGATTAAGATATAAACTTATTTCCAAAAAAAAAGCCATCACATAATGTGAGTGTTGAATAGAATTTGAGGATGGATCTGAAACTTATCATTATATAAAAACTCTTTTCAATTAGCAGATACCCACAAGTGGCAAGACGTCATGTTGGCATGTACACATCTGATGGCATGACACAAGTATGTTTTCTAAAGTTGTCCTGTTATTCTCAAGTGGAAAAGGTTAGAGTTGAGGGATGGGCCCATGGTAAACTTAGGAGGAATGCATATTTTAGTGTACTAACAAATGTATTTTTATTTTAAAAATTTTGTAAGGGTTATAAGGGTTTTGTAGTAGTCTGTGTATCTTGAGTTAAAAAAAATGGCAATTTATATAGTAGTTTAAAAATTGACTTTGGCCGAACCGGCATGGCTCAGCAGTTGAGCATTTCAAATCTATGAACCAGAAAGTCGTGGTTCAATTCCCCACCAGGGGACATGCACAGATTGCAGGCTCAATCCCCAATGTGGAGTGTGCAGGAAAGAGCCAGATGATGATTCTCTCACATCATTGATGTTTTTTGCTCTATCTCTACCTTCTTCTCTAAAATCAATTTTAAAAAAAATATTTTTTAAAATTTACTTTGGAATCAGGCTGATGGGTTCAAAATCTGAGTCTACTTCTTAGGACTTTATGCTGTGGCCTTTGGCAAGTTACTTAATCTCATCTATATAATTATATATTAATTAGAGGTCCAATGCACAAAATTTGTGAAAATTTCCTTCCCCTAGCTGCCGGCACTGGTTTCCCTCATGCTGCCGGCAACCAGGCTTACCCTGGCTGCCTGCAGCCAGTCCTATCCCCTCCCCCTACCCCTGCCCGCCCAAACCCACCTTGGCCTGGTGCTGCCCACATCTGCCTCCACTCCCACTTCCCCCTTGATTGATTGCCCCACTGGCTAGTGGCCTGGGCCTTCCTCTGCAGGGCAATTGTGGGGCGATGGCAAAGCCCCCCAACCAATTGCATCACACCTGCCTTGGATGACCTGGCGCCAGTGTGTGTCATAGCGTGGTCATCTGGACGGTCATTCTGCTGTTCGGCCATTTGGTCTATTTGCATATTATGCTTTTATTATTATAGACTATTATATTACCGTATTTGCCGGCGTATAATACGATTTTTTGGCCCTGAAAAATATGCCTCCAAGTGGGGGGTAGTCTTATACGGCGAGTATATAACAAACTCTGTATTTTGAGTGGAAATGTTAGGGGGTCGTCTTATACGCCCAGTCTCTTATACGCCGGCAAATACGGTATTTTTCAGGGCCAAAAAATCGTCTTATACGCCGGCAAATACGGTAATTATTAATGTTTTGTGTATATATAAATATATTACTAATATATATAACCTCATAAAGAGAATTATGCATCTTTGTTGAATTAGTATTAGGAATACATGAAATAATTGATATAAATCAGAGTCTTGCAACCTCAGCACTATTGATTTTTGGGGTGAAATAATGCTCTTTTGTCCTATCCTATGCATTTGTAGGCTATGTAGCAGCATGGCTGCCCTCTATCCACAGCTACCCCTCCTAGTGGTGACAACCAAAAATATCTCCAGACATTACCAAAAATATCCAGGGGATGGGAACAATACATGCTCTTCACTGAAAATCACTGGATATAAAATGATGCATGTCAACCTTAGAATATAGTAGGCACTCATTAAGTGGTAACTCTTACAATTGTTTTAACTTTGACTATTATTATATCCAAGTTAGAACTTTTATTACCACCTCTGAGCCTTAAAGATGTGTCAATATGTTTAATTCTAAAAATAGCTTCTTAAACTTACTCTTTTAGACTATGAAAACCAGTTTTATTTTTGCTAAGAGAAATGTCAGAAAATATAACTTCTCTTCCTCACATTTCTTGTGCCTACTAGTCCTGCAAATCTAAAATCTTTCCGTTTTACTGAGGTGTTACTCAACTATTTAAACATCTACAAACTACTTAAAATAGATAAGTGAACTAGAGGCCCAGTGCATGCACTGGGGTGGGGTGGGGGGTGGCCCCTCAGCCTGGCCTGTCCCCTCTCACAGTCTGGGATCTCTCAGGGGTGGGAAGCAACCCAGGCAATCAGGGGAAGGCGACACCCCTATCACACCTCTGCTGCTGTCACTGCTGTCAGCACAAGTCTCAGCTGGCCCTGCTTGCCTGAGCTTCAGTCAGTAGGGGATGTAGGAGGATATGAGGCTACTGACAAAGCTGAGGGGACTGCAGCAAGCATGCAGAGCAGCCAGCCCTGTACCCTCCCACTCCCCGTGGGTGCTGCCATCTTATGATGGCATGACAGTCAATTTGCATATTACATATTTATTATGTAGGCTATTTGTCGGGAATGGTATAAGTTGCAACTTTAAGGTCTTTAAGGCATAATCTTTTCTTCATCTAGTTATTTTCCCCTTTCCCAACATGCATGCTCCACAGAAACCTCAACTCGAACTTCACTGCTAAGTTGTGGCAATCCAGTATAAGGTTTCTTTGCCATCTCCTTTCTCAACTCTCCTTGTATCATTCTTGTTCCCATTAAAGGAAGAGACTCTCATCTATGAGTCTTTTTTAAATTTTCTTTACTGATTAAAGTATCACATATTTGTCCTCACACCCCCATTCCCATCCCAAACAACTCCCCATGTATGCCCTCACCCCCCTGTTGTCTGCGACCACTGGTTAAGCTTATATGCATGCATACAAGTCCTTTTGTTGATCTCTCATCCTTCCCCCAACCCTCTCCTACCTTCCCTCTGAGGTTTGACAGTCAGATCGATGCTTCCCTGTCTCCGGGTCTGTTTTTGTTCATCAGTTTATGTTATTCATTATTTCCCCTAGATGAGTGACATCATGTGATATAAGAAATACACTTATAAGAACCAAAAATGAGACAAGCTATAATGGTTACGCTGGGAGACAAATGAATCAGTCTGTAGTGAGTTCCTTTCAGGGGCAACAGTTCTTTTGAGTCCCAATTTCAATGTCAAACAGTTCCTTATGTGTACACATCAGCAATGATATTTCAGTTCTGGATGGTGGGCAAATGGTGGTAATGCAGGTATGACCCTCTCTGGATTGGTCTTGGGTATTCTTCAGCAATGCACAGCTGCTGACTGACTGCTAGTTTGGCAAGGTGTCGTCAGCAGCTTCCATCTCTGGACTTTTTCTCTTCTTTCATTATGGCTGCAGCATTCCTGTCAATTCATCTCTGTTGCAGGAATCCACTTGGTCTTGGAGCTGTTTTCTGAAAATATACAAACATATTTTCATCCAAAAGTTAATAAAGGAATATTTTCTATAAATTTGACTTGGGATCCATTTTCATTTTTTGCCCAAACGATTTTCCTTTGGCATGTTTTGACACCATGTGTGTTTTTCATTTGTGTCTTGCTATTAGCATTACAAATGAAAGTTAATTTTCTAAAGTAAACATTTTATAGATGTAATTTACTTACAGGATATTTTTCCTTACATGATATTCTTCTACTATCCCCCCCTTTTTGATATTCATATTAGGAGGTTTTGGAAACTTTATAATGTAGTCTTGATAGCTTTTAAATTTTAATTTTTTGTACTAAAATATGACTGCTATAGATTCATTACAAGTTATGTATTTTTACCATGAGGTGAACTACCAATAAAAATTTTACTTAACACTTTAGGAACAGCTTTTTGTCCAGTACAATTAATTTTTTCTAGAATATTTGTTTATTTCAATTACCCAATTTAAATTAGTCTGAAAACTGGACTACTAATGTACTGTCAAATTTAATACTCTAACAACAATCTTATTTTACCCTATAAATACTAGTGGAAAGGGGGAAAACCAAGATGGTGGCATAGGTAAACGCCTAACTGCAGCCTCACTCAACCATTTCAAAAAATACAACTAAATTATAAAGTGGACATTATCCAGAACTACAGGAAAGTTGAATGACTGGAAATTCTACAACTAGAAGGAAATAGAAAACCAGAAGGAAAATCAGAGGAAATGTAAAAGCTTAAGGTACGGAGAGACATGGTGCATGCACGGGAAGAAGATGGAGCCAGAGAGGAGGGGCAGCTGAGTGCCTGGCTGGCGTTCCCTAGTGGGAAGGAAACAAAAGCTCCAGACTGTGATGAACCCCAACTCCTACTGCACAGAACCCCAGTTCTGGGTGAGACCCTTGGGCTCCAGCCTCATACAGAGGGAATCTGGGCTGTAGGGCAGAGGCTCAGGGAAGTGGTGAAAGGCAGGGCCCCTGAGTTGCACACATTTCCTGAAGAGGACAGACTGTTGATTGGGCCACTGCATTGCCCTAGCGGGAAGGAGACATAAGCTCCTGAATGCTCTTAACCCCACTTCCAACTGCACTAAACCCCAGCTGCAGGCTCGTTGGGGTAGATACTAGATCTGGTAGCAGGCGAAACTCTAGGGCACCTTTCTCTCAGAGGTATTTGCAGCGAATACCAAAGGACACTGAGGTACACTGAGACTCAGGAACCTCAGAGGGCAGGGATAACCGGAAGCCAAGGCTATAGGCTCCACCCTGAAACTCTGCCCCACCCAAGCTGAACACAGAGGTTTTTGCAGGTTTCCAAGTCTAGTGGAATATGGCTGTCTCCTGACATAGACAAAGCTGATCCTCCCAACCTACCGTTTCCCCAAAAATAAGACAGTGTCTTATATTAATTTTTGCTCCCAAAGATGCACTAGGTCTTATTTTCAGGGGATGTCTTATCTTTCCATGAAGAAGAATACGGTACACATTTATTGTTAAATGAAAATAAAGGAAATTTATTACCTGTATATGGTATGGTAGTACAATAGTTGTCAACACAAACCAGACAAACTGTAAATCCTGGGGGCCTTATTTTTGGGGGATGCCTTATATTTCACTCAGAAGGAAACCTGTAAGTAGGTCTTATTTTTTGAGGATGTCTTATTTTTGGGGAAATGCGGTACCAACTCAGGGAAGCAGTGAAAATGCAGAGATGAAGAAACAGATCACAAACTATAGAAATGGAGGACAAAAAGCGACTGGATATAGAGTTCAAAACTAAGCTTATAAGGTTGTTCAAAAATCTCCTAGAAAAGGCTGATAAAATAAACGAGAGCTATGAGAATATGAAAAGGGATCAACTAGAAATAATAAAGCATCAGAAAGAAATAATAAAGGATCAAAAAGAAATAATAAAGGGTCAACTAGAAATAAAGAATACATTCTCTGAAATAAACAATATTATACAGAGTCCTAAAAACATAATGGAAGATTGCAAGAATCAAGTCAAAGGTTTGGAGCACAAAGAGCCAGAGGACACTCTTCTGCAGAAGCAAGAAAAGAAGAAAATCCAGAAAGTTGAAGATAATGTAAGAAACCTCTGGTACAACTTCAAGCGAACCAACATCAGAATTATGGGCATCCCAAAAGATGACAGAGAGCAAGATACCAAAAACATATCGAAAGAAATAGTGACAGAAAACTTCCCCCACCTTGTGAAAGAAATAGACTTCCAAGTCCAGGAAGCACACAGAACCCCAAATAAAAGGAATCCAAAGAGGACCACACCAAGACACATCATAATTAAAATTCCAAGAACAAAACACAAAAAGAGAATATCAAAAGCAGGAAGAGAGCCAAAACTGGTTTGGCTCAGTGGATAGAGTGTTGGCCTGTGGACTGAGGGGTCCCGGGTTCGATTCCGGTCAAGGGCATGTACATTGGTTGCGGGCACATCCCTGGTGGGGGGTGTGCAGGAGGCAGCTGGTCGATGTTTCTCTCATCGACGTTTCTGGCTCTCTATCTCTCTCCCTTCCTCTCTGTAAAAAAAAAAAAAAAAAATCAATAAAATATATATATTTTTTTAAAAGCAGGAAGAGAAAAGCAGGTAGTTACATATAAAGGAGCACCCATAGGACTGTCAGCTGATTTCTCAACAGAAACCATGCAGGCCAGACGGGAATGGCAAGAAATATTCAAGGTGATGAATAACAAAAACTTACAGCCAAAAATACTCTACCCAGCAAAGCTATCACTTAGAATCGGAGGCCAGATAAAGAGCTTCACAAATAAATTTAAGCTAAAGGAGTTCATCACTGCCTAGCCAGAATTATATGAATTGCTGAAGGGGGTTCTTTAGGAAGAGGAAGAAAATAAGGATAAAAATTATGAACAACAAATACATAACTATCAACAAGTGAATCTAAAAACCAAGGGAAGTAAAAATTATGATGAACAATGTTAACTGGTGAATATAATAGAATCAGAGGTTTGGAAGGGGAGGGGACTTATGATTCTCGGGGAATGAGGATTGGGGGGGGCAGGAAGAGACTGAACATAAACTGCAGCTCTGGATGAGGACAATGGGGCATGGGGAAAGGGCAGAGGGTGGGATGGAAACTTGGTGGAGGGAAGCAATGGAGGGGGGAAATGAAGAACATTTGTAATAATATAAACTATAAATATTTATTTTAAAATAATAAATAAATAAATAAATAAGTGGAAAGGATTATTTGCCTTCTTGAGTAGGCCCTGAGCATTCCTGGTATGAGGTTGGATTTAGGTATCAAAAACCCACTTTTCCATGCCATGGGTACAAGACAATTCAAATAAGTCTTGTTGCAATGAGAGGGCAGCTGCTGTTGGCCAAGTCTCTGTCTGTTATCTGGGTCCTGATTTGAGCTGAACATGGGAAGCTAAGCAGCCATGGGGGCAGTAGAGCTTCCGCAGAAGGCATGAGGGTTCAGGTGGCTGCAAAGTTGGGGGGGGGGGTTGAAGGTCTGTGCCCCACCTCTGCTGACCCCCAAGTTCTCTCCTGATGGCCCCTCTGCAACTATGCCTGTCTTAGGTTGTTCCTTCCCTGAGGAATCTTACCCGTCTCTGGCTAACCAGCCATCTTCTGGGGTCAAGGGTGATTTGAGGTTCAGATCACATTGGTAGCCTATGTCCCCGTGACCTCCATGTGTAGCACCTGCCTTGGGATACCCTTGCCTGCTGGTGAGGCCCTGGCACTAATCACATATCTTGGGGAACCCAGGTTTCCTCTCCTGGGAGGATGCAGCTCTCCCCACTTGATGAGAGACAGATCCATGGTACCAGCCACCATTAGGCTTTAACCTTGGCATTAACAGAAAACTCAGGCAACAGCTGTGGGCAACTGGATTGTGAGAAGAGGGTCCCTCTTGGCCAACGGGCAAGAAGGGCCAATATATAATGCTCAGATGCCTTCCCATGAGGCCCACTACACAGTAGAAGGGATTAAATCCTTTACTGTTCTTTTAAAATTGCTGCCAGACATTCAAAGAATTGGTTTGTAAATTTGTTTGGGATAATTGTACATTATGTTGTAATTCTAAAATATCAAGAGATGTGTTACCTTTGCCTCCATGCACCCAAAAGATGTTTTTTTATTGATTCCCAAAGGTGAGAGGTACTTTATAGGTAGTGGGGGTAACACGAACCTGGGAAAAATTATAATGACATTGTAGAATAATATCATGAAAAAATATTCTTTGCTCTAGGCCAGTGTTTCCCAAACTTTTGACATGTGTGTAAACCTTCTATAATTTTCATAATGCTCAGTATCCCTCGTTAAAAAAAAGGATGTATTTTAATAACAATCAAAATATATTTATTTTTTATTTTTTTGGTACATACACAAAATAATAATAAAAGAAAAATAAAATTATTCATAATAAAATATGAATATAAGTTATATTATTAACATGTATTTGGATCAATGAGAAGGATGAAGTTGACTTGACTCATGAGAACATAGAATTAGGCACAGCTAAACAAGATGCAGTGCATATCCCCACCAAATTCTTCCTGTACCTCTAGGGGTACGCGTACCACACTTTGGGAAGCACTGCTCTAGGCCATGGCAATTCCATTTCAAACTGGCTGTCAATTTCTTTTTGTATAGACAAAGTCTTAGTTACATTTTATTTTATAATTATTATTCTTTTTTTACATATGTGTCCTTATCCTTCCCATTACCCCCCACCCTCCACTCATTGCCCAACCCCCTGTTTTCTGTGCCATTAATTAGGCTCATATGTATGCACACAAGTCCCTTGGTTGATCTCTCCCCCTTACTCCCACTGACCACCTCCTTCCCTGAAGTTTCAGGTTCTGATGGAAGTTTCTCAGTCTCTGGATCTATTCTTGTTCTTCAGTCTATACTGTTCATTATATTCCACAATGAGTAAGATCATGTGATATTTATCTTTCTCTGCCTGGCTTCTTTCACTTAGCATAATGCTCTCCACCACCATCCTTGTTGTTGCAAATGGTAGGAGTTCCTTCTTTATTACCGCAGCATACTATTCCATTGTGTGTATGTACCACTTTTTTTTTAATTCACTAATCTGCTTATGGACATTTAGGCTGTTTCCAAATTTTAGCTATGGTGAATTGTACTGCTATGAACATAGAGGTGCATGTATCTTTTTTGATTCGTGTTAACAGTTTCTTGAGGTAAATTCCTAGAAGAAGGATCACTAGATCAAATGGAAGTTCCATTTTTAGTTTTTTGAGGAAATTCCATACTGCTCTCCACAGTGGCTGTACTAGTCTGCATTCCCACCAGCAGTGCACAAGGGTTCCTTTATCTCCTCATCCTCACGAGCATTTCTCATTTATTGATTTGTTGATGATAGCCATTCTGACAGGTGTGAGATGGTACAGCATTGTTGTTTTGATTTCCATCTCTCTGATGATTAGTGACTTTGAGCAGATTTTCATATGTCTCCTGGACTTCCCGTCTCTCTTCTTTAGAAAAGTGTCTATTTAGATCAGTTGCCTATTTTTTGATTGAGTTGTTTATCTTCTTTTTGTTCAGTTATATGAGTTCTCTGTAAAATTTAAGATTAAACCCTTATCATTGATATCATTGCCAATATGTTCTCCCATGCAGTGGGCTTTCTTATTGTTTTATTGGTGGTTTCCATTGCTGTTCAAAAGCTTATTTTGATGTAGTCCCATTTGTTTACTTCCTAGTTTCCATTGCCTTAGGAACAGTATCAGTGAAGAAGTTCCTTAGGCATATGTCTGAGATTTTGCTCCCTGTGGATTCCTCTAGTGTTTTTATGGTTTCTTGTCTTACATTTAAGTCCTTTATCCATTTTGAGTTTATTTTTGTGTATGGTGAAAGTTGGTGATCTTAGTTTCATTGTTTTTTCCATGTATCTGTACAATTTTCCCAACACCATTTATTGAAGAGACGACTTTCTTGACTCCATTGTATGTTCATGTGTCCTTTGTCAAATATTAATTGGGCATAGTGGTTTGGGTCAATTTCTGGGTTCTCTATTCTATTCCATTGATCTATCTGTCTGTTCTTGTGCCAGTACCAGGCTGTTTTAAGAACAGTGGCTTTGTAATACAGCTTAATATCTGGTATTGAGATCCCACCTACTTTTTTCTTCTTTCTAGGGATTGCTAAGCTATTCAGGGTCTTTTTTATTCAAGATGAATTTTTTGAGAGTTCTTTCTAGATCTGTGAAATATGCCATTGGTATTTTAATGGGAAGCATTGAATTTATAGATTGCTTTGGGTAGTATGGAGATTTGAATAATGTTGATTCTACCAATCCATGAACATGGTGTGTTCTTTCATCTGTTTATTTCTTCTTCTATCTCCTTTTTAAGTGTCCTGTAGTTTTTTACAGATAGGTCTTTTACCTCCTGAGTTAAGTTTATTCCTAGCTATCTTAATTTTTTTGGTGCAATGCTAAATTGGATTGCTTTTTTAGTCTCTTTCTGTAAGTTCATTATTGGTGTTACCAATGCCATAGGTTTCTTAGCGTTAATTTTGTATCCTGCTACATTGCCAAAATCATTTCTTAAATCTAATAATTTTTGATGGTGTCTTTAGGATTTCCTATGTACAGTATCATGTCATTTGCAAAAAAGGACAGTATACTTCTTATCCAATTTGGATGCCTTTTATTTCTTCTTGTATAATTGCAATGGCTAAAACTTCCAGCACTATGTGGAACAGGAGTGGTGAGAGTGGGCATCCCTGTCTTGTTCCTGTTCTTAGGGGAAATGGTTTTAGTTTTTGCCTGCCCATTGAGTATGATGTTGGCTGCAGGTTTATCATATATAGTTTTTATTATGTTGAGGTATTACCCTTCTATTCCCACCCTGCTGAAAGTTTTTATCAAAAAAGGGTGTTACGCCTAAACGGTTTGGCTCAGTGGATAGAGCATCGGTCTGCTAACTGAGAGGTCCCAGGTTCGATTCTGGTCGGGGGCATGTACATTAGATTTGGGCCCATCCCCAGTGAGGGTGGGGGTGCAAGAGGCAGCTGGTCTATGTTTCTCTCTCAGCAATGTTTCTAGCTCTCTGTCCCTCTCCCTTCCTCTCTGTAAAAAGTCAATAAAATATATTTGAAAAAAAAAAAGAAAGGGTGTTGGATTTTGTCAAATGTTTTTTATGTATCAACTGATATGACTATATGATTTTTATCTCTCAATTTGTTTATGTGATGTATCATGTTTATTGATTTGCGAATATTGTACCATCCTTGCATCCCCGAGATAAATCGTACTTGGTCATGGTGTATGATTTTTATGATGTACTGCTGGATTTGATTTGATAGAATTTGTTGAGGATTTTGGAATCCATATTCATAAGGGATATTGGATTGTAATTCTCTTTCATTGTGTTGTCTTTATCTGGTTTTGTTATTAGGGTGATGTTGGCTTTATAGAAGGACTTTGGAAGTGCTCCTTCCTTTTGGATTTTTTGGAATAGTCTGAGGAGGATAGGTTTAGTTCTTCTTGAATGTTTGATAAAACTCCCTTGTGAAGCTGTCTAGCATTGGGCTTTTGTTTGCTGGATGTTTTTTGATGACTGCTTCAATTTATTCCATAGTTATTAGCCTATTGAGAATCTTTGAAACCTCCTGAGTAAGTTTTGGAAGGTTGTATTTTTCTAGGAATGTGTCCATTTCCTCCAGGTTGTCTAGTTTGTTAGAATAGAGTTGTTCATAGTATATTTTAACAATCCTTTGTATTTCTGTGGGGTCTGTTGTTATTTTACCTCTTTAATTTCTGATTTTGTTTATTTGGGCCCTCTCTATTTAATTCTTGGGGAGCCTGGATAGAAGTTCATTAATATTGTTTATTTTTTTTTCAAAGAACCAGCTCTTGGTTTCATTGATTTTTGTATTGTTTTTTTTGGTCTCTATGTCATTCATTTTTGCTCTGATATTTATTATTTACTTCCTTCTCCTCACTGTGGACTTTTCTTGTTGCTCTCTTTCTAATTCTTGGAGTTGTATAGTTAGATGATTTATTACTATTTTTTCTTGTTTATTTTGCACTAGGCCTGTAGAACTATAAATTTCCCTCTAAGGACTGCTTTCATTGACTCCCATAGAGTTTGCTATGTTGTCTTTTTTATTGTCATTCGTGTCCAGTATGTTTTTAATTCCTTCTTTTATCTCATTGATCACCCAATATTGTTTGGTAACATGCTATTCAGCTTCCAAGTGTCTGAATTTTTTGGAATGTTTTTATTGTATTTTATTTCTAATATTATGCCATTGTGGTCTGAGAAATTGCTTGATATGATTTCAATCTTCTAGAATTTGGGGAAACTTTGCTTTTGACCCAATATGTGGTCTATTTTTGAAAATGTCCCATGTGTCCTTGAGAAGAATGCATATTCCATGGCTTTGGGGTGAAATGCTCTGAAGATGTCAATTACGTCCATCTGATCTAGTATGTCATTTATAGTTGCTGTTTCTTTGTTTATTTGTTGTCTAGAAGATTTATCTAGTGATGTCAGTGGTGTATTAAAGTCTCCCACTATGATTGTATTATTGCCAATCTCTCCCTTGATATCATCCAGAATTTTTTTTTATGATTTTGGTGCTCCTGCATTGGGTGCATATATGTTTATCACAGTTATATCTTCTTGTTGAATTGCTCCCTTTAGTGTTATGTAATCATCTTCCTAATCTCTTATTATGGTCTTTACTTTGAGGTCTATTTTATCAGATACTAGAGGCCCAGTGCACAAAATTTGTGTATGGGGAGGGGGTGTCCCTCAGCCCAGCCTGCACCCTCTCCAATCTGGGACCCCTCAAGAGAAGTCAGACTGCCCATTTAGGCCTAATATCACCAGAACAATTGGGCCTAAATGGGCAGTTGGGCATTCCTCTCACAATTCAGGACTGCTGGCTCCAACTGCTCACCTGCCCACCTTCCTGATTGCCCCTAACTGCTTCTACATGCCAGCCTGATCACCCCCTAACCACTGCCCTGCCAGCCTGATTGATGCTTAACTGCTCCACTGCCAGCCTGTTTGCCCCCAACTTCCATCCTATGCTGGCCTTGTCACCCCTAACTGCCCTCCCTTCAGGCCTGGTAACCCCTAACTGTCCTCCCCTGCAGGCTTGATCACCCTCAACTGCCCTCCCTTGCAAGCCTGGTGCCTCCCAACTGTCCTCCCATGCTGGATATCTTGTGTCCCCATGGGGGTAGGATCTTCTACCACATTGGGACAGCTATATTGTGTGTTGGAGCGATGGTCAATCTGAATATCACTCCTTTATTAGATAGGATAGAGGCCTGGTACACAGTGGGGGGCGGCTGGTTTTCCCTGAACGGTGTCCTGGATCAGGGTGGTTATTCCTTTGGAGTGTGGGGTGGCCTGGGTGAGGGGCTTGTGGTGGTTTGCAGGCCAGCCACACCTCCTGGTAACCCAAGCAGAGGCCCTGGTATCTGGGGTTTGGTTACCTTCTACAATTGAAACTTTGTAGCCTAGAGTGGAGTGAAACCTTCTGCTTGCTCCATGGTGGCAGCCACTTCTGTTCGTAATTATATATCTTATATAATTAAAACTTTGTAGCCTTAAGCAGAGGCCTGAGCCAGCCAGGGTGTGCAGAAAGCTTGGCTTCCTCCATTGCCGTGGGCAAACCTAGCCTCCTGTACTTTCCAGCTCTGTGGCTGCCGCTGTTTCTGTTTGGATATATCATTGAAACTTTGTAGCCTTGAGTAGAGTCCTAGGCTGGCAAAGGCAGACAGAAAGCTTGGCCTTCTCCATTGCTAGGGAACCCAAGCCTACCTCCTGTTGTCTGTGGAGGTAGCCATCTTGGTTTGGTTTGTTTGCATATTCTCTCTTGATTGGCTGGTGCGTGTGGCATGGCTTGTGGGTGTAGCACGGTGATAGTTATTTTGCATGTTACTCTTTTATTAGGTAGGATAAGTATCACAACCCCAGCCTTTTTTCATTTCCATTTGCCTGAAAAATATTTTTCCATCCCTTCACTCTCAGTCTCTGTGAATTCTTTGCTCTGAGGTGGGTCTCTTGTAGAAAGCAGATATATGGGTCATGTTTTCTTATCCATTCAGCTAACCTATGTCTTTTGATTGGTGCATTTAATCCATTTATGATTAATGTTGTTATTGACAAGTACATGTTAGTTGTCATGTTTTTCCTTAGTCTTTGTGTTTCTTCTTGCCTTTCTCTTTCTTCTTTTTATAGCAGTCTCTTTAGCATTTCTTACATTGCTGGCTTGGTAGTGGTAAACTCGCTTAGTCCTTTTTCCATTCCCTTCTTCACTTCCTATTTCTTTTTATTTTTCCTTTTTTCTTTTTTTAACAGACCCTTTAGCATTTCTTGCAGTGCTGGTTTGGTGGTATTAAACTCGATTAGTCCTTTTTTGTCTGTGAAGCTCCTGATTCCACCTTTAATTTTGAACGATAGCCTTGCTGGGTATAGTATTCTTGGATTCAGTCCCTTGTTTTGCATCACTTTGTATATTTCATTCCATTCCCTTCTGGCTTGGTGTTTTTCTATTGAGAAATAAGTTGATATTCTAACAGGAGATCCCTTGTAGGTAAATTTTTGTCTCTCTCAGGCAGCCTTTAAGATTCTTTGTCATTGGTGTTTGCCAATTTAATTATGATATGTCTTGGTGTATGGCTTTGGGATTCAACTTGTTTGGGACTCTATGTACCTCTTGGATTTGCATAGTTTTTTCTTGCCAATATCAGGAAGTTTCATTATTTCTTCAAACAGGTTTTCTACTTCTTGCTTCTCATTCTCTCCTTCTGGTATCCCTATTAAGCGAATGTTGTTTCATTTTGTGTTGTCCCAAAGCTCCATTAGGTTCTCCTCTTGCTTTTTAAGTCTTCTTTCCAGTTGCTGCTGTGTTTGTGTGTTTTTTCCTTCCTTGTCTTCTAATTCGCTGATGCTGTCCTCAGCCTCTTCTAGTCTACTGTATAAGCCTTCCATTGTGTTCTTTATTGCAGCTATGTCATTCTTCATCTCCTCTTGGCTCCCACTAGCACACTGTGGGTAGATGGACTCAGAGTGCCTGACTATTGGAACTTCGCCTCTATGGAGATGTGCTTTCCAGGTGCAGAGTTCTGATGCACTCTGAAGGGTCCTGGCACCGCAGTTGAGCCAGGTGAATATGGGCAATTATCCAGGGAGAGGGAATTCAGAATTTCTACTACAGGGCTGCATGGCCTTGTTTGTACAGAATCACACTCCCAGGGGCTCTCAGTGGCTCCCAAACACTGGCTAAGGAGTGGAGTGTCCTGGCTACCTGCATGGCTGGAAATGCATGGATCTGGAGTTCTTCCGCTGGGGAAGGGGAGGTTGTACTTACTGCTGCCAAGCAGTGTATCTTTGAGGTGTAGGTCGAAGGGTCCATGGGTTTTTATCTGGGATAGCAGGATTTTGGCTGGAGTTGCTGTTAGGTTAAGGGGTACTTCCAAGGCCTGTCTTGTTGGTGGTGTTGATGAGTTCCTGGAAGGCACAGGAGGACCAGGTTTGGTGGGAAGTTCAATGTAGGATACACTGTGTGAGGAGCTTGTCGGCAGTGTGGAAGGAAATGTATGAGCAAAGCATCCTTATCTGCCTTCGTGGGACATAACCCTGCTCCCAGCACTTGGGCCCAAAGAGCCTACTGTTCTATCTTGAGAGACTTTGCCATCTTGGAGTTGTTGATCAGAGGTGGGCAGGTGGGTGGAACACCTGACAGATCTGGGTGTCAGGGCTGTGCATAGACTGACAAACCACCGACTTCCCAGGGACTCCAGGATCCTGGCCACTGTGAATTGGGACACTAGTGGCCAGGACACTTAGGCCGCTCTCATCTATGAGTCCTCATTCCTCTTCTACCCTATTTCTGGAAATAACTTGTCCACAGCTCCTTTTCCCTCCATCAGCTAATAAAATAGCTTTCTTTCATTAGAAAAGCCCCTTGATACTGACTTCTAAAATTGCAGTCATCTCTTTGCTGAGCCCATGCCTGGACTTCTTTCTCAGTTTCTTTTTTCTCCTCAGTTTATTTTGTCAGATTTTCTTTGTTTACCTAGTCCTTAAATGTTTATATTACTCATTGTTCTGTCATCTTCTCTTCTCACTTAACACCAACCTTCCCTGCCCTCACCTAAGGAAATTTTATTTCTCTCATGGATTCAATTACTACCTACTTGTGGCCTCCAAAATCTCTATCTATGAATTAAATCTCTATCTTTAAGACACATTTAGCCAACTGCCTACTATGTACCCCCACTAAGAATTCTAGTGGGTACCCCAAAATCAACATGTACAAATGTGAACTCATTCTATTCTCAAAATTACTCCTCAACCAATGCTTCCTATGTCAGCATATTTGTCCAAGTCAATAATCTTGGTGCTATTTTTTATTCCTTTCTCTCCCCAAATATCCCACTACTAATTATCAATAACTGTCAATTCTACCTCCTACATATTTATTGACTCCACTCACTCCTTTTTATCCCTACTTACACCATCCTCTCTCTCCTAAACTGCTTCACAACTGGTCAATCTGACCTGTATCTTGCCCTGTGCACATAGAGTCAAAGGGATAATTCTAAAGCACAATTATTTATATTATTCTCCTGCTGAAACCCATTAGTAGTTTCCCAGTAATATTTTGGATTAAATTCAGCCTTTGACATGGTTTACAATGTTCATTATCTAGTACCTGCTAACTTCTTCAATAGTATTTCTAAAAAATCATTCACTCAGAACACAACTTCTTTGAGTTACTTGATTGATCATAATTTTTTCCCCTCTATCTGGATAACCACATTGGGTGCTTTTTGCTTGGATCACTCCCTTGCTTTGCATTTAGTTAATTCCAACTCATCCTATAGGCCCTGGTTTAAACATCACTTCCTCTGAAATACCTTTCAACCCCCTCATATCTGGGATAGGTGGCCCTCCTTATGTTCTACATTAGTACCCTACTTATTCCCTCTGTTAAATTTAACAAATTGTCTTATAATTGAGTTTACTTGTCTTTCTGTTTCTAGACTACAATATCCATTAGGTTGATTCCCAGCCTTTGGTGCTAAGTACATAGTAGCTGTGAAAAAATATTTGTGGAATGGAATTGAATTAAATGTCACCAAGGTTTCTCACCAAATGCATAGCTTTTATTCTCTCTCTCTCTCTCTAAAATCCTCATGTGGATTTTTCCATTGACTTTTAGAGAGAGTAGAAGAGAGAGGAAAAGACAGAGAGAAATATAAATGTGAACAAAACACATTGATTGGTTGCCTCCTGCATGAGCCCCAATCAGGGCCTGGGCTGTGAAGGAGCCTGTAACTGAGGAACGTGCCATTGACAGAATCAAGACCAGGACCAATCAGTCTGCAGACTGATTCTTTATCCACTGAGCCAAACCAGCTACGGCTTTATTCTCATTTTTAATATTTTCTGAATACTCAAATTATTTTATCCTTTCCTGTCTCCTTATCTTTTTTGTTTTCAAAACAGCATTGTGCATAAATTATATTTCTACATTTTTAAAGATTTCTAGTCCTCTTTTGCTGACCCCTTAGTGTTCCTTACCTTTGGACTTTTCCCTAAGACTGTATTCTTCACCATTCTGTCTTTTTACTTCACATTCATTGCCTGAGATATAATAAACATTCAAAAATGTTTATTTCCTTCCTTTCTCGTTCTCCAAAAACTTATTTAATCTCATGGCTTCAAATATCTCTCAGATTCTCCTTTCAATTTGATTAATCCAATGAAATACTGGTCACCTGATACATCAAATGAAGTACAAATAAAAAACATGGCACTCAACCACCACAATTCAGTTTATTCTTACAATATAATTTCTGTATTTGCTAGTTGAAACAGAGTCTCCTAATCAGTGAGGCTTCATGCACCTGGCATCTCTAACTCACTCATTAATTAATACCGTTTATGCAATTAGCCAGCAAGTATTATGCAATATCCTTTTTTTAAAATAAATCTTTATTACTCAGATTATTACAATTGTTTCTCCTTTTTCTCCCCCAAAGCTCCCTACCACCCAGTTCCCTTCCCACCCTCTGCCCTTACCCGCTCTCCCCCTAATTGTCTTCATCCATTGGTTAGACGATTTCAATCCAGTCTCTCACTGCTTCCCCACCCCCTTATCCTCCTGATAATTATCAGTCCGCTCCCCTTCTTTGCCCCTGATTCCACTATATTCACCACTTTACTCTGTTCCTCAGATATTTTTTCCTTCTCTTTTCCTTTTTTCCGTATATGAATTTCAAGTGGGACACTCTCTCTCATTTGTTTTTGTAGGGAAATACAACAGAGTGTTCTGTATCTAATGGCTGCAGACTGTCCAAATGTCGCAGAACCACATGAATAGCATCTGCTCCTCCTCCGGTTCATACAGCCCTCTCCCCCAGGGTCCCAACACTTCCCGGGGGCACATGGCTCTCCCGGTGCACTGGGCTCCCCGGGTCCCACCGCCCCCCTTGGGCACACGGCCCCCTGGGGCACAGGGCTCACTCTGGGAACATGGGTCCCCCAGGACCCATCGCTCACGGTGGGCTGGCTGGGACGGCTGCTGGTGTGGAGACCATGGCGTCGTGGCGGGAGCAGAAGGTGTGCCTGAGGTCCGTCATCGGTTCCCTCGCTCCCATGGTGGGCAGGCTGGGACGAATGTGGACGCGGAGGCCAGGGCGGAGCCAGCTCTGATCTAGGTGGGCTTCCCTCGCTTGCAGCGGCTGATGCGGGGGTGGCGGTGGCGGTGGCTCCCGCGGTTCCATTTCCACTGTAGTTTTAAAATCCACATGGCGGCAGCGGAACCCCTCCTTGGGGGCTCGGTAGAGGCTCCGGCCTGGCCAGGTGTTGGTGGGATTGACGGGCAAAGGGCTCGCCAGGGTCTCGAACGGAAGGCGCTGCACCAGCTACTTAACCGGCACATGCAATATCCTTTTAAATGTGTCTTATGTGTTGATTTATTTTTCTTTTCATCCTTCCATTATTCTGCTCCCATCACTTTACCCTTAGATTACTATATTAGACTTCTTCCTGCCTCCCTAATATCGCACTTTCATATCTGTTTTGTATATTGCGGCCATACACACTCCTTTAATGGCATTTCCTGTTGACTCCTCTACCTTCAGCAAACTTCGGTAATTTTCATTCTGTGCTCTCTTTCTTCTTCTTTGTACTTAAAACATCCATTACCTTCTTCTCAGTGTCATGTAATGTACATATCTGGACTGTAAACTCTAGGTGATCAATTACTTTTATTTGTTCATTTTTATAACCCCTGAAGCATATAAAAAATGACTGGAATGCAAATGGTAGGCATTTAGTAATTATTCATTGAATTGACTTGGCCACATCTGTTATTTAGTAGCACACTCTATTCTCTATATCCCCACTCTTGGTCTCTATTTATTTTTATTTATTATTTTTAAAAATTTATTAAAGTATTATATGTGTACATAGCTTACCATTGGCCCCCCCACACACACACACCACCCAGACCTGCCCTCCCTCCCCAGAGTTTTGTGTCCATTGGTTGTACTTATCTGCATGCATACAAGTCCTTCGGTTGATCCTTTATCTCCCACAGAAATCCCTCCCCTCCCCGCTGTCATTTGATAGTCTGCTTGTTGCTTTACTGTTACTATATCTATCCTTCTGATCATTAGTTCATAATGTTCTTTATTATCCATAAATGAGTGAGGTCATGTGGTGTTTCTCTTTCATTGACTGGCTTATTTCACTCAGCATGATGCTCTCCAATTCCATCCAGGTTACTGCAAATGATGAGAATTCCTTCCTTTTTATGGCAGCATAGTATTCCATGGTGTAGATGTACCATGGTTTTCTGATCCATTCATCTTCTGATGGGCACCTAGGCTGTTTCCAAATCCTAGCTATTGTAAATGGTGCTGCTATGAACATAGGGATGCATATATCCTTTCTGATTGGTGTTTCTAGTTTCTTGGGGTATATTCCTAGTAGTGGAGTTACTGGGTAAAATGGGAGTTCCATTTTCAGTTTTTTGAGGAAGCTCCATACTGTTCTCCACAGTGGTTGCACCAACCTGCAATCCTACCAGCAGTGCACGAGGGTTCCTTTTTCTCCACAACCTCGCCAACATTTGTCCTTTGTCGATTTGTTGATGTTGGCCATTCTGACAGGTGTGAGATGGTACCGCATTGTTGTTTTGATTTGCATCTCTTGGATAATTAATGACTTTGAGCATGTTTTCATGTGCATCTTGGCTTTCCTTCTGTATTCTTTTAAGAGGATTCTATTTAGGTCCATTGCCCATTATTTAATTGGCTCATTTATTTTCCTTTTATTAAGTTGTATAAGCTGTCTGTAGATGTTGGAAATTAAACCTTTATCAGTGATATCATTTGCAAATATGTTCTCCCATACAGGGGGCTTTCTTGTTGTTTTGTTGATGGTTTCTTTTGCTGTAAAAAAGCTTTTTATTTTGATGTAGTCCCATTAGTTTATTTTCTCTTTAGCTTCCTAGGGGCAGTATCAATGAAGAAGTTCTTTAGGCATATGTCAGAGATTTTGCTGCCTGTGGATGTCTCTAGAATTTTTATGGTTTCCCGTCTTATGTTTAGGTCCTGTATCCATTTTGAGTTTATTTTTGTGTATGGTGTAAGTTGGTGATCTAGCTTAATTCTTTTGCATGTATCAGTCCAATTTTCGCAATACATTTATTGAAGAGACTGTCTTGACTCCATTGTTTGCTCGTGCCTCCTTTGTCAAATATTAATTGAGCATAGTGATTTGGATTGATATATGGATTCTCTAATCTATTCCATTTATCTATATGTCTGTTCTTGTGCCAGTACCAGGCTATTTTGAGAACAGTTGATTTGTAATACACCTTGAAATCTGGTATTGAGATCCCTCCAACCTTACTCTTCTTTCTCAAGATTGCTGAGACTATTCAAGGTCTTTTATTGTTCCCAATGACTTTTTGGAGAGTTCTTTCTAGGTCTGTGAAGTATGCCATTGGTATTTTAATGGGGAGTGCATTGAACCTATAGATTGCTTTGGGAAGTATGGATATTTTGATGATGTTGATTCTATTAATCCATGAACATGGTATGTTCTTCCATCTGTTTACATCTTCCTCTATCTCTTTTTTCAGTGTCGTGTAGTTTTCAGCGTATAGGTCTTTTACTTCCTTAGTTAAGTTTATTCCTAAGTATCTTAATTTTTTTGGTGCGATGGTAAATGGCATTGCTTTTTTAGTCTCTGTTTCTGTAAATTCACTATTGGTGTATATAAATGCCATAGATTTCATGGCATTAATTTTGTATCCTGCTACATTGCCAATTTCATTTATTAAGTTTATTAGTTTTTTGAGGGAGTTTTTTTTTATGTACACTATTATGCCATCTGCAAATAAGGAGAACTTTAATTCTTCTTTTCCAATATGGACACTTTATTTCCTCTTCTTGTCTAATTGCAATAGCGAGTACTTCCAGTACTATGTCAAACAGGAGTGGTGAGAGTGGGCATTCCTGCCATGTTCCTGATCTTGGAGGGAATGGTTTTAGTTTTTGCCCATTGAGCATGATGTTGGCTGTGGGTTTATCATATATAGCTTTTATTATGTTGAGGTATGATCCTTGTACTCCCACCTTGTTGAGAGTTTTTATCAGGAAAGGGTGTTGGATTTTATCAAATGCTTTTTCTGTATCAATTGATATGACTATATGATGTTTATCTCTCAATTTGTTTATATGACCTATAATGTTTACTGATTTGCAGATATTGTACCTTCCTTGCATTCCCGGAATAAATCCTACTTGGTCATGGTGTATGATCTTTCTTATGTACTGCTGGAGCCGATTTGCTAGAATTTTATAGAGGATTTTGGCATCTATGTTTATGAGGGATATTGGCCTGTAATTCTCTTTCATTCTGTTGTCTTTATCTGGTTTTGGTATTAGGGTGATGCTGGCTTCATAAAAGGAATTTGGAAGTGTTCCTTCCTCTTGAATTTTTTGGAATAGTCTGAGGAGGATAGGTTTTAGCTCTTCCTTGAATGTTTGGTAAAACTCTCCTGTGAAGCCATCTGGCCATGGGCTTTTGTTTCCTGGAAGTGTTTTGATGACTGCTTCAATTTCTTCCAAAGTCACTGGTCTATTGATATATTTAGATTCTTCCTGATTGAGTTTTGGAAGGTTGTATTTTTCTGGGAATATGTCCATTTCCTCCAGGTTGTCCAGTTTGTTGCAATAGAATTGTTCATAGTATTTTGTAATAATCCATTGTATTTTGGCAGGGTCTGTTATTTCACCTCTTTTGTTTCTGATTTTGTTTATTTGGGTCCTCTTTCTTTGTTTCTTAGTTAGCCTGGCTAGATGTTCATTAATCTTGCTAATCCTTTCAAAGAAGCAGCTCTTGGTTCAATTGATATTATGTATTGTTTCTTTGGTCTCTATGTCGTTTATCTCCGCTCTGATTTTTATTATTTCCTTCCTTCTGCTTACACTGGGCTTTTCTTGCTGCTCTGTTTCTAACTCTTTGAGTTGTAGGGTTAGATAATTAGTTACCATTCTTTCTTGTTTTTTGCAATAGGCTTGTAGAGATATGAACTCCCTCTCAAAACTGCTTTTGCTGTGTCCCATAGATTTTGGATTGTTGTGTTTTCATTGTCATGTGTTGCCAGGATGTTTTTAATTTCTTCCTTGATTTCTCTGGTTGCCCAGTCTTTGTTCAATAGCATGCTATTTAGTCTCCATGTGTTTGATTTCTTTGGATTATTTTTATTGTAGTTGATTTCCAATTTTATGCCACTATGATCTAAATAAAATGCTTGATATGATTTCTATCTTCTTTAATTTGAAGAGACACTGCCTATGTCCCAACATGTGGTCTATCTTTGAAAATGACCCATGTGCATTTGAAGAGAATGTATATTCTGTGGCTTTGTGGTGAAAAGTTCTGAAGATGTCGATTAATTTCATGTGGTCTAGTGTGTCATCTAGGGTTGATGTTTCTTTGCTAATTTTTTGTTTAGATGATTTTTCCATAGTAGGAGGTATTAAAATCTCCTACTATGATTGTATTTCTATTAATCTCTCCCTTAATGGCCTTCAGCAGCTTTTCTATGTATTTGGGTGCTCCCGTCTTGGGTGCATATATGTTTACCAGGGTTATTTCTTCTTGTTGGATTGCTCCCTTTAGTATAATGAAGTGGCCTTCATTATCTCTTGTTATGTCCTTCACTTTGAGATCTAATTTGTCAGATATATGTATTGCTACACCAGCTTTTTTTCCATTTCCATTCACCTGGAAAACCTTTTTCCATCCCTTCACCCTCAGTCTGTGTGCATCTTTTTTCTGAAGAGGGTTTCTTGTAGACAGCAGATATATGGGTCTTGCTTTCTTATCCAATCTGTTACCCTAGGTCTTTTGATTGGAATATTTAATCCATTTATATTTAAAGTTATTATTGATAGGTAGGTATTTGATGACATTTTTATTCTATTCTGCTGTGTTCCTTCTTTGCTTCCTATTTCTTTATTTTTAGAGTAGACCCTTTAGCATTTCTTGCATTGCTGGTTTGGTGGAGATAAATTCCTTTAGTCTTTTTTTGTCTGTGAAGTTCCTGATTTCACCTTCAATATTTATTGATAGCCTTGCTAGGTACAGTATTCTTGGATTCAGACCCTTCCTTTGCATGAATTTTTATATTTCATCCCATTGCCTTCTGGCCTGACGAGTTTCTGTTGAGAAATCAGTTGCTAGTCTGATAGGGGTTCCTTTATATATAACTTTCTGTTTCTCTCTGGCTGCTTTTAAGATTCTGGATTTGTTGTTGGTGTTTGCTAATTTAATTATAATGTGCTTTGGTGTCAGTCTTTTAGGATTCATTTTGTTTGGGACTCTGTGAGCATAGTGGATTTGTGTGGGGGTTTTTCTTCTCTATCTCAGGAAAGTTTTCTGTCATTATTTCTTGAAATACTTATTCCGGTCTCTATTTCTTTAATAGTCACGGCAGATCTCTTTGAATAAAATCCAGCTAAACATGCCTAGTTCTGGTGAAATAGTTTCAGCAGAAACATCTTCAGGGTTTTTGCTTAATTTCTGAGATTCACCATAATCTGGTTATACAATTTACATAGCCTTGCTTCTCATTTGTTTCTAAACAGTTGTCCTCCATTTCATATTGTGCTAAATATTTCAACTCAGTCTTTGTTCACACTATTGCTCATTCAAGAAATTCTCTTTCTTTATTCTGATAAAATCCTGCCCAAATTTCAGACCCACTTTACTTTATTCATGATGTCATCTTTAATTATTTAAGCCCGCATTTATCTCTCCCATGTCTGATTTCTTTTGTGAGAGATAACATAACATATTATGGTATTCTTGAATTCCTTCATGCATATGTTCTGCTCTCCTAAGCATTTGTTCTTTTGGACAGGGATCATGTGTTAAACTTTTTTTGGTATAGTGCTGCTGATTATTTGATTGATAAAACACATCTATTTTTTATTACTAGTTTCTCATAGTAGAAAAAACTTTGATCCCCACAGCCCACTTTTGCCTGTAAAAGAACTCTAAAGCCATATTTGTGTGAAAACATAAAAATTGTTTAATATTACTCAAAATGATAAAATTTAAAAAATAAATTTTTGCACAACTTAATCAGAGTTTGCTTACAGTTAATCTAGCAGGCTATCTTGCAATAGGTTGGGAAAGGTGGGAGAAAGAATATACTAAAAGTGATTACTTTTTGAAGATACAACTAAAGCACAAAGAAGAAGCCAGAGAGGGCTGATTCTCACATCCATGTGTGGAGTATAAAAATTGGAAGGAAGCGTTAACTGGTTTGGCTCAGTGGGTAGAATGTCGGCCTGCGGACTGAAGGGTCCAGGTTCAATTCCAGCCAAGGGCATGTACCTTGGTTGCAGGCACATACCCAATAGAAAGTGTGCAGGAGGCAGCTGATCGATGTTTCTAACTTCCCATCCCTTTCCCTTCCTCTGTGTTAAAAATCAATAAAATATATATTTTTAAAAATTGGAAGGAATAACTAAGCTGTAGAGTTCTCTTATGAGGAGCCAGGTGTCCCACCTTTAAGGAGGATCCCTCCAAGGGTTCTTGAGCCAGAAAGAAAAGTCCCCATAATTTCTGGCTATAAAACCCAACAGGGGTTGTGGCTGAGTGAAATGGAGAGCTTCCGGAGTCCCACGCATTCCTCTTGAAGGACTGTGCATGGACTTACAGGGACTCATTCCCTCTGAGTTCCTGTGATGGGGAAGTAGCTCAAAAAGCACCAGGGACACACAGGGAGAAACTGAATTGTTTGGCATCAAGATGAGAGCAGGAGGGACAGCTTTATTACTAACAGAACTGCTGGCAGAGACCATTGTTCCTTTGCTGAGCCCTCCACACAGAACCAGCAGGCGGGCACCATATCTGAGTCTTTATCAACCTAGCTATCACGGGTTTGCCCCGCCCTGGTGATGCTCTGAAATCCTTGCCCCACCAACTTATGGGTCCACCCAAGCTGTTTCCAGTAGTGTTTCAATACAAATGGCCTGTCTTGGCTCATGCTTCAGACTTTCTTAAAATCTCTCAAACAAGAAACATCTCACCTTGGTGTGTCCCATACTTCTAGCTCTGCCCCAGGCCCATCACTAGTGATAGCAGCCTTGGTTTGCAGCTTGGTTTCTCCTGGGTACCTCCAAGCTCAGCACAGGTAACAACCATCTGCAAATTGCTTTGTAACCAGTGACAGGAGTTCCTGGGAAGAACAAAGACAGCAGAATGACATTGGCCTGCACCTTCTGGGAGGTCCCAGAACCAGCACATCTGATGGACAGCTTCAGACCATGTCAAAGCACCATCCAACCATCTCTACAAGTGACACACTCAAGGGACAGACACAGCAGGCAGCAGAGGCCCCCTGAAGTTAGTCCTGCCCTGTGTAGTGGGCCCCTACACAGCTGACCCTCCACAGTGGTCACAACTAGTCTTCTCAGCCAATCATCCTGAGGGTAAATTTCTCTCGTTGATGTGTGAACATGAATCAAGGCTCAACTACAACAGGAGGGTGTACATCAAGCATGTCAAACTCGCTGTAACCGGTTTAGCTCAGTGGATAGAGCGTCTGTCTGAGGACTGAAAGGTCACAGGTTCAATTCTGGTCAAGGGCATGTACATTGGTTGTAGGCACATCCCCGATGGGGGGTGTGCAGGAAGCTGCTTATGGCTGTTTCTCTCTCTATCTGTCCCTCTCCCTTCCTCTCTGTAAAAATTCAATAAAATAGATTTTAAATAAATAAATAAATAAATAAATAAATAAATAAATAATTTTTGTAAATCATGCTTTTCTTTGCTTTGCCAATGGAAACTTGAATATGGCAAGTAGTAAAAAAATCAATAACATATATATATATATTTGGCCCTGAAAATAACGTATTTGCCGGCGTATAAGACGACCCCCTAACATTTCCACTCAAAATACAGAGTTTGTTATATACTCGCCGTATAAGACTACCCCCCACTTGGAGGCATATTTTTCAGGGCCAAAAAATCGTCTTATACGCTGGCAAATACGGTATTTTTTTTTAAAAAAAAAAAAAGCATGTCAAACTCTAGGCATGCAGCCCACTGGCCATGAGTTTGACATATTTGGTGTACACAGCCCAGATGGACGGGGGCATGAAACTGGAGTGCCCAGCTCGAGTGACCAGGGAGACAGTGTCCTTAGACCAGGGGTGGGAAATCTTTTCTCTTCCAAGGGCCATTTGAATATTTATAACATCATTCGTAAGCCATACAAAATTATTAACTTAAAAATTAATTTAACTAGCTCACCCTTAAGTGCCTTGGAAGGGCCAGAGCAAATGATTGTGTGGGCCTTATACAGCCCGCTGACCAGATGTTCCTCACCCCTGCACTAGACCTTATAGGGCACTTACTACATGAGGTCATTTTACCAAGCCCAGGAAATGTAGTGGCTCTACCTAATACATGTAAACAAACACAGTAATGCTGCCAAAGTTAGGAGACAAACATGCCCCAAATAAAGAAGAGAAAAAAAACTGCAGAAAAAGAACTAAACAAAATGAAGACAAGTAATCTGCTAGATGAAGAGTTCAAAACACTGATTACAAAAATGCTCAAGGAACTTAGTGAAAACTTCAAGGAAATTAATGAGAACTTCAACAGCATGAAAAAGGACATAGAAACCAGAGTGAAAGAACCAGCCAGAAATGAAAGATATACTAATTGAAATGAAGAATAATTTTCAGGGTATCAATAGTAAAGTAAATGAAGCCAAAAATTAAATCAGTTAATTGGAATATAAAGAAGCAAAAAAACAAAAACAAAACAAAAACAATCAGAACAGCAAAAATAATTTTAAAAATGAAGATAGCATAAGGAGCCTCTGGGACAACTTCAAGTGTACCAACAAGCACATCATGGAGATACTGGAAGGAGAAGAGATACAGCAAGAAATTAAAAACCTATTTGAAAAACATAATGCAAGAAAATTTCCCTAACCTGGTGAAGGAAACAGACATGCAAGTCCAGGAAGCTCAGAAAGTTCCAAACAAAATGAACCCAAAGAGGCCCACACCAAGACACATAATAATTAAAATGCCAAAGGTTAAAGATAAGGAGAATATTAAAAGCAGCAAGAAAAAAGCATAGTTACCTGCATGGGAGATCCCATATGATTATTAGCTGATTTCTCAACAGAAACTTTGCAGGCCAGAAGAGATTAGCAAGAAATATTCAAAGTATTGAAAAGCAAGGAACTACTACCAAGATTACTGTACCCAGCAAAGCTATCATTCATTTTTTTAAAATCATTAAATTTATTAGGGTGCCACTGGTTAATAAGATTATATGTTTGAGTATATGTTTCTGTGATATATGATCTGTATATTGCATTGCATATTTACCACCCAAAGTCAAATCAGCTTCTGCCATTATATATTTGGCCTCTTTTGTCCTTCACTACTTGAACCCTCTACCCCTTTTCCCTCTGGTAACTACCATACTATTGTCTGTGTCTATGAGTTTTTCTGTATTGTGTGTTCACCAATACAATATAAAGATGATGGGGTGGTGAATGCCATCATTTAGAATCAAAGGACCTATAAAGAGCTTCCCAGACAAGTAAAAACTAAAGGAGTTCATCACCACCAAACCAGTATTACATTAAATATTAACGGATCTTCTTTAGGAAGAAGAAAAAAAGATTAAAATGAACAATATTTATTATATTGCAATAAATACGTACATATTAACAATTGAATAAAAAAAACAGAGACAGACTTATAGATACAGAGAACATTTTGACAGTTGCCAGATAGGAGGGGGGGTGGCAGGATGAGTGAAAAAGGTAAAGTGATTAAGAAGTACAAATTGGTAGTTACAGAACAATCATGGAGATGTAAAGTACAGCATATGGAATTATAGTCAATAATACTGCAGTAGCTATGTATGGTGTCAGATGGGTACAAGATTTATTAGGATGATCATTTAGTAAGTTATATAATATCTAATGTTGTGTAATGTCTAATCACTGGAGCATACTACTAAAATTGATTGATTTTTTTGTTACCAGGTACATTAAAAAATGGCTGAACAAGGGCTAGGTAAATTATACTCATCATTTTTTAATTATAAGAGAAATAATAAAGCCTAACTTCCTGGTGATTAGAACATTAGGACTGGGATCTATGTGGATGATATTTGGACTCTCTTAAATTTGGTCTTTCATGCATTTAAGGGACTGTTTAAAGGTTGAATAAGTAGGCCTGATTTAACCCAGAGAGTTGTGCATAAGCTCCACAGATGATATGAGGAAAAGCTGAAAGTCAGAGTTAAAAATAATCATAGTGTACCCAAGACTTTGTGTGTATTGCACACTGTATTCGCAGGATGTGCAAGGGGGAAAAACAGCATTTCTCTTCTTCCCTAATTTATTTCTTTTTAGATTTATTTCTTAGTCTCAGGAATCAGGTTTTTTTTTAAGCATTTCAATATTTTTCTAACACAACTAATTGGTTAAATTAACTGCGTTTGAATTTCCCTACTATTGCTTTAAAACCGCTATAATAAACTATGCTTTATGTCAGAAGGCAGATGAGATCAGACACTTTATGGAGGTCTGGTTTGCTTCTTACAGTCATGTATTTTTTATATTTAATGAGGGTTAAAGTTGCATTCTTTCTTTGGTCTCTGTTTTTTCTTTTCGAGCTGTCACAGAATGTGAACTATTTTATCATCAAAGTTCCTCTGAAAGCCTTTAACCCTCACTAGTCTCTAGCCAATGGTTTAAGGGGTCACCCTAATCATCATTTTCTATGGCCTACCAGAAGCTAGTTATAAGAACCTCTGACTAGAAATGTTCTCTCAATTTAATAAAATTTTCTAATTTAAAAAAATAAAACACTTAGAAATGATGGCTAGACAGAAACTCGAACATGAATGAATGTTCATAGAAACGTTATTCAGAATAGTCAAGAAATGGAAACAACCCAAATGTCCATCAACTGATGAATGGATAAACAAAATGTGGTATATACACACAATGAAATAGTATTTGGCACTAAAAAGAATGAATTACATGGATGAAACTTCAAAACACTATGCTAAGTGAAAGAAGCCAGACACAAAGGAGTCTTGATCCCATTTATATGAAATGTCTAGAATAAGCAAATCTATGGAGACATAAGGTAGACTAGCTATTGCCAGGGCCTAGAGGAAAGGATGAATAATAGATATTCTTTCTGGGTGATGAAAATATTCAAATTAGGATGTGATAATGGTTGCACAATTCTGTGAGTATACTAAAAGTGTTAAAACTACATTTTTAAAGGGTGAATTTATATGGTATGTGAATCATATCTCAATTTAAAAAAATAGAAACCTCCTTTTGAGAACAGAACTAGATCCCAATTTCAAATATAGATGCCCCTCCACTTATGGGGAGCCATTGTAAGTTGAAAATGTTGGAAGTTTAAAATGCATTTAATACACAATTAGCTGAACATTATTGCTTAGCCTAGCCTACCTTACTAGTAGATGTGCTCAAAACACTTACATTAGCTTACATATGGTGAGCTAAAAGTATCTTGCTATTGCTGCCCAGGAAAAAAATCAAAATTAAAAATTCAAAGTATAGTTTCTACTAAATACATATTATTTCACACTATCATAGAATCAAAAAGTCCTAAGTAGGACCATCAAAAGTCAGGGACTGTCTGTACTGGTTTTGCATCAGAATCTGCATAGCTAGGGATCTGAAATCTGCATTATGACAATCTCCTGTGTGATTATCATACACAACTAAACTCCGAGAATCACTGAATTAAAAGATATACACCTTGCAGTATTTTCATGAGATACGACTCTAATTTTCCCACTCAAGGAGAGATTGTAGCCATTCCCAAGTGAATAATACTCAATTTCTTTGTGTGTTTTTTTTCCTGTTGTTATTGTTGTAGTCTGGGTACTTAAGTTTTGGTGGATCTTTCTTCATGTGTCTACTTCCAATTTTCAATTTTCTTTTATTCTTCTGGGAGAAATGGTGAAAATATAGGAGCCACTAATACTCTGTTCTCTACTAATTAAAGTCAGAGAATTGTTACCACTCTGACTTCTTAAGACATTAGTAGAAAAGTTGTTTTTCTTCCTTCCACAGCTAAGGGGAGAAAAACAAGATTCAGCATCCCAAAGAAAGTTAGAACTGTGAGTGAAGTTAGAACTTACGATTCTTGGTCTTGAGTGGCTTATACTCAGCTGTCATTGTACTTCCATCTGTAGTGCTGATTTTCTAAAATTCATAAAAGGGTAGCCATATTCCACATTCTACCTCTATAAAAATGAATCTCTTCTATCTATATAATTTTAATAATGAAAGTTCTTCTATTATGCCTACTCAAAAGTAAAAAGAACAAAGGCAAATTCTGTACAATATTCAAAACAGTGAATCAGTCAGATTTGGAGGCTGAATGAATCTTTGGATATCACTATGGAAAAATCCTTTTCTAATCAGCAATTCCTGCTGATTTTGGCAAATTTATTATCTGAAGTAACTGATAAAAGTGGATTGACATTTAATGGGTGACTGACAATGGGCTGATCTTAATAATCATATAGGGCCAATTTAGGAAAGTATTAGGTAAACAGAGCATGAATTTATAAATCTTGTATGTTTTACATTGATGAAGTTACTGTACCAATAACTATCTAATAATTCCTGTGGTAAAAATTTTAGGTCACTATTTTCTAATAACTGTTTTTTTTAAATAAAAAATGATGTCTGCAGAGCATAATTTAGGGAGTTTTACTAATATATGAGAAAACCATGTATTTTCTTATTTCCTTAAAATGTAAACTAAATATGTGAAATTTAAATGAACAAATGATAGGGTTTAATGAAGTGTAATCACCTGAAATCTGGTTTTCACATGTGAACAATTAGAAACAATATTCATATAAACAATAAAATTTAACAAATATTCATTAACCACCTCTGGTGGTGCCAGGAAGTACACTAAGTGGGCATTACACTATTAGATGAATAAGACATGGTTCCTAATCTCAAATTCAGTGGAGGAGTAAGCAGCTTTACCTATTTGTAAACTATATGTGTGATAATAGAGTATGGTTCTAGGTACTGGAAAAAATACCTGCAAATGAAAATTTGAGTTAGGTATTTGAGCTTGGCAAAATTAAAATCTAAAAATCTTATCTTTCATAAAAGTCACAAAATTATGTAGGCCATGATAATAGCATGAAATTCCAAATGCTATCTTATAAATAATGGAGAATGGATATTTTTGGATAAACTATCTCCTATAATTTTAATAGTTGGACAAATAGGTTGAAACATGTCCTGTTACTCTTAGAGAGGTCTACACATTTTCTCCATTTTCATGATTTTACATTTATAAGCTTAACATTTTGCTATTACAGTGCTTGGCATTTAATTGCTGAAGCCTGGAAAAAGAAAAAAATGAGGAAAATACCACCAAATGTTACAAATCCTCAATAATTTTTATATTTCAAGAAGTGTCTGCTGAAAAATAGTGTTGGTAGAGAAATTTTTTCAAATCCTTGAATTTATCATTAGTTTATTAGAAATAACTTTTTATGTCCTAGCCAATTTGGCTCAGTGGATAGAGCATTGATCTGTGGACTGAAGGGTCCCTGGTTCAGTTCCAATCAAGAGCACATGCCTGGGTTTCAGGCTCAATCCCCAGTAGGGGGCATGCAGGAGGCAGCTGATCCATGATTCTCTCTCATCATTGATGTTTCTATCTCTCTCTCCCTCTCCCTGCCTCTCTAAAATCAATAAAAAATATATATATTTTTAAAAATAAATAACTTTTTCCCTAACTGCTTTGGTTCAGTGGATAGAGCATCAGCCTGCAACTAAAGGGTCCCAGGTTCGATTCCAGTCAAGGGCATGTACTTTGGTTGTGGGTGCATCCCAGTAGGGGGTGTGCAGGAGGCAACTGATCGATGTTTCTCTCTCATCGATGTTTCTAACTCTCTCTCCCTCTCCCTTCCTCTCTGTAAAAAAATCAATAAAATATATTTTAGATAAATAAATAAATAAATAAATAACATTTGTAGTTCATGTTGTTTGCTTTGCCATTGGAAACTTGAATATGGCAAGTAGTACTTACTATCCTTCCTCATAAGTCTAGCAGGCAACAGACTAGCGTTTCCTTCACCAGAATTTTTTTCTTCCATTCCTGCATCACAGAAAACTTTAGATCCTGATATTGGATTTAAGTAAAGTTATAGTTGCTTTCATGTGCATTGTGAAAAATGTCTACTGGAAGCTTCTTTCAGCTCTCACTGTTAGTAATAAAGGAGAAAAATTACAAGTAGAGTTTCCTGAATCTGCCTAAAAGCTCAATTTCAGAAACCCATTATGGAATCAGGCCCTAAGTTAAGTAAAACATTTGAAAGTTTCACAAATGCAATTTAAAATTGTTTTTAATTAAGGTGGCTAATGAAAATAGTTCCCTTATTAAAAACTTCATAGAGAGAAAAAGTTAAGGAAAATGTCTCATGTGACATTTATAAATTTGAAGCATAGAGAAATCTTTTAAAAATATTTTTTATTGGTTTCAGAGAGGAAGGAAGGAGAGAGAGAGAAACATCAGTGATGAGAGAGAAGCATTGATCAGCTGTCTCCTGCATGTTCCCACCCAGGGATTGAGCCCACAACCCAGGCATGTGCCCTGGACCGGAATCAAACCCTGGACCCTTCGGCCCACAGGCCAACACTTTATCCACTGAACCAAACCAGCTGGGGCTGAAGCATAAAGTAAATCTTATAATACAAATTTTCAGTTTCTTCCAAAATATTTTAGCATAAAGACAGCCTGACTAATTTTTGAAAACCAAGATTATATTTCCAGCTATTCATATCCTTTTAAAAACATAGACTTGATTTTTAGGTTTATAACAAAATTGAGCTCCCATATACCCTCTGTCCATACGCACACCTGGCCAAACCCATTACTTACATCGTGCACCATTTATTACAGTAAATGAACTTATGATGACACATCTTTATCACTCAAATTCCATAGTTTACATAAGGATTCACTGTTGGTATTGCACATCCTATAATGTTTTTAGAAAAATGTTAATGGGTATGTACCCACCATTAGAGTATTAAACAGAATAGTTTCACTGCCCTAAAAATCCTCTGTATTATGCCTATTCATCCCTCTTTATCTACTTAAAAGAAACAAACTGTTCCGTGTCTTGTATCTGCCTAATACAGGGTTTCCAACCTTAGATTCTTAATGTTTTGGATGAGATACTTATTTTTTAAAGGAAATATCATGTCCATTGTAGCTGCTTAACTTCATCCCTGGTCTCTACCCAATAGCTGCCAGAAGCACTGCCACTCTTGGTTGTGACAGCCTCAAGTTTCTCCAAACATTGCCAGATATCCTCTGGGAGCAGGTGCCAAAATGGTCCTCTGTTAGAAACCACTAGTCTAATCCAAGATATACTCTATTTTCCAGACAATGTTTTATTGTTCTATTATAACGTATACAGTTAGTCACTAAGTGCCAATCAACAAATATTTATTCTACTTACTATGTGCTTGGCCATAGACAGATAAGAACTATTAATTATTTTGGTTATTAGAAGTGTTAGATCCAAGTCAGAGCTGTTACAATATATTTTAAAAATATATACACTTATGTATGGTAACTACTCTGAACCTTGAGTCATGATTAATCAACTCAGTTAAGTCATTTTCATGATCTTGTGACCATTCATAGTTGCATGAACCCAAAGGAAAGACTTGTTCACTTGATGCTTTTTAAGTTAGGTTAACTGATTGAACCAGCTATGCTATGGTCTGGTTCAGCAGTCACACACAAGATATTGACTGTGCTCCTACAGGGAAATAGTTCTGAATAATTAGCCAGGGGAGGTCAATTCTATACAAATCTCTACTCCCACTCCACCACCACCACCACTTGCCTGTGATAGCAGAGGGATTTTGGCCTGATTTCCATGGGTAATTGTCATTAGTGCCTCAATTCTCCTTTTAGCCTCTGTACTTAAAGGCAGAACTGATAATAATCAGGAATCCTTTCTGATTTGGTCAGTACTGTGCTGTTCTGGTCATTAAATTGGAATGTAACTGAGCAAGTACAATTTACGATTTCATTTGGAGATTTTCCTTGTAAAGATTTGGGCATTAAAGTGGTTATTTAGCTTATGAGACCATGAAGAGGAAAAAAAAAAGAACTGAAGTGGTAGGCCATGGGACATCATAGCAAAACTAATTTTATTGGCATATGGCTTCAAATTATTCCTCCCTCTCTCTTTTTTGGGGATAAATTTATTATAGTCATTTTTATTTCTCCTCACTTTTGTTTAATTACCTTTTTTATGATGACCAAAAATATATAAATTCAGAATTGAATTTACTCATTAAAGACAGTCTATTACATTTTAATTTTTATTTCCAAGGCACTTTTTAGAGCATATGTGGCTACTTATTTCTTAGTTCTTGGACTGAGTTGATATGTATATTCTCCTTTGTGGACCTCCTAATTGGCCTTCTCATTTGTAAGTAACTTGAAAGATTCCTTTCAGCTCTAATTGTCTATGATCTATTGGCTATTATAATTAATATAGACTGCACCATGATGCATGCTAGGTCCTCAGTAGAATGGAGAAGATGAAAGGGGCAAAAAAGAATCTTAGAAAGGGCCTGACTGAAATTTTATGGACTAATTAGGTTGTAGGACTATACATTCAAGATTGTGTTTAACACCTCAAATCAGTGTTCATAGGAGGCAAACTTGGGTTTTATACAACAGCTGATCAGGTGCTGAAGTTGGGTTAGAAGAAAGAAGCAGACTAAGACCTGTCATCAGATGGTCTTATTGGAATTAGAGCAGGACACCAACAAAAAGAGGAAGCCATACAGAGCAGGATCTAGCACACAAAGACAATGGAAGTGGAAAGGACTTCTTAGAGAATCAGGGCCCTAGCTAATTTGCCTGGGATTTAGGGGAAGGTCTAGCATCAAGTTAAGAATTATAATCCTAATAATTAAAAAAAGTCACAGAAGTTATTTCAAAACTGTTGCCTTAGGAAAGAGGAGGCAGTTTAGTGAGCACAGGCCAGATACAGAGGAACTAGGGCAGCAATATCTATTCTAGCACTCGTATGAGCAGAATGGAATGACTAATAGCCTAGTCTCCTAGGCAAGATTTGCCTCAATAGATGTAGGAAATGCCTAGCTTCTGTCAGAGGAGGGTTAAGAAGGGCAAGGATTAACAGAGTCCACTTCATATAATTTTTTTCATTCAACTCCACTATTTGCCAAATAGTAAAACAAACAAACAAACAAACAAAACATCCTACTCATTGATTGCTAACTTCTCCCTGCTATGACTTTTACTTCTACCAGAAGTGAGTGCAACTTCTTAAGGAATTAAACATGATTAGGCACTAATAATCAGGCCATGAGATTTCTGTATATAAATGGAGTTTATACACTAAGCCCTGGCAAACTTTTTCTTTAAAGGTCCAGATAGTAAATATTTGAGGTTTTGCAGGCCATAGAGTACCTGTCATGAGTACTCAGCTCTGTCATTGTAGCATGAAAGCAGCCATAGACAATATATAGCCAAAAGATTCCAATAAATCTTTATGTATGGACTTTGGAATTTGAATTTTATAAATTTTATACATCATTGAACTGTTGTTCTTTTGATTTTTTTACAACTAAAAAATGTACAATAATGCTCAGCTTGTGGGTCATACAAAAACAGGCAGCAGGCCACAGTTTGCAACTCTTGTATTAAAAGAAATGACTTATTCAGTGAGCAACGATCTACCTAATTCTGCCTAACAGGACTCCAACACCACAATCAAAGCCACAAAATCCTACTTATAGGATTAACATTGCTCCAAGAACTGGTGAAAATCAGGACACAGACAAAGAAGAATATAAGAAAATCTACTCATAAAGTCAATCAGTTTGGTAGTCCTGCTGTACTTCTACATTTTGTTCTGGTACTAAATCTCTTATGTGATTATTGATGAAGCTTCTTGAGTTTCATTCTAATTCCCACGATTATATTTTCTTCTATGCCTGAGTTTCTGTTTGGCAACCAGTTCCTCTAGAACTAGAGTCTTACCATAACTTCCAACCCAAAGTGCTCCTGGAGAGGGTTCCAAATTGGCTTTGTTTGATTACTTTGGTTATGTTCATTCAGCTATCTTATTTGGCATAGACTAACAGATTGATGTTTTGGGGACCACTCCAGTTTCATGTGAAAGAAAAGATACTTTCAGCCACAAAAAAGCAGAAAATACAGAGGAAATCAAGGATACTGCTGTTGTTTGGATTGCTCCTTTCCCTCGATTCTGTAAGAATATATTTTTCCTTAATTTGAATCTGTCATTGCTGTGTAGGCTCAGAAGGGAGCATTGCATGTTGATTATCTGCTGTGCATGGCAGTGAAAGACTTAGGAATAGATCTGGCTTGGATTCCTAGGCCAATATTCTTTCTACACACCATACTGTTGTTCTTGAAAACAGTGTTGTTTTAAAAATACTTTCATTATTTTTTGATTGCTGATTAAGGATTTTCTCTGCACTTCAGTATACTCTGTTTGATTTGGAAATAGTTCTGCATATGAAATTAATCTAAGGGACAAGATATTCCTTGTTCAAGTGTTTGGAGCAGCCCTGCTGCATCCAATACCCCCTCAAGTCCCTTTTGACACCACTAACTCATAGGTAAATATGGAAGAAACCAAGGATAATGTTAACATAACCAGTTTCACCTCCCAACTTCGATAGTGCTTTCATTGGACCGGTGGCTTAAAATCATTTCTCTGGCTCCTGCTCACTGATTGGATTCTGACTGAAAAACACAGTCTTTTTCTTCATTATACACATTTATATTTATAAATCCTCTGTGAGCAAACTCAATGATAAGCCCACAGGGGGTATTTATAAATTCTTTGTTCTTTAATAATTCAATACTCTGAAGGATTGTTATCTTTTGACTACTTCATCTACCAATTTTCTAGGATATGAGTTACCCATTTGTGTGTTAATCTCTTTTCATCCCTCAAATTGTGTTTTTTATTGTTCTTGACTCATATAATAACTTTATTCTGTTTTAATAGGACCCTATAAACTTTTTAGGGCTATTAACTTGCTCTTTATTTATTTTGCTCATAATTTTAGCTGAAATGTTCTTTTTTTAAAAATATATATATTTTATTGATTTTTTTACAGAGAGAAGAAGAGAGAGGGATAGTGAGTTAGAAACATCAATGAGAGAGAATCATCGATCAGCTGCCTCTTGCACACCCCCTACTGAAGATGTGCCCGCAACCAACGTACATGCCCTTGACCGGAATCGAACCTGGGACCTTTCAGTCTGCAGGCCGACGCTCTATCCACTGAGCCAAACCGGTTTTGGCTGAAAGGTTCTTATTTGATACTTTCTGAGCCTGTGTTGCTACATAGACTATCTTATACTTTCTTAAATTTGAAACACTAAAACTCAAAAGTGTCAAATAATTCTGGATTTATCATGTCCAACCTTTCTTTCTCTGGCAGCAACTTGCCTTCTGACTGTAATTTCTGAGGGTCATGCCAAAGGTCCCCACTGGCAAGATTAACACTGTGAAGGGAGCAATGGGCAGGGAAATGGCACCAGAAATTTCTTGTTCAGTCCTATAATTTCTTAGTGAAAAACTCCCCAAACTGCAGATGGTCTTTTCTTTTTCTTATATTTCTATTCCCATGAACCTATGTCTTTTAGCATCATATTTCCCCACAAATAATAGTCGGGATCTCTAACTGATTCTTCTTCCATCTTCTCATCTCACACAAGGACACGCAATTGAACCACCAAGTTTACAGCTTTATGCTTTGCTTCAACAATGTTGGCTGCGGTCTCTTAAACCTATTCTTCCTATATTTTGAGTCCATGCTTCCATTCTTCTGCTGCTCTTGCCAGTATGATATCACACATCAGCTATGACTAGTGTTATTGGCCATGGCAGGACATGACCAAAGGAGGCCCCAAATGAGGACCAACATGGTAAATTTTTAGGATGTGTAGTATGGGCACAAAAAGCAGAGTTTGCCCCATTGCTGGCATACCTAGAACTTCAAGGCCTTAGCACATAAATCAGGGGAAATTTTGCCTTTTATAAAAGTATAAGGTATCTCTGGGTGCCAAATGTGAGTTCAGGAAGAGTGTGAAATACAGCAAGCCCTAAGTCATACTTTCCCAAACCTGGTAGGTATTTCCTTTTCTGAAGAATGCCTAGTCTACAGAAATTAGGGCATGTCTGTGAGAGATCCAAGGGAGGCCACAGGCAGCCTGGTTAACCCTGCTGTGTGTTGTTTTTTTTAAATCCCATTTGTATCCTTTGATCTGCCCATCTACTTTGAGAGTAAGCCTAAGTAAAAGTGACCTTTAATCTGAACCAGATTCTGTGATTCTGCCTCATGTAACTGGAAATCAATTTTCCTTTTCATCCTTTCACTGATCTGTAGACCTTATCAGCAGGTCTGCAGGATAATACAAAGAGGAAGGTGCTCTGTGGGAGACTCCTCCCTTCACATTCATTTCTCTTCCCCATCCCCTTTATTATAATTTCTCTGACCCTTGACCTGAGCATACAACTGCACTGACATTGAATAAAATTAGTCATTCTTTTAAGACATATTTTTGGATACCTATAATATGCTAGGTACTGTTTTGAGCACCAAGGATATAGAACTGAACAATGAAAGTAAAAACCCTTCAACTGGAGCTGATATTTGACAGTATGTCGGATGGTAAAAAGTAATGTGGGAAAAAATAACACCAGCAAGAAACAAAATAAGGAATACTTGAAGCTACTTTAAATAAGGTTATTGGGGAAAAGATAACTGAAAAGTGATGTTTAAGGAAAGATCTGAAGGAAGTAAGGGCACAAGGCAAATAATATCCCAGGGAAGACAGTTTCAGGTGGAGAGAACAACAGATGAGCACTCCCTGAGGTTGCAGCATGCTTAGAAAGAATCAAATTTTCCTTCAACAGATGAATGGATAAATGTGCTATTTCTAAACCATGTAATTATTCAGACTTAGAAAGAAATGAAGTACTGATAACTAATACAATGTGGATGAATTTCTAAAACAATATGCTAAGTAAAAGCATTCTGGGAAGTGCCACATATTGTACAGAATAGATGAATTTATAGGGTCAGAAAGCAGAGGAGTTACCTGGAGCTAGGGATGAGAAAGCAGATTAACTGTAACTGGGCATGAATGGTTTTGTTGAGATTGTGAAAATGTTCTAAACCTGAAAATAAAATGATAGATACACAATTTGTTAAATCTAATAAAAGCTATCAAACTGTACATTTCAATAAAATAGATACATTTTATGGTATGGAAATTATACGTCAATGAAGCTGGAGTTTTGCTTTTTTTAAAAAAAAAAAAAAAAGTAAGCCTGGCTGACTAGAGCTTTACTAGATTGGGAGAAATCAGGATCTAATACTATCCAGGAACATAAATAGAACATTCTGGGATAGAAGAGAGAAGTAAGAGAAGGAAGAGGAGGAGGAGGAGGATCCAGATAATAGTGTTTTCCCACCATCATAAGGGTGGAACCCTTGGGAGAGACTGAAGGTTTGACAAACATTTTGTAATCAAGTTTAGGAGGCAAATTGAAAAGAAGAAGACATTATATTCAGTTGAGCCTTTGGAACTCTGAGACACCACCTTTCTGAGTGGCCCCTCATTAACAATTGATTATCATAACAGAACTGGATGCAAGGCATATCAAGGCAGAGAAAAAGACTTATGTATCCCATACAGGTTCATCCTGGGGGAATGCAATAGCCCCATCATCCAAACTCCCTGTCAACCAAATCTGTGGCTCTATCACTCCTGTGGGGAGGACTCACCTGCCTCGGCCCAGGATATAGAGCTCTGGGAAGACTTGGGCATGTTAGAGACAAGAAATGTGTGGGTATGGGGTGGAAACCATCCCACTCCCCTTTGTTAAAGCTTGACTTGTGCTGTCGCCTCATGGGAGACATTCTATCCTTGTCCTCAGACTCCCAGTAGCCCCGCCCTTCTGAGCTCTGGCTCTCCAGGAAATCCTTGCAAGATTCAGTACAGACTGAGTTGTGTGGCTCTAGGATAGGTGTGTGTGTGTGTGTGTGTGTGTGTGTGTGTGTGTGTGTGTGTGTGTGTTATTTTTCCCTCAAACACACAAATGGTGCAGAACCCTTCCTTCAAAAGGCCAAATCTTTGTCTATTTTGGCCTGATAAACTCTGTTGGCTTTCCCCTGAAAACTCCCTGAGACTGTGCCACACTACAAAGATCTGTGGCTACCCACAGAAGTGATAGAGCCACAGATAGATGGCAGCTGGCTTGGGTATACCCTGGGAGTTTTGCTAACACCCAACAGTGGCACCTAGTTTGAATCTGGACCAATCTAGTGAACACCACTTGCCCCTACCTGGTAACTCACTGAGAACCTACCTCATGCAACTCGCACCCTGCTGGAGGCTCTTTCAGTGACTGAGCTGAACAGATAGCATGCAGGCAGAGGTGAATCTCAGGTTTCATGGGGTTTTGGTGACCTGCCCTTGGGCATATGCTGGTTGTGACTCACAGGACATGTCTGACATTGACCTATACCGGAATTTCTCCCAAAAGGCCCCAGAAGCAACATCCCCAGTGGCCAGTTTCAGACATCAGAGGAGGATCTAATTAGCTCTACCAGTGGTACCAAAAGGATATCTTGGCAGGTGCCAGACCCTGCTGAAAATTCAGCTTTATGTGGTAAACATTTGCACAGAAGCTGATACATTGTAGTCAGGATAGATTCTCACAGTCAACTGATCTGAAAATTGACCACTCCCCGACTAACAGCAATCAAGACTTAATTATGGAAACCAAAATGACAGTAGAGTACGTGGATATTACTTACATTCACCTTCTTCCAGGAACAAACTGGAATTAAACTAAAATATAAATCAAGCAACCTGAATAACCAACTGAAGACTAGCTGAAGAGAAGTCTTACAACCAAGGATTTACAGAAGAAACAAAACCAAATCTGGTAAGAAGGACTCTCACAGGTGGTAGCTGAAATTCCAAAAGAATATCTCAGTTTCAGGGTTTGCCCTGAGAAGCATGTGGCCTCAACCCCAATCAGGGCTTCCCAGCCCCACCAAAGCACCAGAACTAGGAAGAAGGACCCACATAATATCTGGTTGTGAAAGTCAGCGAGGATACTACCGTGTTTCCCCGAAAATAAGACATCCTCCGAAAATAAGACCTACTTAATGGAAACATAACACATCCCCTGAAAATAAGACCTAGCGCATCTTTGGGAGCAAAAATTAATATAAGACACTGTCTTATTTTCAGGGAAACAGGGTATCTACCAGGGAGTAATGAGAGTCTGTTGGAGACACAGGTGTGCTCTTAAAGGGCCAGCAAATGAAATCTCATTCTCAGCCACTCACCCTGTGCTATGGCGGAGGGAGAGCAGAGGAGACTAGAGTCCAAAGAAGAGAGACTGGGTTTTGTAGCTCTGAGGAGACAGCTGCCAGAATCCCTGTGCTGAGTCATTCTCCCAGAGAGCAGATGCAATCTTTATTGGGTAGAGCACTACCCTCCATAATAGCATCAGCCTGAGGGAATGCACATAGCCCCACCCTCTAGACTCCCTCTCAACCTAATCTGCAGAGCTTGTGCCCTGCTGAAGACTGCTGCATGGGCCAGCGTGTAGAGGTCTGGGAAGACTCAGTGAGTATCAGTGACTGAGTTCTGTGGCTTTGTGTAAGAGCCACTCCACCCACCTTTCCCCATGCCTGACTGGCACTTCCCCCTAACAGGAAATCCACTATCCCCACCCTCCTAACTCTCAGAAGCCCCTTCCTGTCAAGATAAGGCTCCTGACAGAGTCTGGGATAGATTGAGTTGTGTGTCTAGAATGAGGGCCACTTTTCCCTTGCACACACAGCCAGTACAGAACTATTTCTTTACTTGGCCAAATTTTGGACTCTTTAGGCCTGATAAACTCTGATGGCCTCACCCTGCTGACTCCCTGAGACTCTGCCCCACCACACTAGCTGTCACTAGCTTGTGAGCACCAAGCTAGTGACAGCTAGACTTAGTTTGACCCCTGGTAGAGGTACCTAGGAGAGGCGACTGGTCATGGTTTCTCTCTCACATTAATGTTTCTCTCTGTTTCTCACTCCTTTCTCTAAAAAAATCAATAAAAACATATCCTTGGGTGAGGATTATAAAAAAGGTTTTACACAGAAAAGTAAACCATAAACAAAATAAAAAGACAACCCAATGTATTAAAGAACATATTTGCCAATGGTATATCTGATAAGAGGTTGATATCTAAAGTGTATAAAGAACTAATACAGACTCATTAATTTGCTGATTATAATGAACAATATAAACTGATGAACAAAAACAGATCCAGAGACAGAGAAGCATCAATCAGATGTTCAAACCCCTGAGGGAAGGTAGGGGATAGTGGGGGGATAGGGGGAGAGATCAACCAAAAGACTTGTATACATGCATATAAGCATAACCAATGGACAGAGACAGTAGGGGGGTGAGGGCATGCCAAATGCCTAAGTCTATTTCATAGATGGATATCTGGTTGCCTCTCAACCAGGGTTTACTAATCTTTGGTCCGTGGATTGACTGTCAGTAGCACAAGAGTGCCTTGAAGATGGGGTGTAAATTTGAGATTATTTATATATATGTGTGTGTGAGTTTCTTGATAGAAGTTTTGTAACTTTCATGAGTTTCCCAAATAGGGAGAAAAGAAGGTAGCTACCCATAGAGAGGGCAGTTGATACTTGAGGAATTAGTGAGTGCACCCAAGGAAAGAGGACAGAGGGAAGTCCCAAGTGGAAAACTAGGAAATCAACCAGTTGTAAGATAAGTCAGATATTTTAACATGATTCTCCAATAAGAATCATATGAAATGCTAATGATGTGATTGAACTTCATGATTGGAAGATCATTCTTATAGACTACAAAACCTGGGAGAGGGGCTATAGCTTATACAGAAGAAGTTCAGAGATGCTCCTGTCCCTGATGCCTAAAAGGTTATAAATCATTCATTTAAACACGTAAATCTCTGGTAATGACAGTGATTCAGGTTTTTTTTCCCCATGTAAATTTTCATTTTCTTCTCCACTCCACCTTCTCTTCCTCCTCCTTTTTCTTCTTTTCTCTCTGTCTCTCTCTCTGACTCTGTCTGTCTGTCTCTCTCTCTGGAAAAGCAGTGCAGAATAATGCAGTGCAACCTAAATGTGAGCGAGGAGAGAGCTCAAAGGATGGTTTCAAGTTTAATAACTCTTTTGAAGTGACATGTAGAAGTTCTGCTCAGCACTTGACTCCTGAATTGCATTCAGGAAGAAAAGTGCTTGGGAAAAAAAGGCTGTGGACCAGAAAGCTTGGGTTGACCACATAATTAGTTTCAAAATAATATACAAGATGAAGTATTTCCTCTTTGGTTATATAAGACATTATAAATGAAGAAAGCCATTACCAGAAGAAACACTTCATGAACTATTTATCATCAGAAAACAGGCAGAAAAAATTGACATCATAGGTTAATCAGAATTCTAAGCAATGATCTCATTAAATTATTATCATAAATAGAGGGCTGGGGAGGACTCTAGAAGGGGTTTTATGTGATCATGACCACTGGCACCCGGATTCCCTACACTGGTTATAGTGGGGAAGGGAATCCTGATATCTTTGTGGTTCCACCAACAGGGCTGCTCCATTACACAGACCAGGTACTTACAGGACCGAGCCGTGTGTAAGTATTTATTTAAATGAGAGGCAGGAAAGGTGGGGGTAGGCTAGGGGCTGAACAATGAAAGGACTTGTATGCACACATATAAGCATAACCAATGGACACAGACACTAGGGAGTGAGGGCATGAGTGGGCAGGGTGGTACAAAGTGGGGATAAGGACACATATGTAATGCCTTAATCAATAAAGAAAATAAAAATAAATAAATAATTAAAATTTAAAAATAAATGAGATCATGTCTCCTATGTGTACTAAGAATCATCCTCTTTTGCACAGCCAAATATTTGTGATTATGTTCTATGTTGGGCATCCTGCTGCAAACAATAAAAACAGGATGCAGAAAAAAAGAAAGCAAAATGGTTGTTGCCGCAGACTTAGGGGAGGAAGTCATGGTGCGGTATTTGGTACAGAGTTTCAGTTTTGCAAGATGAAAAGAGTTCTAAGGATAGAAGATGGTGGTGGTTAAATAACAATATAAAAGTCCTTAATACCATGTTAAAATGATTAAAATAGGAAATTTTATGTTATGTGTATTTTACCATGCTAAAAATTTTGAGGAAAAAAATGAAATAAAATAAACAAGTGGCCCATGGTCATACATCTGTTTAAGAGGTACAATCAATAATTGAAATCGGGTTTGTCTGATACAAATTTCATATTCTTTCCACAAAACTATGCAACTATTATAACCAAACAGTGTTACATTATTTATAAACATAACAGTCCTTCAAAAATTAATTTTGGTCCACCCTATGCTCTTATTATTTAAACATTGTATGGGCCTTAACTTCAAGAATGCCAGAGGACAAAATGGCAGCAGAATAGATGGAGGTGTACCAAGCAGATAGAATGAGCAGCTGAAACGAATAACATCCACCCTGAATTTGTGAAGAAGACTCAGCTGGTCAGACAATTTGCAGCTAGGAAGGGCAGAAGATCCCTAGAGAAAGGTAAAATCAAGGATCTAGGCAGGAGAGATCTGACAGACCTCTGAACCCAGAGGGTCACAGGGAAACTGCAGGGCACAGAGCCACATCCCTTGGGACAGGCACAGCGTCTGACTGTGGAAAGGAGGTCCGCAGGACTGCTGGTGGCAGGGGATTCTAGATCTGGGTCCACAGTCATGAAAGGCTGAACCCAGAGGGGGCAGCCTGAAGGGCTGGCCAGACCGCTCATTGCCGGCAGGAGAGGAACACACAGAGGTGTGCCTTTCCCCCTCTCTGTGGCCTGTGGCTTTCTTAACTGAACCTAGTTCATAGGACCTTTTGGATAGAGACACTTACCCATGCTAGGTGTGGGGAAGGTATGGACTGGTAGAATCTGGGGAGAGAAGAGGGTCCAGGAGAAGTAGCAGTGAGTCTGGAGCTGAATCATATCTGACCCTGGGACCTGGGCAGCCATTTTCTCCTGAAGAGATAGCCCATCCCTCCAGTCTCCAGTCAACCAATACAGCCACACCCAGAATACACCCTGAATGGTATCAAGGATTTTTTAAAAAATCTGAATAGTCCTTAAGAGGCCTTCAGTTCCAGCAACAGGAAACTGAGAAACCACAGACGGTACAGAAGACTGAGACTTTAAGCCAGACAAAGGAACAGCACCTCACTTTTTCATTTTTATTTTATTATTGTTTCATTATCTTGTCTTTCTTCTTTTTTCTTTCTTTCCATTTTTTGGTTGCTTTTTAAAAATGAATCTTTATTGTTAAGATTATTACAGTTGTTCCTCTTTTTTACTCCATAGGTCCCCTCCACCCGGTTGCCATCACAACCCCTGCCCTTACCCCTCCCCACACTGTCCTCATCCATATGTGTAAGATTTTTGTCCAATCTCTTCCTGAACACCTCACACCTACCTGGGAATTTTCAGTACAGTCCCTGTCTATGTACATAATTCTATTATGTTCACCACTTAATACTATTTTTAGATTCAATTGTTGATAGATAAGTATTTGTTGTCACTTTGTTGTTCATAATTTTTTACATTTACCCTTTTCTTCTTCCTCCTATTCTTAAAGAATACCCTTCAGCATTTCATATAATACTGGTTTGGTGGTGATGAACTCCTTTAAGCTTTTTCTTATCTGTGAAGCTCTTTATCTGACCTTCAATTCTAAATGATAGTTTTGCTCGGTAGAGTAACCTTGGTTGTAGAATCTTGCTACTCAAAACTTTGAATATTTTTTGCCACACCTTACTGGTCTGCATAGTTCCTGTTGACAAATCAACTGGCAATCTTATGGGTGCTCCCTTGTAGGTAACTAACTGTTTTTCTCTTGCTGCTTTTAAGATTCTCTCTTTGTCTTTTGTCCTTGGCATTTTAAGTATGATGTGTCTTGGTGTGGTCCTCTTTGGATTCCTCTTGTTTGGGATTCTCTGTGCTTCCTGGACTTGTAAGTCTATTACTTTCACCAGGTTGGGGAAGTTTTCTGTCACTATTTCTTCAAATAGGTTTTCAATATTTTGCTCTCTCTCTTTCTGGCACCCCTATAATTTGGATGTTGGTACACTTGAAGTTGTCCTCAAGGCTCCTTGCACTGAATTCATATTTTTAGGTTCTTTTTTTTTCTTTTCTAGTTGGGTGTTTTTTGTTTCTTCATATTTCAAATCTTTGACTTGATTCTTGGGTTCCTCTAGTCTGCTGTTGGATCTCTGTATATTATTCTTTATTTCAGTCACTGTATGCTTAATTTCTACTTGGTCCTTTCTCATATCCTTGAGGGACTCACTAAATTTATTGTATGTTTCTAAAAGATTCTTGAGTAACCTTATAACCGTGGTTTCGAGCTCTATATCCAGTAGTTTGCTTTCCTCCATTTCTTTCACTTGTGGCATGTTTCTTTGTCTCTGCATTTTGGCTGCTTCCCTGTGTTGATAGAGTGGCCTTATGTGCTAGGTGTCCTATAGGGTCCAATGGCTCAACCTCCCCAATTACCTGAGGTTGACACTCTTGGTACACCCCTGTGTGTGCTCTGAGCACAATCTTGTTGTAGTTAAGCCTTGATTAATGTTGGTATCACTGGGAGGAATTGACCTCCAGGCCAACTGGCTGTGAGGACCAGTTGTGTCTACAATGGGAGAAATTTTGTGCTGGAGACACCCTTATGGAGCAGGTCTTGCTTCAGTGGGGATTTGGTGCTCACTGAGTCTGCCCTTTGAATTTATCACTTATGGATGTGAAGAATTGTAATCTGGTATGGTCTCACACTGACCACTATGTATACTAGCTCTTGGATCTCCAAGAAGGTGCAAAGTCAGCCACTGCCTGAGGCCGCCCAGCAGGAGCTATAGAAATCTTCAGATTCCTCCATTTTGTTTGGGGTTTGGAAGTGCCCAGAGGAGGCCTAACTGTGAAGCAATGCAGGCTGCTGCTCCTGGGCCTTAGGCCTTCTTTTGAAAGCTTTGGAGCTCTCTGACCCAGCTGTAGTTTGTTAGATTTTAGTTTGCAAAAGGCAATGCCATTCATATGCAAAAGCTGCTGTGCACAGCTTGGGTGGGGTTGTAAATTGGATGGGGCGGGGTATCAAGGAATCACCAGAGTGCAGCAAAGAGCAATGGATGCCAGTCAGCCCTGCTCCAGAGAGTTCCCCAGGTCTCTGTGTCATGTGGCCCTGTGCAGGAACAATGACATCTACAAGCACCTCTGAGAGAAAGCTGCCTTCGTGTTGCACCCAATGCCAGACAGTCCAGTTTTTCCCCACATGTCTGTGTCCCCAGAGTCTCTCCTGGAACTAGAGTTCAGATCAATAAGGATCTTGTATCTACCTATCAATAGAAAAAAAAACCAAGAGCAGATAGTTGCCAACCTGTTTCATGTACATCTCCTCACCTCTGCACATCCTACCAGTCTCAATGCATTTTTTTTATTCTTTCTAGTTGTAGACCTTCCACTCAATCAACTTTCACATGCTTTTGAATGATAATTGTCTTGTCTCTAGGCTGTAGTTTTGATGTGGTTGTGAGAGGCAGCAAGTATAGGTGTTTACCTATGTCACCATCTTGGTTGTTCTCCTGTTTGTTGCTTTATTCTCTGTTTCTTTTCACATTATTTTTCAATTCTATTTTATTTTATTTGCTATTTTTATTTATATACCATTTTTAAATCAATTTTTTGTAAATTTTATTATTTTTATTATTTTCTTCTCATTCTCTTTCTTCTTATCCACTCATCCTCTATAGTGAACTGAGGTCCTCCCCATAGTCATCTAATTCTTAATCATATTTTCTGTATATAACCTCAGCCTCTACAGATTCTGCCTCCACCCTCTTTACTGGGTGTTTGGAATTTTTTTTGTTTTTGTTTATCTGTTTGTGTGGTGTTCTCTCTCTCTCTCTCTCTCTCTCTCTCTCTATATATATATATATATATATATATATATATATATATATATACCCCTTTTTCTTCCTTTTCTTTTCTCTCTTATCTTTTTCACTCTTCAATATCATTTGAACTCTCTGTTCTCTCGCCTAATTCTCTCTTCTCAGGTGATCACTTATATTGGGGTTATTGGGGCTGTGAGTACGTTCGTGTTTTATTCCCTTTGTGTTGTGTCTTGTCGAGGTGAATTTTATCCTGTCTGTCCAATGTGCTAGAGAGTGAGCCAAATAACCAGACACCTGGAGAGAAAACTCCATCCACAAACTGGTCAATAATACCCCAGATGAAACTACAGAGACAGGAAGAAGGGGGCAGTGAGAAAAAGAGCGTGAAGGAAGGAGGGAGCAAAAGAGGAATGTGTAGTCCTGTGGAGTGTGTGTGTGTGTGTGTGTGTGTGTGTGTGTGTGTGTGTGTGAATGAGGCAGAGTTAGATCCCCACATGACTTTCGGGGGCAGGCTAACCAGGCTCGCCTAACTAGGCAGCCTCTGCTACCATTACAAACAGTACTGAGAGACTAGATCTTCCTCATAGGCCTAGATTTTTGAAGGGGAGAGCTTCTGTATCTGGGAGCCCAGCCTCACTTTCACTCAGGGTGCCCTGAGAAAACACCTGGGACTCTACAGCCATCCCTGCCAAGGATCTGCTACCTCGGCTATAGTCCCATGGTCACCAAGTCTTCAGCCTCCACAAGTGCAGACTCTTGTGAGTTTTTAAGTGCACTCAACTCTGACTGGCCAAATGCTTTAACTCAGAGCATTGTGACCACGCAAGCAGAAGACAGGTGAGTAGCCCACTCCAGTCTGAGGAGCAGCATCTCTGCAAGCAGCCTGCCCCATCCAAAAAGCAGCAGTTCCACAAGCAGCCCATCCCCATTCAAGGAGCAGCAGCCACCCAAGCAGCCTGCCCCAGCCTGAGGAGCAGCCACCATATGAGTAGACCACCTACATCTGAGTAGTGGCAGTCCTGCATAGCCTGCACCAGTCCGAGGAGCAGCAGCAACATGTAGCCCATCCCCATCCCACAAGCAGCAGCCGTGTACAGCTGGCACCCACCAGAGGAGCTGCTGCCAACTGAGGAGCAGCCACTGCTGTGACTGCCTGAGGAGCAACTGTCACCAAAGGAGAAGCCCCTGCATGAATCAACATCTAGATCCATTTGTGAAGTCAAAAATGGGTAGACAAAGAAACCCCTAAAGGAAAGAAAATGAGTAATCACCAGAAAAGCAGTGAAGTGAAACACAGGCATCCAATATGTCAGAAAAAGAATTCAGAATAAGTGTCATACAGCTCATAAACCATATGGATGAAAAAAATCAACAACTTTTGTAAGAATCAAGAAGAAATGAAGAATGCTATAGCTGCAATAAAAAACACCATGGGAAGATTCAATAGCAGACTAGGAGAAGTAGAAAACCAAATTAGCAAATTAGAAGACAGGAAAGCAAAACATATCCAAACTGAACTGTAATTGGAGGGAAAAAATTAAAAGACAGGAGGAAAACCTAAGGGAGCTATGGGGCACCATAAAACAAAGCAACATATGAATAATAAAGGTGCCAGAACAACAGGAAGAGGAACAATGATTAGAAAACATATTTAAAGAAATAATGTCAGAAAACTTCCCTGATGTGGGGGGGGGGGGAGGAAGACACACAAACACACAGAATCCCAAACAAGATGAATCTGAAAAAACCTACACCAAGAGACATCATAATTTTGATGACAAATGTTCAGGACAAAGAGAGAATCTTAAAGGCTGCAAGAGAGAAACAGAAAGTTATGTATACAGGGTCTCCCATTGGATTATCAAATGATTTCTCAACAGAAACACATAAGACCAGAAAAGAATGGAAGGAATTTTACAAAGTGATGCAAAGCAAGGGACTGAATCCAGATTTACTCTATCCATCAAAGCTATCAATCAAAATTGAAGGGGAAATGAGGAGATTCGCAGACAAAAAACGGCTAAGGGAGTTTATCACTACCAAGCCAGCAATGCAAGAAATTCTAAAGGGATTGATATCAAAAGAAGAAATGAAAAGGTAAGAAGGAACACAGTCACACACACAAAAATGGCTACAAACAAGTACCTATCAATAATAACTTTAAATGTAAACAGATTAACTGATCAAGACATTGAGTGGCTGAATGGATAAAAAAACACGACCCGTATATTGGCTGTCTACAAGAGACCCATCAAAATAAAAAGCTTTTGTACATCAAAAGAGAGAATCAACAGATCAAAAAGAAAACCCACTGTATGGGAGAACATATTTGCAAATGATATCACTGGTAAAGGTTTAATCTCCAATATCTACAGGAAGCTTACACAACTTAATAAAAGGAAGATAAATGATCCAATTAAAAATGGGCAAAGGACCTAAATAAAATCTTTTCAAAAAAAGACAGAAGGAAGGCCAAGAGACACATGAAAACATGCTCAAAGTCACAAATTATCCGAGAGAAGCAAATCAAAACGATAATGCTGTATATACCATCTCACACCTGTCAGAATGGCTATCATCGACAAATCAACAGACCACAAGTGTTGGCGAGGATGCTGAGAAAAAGGAACCCTTGTGCACTGCTGGTGGGAATGCAAACTGGTGCAGCCGCTGCACCAGGTATAGAGTTTCCTCAAAAGACTGAAAATGGATATTCTATTTGACCCAGTAATTCCACTCCTAGGAGTATATCCTAAGAAACTAGAAACACCAATAAGAAAGAATATATGCACCCCTATATTTATAGCAGCACAATTTATAATAGCTAAGATTTGGAAACAGCCTAGGTGCCCATCAGCAGATGACTGGACCAGAAAACTATTGTATGTCTACACAATGGAATACTATACTGCTATAAAAAATAAGAAATTCCTACCATTTGCAGCATCCTGGATAGAAATGGAGTACATTATGCTAAGTGAAATAAGCCAGTCAAGGAAAGAAAAATACCACATGATCTCACTCATTTGTGTACAATAAAGTACATTATAAACTGATTAACAAAAAGATTTATACAGAGACAGTAAAGCATCAAACAGACTGTCAAATTACAGCGGGAAGCTTAGGGAGAGGTGGGGGAGATAAGAGGTCAACCAAAGGGCTTACATGAATGCATATAAGAATAACCATCCAATGCATAACATCAGGGGTTGAGGGCATGTATGGGAGTGGGATGGGGGACAATGGTAAGATATGTACACATATAATACCTTAATAAAACAAATTAAAAGAAGAATACAATGGAGTCAAGACAGTTTCTTCAATAAATGGTGTTGGGAAAATTGGACAGATACATGCAAAAAAATGAAGTTAGACTACCAACTTACATCATACACAAAAATAAACTCAAAATGGATAGAAGATATAAACATCAGATGGGAAACCATAAAAATACTAGAGGAATTCACAGGCAGCAAAATCTCAGAAATATGCCAAAGTAATTTCTTCACTGGAACTGCTTCTAGGGCAATGGAAACTAAAGAGAAAATAAACAAATGAGACTACATCAAAATAAAAAGCTTTTGCATAGCAAAAGAAACCATCCACAAAACAATAAACCATAAAAATACTAGAGGAATTCACAGGCAGCAAAATCTCAGAAATATGTCAAAGTAATTTCTTCAAGGGAACTGCTCTAGGACAATGGATTCTAAAAAGAAAATAAACAAATGGGACTACATCAAAATAAAAAGCTTTTGCACAGCAAAAGAAACCATCAACAAAGCAATAAGAAAGCCCACTGCATGGGAGAACATATTTGCTAATGTTATCACTGATAAGGGTTTAATCTCCAACATTTACAGGGAACTCATACAACTTAACAAAAGGAATATAAACAACCCAATCGGGGCCTACTCAAGAATGCAAATAATCTTTTCCACTAATATTTACAGGGTAAACTAAGATTGTTGTTAGAGTATTAAATTTGACAGTAAATAGTAATCAAGTTTTCAGGTTAATTCAAATTGGCTAATAGAAATAAGTGAACATTCAAGAAAATTTAAGTGTACTGGATAAAAAGCTGTTCCTAAAGTATTAACTAAAATTTCTATTGGTAGTGCACCTCACAGTAAAATTGCTTAACATGAAATGAACCTAAAGCAGTCTTATTTTGTGCAAAAAATTAAACTTTAAAGTTATCAAGACTGCATTACAAAATTTACAAAAGCATCCATTAATTTTTAAAAAGGAGGGGTAGTAGGGTAATATCATGTCAGGAAAAATATCCTGTAAGTAAATTACATCTAGAAAATTTTTACTGTAGAAAATTAATTTTCATTTGTAATGCTAACAGCTAGACACCCATGAAAATTACACATGGTGTCAAAATAAGCCAAAGGAAAATCGTTTGGGCAACAATAAAAAGGATCCCAAGTCAATTTTATTTTAAAAAATGATTTCTTTACTAATTTTTGGTCAAGTATATGTTTGTATATTTTTAGAAAACTACTCCAAGACCATGTGGATCCCTGAAACAGAGAGGAGTGGTCAGGTCTGCTCCAACCATGAAGACAAGAGGAGAAACAGTACAGAGAAAGAAGATGCTGATGACACCTTGCCATGCTAGCAGTCAGCAGCTATGCATCAATGCAGGTTACCCAGGACCAAACCAGAGAGGGTCGGACCTGTATTCCCACCATCTATCTATCATCCATATATCATTGCTGACATGTACACATAAGAAACTATTTGACATTGAAACTGGGTCTCAGAAGTGTTGAACATTGAAATTGGGACTCAAAATTTTTTTGTTATTATATGTTTATTTCTAGTCTACAGTTGCAAGGTTTTTTAAAGAAAAAAAATGGGGAAAATAGATATAGAGGTAAAGAAAAAAAGGGAAAAAATAGAAAAAAAAGAAATAAACAATTCAATTAAAAAATGTGCAATGGACCTAAATAGATACTTTTCAAAAGAAGACAGAAGGAAGGACAAGAGACATTGAAAAACATGCTCAAAGTCATTAATCATCCGAGAGATGCAAATCTAAATGACAATGCAGTACCATCTCACACCTGTCAGAATGGCTACCATCAACAAATCAACAGAGGACAAGTGCTAGCGAGGATGCTAAGAAAAAGGAACCCTCATGCACTGATGGTGGGAATGCAGATTAGTGCAGCCACTGTGGAAAACAGTATGGAGTTTCCTCAAAAAATTAAAAATGGAACTCTCATTTGACCACGTGATCTCACTTCTAGGAATATATCTCAAGAAAGTAGAAACACCAGTCAGAAAGGATATTTGCACCCCTATGTTCATAGCAGTACAATTCACCATAGCTAATATTTAGAAACAGCCTAAGTGTCTATCAGCAGATGAGTGGATTTAAAAAAATGTGGTACATCTACACAACAGAATAGCATGCTTTGGTAAAAAAGAAGGAATTCTTACCATGTGCAACAGCATAGATGGAACTGGAGAACATTATGCTAAGTGAAATATGCCAATAAGAGATACATAAACATCACATGATCTCTCTTATTTATGGAATATAATAATCAACATAACTTGATGAACAAAAACAGATCCAGAGACAGAAAAGCATCGATCAGACAATTAAACCTCAGAGGGAAGGTAGGGGAGCGTGGATGTAAAGGGGAGAGAGCAACCAAAAGACTTGTATGCTTGCATGTAAGTTTAACCAATGGACACAGACAACAGCGGGATGAGGGCATGAGTGGGAGATGGATATATATGTAATACCTTAATCAATAAAGGACACATATGTAATACCTTAATCAATAAAGAAATTTTTAAAAATCAATAAAATAGAAACATTGAACATTAACAAAGGAAAGAATGCCTTCACAGTCTGTGGATCATTGTTTTGGTCCTTCTCAGCGGTGGTAAATTTTAGTTCTTTGAGGGTGGATTCCTTTATGGAAACTGAAAAAAAGTCAGTTTATAGATTTAAGTGTGATTAAGTTGGATAATATAAGTTTATCAGAAATAAGCTGTATTTACAATGTAACAAGTTTATTTTCCTGCCTAGTTCATATACTGGCACAATACCTAAATATTTCATCTTACCTAATAATAGAGAAACATGTAAATTTACCATATCTTCGCTACACCCACAGCTAATTAGAGTGAGTATGCAAATTAACCCAAAAAATATGGTGGTTAATTTGCATACATACCTGGGTCCCAGGAAATTCCTGACACCCAGGTCACTCCCAGCCGGCCATGGTCAGAGGTGCAAGGGAGGGGGGGGGGGATGAGCGCAGAACCCATTCCCAAGACTAAAGTCTGGGGCAGAGGCTTTAGGTTTGGAAAGGGGCCGAGCCTGCAATCAGAGGTTCCAGGTGGGGGAGGGGGGTCGATCCCTTCCCAAGCCTAAACCTGGGGTGGAGGCTTTAGGCTTCGGAAGGGGCTGAGCTTGGGATCGAAGGGAAGGGGGAAATATCAATGGAAACATAGCCTCAGGTGAGGATAAAAAGAAAAATAAATAAAGAAATTTCATAACCTATTAAAGACACATCTTGAAAATGCTTAAAGAAAGTTGCCATTTTTTTCACTGTGAAGGGAGTCTGTGTTGATGAAAATACCTTGGCGGCTGCGGTGTCTGGCAGTAGCCTCAGCAGTGGGATGATGGGGCCAATGCCTTCCCCTGATCAGCCCAGTCACTGCCCACAAAGGAAGGCCAGACTGCCATCAGTAGGACATCCCCTAAGGGCTCACAGTATGTGAGAGGGGGCAGGGTGGGCTGAGGGACCCATCCCCAGTGCATGAATTTTTTGCACCAGGCCCCTAGTTAATTGATAATTAGATAGTTATACAAATCTCTTGAGGATGCATTTTGACTTTAAAGGTCAACACTAAGTAGAAACTATAGGTTTAGAAATATCTGTTTTGTTACTGATTCATACCATATATCCCCTAGTAAGAGTATACAAAGATTAACTCAGAAGTAACACAGGTGGTCTTATCAATAGTAAATTTCAACTTTATGTCTCATAATTTAGTCTCAGTCTGGCATCCTCCCTGGAGATAAAAAGCAGACTAACCATCAACTAGAAAGATTTATGAGCACAATGCGCACAGTGAATACATAACAAATACAATTTAGGAGGAGTTCCTCATTTTATCGGAAGAAGATAAGAGCATCTGAATCTTTATCCAATTTTATAACCAAATGTCTTTCTGTAAGAGTAAAACTTTTGGAAGGATCTGTTGAGCAATGCATTTCTTTTTTTTTTTTCTTTTTCATGCTTGACTTGCAGACATATTACTTCTCATTGATTTTAGAATCACTTGATTTTTAGAGAAGTGAGGAATCTATAATTACTCTATAAAAGATTCAGTAAGAAAATTTTTATGCAACATTATGCATATAATGAGATAGAATATAGCCTAACTACTACGAGAGACATTTGTAATATTTGAATATAAGTATATTGAAGAATCCAACTAAATCATACATTTGATTACAGCTGAGTGTTTGCTTCTATTCACAGCATGCATTTCTTTCTCATTATATGGTTCTTTGCATTTTCTACTTCTAACCACAGTAACTCCAAGCTAACATTTCCCAGGTATCCTCCTTCCCAAATACCAGACTTGTCTTGTGGACACACCCATCTAGATGTCCAGAATTGAGACCACTGTGTATAGCTATTAAGACTGTATGATAACCCTAGTTGGTTTGGCTCAGTGTATAGAGCGTCAGTCTGCAGACTGAAGGGTCCTGGGTTCAATTCTGGTCAAGGGCACATGCCCGGGATGTGAGCTCAATCCCCATTAGGGGTATGCAAGAGGCAGCCAATCAATGATTCTCTCTCATCTATATCTCCCTCTCTCTCTGAAATCAATAAAATTATATATATATTTTTTTTAACTGATATGGCCAGCCAGTGTGGCTCTGTGTTTGAACGTCAACCCATGAACCAAGAGGTCACCAGTTAAATTCCCAGTCAGATCACATACCCAGGTTGCAGGCTTGATCCCCAGTAGGGGGCATGCAGCAGCCAACTGATCAATGATCCTCTCTCATCATTGATGTTCCCATCTCTCTATCCCTCTTCCTTCCCTTCTCTCTCAAAATCAATAAAATCATGTATTTTTTTTTTATAAATTGTACAATATAACTCCAGAAGTGAAGGGAGCCATTGACATAAACTACCATGTAAATATTGCCTCCGGGAGTTATACAACACAGCTACCTTTTCCATAAACAAAACATCCAAAATTAAAATTACCAAGTCCTTCCACCAAAATAAGCTTATCTTATAAAAAATTAGCTTATCTTGATGAGTTCCACTTCCACTGAACTAATGGCATTCATTGCCTTTTTGGCTTTAAGCTTTGAAGTTTGGAATTCTTCTTGACAACTCCTTCTGTGTTCTACATTCTATCAGTGGCTGAGCCAAATAGATTCTTACCTTCAAGGTACTTATCAGGTCCAAAAGCATTTCTTTCCCACTGAAATAAAAACCTGACAATTCTCTCGTTGTTTAGAATTATAGAACTGTACATTTTAAAGCATTAATGGTTGTATAGATCCAGGCCAAACCTGGATCTTGGATTAACAGATGAGGTTACTGAAGTCAAGAAAATTAAATAAGGTACTGAACTAGCTTGGTGAAGAACATGCGATTAGAATAAGAATCTCCTATTCTCATGCATCCAATATTTTAACTATAAAAATTATCCCTTTTTTCACCTGGCCTAGTTATCTATCTTCTAGGTCTCACCACTTCCATGCACTCTACACACTTTGACCATATTAATCCATATTATATATTACTTTTCTCATAAATCTTTTATTATTCCACCTTGTTTTGTAAACAAGTAAACACAAATTCTTTACTCAATGACGCACTATGAATACAACCTACCTTTCTAGTATATCTTAGAAACAGAATGTAATTGTCTACATTAATAGGCTAAGGGGGAAAAACTATGAAGCATTTCAGGAAAATATTTGCTGAGTTTCAATATTAATGTATTAAAAAAAAAAACACCCAATTGATGATAGCCATTCTGACAGCTTTCTGGTGATATCTCATTGTGGTTTTAATTGTATTTCTCTGATGATTAGTGATGTTGAACATCTTTTCATATTCCTATTGGCTGTCTGTATGTCCTCTTTGGAGAGTGGCTATTCAGATCCTTTGCCTATTTTTTAATTGGGTTGTTGATTTGGGTTTTATAAGTTCTTTTTAAATTTTAGATATTAACCCCTAATCAGATGTATCATGGATATGTTCTCCCATTCAGTGGGTTGTCCTTTCATTATGTTGACGGTTTACTTTGGTGTGAAAAACCTTTTAATTTGATGCATCCCATTTGTTTATTTTTTTCTTTTGCTCCCCTTGCATCAAAAACAAGTGTTGGTGAGGATGTGGAGAAAAGGCAACCATTGTGCACTGTTGGTGGGAATGCAGACTATTGCAGCCACTGATAAAAGCAATATGGACTTTCATAAAAAAATTAAAATTGGAATAGCCTTATGACCCAGTCATTCCACTTCTGGAAATTTATTCAAAGAAACCCAAAACATTAGTTTGAAAGAGTATATGCAACCTTATGTTTATTGCAGGTTTTTTACAATAGCTAAGAGTTGGAAGCAGCCCAAGTGGCCATCAGTAGGTGAATGGGTAAAAAATCAGTGGTATAGCCGAAACCGGTTTGGCTCAGTGGATAGAGCAGTCGGTCTTCGGACTGAAGGGTCCCAGGTTCGATTCCGGTCGAGGGCATGTACCTTGGTTGCGGGCACGTCCCCATTAGGGGGTGTGCAAGAGGCAGCTGGTCGGTGTTTCTCTCTCATTGATGTTTCTAGCTCTCTCCCTTCCTCTCTGTAAAAAATCAATAAAAATATATTTTTTTAAAAAATCAGTGGTACATTTACACCATGGAATACTATTCAGCCATAAAAAAGAAGGAAATCTTAACTTTTTTGACAACATGGATGGACCTGGAGAACATTTTGCTAAGTGAAATAAGCCAGTCATAGAAAGACAAGTAACATATGATTTCACTCATATGTGGAATCTAATGAACAAAATTAAACAAGCAAAATAGTGACAAACTCATAGATAGAGATAGCTGTTAGGGGTGGCCTGGGTGGATGTTGTGGAGGGATTGAGCAAAAAAAGAAAAAAAAGGAAAAAAGCCAACAACACAGACAATGGTGTGGTGATTTCCAGGGGGAGTAGGGATAGAAGGAGGTAGAGAAGGGTATAAGTGGAATAAATGGTAATGGATGGAAACTTGCCTTGGAATGGGGAACACTCAATACAATATACAGATGATGTATTACAGAATAGTACAACTGAAACATGTATAAGTTTGCTAACAAGTGTCACCCCAAAAATTAAATTAAAAGGAAAATAAAAAGATACCAAATTGAATTCAAATAATTTCCCCCAGAGAAATGAAAACTTATGTTTGCACAAAACCTGTACACTGATATTCATAACACCTTTCTTCATAATTGCTAAAAACTAGAAACAAGATCTCTTTCAACAGGTGAATGGTTAAACAAATTGTGAAACATCTATATAATAAGAAGACATTTAGCAATAAAATGGAATGAACTATTGACACATAAAACAACCTGGATGAATTTCCAGGGAATTATGTTGAATGAAAAGGTCAATCCCAAAGATCAGGTACTATGTTCCCATTTAAATATTATTATTGAGGCAACAAGACTAGAAATAGATAACAGAGAAGTGATTGCGGTTAAGGTAGGGGTGAAATTGAGGGATTTGGCTATAAAAGTGTACCATGAGGGTGCTCTGGGAAAATTCTGTATCTTGATTATGGTAGCAGTCATGCAAAACTACACATACGATAAAGCTGCATAGGACTATACACCTGCATACATGCACACACATGCACAAAGGAGTGCATGAAAACTGGTGAAATGTGAATAAACCCTGTGGATTATACCTTTATCAACTTCCTGATTTGATATTGTACTTTAGTTATACAGGATGATACCACTGGGATAAACTGTGAGAAGAGTACTCAGGGCCTCCCTGAATATTGTTTTTATAACTTTCTGTCTAAGTATAATTATTCCAAAATAAAATGTTTTAAAATATTAAAATAGATTATTAAGCAAAAACAATTTTCTGACTTGTGGACATCTTTGGTTTTAATTGTAAAAAGTTGGGTCCTGCCCATTATGAGGAATGTTTAACTTAGAAATTTATTGTTTTTGTAGAATTTTTATGAGTTTATTTGATTGAAACTGACAGCAATGTCTGGGTACAAGATCTCAAATGTTTCTCAGAAGGTGATTTAACTCCATCTTGTCAATTAATGTGCAGGTAGTTAGGGCTTTCTTAATGATGAAAAAAATCTGAGAATGAAAGGAGAGCTCAGTGAAAATAGAAATAAAGCTGATCAATTAAACCAGAAGTCATGGTCCTCCCTGATAAGATGCTTACTCGAGTTTGAAGATAATCAGTGTAAATAGAAAGAAGTAAATAAGGACCTAAAGAGGTAACTGCAAATAATTAAGGTTTAATAAAAACAAGTACTTAATAATGTCTCGTGCTGGCATTTCATTAAAATTCTGCCTTTGAAGTCAGCCTGACCATGGTTTGAATACTGGCTTTACATCATTCTTTTGATGTGTATTCAATTTAACTTCTCTGAGGCTCTATTTCCTCATGGGTAAAATAAAGATTAATAATAGGGTTGTGAGAATAAAAACAAACAATGCTTGTAAAATATATAGCATAGTTCCTGGAACATAAGCTCACAATAAAAGATAGATATTATTAACTTTTCTCTCTTCCATAAAAGAAAGTAAGGCAGGAAAGAAAGAAGGGGAAAAAAGGATGAAACTCTTTAGTAAACTAGAAATAGAAGAAACATTTCTTAACATGTTAAAGGTTATATATTTTTAAAACCTACACTAAATATTATAACTAATAGAAAAATTTTAGATTTTCTTTAAGATCAGAAAAATGATCATAACTCTCACCTATCACTGCTATTATTGATATATTATTATCAGCATTGACAAATTGATATAAAATAATTTAAAATGTAAGAATTAGAAAAAGATAAAACTGTCATTATTTGCAGAGAATATAATAATTTCTCTTTAAAAGGCAACAGACTCAATAGTCAAACTGAAATATTAGAATTAAGACAATTCAGCAATGTTGCCAAATGAAAATATCAAACTACAAAAAGTATATTTATTTATACCAGTAATAACCAGCTAAAAAAGACAATCAAATGTGAGACTAATCACAACAGCAAAAAAATTATAAATAAAAATAAAAGTTACTTATGCCTTTATGGAGAAAATCTCCAATAAAAGATATAGAAGAATAAAATAGTATTTAAATACATGTAAAAGCCAAAACCGGTTTGGCTCAGTGGATAGAGTGTCGGCCTGCGGACTGAGAGGTCCCAGGTTTGATTCTGGTCAAGGGCATGCACCTTGGTTGTGGGCGCATCCCTGGTGGGGGCTGTACAGGAGGCAGTTGATCGATGTTCTCTCTCTTCGATGTTTCTGACTCTCTATCCCTCTCTCTTCCTCTCTGTAAAAAAAAAAATCAATAAAATATATATTTTTAAAATACATGTAAAAATAGTCCATGCTGTTGTATGGGACAACTTTTAGTTCTACACAATACAAATCAAAATTTCGGTTGAATTCTTTGAGAAATAATAAATTTGATCTACAGTTTATATTGACAAATAAATGCCTATGAATAGCTAAGTCAACTTTATAAAGGAAATGATAATGGTTGCATCAATAATAATAAACTAGCCCTAGCTGGTGTTGCTTACTTGGTTGAGCACCATATAATGCACAGAAAGGTCACCTGTTCGGTTCCTGGTCAGGGCACATGCCCAAGTTGCAACTTCAGTCCCTAGTCGGGGTGCATACAGGAGGCAATTGATCAATATTTCTCTCTCTCCTTTTCCTTTCACCTCTCTCTAAAATCAATAAAACTTACTTTTAAAAAAAGAGAATAATAGACTAATAGAGTAGAAGAGCAAAACAGATCAATGGAGGGAAACAAATTATTTAATACCTGGTGTTAGGAAAATCACCTCGCTATCAGAAGAAAAATATGATTGGGACCCTACTTAACTCCACATACAAAAACATACTAGGTGAACTAAAGATCTAAACAGAAACAGCAAAACAACAATGCTAGTAAGAGAAAATATACAAAAATATCTCTGTGACCTCAAGATAGGAAAGGAATTCTCAAACAAAAAAACTGGAAAAGCGTGAACCATAAAGGAAAACACTAATTAATCTGATAATATTAAAGTTAAGGACTTATTTTCAATTTGGGACATCACTTAAAAATTATTAGATAAAGAGATTATGGCAAGTGAAAATATTTTTTAAATTTAAATATCAAACAAGAAATTAATATGTAAAAATACAAGAACAGCTGCAAGTCAAAAAATAAAGACTGTGAACTTAATAGAAAATGAATAAATAATATGAACAAGCAATTCATAAAGTAAAAGAAAAAAGCCAGCAAGGGGAAGCATCGATCAGACTGTCGAGCCTCAGAGGGAAGGTAGGGATGGCTAGGAGTTAGGGTGAGAGATCAACCAAAGGACTTATGTGCATGCATATAAGCCTAACCAGTGGTTATGGACAATAGGGGGCATGCGTGGAGAGGGGTTTGGAATGGGAATGGGGGGATGAGGGCAAATATGTGATACGTTAATCAATAAAGAATTTTTAAAAACCCCAGCAAGAATATTACATGAAAACTCCAGGCCCAGATAGTGTCAATGAGAAATTCTAACAAATGTCTAAAGAAAAATAATGTCAATTTCATAAAATCCCTTATAGAAAATAGAATTGAAGTGAGCACTTATTAACTCATTTTATGAGACCAGCATTTCCCTAATACCAAAACCAAACACAGTACAAGAAAATTGCAGAGCAAATTCCTTGATAAACATAGGCACCTAAATCCTCAACAAAATATTCTCAAATTGAATTCAGCCACATATCAAATGATTAATACATTTTGATCAAGATGGTTTACTTCACACATGAAAGGCTGGCTCAACATTTGGGGGAAAAATTAATGTAACTTACCAGGTCAACAAGCTATAGAAGCAAAGCTATATGATCATCTCAATAAATGGAGAAACTCCATTTGACAAAATCCAACTAACATTTATAGTAAAAATAACAGCAAACTTTAAAGTGAATTTCATTGATCAAATAAAATAAATTTATGTATTTTAAAACTATAGTTTTCATGATACTTAATAGAGAAAATCTTAATACTTTCTAATATCAAGTGCTGGTGAGGATGTAGAACAATTTAAACTCACAGACATTGTTGGTCGAAGTGCAAAATGGCATAGCCATTCTGGAAAACAGTTTATCAATTTCCTATGAATTAAAATATATACCCACCATAATGCCCAGCAACTCCACTTCTAGATACTTACCAATGAGAAATGAAGACATATACATCACAAAAACCTATATTTTTACAGAATCTTTTTTAAAAATATGTTTTTATTGATTTTTGGATAGAGCAGAAGGGAGTGGGAGAGAGAGAAACACATCAATCAGCTGCCTCCTGCACACTTCCTACTGGGAATTGAGCCCGCAACCTGGGCATATGCCCTGACCAGGAATCAAACCTGGGACTTCTTGGTCCCTGGGACAATGCTCAATCCATTGAACTACACCAGCCAGGCTATAGAATCTTTATTTATAATTCCCAGCATTTGGAAAGCAATGCTTCAAGGTAAATATGTAAACACACTGTAGTACATCCATACAAAGAAATGCTACTCAGCAACAAAAAAGAACAAATTATTGAAAAAACATAACATTGTTGAATTTTAAGCACATTATACTAAATGAAAGAAGCCAAACATCAAAAACTTACATACTATATAGTTTCATTTATATGACATATACGATAAGACAAAACTATTGGAAAAAATAAATTTGTTTCCAGGGATTATGAACCTGAGGGCGATATATAGACCTATCTCTTGTTTGTGGTAGTGATTATGCAACTCTATGCATTTGTTAAGACTAATAAAACTATACATTAAAAAATAGATTTTGCGTGGAGGACTGAGAAGGTGGAGCAGTTCTGTACCATGCTGCCTTCCACTGGTTAAGACCTCCAAGAGCAAAGGCCTACCGAGGTGAGGATGCCCCTACTGTCACCTGTAGAAGGGCAACACTGAGCTGGCCAATATTTGTGGTGGTGCTGCTTGTCCTGGCTCAGGGGAAGCATTCCACTAAGTCTGAATGACTAAGACATCGCAGGGACTCTCTGCCGCCGCCCACGACCGGCTCGGCCCTGCCTTTGCGCCACACCTGCGGATCCCTCGGCCTCCACCGCTGCCACTGCCCTCGGCCTGCTCTGCCAGGCCTTCGCGCGCGCTGTGCTGGCGCTGGGCCTTCCGTTGGCAGACCCGGAGAATCCTCTCTCCGCTGCCGCATGGCCAGGTCAAAGCATCAGACACTACCGCCATGTGGATTTTAAAACTACAGGGGAAATTGAGCCACAGGAGCTACCATCGCTGCCGCACCCGCCGCCACCCCCAAGAATGGGAATCCACCTAAGTAAGAGCTCACTACGCCCCGGGCTCACAGAGAGTGTGGCTTCAGAAATTAGCCTCTGCATCCACAGCAGCTCCACATCCGCACCAAAGAGAACACCATTGAGGGCGGACTCTCCCCATGCAGCCATCACAGCCCGCCCACAATCTTCCCAGCACACCCACCATGCTGGGAGGGAGATGGAGCGCGCTGGTGAGGAAATGGCACAGCGCCTTCCATTAGCCGCCCAGGCGAGCCCTTCCTCCGATGCCGCATGGCCAAGCAGAAGCTCTCGCCACCACCGCCATGTGAACTTTAAAACTACAGTGGTAATTGAACCACAGGAGCGACCATCACTGCTGCACCTGGCACCGCCACCCACCACTGCCGCCGCAAATAAAGGAAATCCACCGAGAACAGAGCTCACCACGCCTTGGGCTCAGGGAGTGGGCGACCTCAGAACTTAGCCTCCATGTCTGCAGCTGCTCCGCTCCCACACCGAACGAGACACCTTTGAAGGTGGTCCCCCCGCCTGCAACCATCTCAGCCCAACTGCAGCTGTCCCAGCCTGCCCGCCATGCTAGCAAGGAGCTAGTGTGGCGCCTCCAATATGCGACCCCAACACCCTAGAGGGGCCGAGTGCCCCGGGTGAGCCGTGTGTCCCAGGGGGCTGTGTGCCCCGGGTGAGCCGAGTGTCTCAGGGTGCAGTGTGCCCCGGGTGAGCCGTGTGTCCCAGGGGAAGCAGTGGGACCCAGGGGAAGGGACGGTGAAAACCAGAGGAGGAGCGGACTCTAATCATATGGTCCTGAGATAGTCACCTTAAAACAAGTAGACTGCCAAATGAGGATCGGATTCTATTCATGGGGTCCTGAGATGGTCACCATAAAACAAGCAGATTGTCAAATGACAGCGGGGAGGGGAAGGAGACCTGGGGGGAGATAGGAGAACAACCGAGGGACTGGTATGCATGAACATAAGTACAACTAACGAACACAGAACTCTCGGGAGGGAGGGCATAAATGGGAGGGGGGGGGCAATGGTAAGCTATGTACACAGATAATACCTTAATAAAATTTTTTAAAAAATAAAATAAAATTTACAATCTCAAAAAAAATAGATTTTGCTAATTGTAAGTTTTGAAATAAATAATTTCTACAAGAAAAAAATGAGCAATCCACAAAGGAAGATATCCAATGGTTTATAAACCTATGAAACAATTTTAAACCTTACTAATATCAGAAAATACAAATTAAAAATAACCTGTGAAATAATGTTTCATACTCATAAGGCTAGATAAAACTAAGAAGTTAGTTGAGGATTTTGAGAAAAGAAAATTCTTATAAATTTCTGGTGGATATGTAAATTGACTCATATTAGAGAGCAACTTCGTAATCTTTTATAAAGTTGAAGATTCATATAACCCATATCATGGCAATTCTGCTTTGTGATTTGTATTCTAGAGAAAAATCTAGCAAATGTACACAGAGACATGCACAGGAATGCTAAGTGGGGAATTTTTAGTAATATAAAACATTGTAAGTAGTTTATACATCAGTAAAGAGGAAAATGTATAAATAAATCTGATATTGATACAATGAAATTGTTACAGCATTAAAAATGAAGGAGCAGAGACAACCAAAATGGCAGCATAGGTAAACACCTGAACTTGTTGCTGCACACAACCATATCAAAACTACAACTAAAAGACAAGACAAATATCATCCAGAACCACGGGAAGGCTGGATGAATGGAAATTCTACAACTAGAAGGAAAGCGAAAAGCACATTGAGGCTGGTAGGAGGTGCAAAGGTGTGGAAGTGTGGACGTACAGAGGTGCACACAAAAGGGGCTGGCAACTGGATACGCTGCTCTCTTTTTCAATCGGTAGGGAGATACAAACTCCTGACTGTTCGGAACTCCAGTTTCAGGCTAGACTCTGGGGACCCAGAGTCATACCTTATATGGAGAGAAACTGGATTGTCTGGCATCAGCTGGAATGAGAGGGCAGCTTTCTTCAGAGGTGCTTGCAGCAATCATTGTTCCTGCGTGGGGCCATGGGACACAGAGACCAAGGGGCCTCTTCAGGGTGGGGCTGATGAGTAACCATTGCTCTTAGTTCCACCCTAGTGATTCCCTGATAACCCACCCAACCCAAGCTGTGTGCAGAGGCTTTTGCATATGAATGGTCTGGCCTTTTGGAATCTAACAAACTATAGCTGGGTCAGGAGACCCAGAGTTTCCAAAAGAAGACCAAAGGCTTGACAGTAGCTTGCATTGCTTCACAGCTAGACCTCAATGGAGCACCTCAAAACCTCAAAGAGGAGAATCTTCATATTGCTCTGTAGCTCCTGCTAGGTGGCCTCAGGCAGTGGCTGACTTTGCATTTCCTTGGAGAATTAGGAGCCAGTGTACCCAGGGGTCAGAGTGAGAACATCCAGATTATAACTCTTCGTATCTATAAGAGACACACTCAGGGGATAATCTCAGTAAGTGCCAAGCCCCACTGAAGCAAGTCCTGCCACAATAGGGTGTCTCCAGCATAGCAGTTCTCCCATTGTAGACACAACTGGTCCTCACAGCCAATTGGCCGGGAGGTCAATTCCTCCCAGTGATACCAACAGTAATCAAGGCTTAACTACAACAAGATTGTGCACACAGCACACACAGGGGTACACCAAGAGTGTCTACCTCAGGTAATTAGGGAGACTGAGTCACTGGGCACTATAGGACACATAATACATAAAGCCACTCAATCAACACAGGAAAGCAGCCAAAATGCAAAAACAAAGAAACATGATACAAATAAAAGAAATGGAGGAAAGAAAACTACTGAATATAGAGTTCAAAACCACGGTTATAAGGTTACTCAAGAATCTTCTAGAAACCTCCGAGAAATATAGTGAGACTCTCAAGGATATGAAAAAGGACCAAGTAGAAATTAAGCATACATTGACTGAAATAAAGAATACTATACGAAGATCCAACAGCAGACTAGAGGAACCCAAGAATCAAGTCAAAGATTTGAAATATGAAGAAGCAAAAAACACCCCACCAGAAAAGAAAAAAAGAAAAAAAGGACTCAAAAAATATGAAGACAGTGCAAGGAACCTTGAGGACAAATTTAAGTGAACCAACATCTGAATTATAGGGGTGCCAGAAAAAGAGTGAGAGACCTAGATATTGAAAACCTATTTGAAGAAATAATGACTAAAAGTTTCTCCTACCTAGTGAAAGAAATAGACTTACGGTGTTTCCCCGAAAATAACACATCCTCTGAAAATAAGACCTACTTACAGGTTTCCTTCTGAGTGAAATATAAAGCATCCCCCCCGAAAATAAGGCCCCAGGCTCTGTCTAAGAATGAAAATTAATTTACCTTAAGCTGGTCGCTAGGGCCACCCCGACTGGCGTCTAGCAACCAGTGACATTACTCGGAGTCCTGAAGTCACTGCTATGTGGAGGCGGATCAGAGGTTGGAGTGAGCAGGAGAGAGGAGGAGACTTTCGCAGATGTTTGTAGAAGAACAGTAGGATTAGAACTGATGGGACACGGCAAAGGTGGTGAGTGCTGGTCTGTCTCTGGTGACACTACCTGATGCTCGAGGCCAGCTTCATGATGACTGAAGGTTCTCAGTCAGTGGCAGACCCTGCTCCAGCCCAGATCCAGGCCCCAGCAAGCCCAGTGACAGTCCCCAGGCAGGACCCAGGGGGTAAATGTCTGATAAAGGGGTAGGGGGGATGTCTGATGAAGGTGTTCAGTGGCACAGGGGTGGGGGGAGGGGGATCACTTACAATGACACAGGAGGATCAGAGGGGGCAATCAAAATGACACAGGAGGACCAAAAGGGGTTACTAAAATGGTAATCTCCCCTCTGATTCTCCTGTGCCATTTTGATTTCCCCCTTAATTCCCCCTGTGTCATTTTAAGTGATCCCCCTCCCCCAACCTTGATACCCCAATTCCTTTTTTTTACCCCTAGAAATGAGCACAAAAAGAAAAAGCTACTCCATGGAGTACAAGAAAGGAATCGTGGAAGACTCTTGGGGCCAAAATCTTACTCCTTTCTGCAAAGAGAAGATGGTGAGTATCCGATTGGTCCGAAAATGGTGAGCAGAGTATGGTAACCTCATTGAACAAGTGGACAAGGAAAATGCTAAAAAGCGCAAGTGTGGATCAGGTAGGCAACCATTATTTTCCGAGCTGGAAGACCTGATCTGTGAATGGGTTGTTGACATGAGAGCAAAGGCTTTGGTTGTGAATAGGGCTCAGATTCAAGAATTTGCCCTTGCAATGGCACCACAGTTTGACATAGCCCCCGAAGACTTCAAAGCATCACAACACTGGCTGGATAATTTCCTTCAGCGAAGTGAACTGTCTTTAAGAAGATCTACAACATTGTTTAGGTTGGAAGATACTGAAGTTATTAAGTGAGCACTTGCATTCAAGTCCTTATTAATGTTGCTGACTTCTCTAAATACAATCTTTCCAATATGATTGCCATGGATGAAACTGCAGTGTTTATGGGCCAATCATCTCAAACAACAATTGAACAGCGGGGTGCCTCCTTAGTGTACATTCCCTCCACTGCTTATGAAATTGCAAGTGTTTCCTGTATTTTGGTAATTCGTTTGGTTGGCACTAAAATCCCACCTTTAATCATTTCTAAGGGCAAGAAGGAAAAGATTGAACGTGTTTTGGGCATTTTTATTCTTGAAACTGAAAAAGCCTGGGTCACACAAGAAGTTATAAGGAAGTGGGTTGATTTAATGCCACAGCTTGTTATGCGAGGGAGCCAGAGAGGTCTGCTAGTCTGGGGTGCAACCAGCACTCACCATGCTAAAGACATGAAGACATTTCTTCACGAAAGAAAAATAGATCAGATAATGATTCCCCGAGGAATGACGGCCTATTTCCAGACTCTTGATATTGCATTTAACAAGCCATTCAAAGACAATTTGGGCATGGAAATTAATGACTACATTGAAAATAGAATGGAGAGAAATCAGCATGGAAACTTTGTGAAACCTAAACTGCAAGAAGTTGTGACTTGGGTGAAGAATTCATGGGAGAAAATCACTGACAGTTGCATTGCAAATGCACTGTGAGCAGGCTACCTTGACAAGAAGTACTCATTTAAAGACAGTGCTATTGCTAAACATGAGAGATTTGGTCCACTGATTCTGAAAGAAATGGAGTCACAAGAAATTCACCAGGAAATTAAGGAATTGGATTGTTATGATGATGTTCCAGAAGATGATGACATGATTGTCATTGAATAAATGAGTAAGTTCTTGATACTATAGGATTCACAGTTCATCTGGTTTGTGTTGACAACTACTGTACTACCTTACTGTATACAGGTAGTAAATTTCCTTAATTTTAATTTCACAATAAATGTGTACCATATTCTTCTTCATGGAAAAATAAGACATCCCCTGAAAATAAGACCTCGTGCATCTTTGGGAGCAAAAATTAATATAAGACACTGTCTTATTTTTGGGGAAACAGGATAGTTTTACCTCCCTCAGGGGTTGTTATGAAACTTGAATGAACTAATATGTGTAAATCACTCAGGATAGTGCTTGGCTCCTAGTAGGTATTATATATTAGTTGTTATTATGAAATTATCATTACTTTTGGGAAATAGCTCAGTGACATATTCAGAGAAGATAAGTGAGTATGTGAAGATTAATGAACATCAAAAGAAAGCCTGTAATTACCTAGGAACTGAGGTAATCACTTATTCACTTGTTCAACTGCCAGGGAAACCATGGGTTCATTTGACAGTGTAATAAATTTAATAGTAGTATGTTTGGAAGATGTAATGTGCTTCAGATGCCTCTTTTAAAAATGCATGATTATAATGTCTATGCTTATACTTTACTAGAGGCCTGGTGCACAAATTCATGTATGCTTCTATCTCTCTCTCCCTTCCTCTCTGAAAAATATATTCTTCAATCACCCCCAATTGGGGATTGAGCCCACAACCTGGGTATGTGCCCTGATTGGGATTGTGCACAATGGAGTCCCTCTGCCTGGCCTGTGGAATCAGGCCAAAATTAGCTCTCCAACATCCCTCAAGGGGTCTTGGATTGCGAGAGGATGCAGGCCAGGCCGAAGGACCCCACAGGTGTGCAATTGGGGCCAGGGAGGGACACAGGAGGTTGGCCAGTGGGGGAGGAACCACAGGAGGGCTCCAGAGCATGTCTGACTTGTGTAGCTCAGTCCCGATAGGCTGGACCCCAGCAGCAAGCTAACATTCTGGTCAGAGCATCTGCCAGATGTTTTATTCTGCTGTGGTTAAAACAGTGACATTGGAAAAAGAACTTATATGTTCATCAGTAGAGAACTGATTAAATAAATTATGATACATTCATACAATGTGACATAAATACTTTTAAAGATTAAATACATCTAAATGCATTGCCGCCAAAACTGGTTTGGCCCAGTGGATAGAGCATCAGTCTGCGGACTGAAAGGTCCCAGGTTCGATTCCGGTCAAGGGCATGTACATTGGTTGCGGGCACATCCCCAGTGGGGGGTGTGCAGGAGGCAGCTGATTGATGTCTCTCATCGATTTTTCTAGCTCTCTATCCTTCTCCCTTCCTCTCTGTGAAAAATCAATAAAATATTTTTTGAAAATAAATGCATTGCCATAGATAATGATTAAGTTATACAAAGTGAAAAGAAATAGAACACTCTTGATCCCATTTATTCTTTTAAAATATAGACAAATTTGGCTCTGCCAGTGTTGCTCAGTGGTTGAGCATCAATCTATGAACCAGGATGTCATGGTTCGATTCCTGGTCAGGGCACATGCCTGAGTTGTGGTTTCAATCTCTCATCATTAATTTTCTACCATATCTCTCTCCCTCTCCCTTTCTCTCTGAAATCAATAAAAATATATTTAAAAAGTAAAATAAAATATAGACAAATTTGGCCCAGCTGGTGTTGCTCAGTGGTTAAGTGTCAACCTATGAACCAGGAAGTCACGGTTTGATTCCCTGTCAGGGCATATGCCCAGATTGTGGGCTCAATTTCCAGTGGGGATAAGGAGTATGCAGAAGGCAGCCAATCAATGATTCTCTCTCATCATTGATGTTTCTATCTCTCCCTTTTCCTTCCTTTCTGAAACAATAAAAAATAAAATAAAATATAGACAAATTTGGACAAACATAAATATCCTTATAAGCACTGAAGGGGTTTGCAAGACTATTCCCCAAAGTGTTAACAGTTTTCTTGGGGGAGCAGTATTGAAGAAGGGAGTACGTATTCTTTAGCTTAAAAATGAATGCATTTGTTATTATTTGAACTCATTTTAAACAAGAATAGAGTTTTTATCATTCAATTTAAAGATGTTAAAAATAAACAAAAATTCAAATTATTGCAATAAAGGGTTGTGGATTTTAAGTCTCCAAAGGTCTGGTTTTGAGACAGCAACTTTTGCTCCTTTGGGGTGGTGTGGAGCATTTGCAAGGTATGATGATATTGCCCTCCACAAATTCAGAACTGTGCTGCTGCATAAATGAGTTGATATAGCATGTGGGTATCAGTGAGGAAAGGGATCGCAGACTAAGGGTAGGAAGGGTGGTTGCAGATTAAAAGGTGGTTTGCATTAAAAAAAAGGCAATTCCAAGCTTTAAACACCATGAGACAAGCCTTCAGGAAGCAGCGGCCAGATCCTTTTCCTTGGTGGTCTTGTTGGATATCACATGAATATTTGCTTTTTACCTCTTGTTTGTAAAAAAAAAAAAAAAAAAAAAGTTCCTATTGTGGTTCTGCAAGCTATTTGTAGCCTTTCACAGGCAATTTTTCTTTCCTGGGAGATGACATTTTGGAGCACAACACACATGGTCCCTGTTCTCTTTCTGCAATCAGAAGGCCTATGATTAGCCCTCAGAAACAACTGCAGCGAGGAAGGGAGAGAGAGATAGAAACATCCATGATGAGAGAGAATCTTGCACTCCCCCTACTGGGGATTGGGCACACAACCCAGGTATGTGCCTTGATCAGGAATCAAACTGTGACCTCCTGGTTCATAAGTCAATGCTCAACCACTGAGCCACACTGCACTGGCTAACTGCAGTCCTAATGTACATAGTATGATAAAGGCTCTTGACAAGGAGAAATGGGATCATGATTTCAAAATTATTTCCCCCCAAATTCTCTGGTTTAAATATAAAGACTGTAAGGCAATATTTTATGCATAAAACCTGCTGTTGGGGGTAGTTCTGGGGAAAAAAAATTCAACTAAAAAAACACTGAACTTTTAGCATTTCTGCCAAAGTAGCCTTTATGAATTTTTTTTCCTTTTGTAAGGCAAGAAAATAAAACACACAACTTCTACTCCCAATACTTCATGTTCTCCTTAAAAAAAAAAAAAAAAACACCAAAAAACACAACACTTTTTTTTATTGATTTCAGAGAGAAAGGAAAGGGAGATAGAAACATCAATGAAGAGAATCACTGATTAACTTCCTCCTGCACACCCTCCACTAGGGATCAAGCCCACAGCCCGGGCATGTGCTCTTGACTGGAATTGAACCAAATACCATTAAGTCCACAGACCAACGCTCTGTCCACATAGCCAAACCAGCTAGGGATACATGTTCTCCTTTTGGCACCTCTATTTACAGTTCTGATTTATATGGTTTATTTAATTAAAAGTATGAAGAATTTTCCTTTTCAAAATCTTTCCCACATTCTGATTCCTAAAATCCAGGCCTCAAGGATTTCTCTATCTGTTCTTCTAATCTCCCAAAGAAATCTGGATGTGGCTCCTTTAACTTTTCTCCTTTCCTTCTCATGCTAGACCCCAACAAGATTGAGAAGTCTTATCATTTAAAAAGGAAATACATCTAAATGTATTGTCATAGATAATGCTCAAGTGATATGAAGTGGGGGGAAAAACAAGTTTATTTCAGTTTCTGTTTTCTCTTCTGGCCACTTCACAACCACATATGAAAATTAATGAATAATACACAAAGTGCTTAGGTAGTCATTAAAGAGATGGGCAATGAAGTGTAAGTTCTTATAAGATTATATCTGTACATATTCTTTTTGGAAATCAGCTAGGGGGTTCTGTGGCTCTAGTTAATATTGAAATAGGTTGCCTTTCAATTCAATGGTAGGAATGAAAAATTCAAACCATGACGTGGAAATGCCAGCCATGGCTGATGCTTCTCTTTCCTTCTTGCAGGGTGCCAGAGGACCTGCTGATCTCTCTCCTTCACCCCCTCAGAAAGGTCAGTGGGGTTGTCTAAGCAGATTCTTTGTCTACCATCATTAGCATGTGGCCACTCCCTCTGTCCTCCAGGTCACCATCTAGACCCACCAGGTCCAGTTTCTGGAAGAAAGGGCCCTCTCACACTGGGTTAGCTTCACCATCTGGAATTCAGGCAAGCAGGGGCCCAAGGCTATATGACTGGTGGCCTGACAGCCATCAACCAGTGCAAGGTTGTTGCGTTTTGCAGCATTAATGAGGTACAAGATTTAGAAGGGCTTCTATTGCTGGGACTATCAGAAAAGGCCCTAGTCTGGAGTTCTGATCCTGCACTTCTGAGTTTCCCTGTTACCCTTTATCATCTGTGCGAAGCTGGATCTTTGGGGGTTGGGAGTAGCCATGGAGGAGAACCAGTGACTCCTGCATCTGTAGGAGGGGGAGGGTTTCCTTCACTTCCACTGGGAGACACCTTCAGCAGTTACTGACAGCTGAGGACCTAGATACAGCTCTGCTTTGGACCACCTCACCTCCCTGCTGTTCTGGTAGGGACTTTCTTTGAACTTACTTTTTGAATTAAGTGCTCACTGGACCTGGAGGATAAGACAGCTGAATTCTCCCATGTTCAGCACTACAGGAGAGGCTGTGGGTGTCACAGGCTTCACTGGAGGCCAAGGCTGACCCTGGACACAGGACCCTGGTTGTCTTGGACCCCAGACCTTGGCTGTATGACTTCTGCTAATCAAGGGGACTTTTCACCTACAAAGAGAAACTGCTCATTTAGTTCAGGAGGGAGGCATGTTTTAAGGCTATAAGGCTAGATACTAATATAGTTTAGTAAAATTTGCTTTCAACTTTTTAAAAAAAACCAAAAATGTATTTTGTGAAACTTGTCCCCATTGAAAACTAACAATCTCCTTTTATGCTTCCTGAAAACAAACAAACAAACAAACAAACAAAAAACAACAGTTCTATGAAGGTTTGTGTGGATTGTCAAACAAACATACTTAGAAGACCCATCTATGGCAACAGCATTCAGGGACCAGAGCAAGCCAAGCCATGAAATCGCACCCTGTGTCATTTGGGATGCTGGTGTGCCTGACTTGCTAAACCAAGCTGCACAAGTGTTTTTGCTTGTTTTTGCTAAGCTATTTACTGTACTGGCTTTTAAAAAATATGTTTTTATTGATTTCAGAGAGAGGAAAGGGAGAGGGAAAGAAAGACAGAAACATCAGTGATGAAAGAGAATAATTAATTGGGTGCCTCCTGTCCACCCCCTACTGGAGATCTAGCCTGCAATCTGGATATGTACCCTAACCAGCAATCAAACCATGATCTCCTGGTTCATGGGTCGATGCTCAATCACTGAGCCACACCAGATGGGTTGTACTGGCTTTTGAGTAACCATCTCTCTTCATGTTTCACCTTCATTTCTGATATCTTTAAACAATTATCATTTTCAGAGTTTTGGACAAAGGGAAACAATGCCTTGGCTCCAATATCAGTTCCCTTCATAACACTAAATAAACATGTAGTCACAACTAGAGTCTTAGTTCACCTTTTCTCCCTGAGAACATAGGTACTGAAAAGAGAATTGGCTGTCTCACTGGTCTCACCCAGGGGATATATAGTTGCTAATATGATCCTATATAATAAAGAGGTAATATGCAAATTGATCCCCACACCCTCATGTCATAAGATGGCCTCCCCCATGTTGTCACAAGATGGCTGGCAGGGGAGAGCAGTGGGGGGAGGGGGGCCAGGCCTGAAGGGGAGGGCAGTTGGGGGTGATTGGGTCAGCAAGGAAGGGCAGTTGGGGATGTTCATGCCAGCAGAGGAGCGGTTAGGTGTCAATCAGGCTAGCACGGGAGCAGTTAGGGGGTTATCAGGCCAGAAGGCAGAGTGGTTAGGGGCAATCAGGCAGCCAGGCAGGTGAATGGTTATGGATTGTAAGAGGGATGTCCGGCAGTTGGGGCCCCAGATTGGAGAGGGTGCAGGCTGGGTTGAGGGACACCCCCCTATGCACAAATTTCATGCACCAGGCCTCTAGTATGATTAATAAGACCACTTGGGTATATGATGTTATGGCAGTGTGGCCACAGAATTTTGATTTATTCCACAGGCTATGTTGCTATTCTATTACTTTCCCTACTCAAGTCCATTTTTTAAAAGGTTATAGCTATATAGTGGCACAACATTAACAATTTTTATTCAATTTTAATTTTTGACTGTCATAAAAATCCAAGCTTTAATGCACTGATATGAATCATTCCAAGTTGTTTTGCTCCTTGTGACAACATAATAGCCAGATCTCCAAGTTTCTAGTATGGTTATTAACATACATCAGCCAGCCAGGCAGAAATCTAGTCCATCACTCAGCCATTGAATCCCAACAAAAAGCTAATTTTGACAGTTATAGTAATTTTGTCTAAAGGTTTATAATTTGAGTAATGCTTTTTTAACAGACTATTTTTCTAGCATGCCCTTGGAAAGTGTGTCTGGAAAATGGACATATTATGGAAAATAGAGAAATAAAAGTAGGGGAAAAGGGGATAATCTTTAGATGAGTTCACCATGTTTGCCTCCAGTTCTGTTTTTAGCATTTGACTGTACAATCTGTTCAAGCCCAGATAAATGATTGCTTTCCGTAGGTCACTCTTTCTGCTCATCTCAAAGCCACTCATAATCATCTTCAAAGTGTGTTTTGACTCATGCAATACTTTGAAAGGATACACCCAAGGTGGGAGGTGAATAATAATCAGAGACTAGACACAAAAATTAAATATCTGGCTTTGTTCATGGATGTTTGCCAAATTCAGTTATGTACATTCATGCTTCTGCCATGTGCCATTACATTCTTTTTGTATAAAACACCCCTTGATTTCTATGAACAACTGGTTAATTCTCCAAAGTCTTTTGAGATTCAAATAGTCACTTTTTCTAAAATGTCTTCCTTGATTCTCCCCATAGATAATCCAACAATTCCCATCTTGTAGCACTTCCAGTTAGACAGAAAATGTACTTTGTTGAAATCATTATCTTTCATAACTATCCCCAAGCCATTATTTAATCCTGACAACTACTATGAGGTAGACATTAATCTAATCAACCACAAAGGGAACTGTCCCTTTAAGAGTTTAAGTAACTTCTTAAGGTTACACAATTAGTACACGGTAGAAGCAAGATTTGAACCCAACTTCTGTGGTCTATTTACTAAGTCTCTATAGCATTGTTTTCCAAAAAGTGGCACATAAACCACTGCTCCTATGAAAGATGAATTGAGATGATGCATGAACATCTTGGTACAAATGATTTTTGATCTATTCATTTTTGTGCAATATACAGAGAATAAGAAAACAAATCCATTGTCAAGATTTTTCCAAATTTGCTTCATATTTATTTAAAAGGAATAAAACCTCTTTGTTCACCTCCCAGATCTCATTCCTCTCATACCCTCCTCAGAAATAACCACTTTCTAAATCTAGCAATGATCATTCCTTTATAAGAGTTTAAACTAATGCCATGTACATATTTATCAATATGCAACATTGTTTTGCATGCCTTTAAACTTTATATAAATAGACCACTATCTATGTTCTTTTCCACCATGTTTTCTTCATGAAATATTTTATTATTGATACACATGGCCTTTGTTCTTGCATTTTTTAAATAAATCTTTATTTTTAGCTTATTACAGTGTGAATACTACAGTATCAAGAACTTACTCGTTTATTCAATGACAATCATGTCATCATCTTCTGGAACATCATCATAACAATCCAATTCCTGAATTTCCTGGTGAATTTCTTGTGACTCCATTTCTTTCAGAATCAGTGGACCAAATCTCTCATGTTTAGCAATAGCACTGTCTTTAAATGAGTACTTCTTGTCAAGGTAGCCTGCTCACAGTGCATTTGCAATGCAACTGTCAGTGATTTTCTCCCATGAATTCTTCACCCAAGTCACAACTTCTTGCAGTTTAGGTTTCACAAAGTTTCCATGCTGATTTCTCTCCATTCACACAGCAGTGATGTCAGGACTCCACATAACGTCACTGGTCACTGGTTGCTAGACGCCAGTTGGGGTGGCCCTAGCGACCAGTTTACGGTAAATTAATTTTCATCCTGAGACAGAGCCTGGGGGCCTTATTTTCTGGGGATGCCTTATATTTCACTCAGAAGGAAACCTGTAAGTAGGTTTTATTTTCGGAGGATGTTTTATTTTCGGGAAACACGGTATTATCCCATATTACAAATGAGGAGACTGAGGCATGGTTAGAAAAACTAACAAGGCCCACAGTTTAAAAGTGATAGAACTAGCTTAGGAACTCAAGCGGACAATCATGATACTGCACTGTTTTATCAATAAATGCTACTATTTTATTAGCATTACCAAACAGCTGGTAGGTCTTTTGCAATTTATTTGAATATCAACTCTGCACTTAAGATATCACACAGAGGTGACTTTTGTTTTTCTTTTATTATCATTTTTAATTCTTTATTGATGAAAGTATATGAGCTGACCTCTCCCAGCCCATGTTCACCTCCCAATAAAGGACTTCACCCTCCCCCCCCATTGTCTGTGTCCATTGATTATGCTTATATGCATGCATACAAGTCCTTTGGTTGATCTCTTACCCACTCCCTCACCCTCCCTTGCCTTCCCTCTGAGGTTTGATGGTCTGTTCAATGCTCCTATGTCTCTGGTTCTATTTTAGTTCATTGGTTTATGTTGTTTATTATATTCCACAAATGAGGGAGATCATATGATACTTACCTTTCTCTGACTGGCTTATTTCGCTCTCCAGGTTCATCCATGCTGTAGCAAATGGTAAGAGTTCTTTCTTTTGTACAGCAGCATAGTATTCCATTGTGCAGAAATACCACTTTTTTTTTAAATCCACTCATCTGCTGATGGGTACTTGGGCTGTTTCCAGATCTTAGCTATTTTAAATTTTTAAATTATGCTGCTATGAACATAAGGGTGCATATATTCTTTCTTACTGATGTTCTTAATTTCTTGGAATATATTTCTAGAAGAGGGATCACTGTATCAACTGGGAGTTCCATTATTAATTTTTTGAGGAAACTCCATACTGTTTTCACAGTGGCTGCACCAGTCTGCATTCCCATCAGCATGAGGGTTACTTTTTCTCTGCATCCTTGCCAGCACTTGTCATTTGTTGAATTGTTAACGATAGCCATCTGACAGGTGTGAGATGGTACCTCATTGTCATTTTGATGTGCAACTCTCAGATGATTAGTGACTTTGAGTATGTTTTCATATGTCTCTTAGCCTTTTGTATGTTATTTTTTGAGAAGTATCTATTTAGATCTGTTGCCCATTTTTTGATTGGTTGTTTATCTTCCTTTTGTTAAAGTTGTATGAGTTCCATGTAAATGTTGGAGATTAAACCTTCATCAGTGATAACATTGGCAAATATGTTCTCCCATGCAGTGGACTTTCTTGTTATTTCATTGATGGTATCTTTTGCAGTGCAGAAACTTTTTATTTTTATGTAATCCTATTTGTTTATTTTCTCTTTAGTTTCCATTACCCTAGGAGCTGTACCAGTAAAGATATGGCTATGACATATGTCTGATATTTTGCTGTCTATAGGTTCTTCTATATTTTTATTATTTCTTGTCTTACATTTAAGTCCTTTCTCCATTTTGAGTTTATTTTTGTGTATGGTATAAGTTGGTGGTCTAGTTTTATTTATTTTTTTTGCATCTATCTGTCCAATTTTCTCAACACCATTTATTGAAGAGGCTGTCTTGACTTCATTGTATGTTCATGCCTCCTTTGTCAAATATTTTTTAAATATATTTTATTGATGTTTTACAGAGAGGAAGAGAGAGAGGGATAGAGAGTTAGAAACATCGATGAGAGAGAATCATCGATCAGCTGCCTCTTGCACACCCCCTACTGGGAATGTGCCCACAACCAAGGTACATGCCCTTGACAGGAATCGAACCTGGGACCCTTCAGTCTGCAGACCGATGCTCTCTCCACTGAGCCAAACCAGTTTCGGCTCCTTTGTCAAATATTAATTGAGCATAATGGTTTGGGTCTATTTTTGGGTTCTCTATTCTATTCCATTGATCTATATGTCTGTTCTTGTCCCAGTACCAGGCTATTTTGAGAACAGTGGCTTTGTAATGCAGCTTGATATCTAGTATTGAGATTCCACCTACTTTGTTGTTCTTCCTTGGGATTTCTGTGGCTATTCGGGCCTTTTTTTTTTATTTGAGATGAATTTTTGGGAAGTTAGTTCTAGGTGTGTGAAATATGCCATTGGTATTTTAATATAGATTGCATTGAATCTATACATTGCTTTGGGTAGAATGGACATTTTAATGTCTATCAATCCATGAAAATGGTGTATTTTTCTACTTGTTTATATCTTCCTCTATCTCTTTTGTTCAACATCCTATAGTTTTCCAAGTATAGATCTTTTATCTCCTTAGTTAAGTTTCTTCCTAGTTATCTTAATTTTTAGTTGCAATGGTAAATGGGATTTTCTTTCTTTCTTTCTTTCTTTCTTTCTTTCTTTCTTTCTTTCTTTTCTTTTCTTTTCTTTTCTCTTCTTTTTTTGTTTTGTTTAGTTTTTCTTTCTGTGAGTTCATTATTGGTGTATAAAAATGCCATAGATTTCTGGATGTTAATTTTGTATCCTGCTACATTGCCAAATCCATTTATTAAATCTAGTAGTTTTTTATGGAGTCTTTAGTGTTTTCTATGTATTATATCATGTCATCTGTGAATAATGACAGTTTTACTTCTTGTTTCCATCTTGTTGGATGTCTTTTATTTCTTCTTATTGTCTAATTGCTATGGCTAGCACTTCTAATACACTGTAGAACAGGAGTGGTAAAAGTGGATATCCTTGTCTTGTTCCTATTCTTATGGGGAATGGTTTTAGTATTTTCCCATTGAGTATGTTGTTGGCTTTAGCTTTGTCATATAAGGCTTTTATTATGTTGGGGTATGATCCCTTTATTCCAACTTTGCTAAGAGTTTTTATCAAAAAAGAGTTGTGTTTTGTCACATGCTTTTTCTGCATCAACTGATAGGTCATGTGGTTTTTGTCTCAGAGGTGACTTTTAATGACATTCTTCCATCATGAACTTTTTATGTAAATTGAGACAAGCTCTTTTAACTCCCTGATCTGTTTCTGAGCCACAGTCTTTCCTGTACATCAAGTCTGACCGTATTTTTAGTTTTGTGTTTGAAAATTACTACTTTGTTCAGCCCAATTAACTGCTCTGTAATCAGTATCAATGATAATTAGAACACCTTAATACCATCTGAAAATGATTGATCCTGAAGATCCTTATAGACATGGCCCTTAGTCTCACCGGTGACTTCAACCAAGCAGCTACCTCAGGAGGTTTGGCTGCTCCCTAGAGCTGCAGAACTGTAAGGAGAGAGCAATTGGAAGGGGGAGTTTGAGGAGAGCCAAGGAAGAGGACAGCCCAGCTGCTGAGGTTGCTAAGCAAAGGCAGCTTCCATGAAGTTGTTTTATGATGAGAGAAAGAAGTGAAACTCTCATAAGAGCATCCTTTTCTTCAGCATCATGGCCCCAGTTTTCATTGTGGGGCTTTTAGGAACTTGACTTTTATAGGATTAAACTGGTTTTTATGAAGGTCATTATACCACAGTTCTTTCTGGACTTCAAATCAAAGTTCATTAATTTATGAGAAAAGTTTGCAGAAAAGCAATTTACTGGTTCTAATGAACAAAATGACGGTAATAATTTGAGGTTTCAACTAATTTTTCTCAGTATATTCCCCCCTCTCCCTTCCCTCCATTCAAGTAGGTACCTGACTCTGTTATCATTGCTGTGGGCGCGGGGGGGAGGGGGGGCGGTAAAGAACCTTAGCAAAAAACAGAAGTAGCTTGAACATTCAATGATTCAAAAAGCCTAAGCTTATAGAGGAAGACATTCCACAAGGACTATTAAAATATAGAGAGGGAGAAGACTTTTTATTACAGTAGAAAAATGTGCCAGAACTGACCAGGATACCCTGAACAATAGATGAATGGATTACTCTGGCATATGTTTCTGTGAAAGAGAGGCTAAGGGATTACTTGGTTATCACCACCAAGTAGCCTCATTCACCTGCCTTTTTAGGCTTTTATTGTAACAACAGCTTGAACTAAAACTAATTATTAGATACTATCAGCAGAATAAGCATCCTTGAGAAAACACATGCATCCTTTAAGCAAGGACATTTTAAAGTCTAAACATAAAGATTCTAGTAAAACATCCGGGGATTAGACTTGTATGGAAAAGTCAAGGTAGGGGCTGCCGCTTTCAGCAAGGTCCCCCCAGAGGCCCACGACCTTTCAGAGAATCATCCTTGCAGACATTCCAACCAAGTCCCATGCTTCCCCACAGAAATGGATTCTTCCAACCTTGGGGAGAGGAAAACATAAGAAATTCTTGAAGAGCATCAAAGACCTTTTACTTTATTTCATAGCAGTTATCAAGAAAACATCAAGACCCCTGAAAGCAATATTTGTGAGGTATTCCTTTCAGACAGGTCTGTATGCAGAAGGTGGCAAATATTCCTGAGTCCCAACAGTAGTGGTAAAGCATCCTGGGACCTCTGACCTGAAGGGATCATGTTGGCCATGTTGGCCAGGAGAGTAGACCTGTCAGCAGTCATCTATATAAAGGAAAGAGCTTAGTGTTTTTCCCCACCAGTCTGCCATCATAGAGCTCTTGGGGCTCAAAGTCTGAAATATAGATGTTATAGAAAATAGTTATATTTTTGAACAACAGTGATTGAAGTCTGAGAGTGATACATGCTATATATATTTTAAGAGTCCCTTAATCCCTTCACCATGCCAGAGGGAAAGGGCATTGGAGGGAGGTAGTGGAGCGTATAGGGGGGATAAATGGTGATGAAAAGAAATTTTATTAGAGGTGGTGAAGACACAATATACTATACAGATGATGTGTTATAGAATTGTACACCTGAAAACTATATAATTTTATAATTTTATTAACCAGTGTCACCCCAATGAATTCAACTTAAGGGTCAGTTCTCCTAAGTGCATTTACAATGACAAAATATCTTTTTCTCTGGTCAAGAAAAAAAACACACAACATATTCTGACAAAAAGGAATTTGTCTCATACTTATGAAAAGACTGAAATGTCTGTGTCTTAAAATTTAGGCATTAGCTTTCACTCCTAAATCATATCCACATTCATGGCTACACAAAGCTATATCCAAACAAAAGTCAATTTAAAAATGTTTAACTTATCAGCTGGCTTCACCACAATTTGACCTTATGAGGACAGGAAACTTAGCCATTTCAAATCTGAAAAAAATATTACCAGGCCACACCTTTCAAAAAATGTTACTAACATATGATTCTTTGCTAAACAAGGAAGATGGGAAATGTAGCTGAATTCACAAAGAATGTATGGAGACTGCCAAGAAAGCAAATAATTTTTGGAAAGACACCCTTATTTGGAAATACTCTAGTTATAGAACCCTGGTTGTTTAAACAAAAACATAATTCCTTTTGAAAATACTACTTCCAAAATATATAGAAAGAATTGAATACTATGCTATTCAGTTCTATAATTTATTTGGAAACAGCTTAGGTTAAAAAAAAAAGACAAAGCCCTCCAAGAACTTAAAGTAGTTTCCTGTAGGCATGTGAGGTAGTGGGAAAAGCATAGCCTCTGGAGTTACACAGACTTGTTTTTGAAGCTTGACTGCACCCTTAACTAATTGGGTAACCTTGGGCAATTTATCTTCTCTATGATTCATTTGTAAAAACAATAAAGTATATAAAATGGGCCCAGCTGGTGTGGCTAGGTGGACTGAGCATTATCCATGCACCGAGAGGTCACCAGTTTGATCCCTGGTAGGGACACATGCCCAGGTTGTTGGCTTGATCTCCAGAAGGGAACATGCAAGAGGCAGCCATTCCATGTTTCTCTCTTATTGATGTTTCTATCTCTCTCTCCCTTACCCTTCCTCTCTCTCTCTCTAAAATCAATAAAAACATATTATAAATAATATATAAAATAAAATGAGAAAACAAAAGTATACATTGAAGGATATTCTCCCTTCAGACCTCAATAGAAAAGAATAGTTGTACATGATTTTCATGATATAAAGTAATAAACAAGTATATGTATTAATATGTGCACAAAGCTATTTAATTTCTAAAAGGCCTTGAACAGAGCAAAACAATGTAAAGTGATATATACCCAAATGCAAAATTATGAACTGGAGTGATATACATTTGAAATTTATTCTGCTCATTCTACTTTAAATTGTTCTTAGCTCCCATTATCCTTTTGTTGAGTTGTCCACCCACAAAGCCAAATCTGATTCTGCATTAGCTTGATGAATTCCACTAGCTCCAACTTTATGACTCCCTGGGATCCCACCCTATCCTACTTGCATGTGGCTCAAGGCTCTCTTGGCACCAATCATCCTGGGCCTGAGTTGCAGTCTTTAAACATTCCAAGGGGGGACTGACAGCTGGGTGGATGGCTGAGGTGCAGGGCCTGATCCCCCAGGCACCATGGCAAAAACTGTGGCCTAATTCTACGACCCTAATGTGGGCAACTTCCACTATGGGGCTGGGCACCCTATGAAGCCTCACTGTGTGGCACTGACCCATAGTCAGGTCCTGCACTACAGGCTCTGTAAGAAGATAATCATCTTCAAGCCATACTAAGCCTCCCAACATGACATGTACTGCTGCCACTCTGAGTACTACATTGACTTCCTAGAATCGGCCCCACCAATATGCAAAGCTTTACCAAGAGCCTTAATGCCTTCAATGTGGGCAGTGACTGCCCAGTGTTTCCTAGGCTTTTTGAGTTTGTTCCCATTACACAGGTGCATCTCTTCAAGGAGCAACCCAGCTAAAGAACAAAATTTGTGATATAGCCATTAACTGGGCTGGAGGTCTGCACCATGCCAAGAAGTTTGAGATCTCTGGCTTCTGCTATGTCAATGACATTGTGATTGGCATCCTGGAGCAGCTCAACTACCACCCTCAGGTGCTCTAAATTGATATTGACATCCACCATGGTGATGGGGTTCAGGAAGACTTCTATGTCACTGACCGGGTCATGACAGTGTCCTTCCACAAGTATGGAAACTACTTCTTCCTGAGCACAGGTGACATATATAAAGTTGGAGCAGAAGGAGGCCACTACTACTGTCTCAATGTGCCCCTGTGGGATGGCACTGATGACCAGAGTTATAAGCACCTTTTCCAGCTGGTTATCAAGCAGGTAGTGGACTTCTACCAACACATGTGCAATGTTTTCCAGTGTGGAGCTGACTCTCTGGGCTGTGAAGAATTACACTACTTTAACCTCAGCATTTGAGGCCATAGGAAATGTGTTGAACATGTTAAGAACATCAACATTCCTCTACTGGTGCTACGTGGTGATAGTTATACTGTCTGAAATGTTGCCCGGTGCTGGAGACATCACTGGTGGTAGAAGAGGCTATTAGTGAGGAGCTTCCCTAGAGTGAATACTTTGAGTACTTTGCCCCAAATATCACATTCCATCCAGATGTCAGCATCTGCATCAAGAATCAGAACTCACGCCAGTATCTGGACCAGATCCGCTAGATAATCTTTGAAAATCTGAAGATGCTGAACCATGGGCCTAGTGTCCAGATTCATGGTGTGCCCACAGACCTCCTGACTGATGACAGGACTGATAAGGCTGATGCAGAGGAGAGTGGTCCTGAGGAGAACTACAGCAGGCCAGAGGCACCCAGTGAGTTCTATGACAGAGACCATGACAATGATAATGAAAATTATGTGGAGATTTAAGAGCAGCTGGGCTTGCTGTGCCCCAAAGGAATTCATTTTTACCTCTTGATTGGGTGGGAGGAAAAAGGTGGGGGTCCCCCAGTCCTGGACTTGTTCCCTTCACTGGTTTTACCAATGCTAGGGGACTGTATGGAAGCCACAACTGGTTCTCAAACCAACTATATCATTTCTTCTCCCTATTGAACCTTGACAATGGTACTTATTTGGAATTAGAGAAGACAAGGATAGCTATCTCTAGAAAATCATTGGCAGGGGGCCCTAGATTCCGGTCCCAACACTTCTGGCCTCCTTATTCCTTCTCTGCTTCTCTCCAGCTCAGAGAATTTGAAGGATAAAGGAGTAATCAAGACTTAGGTTGTCTCTGGCATCCTCCTCTCATGGGTTCTAGCAAGCCTTGTTTCCAGTGTAGATGAACAGTGAGGGGTTTTAGGGAACCAGAGCTTAACACATTAACCCTAGATGATAGGAAGTACATTTTTTAGTTGGGAGATAATGTGAACCTCCATTTTGAAAACTCCCTGTTCTAACTTTTGGCTTTATGTCCATTTTACCATGGTTTTAATCCAATAAACCAAGTTGGTATTTTTTGTAAAAATTATTTTTAAAAACCTCTCAAAGATGCTTATATGTCTACTGTGATTGAAAAATAAATTTAATTTGGAAAAAGTAAAAGTGCCCATCAGCAGGTGAGTGGATTAAAAAACTGTGGTGCATCTACACAATGGAATACTACGCTGTGGTAAAGAAGGAATTCTTACCATTTACAACAGCATGGATGGAAATGGAGAGCATTATGCTAAGTGAAATAAGCCAGTCAGAGAAAGATAAATATCACATGATCTCACTCATTTATGGAATATAATGGACAACATAAACTGATGAACAAAAATAGATCCAGAGACAGAGAAGCATTGATCAGACCATTAAACCTCAGAGGGAAGGTAAGGGAAGGTGGGGTAAGGGAGAGAGATCAACCAAAGGACTTATATGCATGCATATAATCCAAACCAATGGACACAGACAACAGGGGGGGTGAGAGCAAGAGGGGTCAGGTAAGGGAGATAATGGGGGAATAAGGACACATATGTAACACCGTAATCAATAAAGAAATTTTTAAAAAATAAAAATAAATTTAAAGTTATGTTTTTAAACTCTTAAGGCATTCCTGTCAAGCTCAGGGCTTGCCAGAGACATGTAGTGACAAATTGAGTTGTGTGACTTCAAAGTTGAGGCCTAGAGGGATACTCACCATTGTCACTGTTTGAAGCACTCCCCTCATACAGTCAAACATGATTTGATATGAGCCTGGTGAACTCCACAAGCTTCACTATAACAATTCCCTGAGACGCCATAATATACAATATTTGAACATCCCAGGGCTCTTTTTGCAGCAACCAGCCTAGGCCAGCATGGAAGTCTTTCTTTAAAAACTTGTGAGGGCCTGGTCACCATGGCTCAGTGGTTGAGCATTGACCAATGAACAGGGAGTCACAGTTTAATTCTGGTCACGGCACATGACTGGGTTGTGGGCTTGATCCCCAGCGGATAATCAATGATTCTATCACATCACTGATGTTTCTCTCTCTCTCCTCCTCTCCCTTCCTCTCTGAAATCAATAAAAAAAAAATAGGTGTTTTTTTTTAAAAGAAAACAAAACTTGTGAGGAATTCCATCGAGCTTGGTGGGTTCCAGATACATACAGGGAGAAACTGAGTTGTGTGTATTCAGGGAGAGGGCTAGAGAAACAGCCACCATTGTTCCTGTGCTGAGCCCTCTCACCACACAACCAAATCTGAAACTGCATTAGCCTAGTGAACCCAAGAACCTCCATTTTGAAAACTCCCTGAGACCACTGTCTTACCACACGTGTCCACAGGCACCTGGTGGGTGGTGGGTGGCTGTGGTATGCCCTGAGACATTTTCTGAATGGCCTCAGGCCCAGCACTTGCACCAAATATGAATCTGTATTAACCTGGTGAACATCATTTGCCCCACACTGGTTATACCCTGAGACTCTGGTTCAGCCAACTCACATTCTGCTTTATGCTCTTTTAGCAGCTAAGTCTATTATTGGTAGCTGGAAGGTGTGGCATGCCTCAGGATACTTGGGCCTGTAACTGTCTTTCCCCAGGCTCAGTTCTAGTGGAAATTGTTTTCAATTCATGGGAGGACTATTTCCAAGAGCATCTAAGCTGAACACAGGCAGCTACCATTGATGGATCATGTTGGAGCTCCTAACAAGTGATCCTGGGCCAGTCAAAGGCAGTGTCTGATATGGATTTCTCTCCAGAGTATTTCCCAAGAGACCCCAGAACCAACACACCAAGTGGCTGGTCTCAGACAACAGAGCACCACTCAATTAGCTCTAAATGCAGCACACCCAAAGGGAGGCTTAGAAGATACCAGATCCTGTTGAATCCTGCTCTATGGGGTCAAAGTACATAAGCTCATACACTATAGTTGTGTACAATCCTGATAACCAGCCAGCCTGAGGGTCAGTTTCACCCACTGATATGCCAACAGTAATCAAGGCTCAACTACAACAGGAAGGAACAGACAACACACAATGGACATTCCTGATGAAGCTGGCTCACATGACTAGGCAGATTGCACCACTGGTTACCAGACAATACCTACAACATAAGGCCAACCTATCATGACTGAGGGACATATCAGATCTACCTAATACATAGAAACAACCATAGGGAGGCAGCAAAAATAGAAAGACAAAGAAACATACCTCAAATCAAAGAATACAAGAAATCTTCAGGGGAAAAAACCTAAATGAAATGAATGTAAGCAAGCTACTAGATACAGAGTTCAAAACAATGGTTATAAAGATGCTCAATGAACATGGGGGGAGGGGTGGAGAAATGGATGAACTCCGCAAGAAATAAAATAAACAGTAAGCATAAAAGAGCATAGAAAACATAAAAAAGAACCAGTCAGAAATGAAGAATACAATATCTGAAATGAAGAATACACTATAAGGAATCAATAGTAGGTTAGATGAAGCTCAGGATTGAATCAGTAATTTGGGAGAAAAGATAGCAAAAAACACCCAATGAGAGGAACAAAAAGAAAAAGCAATTTTTTAAAATGATGACAATTTAAGGGACCTTTGGGAAAACATAAAACATAATATTCACATCATATGCTTACCAAATGGAAAAGAGAGGGCAAGGTATTGAAAACATATTTGAATAAATAATAACTGAAAACTTTCTTAGCCTGAAGTAGAAAAAGGACACACAATCCCAGAAATCACAGAGTACAAAACAACATCAACCAAAGAGGTCCATACCAAGCCATATCATAATTAGAATGACAAAGCTTAAAGACAAAGAGAATCTTAAAAGCAGTAAGAAAAAGAAAATTATCTGCAAGGATGATCCCTTAAGATTGTCATTAGATTTATCAACAGAAACATTTTAAGACAAAAGGGATTGGCACAAAATATGTAAAGTTCTGAAAAGCAAGAATTTACAACTCTACCAGTAAGGTTACTAGTTAAAATTGAAGGAGAAATAAAGATTCTCAGACAAGAAAAGCTAAAATATTTATTAACACTAAACCAATATTACAAGAAAATTTAAAGGGTATTATTTAAGATGAAAAAAAGAGGGACATGGTTATAATAAATAAAATTGCAATAAATGTGTACCTATAAATAATCATTTTACATGTAAATGGCTAAAATGCTTCAATCAATAAAACGTAGGGTGGTTGAATGAATAATAAAGTAAACCCATATATATGTTGTCTACAAGAGAGCCACCTCAGAATGAAACACACAGAGAGAGAAAGAGTAAAAGGATAAATTCCAAGAAACAATCTCCCAAGATTGAATCAAAAAAACAAAACACAGAAAATCTAAAAAGATTTATTACAACCAATGAAATCAAAACAGTAATTAAAAACCTACCAACAAACAAAAGTCCTGGACTGGATAACTTTACAGGTGAATTTTACCAAACATTTATTTTTTTTAATTTATAGGAATTCAAGATGGTTCAATATTAACAAATTGATTAATATGATGTCCACATAAACAAAGTAAAGGATAATAATCATATGATTATGTAATAGTGCATAAAAAGCTCTTGAAGAAAAACCAGCATCCATGATCATAAAAACTCTCAGCAAAGAGGGAAATGAGGGAACATACCTCAAAATAATAAAGTCCACCTGCAACAAACTCATAGCTAACATCATACTCAATGGGGAAAACTAAAAGCTTCTTCCTTAAGATAAAGAACAAAACACGTTTGTCCATTTTAACCAATTTTATTTAAAAATAGAGGCCCAATGGATGGATTCATGCCCCAGTGGGCTCCCTCAGCCTGACCTGGGGGGATCAGGCCAAAACTGGCTCTCTGACTTCCCCCAAGGGGTCCCAGATTGAGAGAGGGCAGTTCTCATGTGACACACCCCAGAATCGGGCTCCCTCCTGTCTGATTCCCATGCGTCACCGGAGAACTGCTGCTGCCAAGTAACCAAAGATCAGCAACTCCTGTATTGAATGTTTCTGGTGTGTGTCATAGCTACTGGCTGGTCAGCCGGTTGGCCAGTCACTTAGGCTTTTATATGTATATAGTATTGCAATTCCTAGCCATAGAAATTAGATAAAAGGAAGGAATAAAGACATCCAGATAAGAAAGTAAAAAATAAAACTGTAATTATTTGCAAATGATATGATACTGTGTATAAAGAACCTTAAAGATGTCACCAAAAGCTACTAGAACTGACAAAGTCAGTAAAATAGCAGTGTACAAAATAAATATCCAGAAATCAGTTGCACCCTCTTCAATCGGGGGGCCCTGAGGGATGTCAGACATCCCTCTTGCAATCTGGGACTGCTGGCTCCTAACCACTCATCTGCCTTATCAACCCTAATTGCCTCTGCCTGCCTGCCTGCCTGATTACCCCTAACTGCCCTCCCATCTGGCCTGATCTTGCCCCCAATGGCCCTCCCCTGACAGCCTGACCCCGCCCCCAACTGCCTTAAAACCTCTCCTCAGCCCCCACCTTAGGCTCTACCTTCACTATTCACCCAGATTAGGTTTTAATTGGTCAGTTTCTATGCCAGTTAGCATCAAAAGCTCCACCTCCTAGGTAGCCATTGGCTCCTCATAGTTCAACCAGGTTTGGTTCTGATTGGTTGGTTTCTATGCCAGTCAGTGTCAAAAGCTCCTCCTCCTGGCAGCCATTGGCTCCTCAGAGTTCACCCAGATTTTGTTCTTATTGGTCAGTTTCTATGCCAGTCAGTGTCTCTGATCCTCAGAACCCTGGAGAGAAAGAGAGGCAAGCTGCTGGCCAGGCCTGGAGAGAGAAAGAGAAAGGCAAGAGCTGGTCAACAGCTGCCATGGATACTATGGGTCAGACCCTGCTCCTCTCTCCAGCCTGATCTGCAGCTTCCTCAGTAGTCAATGCTAGGTCACCACAGCAACCCAGCACTGACTGCAGGACTGACTTCTGGTGTTCAGTTGAACCTTCAGTTGTTACAGTCACTGTCTTTATATATATATATAGATAATGAACTATTAGAAAGGGAAACTTAGAAAGCAATCTTATTTACAATCACATCATAATAATTAAAATACCTAGGAATATATTTAACCAAGGATGTAAAAGACTTGTACTCAGAAAAATTATAAGATATTGAAGAATATACAAATAAGTGGAAACACATACTGTGTTCATGGATAAGAAGAATTAACATCATTAAATGTCCATACAACCCAAAGCAATCTACACTGATTGGCCAGATTATTATGATCTCTGGACACATATAAATCTGGCCACTCAGTATATATCCTATATAATAAAAGGCTAATATGCAAATTGTCCCCTTGACCAGGAGTTCGACCAGCAGGCAGGTTGGCCAACCGTCAGGTCCCCTTCCTCTGGAAAGCTGGCCGGACCCCATCCATGCACAAATTCATGCACCAGGCCTCTAACACACACACACACACACACACACACACACACACACACACACACACACATTGAGTGGCCAGATTATCATGCATCCAGAGATCATAATAATCTGACCATTCAGTGTATGCTGGAATATTACTTAACTATAAAAAAGAATGAAATCTTGTGATTTGCAACAACATGAATGAACCTACAAGTTATTACACTAATTAAAGTAAGTCAGACAGTAAAAGAAAAATACCATATTCATTTATATATGGAATCTAAAGAGCATGACAATTGAACAAACAAAACAGAAACAGTCTCATAGAAGCAGAGAATAAGCTGAGGGTTGCCCAAGGGAAGGGGGAATGGGAGCTAAAGGCCTGACTATATTTCTCAGGCCCATCAACAAGGATCCAACATAGCTTCTCAGTCCAATAAGATCACCCAGTTCTGATTAGGGAGATTGTGCCATTGTATGCCAGGTGGTTACTGGAAATATAAGAGGAACACTTTGTAAAGTATGTGATTATCATTCTAACCACTATATTGTATACCTGAAACTATTACAAAATGATATTGAATATCAACTGTAACTGATAAAGTAAAATGATAAGACCTCAAAATATACATACATGCGAACAAATACTAGAGCTTTACAATAAGACTATTTAGCAGGATTATTTCCAATTTCTAAACTATTTAGGAAGACAGAGGCATTTTAATAAAGTCAATATGTGTTTATTTTAATCAATAATAAGTATAAAATTAATTTTGTTATAAATGTATTTATTTTTACTTTTAATATTTTTGCTATCTTTCAAATACTTGATATAAAATAATCAATGTTTCATAATCAAAAAAGAAGTACAACATGGTAGTTACAAAACAGTCACGAGGATGTAAAGTACAGCATAGAAAATATAGTCAATATTCTATAATAATAACAGCATAATATGCTAATTAGAACAGGTATCCTTCTGGATGACCTTCTGGACGAAGCCAGGGCTACAAGGGAAGATCAGGTTCTGGGTGCTGGCAGCCAGAGGAAGGGAAGGGCTACTCTTGAAAGAATATTGTTCATCGGGCCTCTAGTATTAACTATGTACGGTGCCAGGTGGGTCCTGGAAATATTAGGGGGAATCACTGTAAAGTACAGAATTATCTAACCACTATGATGTACATATAAAACTAGTACAAAATAAAATTGAATGTCAACTGTAATTCAAAAATAAACATTTTAAATAAAAATAAATTGTTCCTATAGAAATTTTTATGTTCGCTAGTTGCTTTATGAAATTTGCTATAAACAAGACATCTAGAAATTCTAATATTGTATGAAAATTCAGGTCTTGCTATTTTGAAGGGAATTTTGAGAAAGAGGTCAATGAAAAATAAATATCAGCAATTTCTACACATTTAGCCAAAATAAAACTTTAGCATAAGTCCAAAAGCAGCAATGAGGGTTGATAGCAAAATTATAAAGTAGTCACCCTAGGCATTCTTTCAGTTGTCCAATAAATTCCATGATGTCCTTTGACTGTGTTGAAATAATTCTGCTAAGAAACCCGTATTCTACAGAAAAGATCCCTTCTAGTTTTAAAATTCCCAGTTCTCATTGCTGCCAGTGTAATAAATATCTCTTCATTCATTCATTCAAAAAGAAAGGAAGAAAGAAAGAAAGAAAGAAAGAAAGAAAGAAAGAAAGAAAGAAAGAAAGAAAGAGGGAGGGAGGGAGGGAGGGAGGGAGGGAGGGAGGGAGGGAGGGAGGGAGGGAGGGAGGGAGGGAGGAAGGAAGGAAGGAAGGAAGAAAGGAAGGAAGGAAGGAAGGAAGGAAGGAAGGAAGGAAGAAAGAAAGAAAGAAAGAAAGAAAGAAAGAAAGAAAGAAAGAAAGAAAGAAAGAAAGAAAAGAGAAGAAATCTATGCTCTACTCTAAGAGTTGTAATCTACAGCACCTAGGCCCAATTCAGATTGCTGTGTTTTTATAAAGAAAGTATTACTGGAACAAAGCCATGCCAATTCATCTATGTGTTGTTATGGCTGCTTTTACAATACAGAAAGCAGTCGAATAGTTGTGATAGAGATTATATGACCCACAAAGACTAAAATATTTACTGTCTTCACATTTAGAAAAAAGTGTGCCAACCCCTGCAATCCACTCGCTGACTAAAATCAAGGACAACGTATTTAACCTATCCATGGGAGATTTCACTTTAAAAGATGGCCACTCCGTCTGGAGATTGCCTGGGAGAAAAATTGGGGGCAGAGAGAATCTATTTTATGCACCCTGTCCATGCTTATTACTTTTTCAAAGTGTTAGAAGTCAGCATGTGATATCCTACATTGAAAAGTTGGCCTAATTTTGAATTTGGGGTGACTGTAGACTACATTATAACAAAGGCATGTGGAGCCTAATCTGCAGTTTATACCATTAATCTGCCTTTATACCATTCTTTTATTTAAGCAAACCTTCGTATAGCCAAAGTCAGCTTTGCAGGGTCTACTAATCTCTTAGGAGATTTGCTCTGAAATAATATAGCTGAAACACATTAGCTGTCCAACATTCTTCATAAGGTTTTGAAAACTCTGAGAATCTTAGCAATGATATTTCTTGGACTACTGAGCAATGTGCTACAGCACTGTTAAGTTTCATAAACATTCTTCCCAAATCGGAATTGACAATCAGTCTGATACAACCCATAGCTCATCCTCCCAAATAATGTGGTTAAAAAGATAAGGAACCCGAATGATGTAAAATAGTGGCTGAAATAACTGGGAAAACAGATAGAAGATAGGAATCGAGGCAAAAATCTCCATTCTGAGTGTGCAAAGCTTCCAGATGGAGCCATGCTACATAAGTAATTCTAAAGCTATAACTTACTTGTGTCAAAGGGTCTTTGATAAAAGAAGCTGGAGGAAAGAAAGTAAAAAAGATTAGTCTGGCTTTCTTTGTTCTTTATGGACATATTCCAAGGTAAAGTTCAAACTAATGTTAGTCTTGGTTATTTATTTTTATTATGTCTACCACAAAAATAAAGCACTCTCCTTATTTTTCCCAATAAGCTGCAGGTTTTACCCATATTTTCAAATAAAAGTAGTAGGGGGAAGCTCCTTTTTAACAATGGAATCTAAATAAATGCTAGCAAAATATATCGTTTCCGCACTGAGAAAGGGAAAATTTAAAAGTACATCTTTTGCAACAAGCAACATATAATGACATAGTTTCATGCATTTCACTTCTCAGTTATTCTTTGAGAGGAAAAACCAGAATGAAAGCTATTTCTAAAATAATATGGTTATTTGAGGTCTCTATGTTCTAAATTGTTATAAGTATATTCAACTCTGTGCTTACTTTGTGAAGAAAAAGAAAAGGAGGCTTTGCCCAGCCAGGGTGGCTCAATGGTTAAGCATCAGCCTATGAACCAGGAGGTCACAGTTTGATTCCCAATCAGGGTACATGAAGGGTTGTAGGCTCAATCCTCAGTGGAGAGGTCGGGGCGGCATGTAGGAAGCAACTGCTGATCTCTGATTCTCTCTTATCATTGATGTTTCTATCTCTCTCTCTGAAATCAATAAAAACATTTTTTTTAAAGAAAAGGAGGTTTTTACCACAGTCCCTGGAAGATTACTTGCAATTGTGCCTTTTACATAGAGGTGTTGTAGTGACGCATCTAGCCTATTCACAAACTTAAGGACAAGGAGAACTAGAGTCGTAGAATGGGCATGTGCACTTAAAGCTGGGTAGGCTACTTTCAACCAGTCACTGATGACGGACTTTGGACCATGTCCACCAGACAGGAAAGCATGAAAACAAACACTAAAGGCAGAGAACTGGAACACCATTGAGTTCTCCTGGGTTCTGTATTTAAGGTAAATTTCACTTTGCCCAAAATCAATAGACTTAGGTCTTTTCTGGATGCCAAGTTAACAACACATCATCAAAATCAGGGAGAGGGGACAAATTTAACCTATATACAGAAAGAGCAAGCAGAGGACTTTTCCATTGTAAATCAGATAATGTTAACCCCCTATTCAACCTTTTCAATGGGTTCCAATCACTTTTAGAATCAAATCTGAAACCATGAGCCAATATGGTCCTACCTGTTCTATATTCTATCCACCTCTCTGTCTTCATGTGTCACTGCTTTGAGCAGCATGTTCCAGTCACACACTTCTCCCTGTCATTCCTAGAACATATCAAACTCATGCTCACCTCAGAACCTTTACATTTGCTGCTCCCAGAGCCTGGAATGCTCTTCCCCTGGACCTTTGTACAGTTTACTCCCACACAACATTCCTGTCTTTACCCAAACATCACCACCTAAGAGTGGCTGCCCCTGACTTCCTGATATAAATCCCCCATTCTCTCTGTATTGCCTTACCTTCCTCTAATTTTCCTCCTAATAATTATTATCATGTGATGATATAGTACCTATATATTGATTTATTATCTATCCCTCACCTGATTGCAGGCTCCATGAGGGTAGGGACTTGGTTGGGTTTGTTCACTTCTTAGCCATGAGATTTGAAATAGGCATACAATGGGTACACAGCCAATATTAGTGGAATGAATAAATGAATTAAAAATAGATATTTAAATGAAACCAGCTTTTATACAAATTGTTCTTCTAAACTATGTTAGACTTAAAATATCTCACAGTTAAACATATAAAAATCCACAAAATAGGTCCAGAGGCATGGAACAGACTGACAGACCTAAGAGTGTGTGTGTGTGGGGGGGGGAGGTTAACCAAAGAATTTATACGCACATATGCACAGCCCATGGATACAGACAATAGTGTGGTGAGGGCCTGGGGTGAGGCAGGAGTTGGGTGGAGGTGGGGCAAAGGGAAGAATAGGAATGAATAATACTGTCAACGATAAAAAATAAAAATAAAATTTAAATAAAAATTTTAAAGACTTCTGAAAAAGTTAATTCCCTAAGTCAGTGGTTGCCAAACTCATTAGTCAACAGAGCCAAATATCAACAGTACGATTGAAATTTCTTTTGAGAGCCAAATTTTTTAAAATTAAACTTCTTCTAACGCTACTTCTTTAAAATAGTCTCACCCAGGCCGTGGTATTTTGTGGAAAAGCCACACTAAAGGAGCCAAAGAGCCGCATGTGGCTCGAGATACGCAGTTTGCTGACCACCGCCCTAAGTGACCTTTGCCATTCCACAATTTAACTCTCTCACATTTCAACTTCTTCCTACAAGCAGCCATTTAGTAGCAAGACATAAGATTGGCATAATGCCTATTATTTGGTGCCAGAGTATCGAAACACCTAAAGTATATGATTGTCTAAACACTATACTGTATACCTGAAATTAATATAAAATCATATTAAATCTCAACTGTAACTGAAAAAAAATTTAACCTAGGAAAAAAAAATATTAAAACAACCTCATTTTTACAAGGCTGGGAGATATTTAAATATCTTCTGTTCAAATCAATCCCAGAAAAAAGCAGACATAATCACTCTTTTAAAAAATTAGACCTACAGAGATTGTTGGTCTATTTAAACAAACTCAAGACACAACTTATTATCCTCACTTAGGAAGAACTATATAACTGCATACTCTTGCATCTGAAGCAGCTTATACCACTCAATCAATAGGACTCTCTCATGCTTTTTATGGAACAGTTGTGAGGTACTGACTCTGGGGCACCTTGGAGAGAAAGTTGGCAGGTTCTGTATCTATCTATGCTCATGGGCAAAGATTTTATGTGCATCAATAAAACTCAACAGCTCAGCCAAGTATTGACAAAGTCACCATTATTAGCTCCACTGTGTGCCAAAGTGAACAATATTTTATTCTTTATCTTACATTACTCCCTTCTGGCATCCCATATTCTTCTTTGGTCAAATTGGGTACTGCCCTTCACTGATAATGTCCTGTGTTTCTCTGTCTTTTTTTATTTATTGCTAAGATTATTACAATTGTTTCTCCTTTTTCTCCCCCATAGCTCCCTTCCACCTGATTCCCACCCCACCCTCTGCCCTTACCCCCTCCCACCATTGTCCTCATCCATAGGTTATACTATTTTAATCCAGTCTCTTTCTGCACCCCCACACCCCTTTCACCCTGATAATTATCAATCCACTCCCTTTCTTTGCCCCTGATTCTATTATATTCACCAGTTTATTCTATTCCTCGGATTCTTAATTCACTTGATCTACTTTCTCTTCTTAAGTAATAGCTTTCATTCAGCATTTCATATAATACTGGTTTGGTGGTGATGAACTCCTTTAGCTTTTTCTTATATGTGAAGCTCTTTATCTACCCTTCAATTCTGAATGATAACTTTGCTGGATACAGTAATCTTGGTTGTAGGTTCTGTACTCATCATTTTGAATATTTCTTGCCACTCCCTTCTGGCCTGCATGGTTTCTGTTGAGAAATCAGCTGATAGTCGTATGGGTGCTCCCTTATAGGTAACCAACTGCTTTTCTCTTGCTGCTTGTAAGATCTTCTTTTTGTCTTTTGCCCTTGGCATATTGATGATGATGTGTCTCAGAGTATTTTTCTTTGGATTCCTCTTGTTTGGGGTTCTGTAGGCTTCCTGTACTTGTAAGTCTATTTCTTTCACCAGGTGAGGGAAGTTTTCTGATATTATTTCTTCAAATATGTTTTCAGTATTTTGCACTCCCTCTTCTTCTGGCACCCCCATAATTCTGATGTTGGTGCGCGTGAAGTTGTCCCAGAGGCTCCTTACACTACCTTTAACTTTCTGGATTCTCTTTTCTTCTTGCTTCTCCAGAGGAGTGTCTTTTGGCTCTTTGACCTGATTCTTATGTTCCTCCATTCTGCTGTTGGATCCCTGCATAATGTTTTTCAATTTAGTCAGTTTATGTATATTTTTAGTTGGGTCTCATGAAGTTTATCAACCTTTTCTAGGATATTCTTGCATAACCTTAGAACCGTAGTTCTGAACTCTATATCCTCCATCTCTTTTGTTTGAGATCTATTTCCTTGTCTCTGCATTTTTGCTGTTTTTCAGAGTTGGTAGGATGGCTTTGTGTGTTTGGTGTCCTATATGGCCCAGTGGGTCAGCCTCCTCAGTTACCTGAGGTAGACACTCTTGGTGCTCCCCTTTGTGGACTGCATGCACAGTCTTGTTGTAGCTAAGTCTTTATTGTTGTGAATTGACCTTCAGGCCAATTGGATGTGGGTATCAGCTGTGTCTACTCTGGGATAACTTCTGTATTGGAGACAGTCTTATAGGATCAGACTTGAAAAACTGCAGAAGCCTCTGCTCAGCTTGGATGGGGAGTCTCAAGGCTGAACTGACAGTCTTCGCTTCTGCCCTGCCCTTGTGCACTTGCTTGAGTTTCCGCCTGACCGTCCTAGGTTCCCTGAGCAAGAGCATGGGTGCCCCAGGGGCTCGCCCAGACTTGGACTGGTCTCTGTAGTCTGGAGCTTCTGACTCCTTCTGCTACAGAGAGGTGGAGAGGTGGAGGCAGCCTCTGCTGTCAGACCTCTGCACATGCAACTGTAGACCCTGCCGGCTGCAGCTCCTGGTCCCCGGTCTTCCGGTCTCTGAGTCTCTGGGTGCTTTTCTCTACAGTCCAGACTCCACTGGGTGAGCCTGGTTCCACGGGGTTTCGACCAGGGTTGAGGTTCAGTACAGTTGGTAAGGGTTCTGTGCAATTGGGAATTCCTCCCCTCCTGCCAGGCAGGCATTTGGTGGCTGCACTTCCTCTCCGCATGCTAGTGTGTCCCTACCTCAGCGCTTTGTGGCTCCCAGTCCAATACATGAGCCTCTCTCCTTATTTCTAGTTGTTGATATCCCACTCTGCCAGATTTCCTGTGGTTTTGATGAAGTCCTTTTTTATTTTAGTTTTTTTTTTCTGTGTGTTTTTTTTAATTGTTGATGAGGCAGCAGCTTAGGAGACTACCTAGGCTGCCATCTTGGTTCAGGTTCTCTCTATCTTAATAACTTTGCTCCTACTGTTCCCTCACCTTGTATTACAGGGTTTTTGCATGTATTTAACATAATTCACCTAGTAAACTGTATATGAATCCATTCATTCACTCAAATACAAACTCACATCAAAGAGGAAAAGAAAATAAGTAAACTAATGTAAAAGTCTGATCATTGCTAAAACTTACAGTAGAAATATGGCAGTGGGGATTTTTGATGCCAGATTGAATTGCTGAGAGTCTTAAACTAGCAATCAAGTTCCTAGAGGGATTATCTCCAGTATTAAAAATCAAGGTGACTAGATCGAACTAAATCTGGATTAGCCAAAACATATTTTAACAAATAATTTTAATGCTTCCATACCAAATCAAAAAGGCACATTTCCTGATACATGGGTGAAAAAAAACCACACTGATAAACCAACAAATGCGATAAATTGGATACATGATGTATAACATGCTTATGGTTAGGAACATATCAACTTGTTCCCCTTTATCTCCATTACAGTACATAACAATGTCTTGTACATAATAAATAATTAATAAATGTCTATGAAATTGAATGGAATTCAATTTTTCAAAGTAGAAGGCACAGATTCAAAATCCACCTTGAAATAAATACCCTTTTTCTATACAGACTTGCTATAGGGTTCATGGAATGTTGGAGGCTGGTAAACAATAAATTCAAGGGCTAAGGTCAAAAAGACATTTAAAAATAAGATCAATATAGCTCTTGGTGCAAACCACTATTTCTAAAATAGAAATTGAAAAATATAGTGATACATGCTTAGGATAGACACAATGTGTCAAATAAGGTGCACATTTGATTAAGATATAATCACATCACCAACATTTTATGTTTCTTCACTTCCAACATTTTCAAAAACTGTTTACGAGTTTTTTTTTCATATTGAAGGCAAATAAATCTTTCACATTTCAGAGACAGTTATTGTTGAAAATTATGGAAATTATTTCTTTTTTGGTTGATCATGTAATGGGCTAATTACTGTAAGTTATCATGCAACATAAGAAGGATAAAAAGAAGCTCACAGGTGAGTACTTGATTTATAACTTTTTTAAATGTAATATTAAGGCTGGTAGAGACAGATATTAAGTTTTCTTCACCTTCCATACTTATATTTAACCTGTAACTTTCTGATGTACAGGGCTGGAATAAGTCCTTTAGAGACACTAACCCCTGAAAAGAGTCAGTGCCTCCACTTTGCACATAATTTATAATTTAAAAGATATACTACAATTCATAGAGCAGTAGACAAAAAGAATCAATTTTAATGTGTAACTAAAAATAAAATAATTGTGTAATATCAACTAAGTATACAGCACTCTAAGACATATTCTATTTTTACCATAATGACTTACCTTGATGTTTTGCATGAAATAATAAAGACTGAGTTCTCCCAGCTTAACATAAGTTAAATATAGCGACAGTAAAGCAACAAGCAGACTGTCTAATTACAGCGGGGAGGGGAGGGAAATAAGAGATCAACCGAAGGACTTGTACACATGCATATAAGTATAACCAATGGACACAAAACTCTGGGGAGGGAGGGAATTTTTTTTTGGGGGGGGGGGCAATGGTAATATATGTACACAGATAATAATTTAATTTAAAAATTTAAAAAAAGACTGAGTTCTTCCAGCTTAAAAACAGTTTGTACCCAGTTTTGCAAGCACATGCTCAGAGTACGTATTAGGAAAAATAGTACTGTGAACGGAGACAACCCACATTGCCTCCTCTAATTTGAGAACACTAACAACCATATTTCTTTGGTGTATTCCATGGCTTACGAACATCCAAAAACAGATTTGCCTTTAGTAGAAATGTGAAGGACATAGCTCAAATACTGGCCAACATTATAAGCCCTTTGATATTTACAGTAGCCAGCTGCTGATATATGTAGTATCATTTGAGAGCACCTTGGGGCCATCTGCTTCTGCGGACTTGTATTGCTCACGATGTACTCAATCCTGCTGGCTCTTCTAAATGAAAAATGAACAACCTCCCTGGATTGAGGTATTTTGTTATGTCAAAGAGATAACAACTGTAGAAATTGGCTTATATAAATAAATTGTACTCTTTTGCCACCAAGCCAAAAGCTGAACATAAGACTGGTCAACAGTGATAGAGTAGGGATGGGAATGAGAGGAGGTGAAAGCTAGAACATGGTTCATATTTAATTCGGTTTAACTGTGTTTTTTAAAGGTATGCTTAGGTATAGCTGAATTTTATAATACTAAACTATTTTAGGGATTGGTCTAGATCAGAAAAATTACTTTTAATGTGTCAGATTGCTCAGAGAGGACCAAGTGCATGAATGGTAAATTACAGATGGAAAAGAGCAAAAAGCAAAAGCACAGATCAAAAGACACACTATTTAGGCAAGAACTAGTAATCAGGGAGGTGGTGAAAATGAAGGAGCAGTTTATGCTGTGGGAACTCATTCATTGTTCTGTTGTGGAGGCTGAGTAAATGAGCAATTATCCCTTGAGCTTTCAAATAGGGAAAGACTGAACAAATCAAGAAACAGAGCCAAGTGCCACAAGATATATGAAGCAGTCAAAATTCTCTTTTTAGGGTAGTTAAGTTGATAAGGTAGAAGGGATAAATATATACAAGGGTTTTGAATCTTGATTGAATTGCTAGAAGTCTAACTCAATAGCCAAAAGGTGGAAACAGCCCAAATATTCATCAGTAGATGAATAAACAAATATGGTATATATGTATAATATGATTCAGTCATCGAAAAGATTACTGATACATGTTACTACCTGGATGAACCTTTAAAACATTAAGTGAAAGAAGCCCGACAAAAAAGTCAGATATTGTATAATTCCATTTATATGAACTATCTACAATAGGCAAATATATACAGACAGAAACCAGATTAGTGGTCGCCAAGGGTTGGGGGAGGGGAATTTGGGAGCAACTGCTTAATGGGTATGGGGTTTCCTTTAGGATGATAAAAAAAATTGGAACTAGATAATGATAATTGATGTGCAATATTGTAAACTAGTGAGTTGTTCACTTTAAAATTATTAATATTATGTAAATATTATCTCAAAACATTTTTTAAAGTTTTATTCAAATCACAGGAGGTTTTTACTCTTTCAATAGTCAAGATCACTTAGCTTTTTAAGTTTGATTTACAACAAAATCAGAAAATAATAATGCTTAAATTAAAAGAAATGAAAAGAATAATGCTTAAATATTGATGACAACAGGAGCTAATTATTTTTAAATCTTTCTTTTTTCTGTATACCTTGATTTACATGCATGCTTTAATGAAGAGTATATTTTATTTAATTAAGAATATGTATAACCTCACCCGGCCAGTCTAACTCTGTGGTTGAGCATGGACCTATGAACCAGGAATCCACACTTAGATTCCCAGTCAAGGCACATGCTCAGGTTATAGGCTCAATTCCCAATACAGGGTGTGCAGGAGACCACAAATCAATCTTTCTCTCTCATCATTGATGTTTCTACCTGTCCCTCTGCATTTTTCTCTGAAATCAATAAAAATAAAAAAATTCTGTATTTTGTATTTATCAGGTTACACATATTCACACAATTTTTGTATAAATACAAAAAATTTTTGTATTTATCAGGTTACACATATTCTTAAAAAAGAATATGTGTAACCTGATAAATACAAAAAAAAAGAGAAACTAGACCACCTGCTTATATTATATGCAAGAATGAACTCAAAATGGATTAAAGGCTTAAAAGTAAGACTAGAAACAATAAAACTCCTAGAAGAAAACATAGGCAGTAAAATCTCAAACATTTATCTTAGTAATATTTTTGTTGATATGTTTCCTTGGGCAAGGGAAACAAAATAAAAAATAAACAAATTGGTCTACATCAAACTAAAAAGGTTTCCCACAGCAAAAGAAACAATCAACAAAATGAAAAGGCAAAACCCACTTAAAGGGAGAAGATATTAGCCAATGATACATCTAATAAGGGGTTAATATCCAAAATTTATAAAGAATTTATACAACTCAACACCAAAAAGCAAACAAGCCAATTAAGAAATGGAGCGAATAGATACTTCTCCAAAGAGAATATACAGATGGCCAAGAGACATATGTAAAGATGCTCAATGTCACTAATCATCAGAGAAATGCAAGTTAAAAACTCAATGGGGTATTACCTCACACCTGTCAGAATGGCAATCATCAATAAACCAACGAACAACAAATGTTGTCAAGGATGTGAAGAAAAGGGAAGAAACCCAAAACACTAATTTGAAAGTATATGTGCACCCCTATGTGAAGCAGCATATTTACAATAGCCAAAATATAGAAGCAACTCAAGTGACCATCAATAGATGAATGGATCAAAAAAGTTTAGGTACATATATACAATGGAATATTAATCTGTCATTTTAAAAAATCTTACCATTTGTGACAGCATGAGTGGACCTACAGCAGTGATTTTCAACCTTTTTCATCTCATGGCACACATAAACTAATTACTAAAATTTTGCAGCACACCAAAAATATATTGCATTTTTTTTTGCCAATCTGACAAAAATAGGTATCATTTTGATTCATTCACACTGGATGGCTATTGTTGTGTTGACTGCTGTCATTTTTTTATTTGACAATCTAAAAGAAAAGAGGTCAGTGCCCCAGTGTGCCATAACACACCAGTTAAAAATCAGTGACCTAGAGGGTATTATGCTAAGTGAAATAAGCCAGTCATAGAAAGATAAATACCATATGATTTCACTTATATATGAAATCTAAAGAACACTATAAATGAATAAACATAACAGAAACAGACTTGTAGATACAGAGAATATACTGATGGTTGTTGAAGGGGAAGGATGGTGGAGGACTGGTAAAAAAGATGAAGAAATTGAGAAGTACAATTTTGTAGTCACAAAATAGTCATGGGAAGTACAGATTGGTAATTACAAAATAGTCATGGGGATGTAAAGTATGGCAGAGGGAATTTAGACAATTCTAACAACTATGTATAGTGCCAGTTGGGTACTGAAAATATCAGAAGGAATACTTTGTAAAATATATGATAGTCTGACCAATATGCTGTACACCTAAAACCAATACAAAATAATATTGAATGCCAAATCAAGTGTAAAATTTTTCATTCTTCTGTTTTTCTAAACTACCAATTTGTACTTCCCATGACTATTTTGTGACTAAATGATATATGGAGATGTGATCTTTGGGGGATAATTAGAGTTAGCTGAGGTCATGAGGGGAGAGCCTTGGTCTGATAGGATTAGCATCCTGATGAGCAGACCACAGAGAGCTTGCTCTCCCTTCCTCCATCCAACTTTGACACAAAGAAATCCTGTGAATACACTGTTGAGATGATAACCACCTAAACACCCAGGGAAGAGGCCTCAGAACAAAACCCATTCCCTAGCCAGGTGTCAATCTGAGACTGAAATGTCCCAAGTTCTATTCCAGTCAAGGGCACACGCCTGAGTTGTGGGCTCAATCCCCAGTAGGTGGTGTGCAGGAGGCAGCTGATCAATGATTCTCTCTCACCGTTGATGTTTCTATCTCTCTCTCCCTCTCCCTTCTCTCTGAAATCAATAAAATATTTTTTTAAAAAAAGAACAAAACCTATCTTGCCAGTATTTTGATGTTGGACTCCCTAGCCTCCAGAACTGTGATCAATAAATTTCTGATGTTTAAGCCACTAGGTGTGTGGATGGTATTTTGTTATGACAGCCTGAACTGAGTAGGGCATAAATGTTCCAGTTTTCAAATTTTCGCACCTATATGAGGTAAGTCTTTATATTCCTTGTGTTTGAGAAGGTCAAAGGATTTATATCCCTATCCAGATCATTTTTCTGTATAAGGGCCTTTTTTCTACACTTCTTTCTTGATTACTTTGAGTACTGCGTACTTTAATATGGTAAAAGGAAACTGAATCATTTAGCATTAACTCAAAGAACAATGAAATAATAAAGTAAAAGTGATCTTCTCCTTCCATGTTTTTGCAATTCTTATTTACTTGTAATTACAGAGTTGTAAATAATATAGGGGTTTAATTTTTTTCATTCCTAAAGTTAGTTATGAACACTGAGGTCTTTATTTTTTTTTCCAAAAAATTGCTTTGAAGATGCTTCTTTTGATCTCTCTAACTTATTAGCTAATAGTTTATTGCTTGGATTAAATGCATTAATGACCTAGTGCTTTTCCTTGCACAGTCTGTAATAGAGAACATCATTAATCTGTATGTCATGCTCCACATTCTGTTTTAAAATTCAGCTAAGAAATGCCAAGAAAGGCCATCTGCATACTTTTGTCTGGAATTGAAACATGTGGGCATGCCACATAGGGGTGAAGTGATAGATCTGGATGCATTTTTATCATCTTTTCTTCTGTTCTTGTACTTGTCTCAAACAAAATACATATATGCTATGATTTCTATAGTTAAGATTTGTATTAAGATGACCTGATTTGTAGCAGTCTGACCAGAGAAATATTAATTCCATTTAATCTGTACAGCTTAAAATAGTTTGCATTAGAAAAACAGAAGAATGAAAAATTTTACACTTGATTTGTCTCCTATATCTTTAAGATCTATATTCCTTTCTATGAGAAGAAAGCAAAGTTTTAGCAAAAATCTGTGGAAGGTAGACTTCCTACATTTAAAACAATGTTTCTCTTGTATAGATTTTTGAAATTGGCTTTCATCTAAAGTGCTTTCAAAATCAACCACTTACTTTTCAAGCAATGTTTTACATACCAACCATTTTTTATTTTAAAATATTATTCATGTGGCATAATATAGTAACAAATAAAATCAAATTGCTGGCTTTCTGATCATTTCACTAAGCTTACAATTGGGGAAAACAAGTTGGAGGTAGAGTGGTGTGGTGATCTGAGAGAGGAGAGTGAGCATTCTCCATGCTGTGTAGTAGATACCCAATCCCAGAGCAATATATTATTATCTGTGGAAAAGACCACATGGAAAATAAAATTAAATTAAAGTCTCCATCCAGATTAAATGAATGTAGTAAAGAATGATGTACACACAAAAAGTAAAACATTAGTGAGTTTTGATGGTCAATGTGAATTCAGAGAACCATTTTCACTTGTATTTGGGTTTCCCATCAACCCTTCAAATTGTTGTGCTCTTTCAGTTAGCATCCTTATCTTTATGGACACAATTGCAAATATACTATTATATTTTTAAAATATATTTTATTGTTTGTTTATTTTTTACAGAGAGGAAGGGAGAGGGAAAGAGAGTTAGAAACATCGAGGAGAGAGAAATATAGATCAGATGCCTCTTACACACCTCCAACTGGGGACATGCCCGCAACTAAGGTATATGCCCTTGACTGGAATCAAACCTGGGACCTTTCAATCTGCAGCCGATGCTCTATTCACTGAGCCAAACTGGTTAGGGCTATACTGTTATATTTTATAATTTTAAATTATTATTAAAAATGTTTAAGTAACGATACATTCAAATAACTTTTTAAAAAGCATACTTTTATATACAATATCTCAATAAGCTGAGAGGGGGTTTAATAAGATGGAAGGGCCCTGGCTTTGAAATCAGGGGAAAAAATTGTGGGCCTCACGGGAGTGATTCGACTTCTATTCTTCTGTTTCTTCATCTGTAAAATGGGGGCAATAATGGTATCTACATTTTAGACCTTGATAGTATAATATAAATGAATGTATGTAAAGTATTTGGCACATACTAAGGACTGAATAAATATTTTTCCAAATGCCTCATTTATAAGTAAATTCAACTTTATTTTATCAGAAGCTTCACTGAAGAATTTCAGTAACATTAATATATTATTTTTATTATACTTGCAGTATCTTTTATGTTTCTGTACTGTCCCTTTTATGACTATTTTTCATCTTCTTAATTCTTTTTTAAAAAATTTTCTTTATTGAATAAGGTATTATGTATGTGTCCTTATCTACCCATTACCCCTCCTCCCCTGCGACACATGCCCTCTTGTTTGATTTACCAATGGCATTTTTATCCTGATGGTTGCTGTTTCCTTTCTATTCCACCTTTCTCTTCATCTCCCCATTATCTCTACTCTTTCATCTGCTTTTACTCAAAGCTTGATTCTTCTAGGAGTTATAGCCTCTGAGGCATGTTTACTATTTGATAGATTTTTGTTCAGCAGCTAAAGCCCTTCAGAGGAAAACTAATATATAAATGAGGTGAGACTAATACATTTCTTTAGTGATGTGACTGGATTTTTTAAACACTCGTGCCAGCAAGTATATTTTCAAATAAGTGTTGTTATAGCCAAAGCAGTCACTGTGGGAATTTATCCATTTGTCTGCAATGATATAACTTTTATTAATAGCATAGGTCTCAAGCAATAAATATATTGTGTTCTAGCAAGTTTGTTGTATACCCCAAGTCAGGGATAGCTTTTCAACCTTCACATTCAATCAAAACTCTCATGGTCCCCACTTCCCAAATTATTCATTACAGTGGAAATAATTATTATCACCACTGTACATTCAAGCTTAACTAGCTTACTTCTTGCTTCATTTTATACAGTGGGCAAAACCCCAACTCTAGTTGAATCTAACTTCCTACCTATTTCCATACATGAACCCCTACAGTTTAATGCATATGAAGGGGGAAAAAGCAAATAAACAACCACCCACTTCAAACAGATTTGTAATGCTGGTCAAGAATCACACTACATTTTTAATTTTTAATTTTTAAATTTTTAATTTTTTTGAGGAAACTCCATACTGTTCTCCAGAGTGGCTGCACCAGTTTGCATTCCCACCAGCAGTGCATGAGGGTTCCTTTTTCTCCACTTCCTCTCCAGCATTTGTCCTTTGTCGATTTGTTGATGATAGCCATTCTGACAAGTGTGAAAAGGTACTTCATTGTTGTTTTGATTTGCAACTCTCAGATGATTAGTGACTTTGAGCATGTTTTCATGTCTCGTGGCCCTCTGTATGTTCACTTTCGAAAAGTGTCTATTTAAGTCCTTTGCCCATTTTTTTTATTGGATTGTTTACCTTCCTTTTGTTAAGATGTAAGAGTTCCTTATAAATTTTGGATATTAGACCATTCTCAGATATAACATTGGCAATTATGTTCTCCCATGCAGTGGGCTTTCTTATTGTTTTGTTGATGGTTTCTTTTGCTGTGCAGATGCTTTTTACTTTGATGTAGTCCCATTTGTTTATTTTCTCTCTAGTTTCCATTGCCCTAGGAGCTGTATCAGTAAAGATATTGCTATGACAGGAGGAAGAACCAAGATGGCAGCCTAGTTAGTCTCCTAAGCTTCCACCTCATCAACAATTAAAAAAAAAAAACTAAAATAAAAAAGGACTTCATCAAAACCTCAGGAAAGCTGGCAGAGTGGGATATCTACAACTAGAAAGAAGGAGAGAGGCTCACAGATCGGATTAAGAGCTGCAAAGCACTGAGTTAGGGAGACGCTCACGTGCGTGGAGAGGAAGTACGGCCACCAAATGCCTGCCTGGCAGGAGGGGAGGAATTCCCGATTGCACAAAACGCTTTCCCACTGTACTGAACTCCAAACCTGGCCAAAACCCCTTGGAACCAGGCTCATATAGGTGGAGTCTGGACTGTAGAGAAAGGCACCCAGAGACTCAGAGACTGGGAGACCAGGGACCAGGAGCCACAGCTGGCAGGGTCTACAGTCTCACGCGAGTGAGTACTCCCAGAGGTCTGACCAAGGAGGCTGCCACTGCCTCTCAGTAGCAGAAGGAGTCAGAAGCTCCAGACTACAGAGACCAGCCCAAGTTTGGGCGAGCCCCTGGGGTACCCATGCTCTTGCACGGGGAACCTGGGATGGTCAGGCGGAAACTCAGGGAAGCCGCAGAAGGCAGAGGTCAGGTGGAAACTCAGAGAAGCCGCAGAAGGCAGAGGTCAGGCGGAAACTCAGGCAAATGCACAAGGGCAGGGTGGAAGCCAAGACTGTCAGTTCAGCCCTGAGACTCCGCCCCATCCAAGCTGAGCAGAGGCTTCTGCAGTTTTTCAAGTCTGATCCTATAAGACTGTCTCCAATACAGAAGTTATCCCAGAGTAGACACAGCTGATACCCACATCCAATTGGCCTGAAGGTCAATTCACAACAATAAAGACTTAGCTACAACAAGGTTGTGCACGCAGTCCACAAAGGGGAGCACCAAGAGTGTCTACCTCAGGTAACTGAGGAGGCTGACCCACCAAGAGTGTCTACCTCAAGTAACTGAGGAGGTGACCCATAGGACACCAAACACACAAGCCATCCTACCAACTCTGAAAAACAGCAAAAATGCTGAGATCTCAAACAAAAGAGAGGATATAGAGTTCAGAACTGTGGTTCTAAAGTTATGCAAGAATATCCTAGAAAATGTCGATAAACTTCATGAGACCCAACTAAAAAGTATCCATAAACTGACTAAATTGGAAAATATTATGCAGAGATCCAACAGCAGAATGGAGGAACACAAAAACCAGGTCAAAGAGCCAAAAGACACTCCTCTGGAGAAGCAAGAAGAAAAGAGAATCCAGAAAGTTAAAGATAGTGTAAGGAGCCTCTGGGACAACTTCAAGCGCACCAACATCAGAATTATGGGGGTGCCAGAAGAAGAGGGAGTGCAAAATACTGAAAACATATTTGAAGAAATATTATCAGAAAACTTCCCTCACCTGGTGAAAGAAATAGACTTACACGTACAGGAAGCATACAGAACCCTAAACAAGAGGAATCCAAAGAAAAATACTCTGAGACACATCATCATCAATATGCCAAGGGCAAAAGACAAAAAGAAGATCTTACAAGCAGCAAGAGAAAAGCAGTTGGTTACCTATAAGGGAGCACCCATACGACTATCAGCTGATTTCTCAACAGAAACCATGCAGGCCAGAAGGGAGTGGCAAGAAATATTCAAAATGATGAATACAGAACCTACAACCAAGATTACTGTATCCAGCAAAGTTATCATTCAGAATTGAAGGGTAGATAAAGAGCTTCACATATAAGAAAAAGCTAAAGGAGTTCATCACCACCAAACCAGTATTATATGAAATGCTGAAAGGTATTACTTAAGAAGAGAAAGAAGATCAAGTGAATTAAGAATCTGAAGAATAGAATAAACTGGTGAATATAATAGAATCAGGGGCAAAGAAAGGGAATAGATTGATAATCATCAGGGTGAAAGGGGTGTGGGGGTACAGAAAGACACTGGATTAAAATTGTTTAACCTATGGATGAGGACAATGGTGGGAGGGGGTAAGGGCAGATGGTGGGGTGGGAATCAGGTGGAAGGGAGCTATGGGGGAGAAAAAGGAGAAACAATTATCATAATCTGAGCAATAAATATTTATTTTAAAAAGATATTGCTATGACAAATGTCTGATATTTTGCTGCCTATTGATTCTTCTAAGACTTTTTATGGATTCCTGTCTTATGTTTAAGTCCTTTATCTATTAAAAATGGAACTCCCATTTGACCCAAAAATCCCACTTCTAAGAATATAAACCAAGAAATCAGAAACACCAATATATAATTATTTCTCTCTTTTATGCAACCAGCATGGCTAAAGAGTGGATATGAATCCTGAATAGGGGCGATGGGGGACTGAGAAAATGAAAGAGACAGACACAATGATAGTAAAGAAAGCTGGGACTGGTTGGGACAGCTGTCCTCTGATGTAGAAACAGGGACTCAGAGCCAATACAGCATATATATTTTATACAGTAAGATACCATGAAGTTTTACTAAAGTTTAAGATAAAGAAAATATGTGCATTCTTTAGGCTTCTTTGTAATCGTCACTGCTGGGTGGGCCTGGATAATTATGTTTGTTCCTTGTGTCTGGCTGGATTTAGAAATGAAATCCACCCTCTGGCGCCAAGCTAAAGGTCAAACTGACAACACACCTGCCTCTGGCAAAATATGTTTTCAGAGCATGGCTCTGCCTGGCGCCACTGGATTCAGGTGACAATCAGATCAGTGGGCCTTTTCCAGGCATTCTGTACACCAATTAGAAAGGCCATATGCACCCCTATGTTTATAGCAGCACAATTTACAATAGCGAAGATTTGGATGCAGCCTAAGTACCCATCAGCAGATGAGTGGATTAGAAAACTGTGGTACATCTACACAATGGAATGTAACAGTGCTGTAAAAAAGAAAGAACTCTTACCATTTGCAGCAGCATGGATGGACATGGAGAGCATTGTGCTAAGTGAAATAAGCCAGTCAGAGAAAGATAAATTGATAGATCTCACTCATTTCTGTAATTTAATGAACAACATAAACTGCTGAACAAAAATAGAGCCAGAGTCTTAGAAGCATTGAACAGACCATCAAACTTCAGAGAGAAGGCAACGGGGGGCAGAAGGGAGTAGAGATCAACCACAGGACTTGTATGCATGCATATAAGCATAACCAATGGACACTAGGGGATTGAGAACATGTGCTGGAGGGTGGGGGTAACCTGGGAGAGGTCAATAGTGAAAATAAGGAGGCATGTGTAATATTATATGTAATACTTTAAACAATAAAGTATTTTTTTAAATAATCACACTACACTTTCCTAGGCCATTCATTTGTCCACTCTTATAAATTTGTATTTCACATTTCTACTCTTTTCAGACTTTCAACACTTTCTTCTGACTTGAAAAGAAGTGGGGGGAATAGAAAAGAACTCTCACAATCCCACCACCACACCAACCCAGCTATATGCTGTGGTACTGTGCCTATTTGCCCATGTTCCTGTCTGATGCCAGCCCTTCCACTTGTCCACTCAATTCTATGCTCACTCACAAACTTCAGGACATCATCCCAGCAAATCACCCCTCTCTCTATTGCTTCACCAATTTTCTTTTTAATAAAAACTATTTAAATGATAAATAAGCTAATATTAATTTTTGTTTTATTTTTGTTGACTTTGTTAGGGTTTCGGCTGTGTAATATTATAATACAGCATCTGTTTCTAATATCTACTGGATCATTACCATCAAAAGTTTAAAAATACTGTAATTTCTCCTGTCTGAAAGAAATTCTGTATTCCACATCTTCCTCTGGCAACTCTCCTTATTTTTATTCTCTACTTTATTGAAAAAGTTTTTTAAAATAAAAACTATCCTACTCACATTTTCTGTTGAGCCCATCACACCAAGTTTTTGCTGCCATTGTTTCACAAAAACTATTCAAGTTCGCCATTGGCCTCCACATTGATAAATCTAATCTAATTTGCCTTGTTAGTAGTAATTGTTATAGATATTCACTCCTTCTGGCTTGACTTCCAGGACCCCACACACTTCCTTCTCATTGACTTCTCCACTTTCATCTTTGCTTCTTCTTATTAACCCACCCTTCTTATTAGCCCTAAGGATAAGTCCTTTGTTTTAGGCTCTTCTTTATTTATTGAACCCTGAAACATTCTTTGATAATTGCATCCACTCTTTAAATATTATTTATACGTTGATCATTTCCAAATACATATAATCATACTTCTTCCCTCAACTCCAGACTCACATATACAACTGTTTACCCATTTCTATTGGATATCGAACAGGATTCACACCCTTAACAGACTATACAAATACTTCCAAGTGCAGATACAATGGTGGAGGAAATGCTATTTGACTGGTAGATGTGTGAATGCGAATGCAGGCTTTACAATAATCTCTCTTCTGCCAACCTCATGGTGAGTGCAGCCAGCTTGTTTTGTATGATTCAATTTTGACCCAGAACTACCAGATTCCTTACATGCCTAGCACCTCATCTATTGTCTCTGAGTAAATTGTAGCAATCCTCAAGAATCTTGGATTTTAAGCAAAAGATCCAATACCGCAGTGGAGATTGGGGAGAGCGGATGCCAAAGTCCCTGTTCTCAGCTAATAAAACTAATAAACTTATTCAACCAAGATATATACAGCAATGAATAAAATACAGCCTTTGCAGGCAGAGTCCAAACTCTAGTGAGGATTGGTTTGGGGCCCTGATCAGCAAACTGCGGCTCATGAGCCACATGCGGCTCTTTGGCTCCTTGAATGTGGCTCTTCCACAAAATACCACGGCCTGGGCTTGTCTATTTTGAGGAAGTGGCATTAGAAGAAGTTTAAGTTTAAAAAATTTGGCTCTCAAAAAAATTTCAATCATTGTACTGTCCATGCTGACTAATGAGTTTACCGACCACTGAGTTGGGGCAATATGGTATAATAATAGACTATAATAATATAATGCATTCAGGGCAATGACAAAATATAGAACACTACAAAAGAACATCAAGGAGGAAATCCAGTTGAGTCAAATAAACCTTTTAGGAGGTAATGTCTGAACTGAGATCCAAAGACTACGTAACAATATATACAGGGGACAAGGGGCATTTTAGACAGAGAAGACTATGAGCAAAGGGATGGAAATGAATAATCACATAGTGTGTCCTAAGAAACAATAAAGCATTCATGGTACATGCTGGATAATGAAGTTTAAGTCAGGGAGTAATGCATGTGGCTGGAGAAGTAAGAAGGATCCAGGTCATGGAGGTCCTGTGTTCCAAGTTAAAGACTTTCTTCTGTTGATAATGTGAGAGGAGAACAGGGGTTTTGAGCATGGAAGTAACATGGTCAGCATTTCATAAAATGTCCTCTCATTGAAAAATGTAGGCTGCATTGAAAATATTAAGACTGGAGACAGGAAATATGCAGGAAGGAGTTACGGTAACTCAGGAGAGATGATGGTCATTTGAACTAAGATGACGACAGTGAGGATGGAGAGAATTTAAAAAAATACTTCAAAGTTAAAGTAAGTAAATCTTTGACAACTGACTGGATATTAGGATGAGAGAAAAATGAAGAAGCTAGTATAATTTCTATCTTTGGCATCTGTGTAAAGGGGGATATCATATTTTTAATATATTTTTATTGATTTCAGAGAGAAAGGGAGAGAGAGGGAGAGAGAGATAGAAACAGCCAATCAATGATGAGAGAGAATCATTGATTGGCTGCTTCCTGCATGCCCCCCACTGGGGATCCAGCCTGCAACCAGGGCATGGGCCCTGACCTAGAATCATAGGTTCAGCCACTGAGCCATGCCGTCTGGGTGGGGGTATAATATCTTGAAACAGGAAATAAAGAAAGAGGAACCAGTTATCAGAGAAGGTGCTGAGAATTACTTATTTGGGATTAGTTGGGTGATTGGGGGGATTGCTCCTTAAGAAACTGTGAGAGCAGATGAATTCAGGCGGTCAATGGAAGCTGAAAATTGAACGTTAAGTTGATTGAAAATCCCAAAGAGGAGCAAAAACTAAGTATTTAAAGATGAACTACAGGTCTTTTCATCAGAGGACAGAGATGTGAACCTAGTAGATGGCACATAAATGAGGAGAGGTACATAAAATTGCCCTCAGAAATGCACGTGGCACCAAGCTAAGTTTCCTGAGTTTTAAAAAGTGATAGTCGGTGATGTGTGTCTTGAAATCTCTTTGTAACATGCTTTCAACTGTATGAAACAGCAAACCCTTCTCCAAATGGTATAAACTGTAAAAACAATATCTTAACTCACACAAAAAAAGAAGTCTCAAGGTCAGGTGGCTCCAGGGTTTTGTTTCATTTTCAGTATCTCAAAGAAGAATTCTAGGACATCTTCATTATTTTTCTTCTCTGCTATCATCAAAGTGTCAGTTTTGTCCTGAGGCTTATTTTTCTCAATTATCACAAGATAATTGCTGTAGTTCCAGCCATAACATCTAGACATAACCACAACCAGTGGAAGAAGAAACTATATCTGCCTGTGCAAATATTTAAAAAAGTCAGGATACTATTTCCAGAAGGCCCCAGCCACAACAATCTTTCACATCTCATTGATAAAAATTGAGTTATATGTTCATATTTCAAACACACTGGCAAGGGAAAGAATTTATTGTGATTGGCTTAGTTTAATCAGGATTCACTACTGACCTAGTCACTCTCACTAAAGTGCAGATGATGGAGTAAAACCAGCCTTCTGTTAACAAGGAAGGAGAGGTAGTATGTGTTGAATATATATCCAACAATATCCACCACACTCCTCAACAGTGAAAAACCTTTGTTCTTTGATAGCGGATTTAGTTGTTGTTGTTGTTGTTGTTGTTGTTGTTGTTTTTTTTGTTTTGTTATTTTGTTTTTTTAATTTTATTTTATTAAGGTATTTTCTGTGTACATAGTTTACCATTGCCCCCCCTCACCACCCATTTATGCCCTCCCTCCCCAGAGTTTTGTGTTCATTGGTTGTACTTATGTTCATGGATACCAGTCCCTCGGTTGTTCTCCTGTCTCCCCCCAGGTCTCCTTCCCCTCCCCCCTGTCATTTGACAATCTGCTTGTTTTATGGTGACCATCTCAGGCTCATATGAATAGAGTCCGCTCCTCTGGTTTTCACCGCCCCTTCCCCTGGGACCCACTGCTTCCCTTAGGACACTCGGCTCACCCGGGGCACTCGACCCCATGGGACACACGGCTCACCCGGGACACCCTTCCCCCTTCCCCTTTGGGGGGTACGGCTTACCCGGGGCACATGGCCCCCTGGGACACTCGGCTCACCCGGGGCACTCGGCCCCCTGGGACACTCGGCTCACCCGGGGCACTCGGCCCCCTGGGACACTCGGCTCACCCGGGGCACTCGGCCCCCTGGGACACTCGGCTCACCCGGGGCACTCGGCCCCCTGGGACACTCAGATCACCCGGGGCACTCGGCCCCCTGGGACACTCGGCTCACCCGGGGCACTCGGCCCCCTGGGACACTCGGCTCACCCGGGGCACTCGGCCCCCTGGGACACCCGGCTCACCCGGGACACCCTTCCCCCTTCCCCTTTGGGGGGTACGGCTTACCCGGGGCACATGGCCCCCTGGGACACTCGGCTCACCCGGGGCACTCGGCCCCCTGGGACACCCGGCTCACCCGGGACACCCTTCCCCCTTCCCCTTTGGGGGGTACGGCTTACCCGGGGCACATGGCCCCCTGGGACACTCGGCTCACCCGGGGCACTCGGCCCCCTGGGACACTCGGCTCACCCGGGGCACTCGGCCCCCTGGGACACTCGGCTCACCCGGGGCACTCGGCCCCCTGGGACACTCGGCTCACCCGGGGCACTCGGCCCCCTGGGACACTCGGCTCACCCGGGGCACTCGGCCCCCTGGGACACCCGGCTCACCCGGGACACCCTTCCCCCTTCCCCTTTGTGGGGTACGGCTTACCTGGGGCACATGGCCCCCTGGGACACTCGGCTCACCCGGGGCACTCAGACCCCTGGGACACTCGGCTCACCCGGGGCACTCGGCCCCCTGGGACACTCGGCTCACCCGGGACACCTTTCCCCTTTGGGGGGTACGGCTTACCCGGGGCACATGGCCCCCTGGGACACTCGGCTCACCCGGGGCACTCGGCCCCCTGGGACACTCGGCTCACCCGGGGCACTCGGCCCCCTGGGACACTCGGCTCACCCGGGGCACTCGGCCCCCTGGGACACTCGGCTCACCCGGGGCACTCGGCCCCCTGGGACACTCGGCTCACCCGGGGCACTCGGCCCCCTGGGACACTCGGCTCACCCGGGGCACTCGGCCCCCTGGGACACTCGGCTCACCCGGGGCACTCGGCCCCCTGGGACACTCGGCTCACCCGGGGCACTCAGCCCCCTGGGACACTCGGAGCTCCTTGCTAGCATGGGGGGCAGGCTGGGACAGCTGCAGTTGGTCTGAGATGGTTGCAGGCGGGGGGACCACCTTCAACGGTGTCTCGTTCGGTGTGGGAGCGCAGCAGCTGCAGACATGGAGGCTAAGTTCTGAGGTCGCCCACTCACTGAGCCCAAGGCGTGGTGAACTCTGTTCTTGGTGGATTTCCTTTATTCTCGGCGGCAGTGGCGAGTGGCGGTGCCAGGTGCAATATTGACGGTCACTCCTGTGGTTCAATTACCACTGTAGTTTTAAAGTTCACATGGCGGTGGTGGTGAGAGCTTCGGCTTGGCCATGTGGCATCGGAGGATGGGCTCGCCTGAGTGGGTAATGGAAGGCACCGTGCCATTTCCTCACCAGCGCGCTCCATTTCCCTCCCAGCATGGTGGGTGTGCTGGGGAGATTGTGGGCGGGCTGTGATGGCTGCATGGGGAGAGTCCGCCCTCCATCGCGTCCTCTTTGTTGCGGATGTGGAGCTTCTGTGGATGCAGAGGCTAATTTCTGAAGCCACACTCTCTATGAGCCCGGTGTGTAGTGAGCTCTGATTTCGGTGGATTCCCATTCTTGGGGGAGGCAGTGGGTGCGGCAGCGATGGTAGTTCCTGTGGCTCAATTTCCCCTGTAGTTTTAAAATCCGCGTGGTGGTAGTGTCTGAAGCTTTGGCCTGGCCATGTGGCAGCAGAGAGAGGATTCTCCGGGTCTGCCAACGGAAGGCGCAGCGCCAGCACAGCGTGCGCGAAGGCCTGGCAGAGCAGGCCGCGGGCGGTGGCGGAGAGTCCCCGCGATGTCTTAGTCTTCCTCTGAGCCAGGACAAGCAGCACCACCACCACAAATATTGGCCAGCTCAGTGCTGCCCCTCTACAGGCGACAGTAGGGGCATCCTCACCTCGGTAGGCCTTTGCTCTTGGAGGTCTTAACCAGTGGAAGGCAGCACGGTACAGAACTGCCCCACCTTCTCAGTCCTCCGCTCGCCGTAGTTTTAAACTCCACATGGCAGCTGAGGCACCCTGCTTGGTGTCTAACTGTAGCCTTCCCATTTCTGGGGCGAGCTGGTTGTGCGGGAGTGGGGACGCTGTGCCCGCTCCTCTAGGACTGTGGGCGGGCTGGGAGGTCTTGCTCACGCTCATGGGCTTCTCGTCCAGGCAGGAGCCGAAGGCGCGGCGAAGGCGCGGTGAAGGCGCGGCGGCAGCGGCCCAGGCGGCGGCGTAGGCCCCCATCAGCTCCCGTAGTGGTGGCAGGGCTGGCCCACTCCCTGGGCCCAGGGGCAGGGCGAGGTCTGGCTTCCCTCATTTCCGGCGTCAGCGGCAGGTTCAGTTTCGCTGTAGTTTTAAACTCCACATGGCGGCGGCAGCGCCCTGCTTGGTGTCTAGTTTAGTTTTCCCACTTCTGGGCTGGTTGCAGACGGGGAGCCGCTGCGCGATTTCTTCGCCTGCACAGTAAGCGCGGGGGCTGGGACGGCGGGGAGATACTACACCATCTCTTCGCCCGCCCGGCAGCGGCGAGTGCGGGGGCCCGAGTCCTGGCACCCGCTTCTCTCCAGCACTGCGAGCGGGCTGGGAGGTCGCGCTCACGGGCTTCTCGTCCAGGCAGGAGCCGAAGGCGCTGCTGCGGCGGTGGCGGTGGCTGCGGCGGCTTAGGCCCCCATCAGCTCCCGTGGCGGCCGGCGGGGCTGGCCCACTCCCTGGGCCCCGGGGCGGAGCGAGGTCTGGCTTCCCTCATTCCCGGCGGCAGCGGCTCCGGCAGGTTCAGTTTCGCTGTAGTTTTAAACTCCACATGGCAGCAGCGACGTCCTGCTTTGCGTTTAGATGTAGCCTTCCCATTTCGCCAGCTTTCCTGTGGGTCTGGTGCGATCCCTTTTGGTTTTATCTGTTGTTTATTTCCAAATTGTTGAGGAGATGGCGGCCCAGGAGACTCCCTGGGCCGCCATCTTGCTTCGGTCTCCTAGTTGTTGTTTTTTAATGGGTAAGTAGTTCTAACGCCAACACATGAATAAGGAAGATGGGTAATCAAACTAGGTAAAATCTTTCTAGATCAGCATCTAAGTGCGTGCTAAAGCTTTGCTCCTTAAAGTGTGATTCATGCATCAGTGTAATTGGCATCACCAGAAGGCTTTCTAGAAAAGACTATCAGATTCCACTGCAGACCTACTGAATTAGGATTTGCCGTTTTAGAGTGGTACAGATGGAAAAAAAGGATTCATATGCATTTAAACTTGATCTAGGCAATATTAGTCCTACCGAATGGTATTTTTTTTAAAGTGCCACATGTCTAATAAAGAATTTTTATCCAGATGTATTAAAAACTCTCAAAATTCAAAAAAGTGAAATAAAGCCCAATGAAAGGTAGGTGAGATATTTGAACAAACATTCACCAAAGAAGATAGATAGATGGCAAATAACGCCATGGAAATATGCTAAACATCATTAGTCATTAGAGAAATGAATTACAATATATCAACACCATTAGAATTGTTAAAATGAAAAAAAAGAGTGACCATAACAAGTGTCAGTGAGGATGTAACTAGAATTCTCATAGCCACTGGTGAGAATTCAAAATGCTGTAACCACTTTATAGAACAGTTTGTCAGTTTCATAAAAAGTTAAAGGTTCTAAAAAGCTTAAGTTACACCAACCATATGATTGAGCCATTCCACTACTAGTTATTTCCCACCAACCAAAAAATGAAAGGTTATGTCCTTACAAAGACTTATACATTAATGTTAATAGCAGTTTTATTAATAATAACCCAAAGCTCTATCAACTAGAGTGTGGATAAACATATTCTGGTATATACATGAAATGGACCATTACTCAGAAATGAAAAGGAATGACATATGATGACATGGAAAAATCTCAAAATAATTTTTTCTGAGTGAAAGAAGCAAAACAAAACAAAAAAAAAAACCCATAACATACTCTATGATTCTATTCATAAAAAATAGTAGGAAGTGCCGACTAATGGCATGAATCAGATCAGTGGTTGCCTGGGAAGGGAAGAAGGAGATGTGGCTAATAGGTGGGTAGGATTGAGAAGAGGTAGGAGGAAATTTGGGGCAATGATGGATGTGTTAAGTACCTTGGTGGTGGAGGTGGTTTCATGAATTTATACATATGTCACAACATATTTAATTGCATAATTTTAAACATGTGCAGTTATACAAAATATATAAATATTTCCAACAAAGTGGTTTTCAAAAAGCATTGCATGGTCAAAAAGTTTAAAAGTAATATTCAATGTTTCCCACGTTTAGGATTAGTTGGGGGAGGGGGGGGATTGCTTCTTAAGAAACTGTGAGAGCAGATGAATTCAGGAATTTGGAAATGCACATTCACAGATTAAAATCTCAGAGAAGTCTTGCAGTAAAAAAATGTGCTTAACCTAACTTTTCACACACTTGGTATGACAATAAAATCAACCCTTCCACCCTGTAACAGCTACTAATCTCTTATAGACGCTTTGGAAATGCTGCTCTATAACAGTGGTTCTCTAAGTGTGGCTCACACACCAGTCACAGTAGTCTCACCTGGAGACTTGTTAGAGATGCAAATTGCCTGACCCTGCTTCAGACTTATTAAATCAGAAACTCTGAGAGTGGAACCCACCAATCTGTGGGTTCTTTTGAAAAATTTTAAATGTTGACATTATTGCAGACTGCCGACCTGTGTTTTATCTAGTGCTCCATGTGATTCTGTAGTTCACTAAAATTTTAGAGACACTTTTCTAGAATTATGTGACTCATCTCTTGTGTTTTTAATAAACTGATTATGTAAACAATGGTAGTATTATATTTTAAAACATTCATCCATCCATCCTACAAAGACAATAAATTGAATGTGGGGGGGGGTATTTTTGGATAAATAAATACTGGCAAAGTTGTTTTAAAAGAAGAGCGGTCTCAACCTTATTCATGAACCTTATATATCAAAGTAGCTCAGTGCTCCAGGGAAAGGCACCACAAAACTGCAGTGCTCAAGTCATCATGAAAAGTGCAAATACACTCCCACAGAGTTTGCCAACCATATATTTGACAAGAAACTTGCATCTACAATGCATAAATAATTATTACAACTCAATACTAAAGAAAAGAAAAAAGACAAATGACCCAATTTAAACAAGGACAATGGATCTGAAGAGAAATTTCTCCAAATAAGATATGTAAATGGCCAATAACCATGTGGTATGATGCTCAACATTTGTTAGTCATTAGGGAAATAAGTACAAATCAAAACAACGGTAGCATTAATAGAAAAGCTCAGTACATATTGGTTAAGGGGAAATATTACAAAAACACAATTCACATACATACACACACACAAAAAAAGAGTTTTCAAACCATAAAAAGACAAAGAAGAACCTTAAATGTGTATCACTAAGGGAAAGAAGCCAGTGTAGAAAAGCTACACACTCTGTTTCCTTTAGTATGACATCCTATAAAAGTCTAAACTACAAAGAGAGTAAAAAGATTCATGGTTGCCAGGTGTTCGGGGGAGGGGGTGATAAATGGGAAAAGCTCAGGAGTTTTAAAAGGTAATGAAACTATCCTGTTAGGTACTGTAATTATAGATACATGATTTTATGCATTTGTCAAAGCACATAGGACTATACAACACAAAGAATGAATCTTCATGTAAACTATGAACTTTAGTTTATAATTATATTTAATATATACTAATTAATTGAAATAAATATAGCACATTGATAAAAGATCTGTTATTATTGTTGTTGTTTAAAAAAAAAGCTGGTTCTTTTTTAAAAATATATTTTATTGATCCTTTCATAGAGAGGAAGAGAGAGGGATAGAGAGTTAGAAACATCGATGAGAGAGAAACATCGATCAGCTGCCTCTTGCATACCCCCTACTGGGGATGTGCCTGCAACCAATGTACATGCCCTTGACCGGAATCAAACCTGGGACCTTTCAATCCGCAGGTCGACGCTCTATCCACTGAGCCAAACCGGTTTCGGCTGGTTCTTTTTTAAATATGTATTGTATTGATTTTAGAGAGGAAGGGAGAAGGAGAGAGAGGGAAAGAGAAACATCAATGATGAGAGAGAATCATTAATCAGCTGCCTTCTGCACGCCCCCTACTGGGGATCAAGCCCACAAACCAGGCATGTGCCCTTGGCCAGAATTGAACCTGGTGCCCTTCAGCCTGCAGACCTATGCTCTATCCATTGAGCCAAACCATTTAGGGCTGGTAAAAGATCTTAATGAGAGGTAATTGTATATTTGTATGAGGGATGTAGTATGGGAACTTCTGTACTATCCGCTCAATATTTCTGTTTCACACCCACAAGGATGGCTATAATTAAAAAGACATAATAGAGGATGGTGGGGATGTGAAAAAAATTAGATCCCTTATATATTGATGGTGGAAATATAAGATGGTGCAACTGCTCTGGGAAAGTTTGACATGTTTTCATAATTGTAAACATAGATACAATATGACCCAACAATTCAACTTCTATGATTATATCCAAGAGAACTGGAAACATGTCCAGTAAAAAACTTGTTCACGATACCAACAACAATGAAGACTTAACTACAATAAGGCTGTACACGTAGTCCACAAAGGCGTGCACCAAAAGTGTCCACCTCAGATAACTGGAAGGCTGACCCACTGAACCATATAGGACACCTTAACACACAAAGCCACCCTACCAACTCAGGGAAGCAGAGAAAATGCCTACATAAGGAAACAGATCACAAAAGAAAGAAATGGAAGACAAAAAGCAACTGGATATAGAGTTCAAAATCAGTGTTATAAGGTTTTTCAAGAATTTCCTAGAAAAGGCCGATAAAATAAACAAGACCTATAAGGATATGAAAAGGGATCAATTAGAAATAATAAATGATCAACTAGAAATAAAGAATACATTGTCTGAAATAAAAAAAAATATTATTTTTACAGAGTCCTAAAAACAGAATGGAAGATTGCAAGAATCAAGTCAAAGATTTGGGACACAAAGAGCCAGAGGACACTCCTCTGCAGAAGCAAGAAGACAAGAGAATCCAGAAAGTTGAAGACAGTGTAAGAAACCTCTGGGACAACTTCAAGGGAACCAACATCAGAATTATGGGCATCCCAAAAGATGACAGAGAGCAAGATACCGAAAACATATTGAAAGAAATAGTGACAGAAAACTTCTCCCACCTGGTGAAAGAAATAGACTTACACGTCCAGGAAGCACACAGAATCCCAAACAAAAGGAATCCAAGAGGATCACTCCAAGACACATCATAATTAAAATTCCAAGAGCAAAAAACAAAGAGAATATTAAAAGCAGCAAGAGAAAAGCAGGTAGTTACCTATAAAGGAGCAACCACATGATTGTCAGCTGATTTCTCAACAGAAACTATGCAGGCCAGACTGGAATGGCAAGAAATATTCAAGGTGATGAATAACAAGAACCTACAGCCAAAAACAATCTACCCAGCAAAGCTATCACTCAGAATCGAAGGCCAGATAAAGAGCTTCACAAATAAAAAAAAAAGCTAAAGGAGTTCATCACCGCCAAACCAGAATTATATGAATTGCTGAAAGGGGTTCTTTAGGAAGAGGAAGAAAATAAACATAAAAATTATGAACAACAAATGCGTAACTACCAATAAGTGAATCTAAAAACCAAGGGAATTAAAAAAAAACCTGATGAACAATATTAACTGGTGAATATAATAGAATCAGAGGTATGGAAGGGGAGTGGACTGAGGATTTTTGGGGAAAAGGGGAGTGGGGATGCGGGAAGAGACTGAACATAAACTGTGCACCTATGGATGAGGACAATGGGGGATGGGGAAAGGGCAGAGGGTGGGATGGGAACCTGGTGGAGGGTAGCACTGGAAGGGAAAAAAATGAGGAACTTTTGTAATAATATGAGCAATAAAGATTTATTTTTTAAAAATTACATTCAATATTTTAAAAAATAAAAATTAATTAATTAATTTAAAAAAATTTGTTCACAAATACAATAGGTCCTCAGGTTATGGAGATCTGTTCCTATGGCATGCGATGTAACGCAATTTTCGCCATAAGTCAGAACCCACCTACATAAGTACCTATGTCACTCACATGAAGCCATACACAGCAGGAATGAAGTAAAACAGTAAAAACAAAAAAAACAAAAAAAACTTTTTTTAAAGAAAGATAATGATTCCTGACCTTTACTTGTAGTAAGTAAATATTAAAAAACATAAAGCATATATGTATATATGACAAAATGACAAAACTTTATATATATATAAATAAATGAGAGATGGTGATGTAATCACGAAATAACACATGTCAAATCTGACATAATCTGAGGATTGCCTGTATTCATGGCAACATTATTCATAACTAGAGGCCCGATGCATGAAATTTGTGCAGGGGGCGTTTCCTCAGCCTTGCCTGCACCCTCTCCAATTTGGGACACCTCAGGGGATGCCCAACTATCTCTCACAATCCAGGACTGCTGGCTCCTAACTGCTCACCTACCTGCTTGCCTGATCGCCCCTAACTACCTCTGCCTGCCTGATTGCCTCTAACTGCCTCTGCCTCACCCCGCACCCTGGATCCAGGATTCCCTCCTCTGACCAGCTGCAGGCACCCAGAACCCAGGTCAGCTTCATCTGGGTCAGCTGTAGCCACAGGGGACTATGAGTGGGCAGCTCAGCCCAGGCCACAGCCACAGGTACTGGTGCCTGGGTTCACAGGGCGGGTGGCTTGTACCTCTCCCAGGCCGCAGGCACAGGCATCTGCACGTGGGACCATAGGGAAGGTGGCTTGCCCCTCTCCCGGGCCACAGGCCCAGGTGCAGTCACTGGTGCCTGGTACTGCAGGGTGGGTGGCTTGTTCCTCTCCCAGTCTGCATCCTGGCTGGTCCCTATTCCTCTCTCCCCAGTGTTGAGTGAGCCATTAGAGCATGATGGCATGATGACCATTTGTATATTAGCTCTTTATTATATAGGATAGCCGATGTTGAAAACAGCCCAAATGTTCAACTACTAATGAATATATATCTATGAAATGGAATATTATTTGACCATGAATTGCTAATACATGCTATAACATGGATTGACTGTGAAAATATGCTAAATGAAAGAAGGCATCAGAAAAGACCACATATCATATGATTCCATTTATATGAAATTTCCAGAATGGGCAAATAGAGAAGGTACATTAATGGTTCTAAGAAGCTGAGGGGAAGTGATTGCTAGTAGTACATGATTTATTTGGGAGGTTATGAAAATGTTCTAAATTTAAATAATGATAGTAGTATACAATTGCATGAATACACTAAAAACTATTGAAATAATAGTTTGGAGGGTAAATTTTGTTGTATGCAAATTATACCTCAAAAATAATATTAAAAATGCAGTGCTCACCAAAACCGGTTTGGCTCAGTGGGAGAGTGTCGGTCTGTGGACTGGAAGGTCCCGGGTTCGATTCCGGTCAAGGGCATGTACATTGGTTGTGGGCGCATCCCAGGTGGGGGGTGTGCAGGAGGCGGCTGGTCGATGTTTCTCTCTCATCGACGTTTCTTGCTCTCTATCTCTCTCCCTTCCTCTCTGTAAAAAAATCAATAAAATATATTTTTTAAAGAAAAAAAGGAAAAAAATCAGTGCTAACTACTTCTGTTGTAAGTTCAAGCTGTTTCTCAGCACTTGGTTGCATAATATCTAGATAATATGTTGATAAGTATCTGTCTTGAATTTTTAAAAGTGAAACCATATGAAATGTTTTTATTGCTTAACTAGAGGCCCAGTGCATGCAAATTTGTGTGTGTGCTTGTTTTTTGTTTGTTTGTTTTTGTTTTTGGTGTGGGGGGTCCCTCAGCCTGGCCTGTGCCCTCTCGAAGTCCAGGACCCATCAGGGTATGTCCACCTGCCAGCTTAGGCCCTCTCCCTGGGGGATTGAGCCTAATCTGGCAGCCAGAGATCCCTCTGGCAGCCTGGGAGCCTGCAGGGAGCAGGCCTAAGTCCTTAGTCAGACATCCTTAGCACTGCTGCTGAGGTGGGAGAGGCTCCTGCCACTGCTCCTACACTGGCTTGCCATGAGCCGGCTTCTGGCTGAGTGGCACCCCCCTCCCCCCGTGGAATCCCACTGACCACCAGGGGGAAGCTCCTGCATTAAGCATATGCCCCCTGCATGTCATGCTAACCAGTTATTCCCAGTTGTTCAGCGGTCAGAGTTAATTTGCATATTATCCTTTTATTATATAGGATTATACAGGACTAGAGGCCCAGTGCACGAATTCATGTATGGGTGGGGTCAGGCCAGCCTGCCCTGATCAAGCTTATCAGGGAAGGCTAGCTTGGGGGGGGGGGGACATTGGAGGTTGGTCAACCGGCCCCACCCCATGGTAAACTCCCAATCGAACTCCAGGTTGAACTCCTGGTTAAGGGAACAATTTGCATGTTAGCCTTTTATTATAAAGGATGCTCTGTTGCTATCTGAAACTTGATTATTCCATTTCCTCCAGTAATTTTTTTCCCTCTTTAGTTCCCTTATATATATATTTTTAATTTATTGGGGAGACATTGGTTAATAAAATTATATAGGTTTCAGGTGCACACCTCTATAATACATCTTCTCTATATTGTATCATGTGTTTGCCATCCCAAGTCAATATGTTTTGATGAAAACATTTTACAAACCATATGGAAATAACTATATAGCAACCAGAATGCATGTTTGGTAAATTATGATGTAACTTGGATCTTAATTGGAAAATTTGGGAGATATAGTGAACAATTTTAATGATCAGAGGTTTCTTTATTAAATAATTGATACTATGACAGTGTACTAAATGACATTCTATTTTATTGAAAACATGAATGTCTAATGCTAACTGTGTTCATATAAAGCAGCAGTGACACGTCATCCAAAGTCTGACCATTAGTGATAGTTAAATGAAAGTACTCACTTTGTAATACTCTCGCCTTTTCCCACTGCTCTGCCTCTCCTCCCTTGGTAGCTCTTCTTTCTTCTTTCATTCCTGACTATAGCTATTCTCCCAGGGTTCAGTCCTTACCCTCCATGATGGACATGAATTGGGTGGGGGGAGAGGCAAAAGAAATACTATAGTGTGCTGAATAATGGTCTCCCCAAAAATATGTCCTAATCTCAAGAATCTGTGAATATTATCTCATGTAGAAAAGAGTGGATATTAATATTATATGGTGTAAAACATGGTTAACTTGAGAATCCTGAGAGAAGGAATTTATCCTGGATTATTTGGGTGGGCCTTAAAGCAATCACACTTATCTTGATAAGATAAAAAAACAAGGGAGTTTTGAGACAGATGAGGAGGCAGTGTGACCATGAAGGCAGAGATTTGGCCAGGAAAAGGAATGGGTTACTAATGCATGCTATAATGTGGATTGACTTTGAAAATATGCTAAATGAAAAAAAAAGCCACTACTCACAAAAGACCACATATTGTATGATTTCATTTATATGAAATGTCCAGAATAGATAAATACAAGGAGACATATGGTACATTAGTGGTCACAAGGCACAGAACTTCTAGAGCCAGCAGAAGCTAAAAGAAGCAACCTTGATTTTGCACTTCTGCCGTCCAGAACAATGGATACCTTGAAACAATAATAATTTATCATCTTTCTGTTCTGGATGGCAGAAATGCACAATCAAGGTCTTAATAGGGTAACTCCTTCTACAGATTCTAAGGGAGGATTTATTTCTTGCTTCTTTCATTGTGTGGTAAGTTATTACAACTGCCACGCAAAAAAGGAATATACTGCCTTTCCGATTTCTATGACCTCATTCCTTTGCTCAATAAGTCATAATCTGTGAGCCTTAAATTTCTAGAAGCCAGTAAAATTATTGCAAGGAGTCCTAAGATCCTCATATGAAATAAGCCTGGTGTTAGATCATATACATTTATCTTGCATATACATCTATTATTTTTTTCAAATGCACCTATATAAGGTGTTTAATAGGATATTAACTCATAAAGTATTAGTAAGTCATGTAGCTCTTTTATCATACAACTAGAGGCCCGGTGCATGAAATTCGTGCACTGGGGGGTGTCCCTCAGCCCAGCCTGCACCCTCTCCAATCTGGGATCCTTCTCACAATGTGGGAGTGCTGACTCCCAACTGCTCACCTGCCTGCCTGCCTGATTGCCCCTAACCTCTTCTGCCTGCCAGCCTGATCACCCCCTAACCACTCCCCTGACAGCATGATTGACACCTAACTGCTCCTCTGCTGACCCGATCGCCCCCAACTGCCCTCCCATGCTGGCTTGATTACTCACAACTGCCCTCCCCTGCCAGCCATCTTGTGTCAGCCATCTTGTGACCACATGGGGGTGGCCATCTTGTGTGACAACATGGTCAATTTACATATTACCTCTTTATTATATAGGATGCCTTAAATAATAGATATTAAAAGTAATACTGTTATGTAAGTTTACAATTACATTTTTTAAGTTTTTATTGTGATAAAATAAACATAGTATAAAATTTACCATTTAGCCCTAGCCAGTTTGGCACAGTGGATAGAGTGTCATCCTGTGGACTAAAGGGTCCCAGCTTCCATTCTGGCCAAGGGCACATACTGTGGTTGTGGGCTCAATCCCCAGCCTTGGTCAGGGTATGTGTAGGAGGCAACCAATATATGTTTCTCTCTGTCTCCCCCCTTCCCTTCCACTCTCTAAAAATCAATGAAAACAAAATATCCTTGGGTGAGAATTAGCAAAAAAATATAATTTTAAAAATTACCATTTAAACAAACCATTTTTAAATATACATTTCAGTGGCATTACATATATTCACAATGTAGTTCAACCATCACAACTATCTAGTTGCAGGAATTTTTCAGCACCCTAAAGGGAAACTCCATATAGCTGTCACTCCACAATACCCCTTCCTCCAGCTCCTAGCAATAATCAATCTGTGTTCTGTCCCTTTGGATTTTCTTATTTTGATAGCTCATGTAATTGAAATATATATAATACTAGAGGCCCGATGCATGAAAATTTGTGCAAGAGTAGGCTTTCTGAGCAAACCAGGCCTTTGATTTTGGACCCAGCTGACCCTACAGGATACTTTGCAGGTGGATGCTGTTGGAAGTGGCTGGCACAAGAGGCTGCAGCCTGGTTGAGTTACCCATGCTTGAATTGGGAAGAGTCTCCTGTGGACTCCTGGCACATAGTACTCCAAGGAAAGAGTGAAGATACCTCAACATGCACCATCATCTGAAGCCAGTGTGTCTTAAGAGACAGGGCTCCAGCCGAGACCGGTTTGGCTCAGTGGATAGAGCGTCGGCCTGGGGACTGAAAGGTCCCGGGTTCGATTCCGGTCAAGGGCATGTACTTTGGTTGCGGGCACATCCCCAGTAGGGGTTGTGCAAGAGGCAGCTGGTCGATGATTCTCTCTCATTGATGTTTCTAACTCTCTATCCCTCGCTCTTCCTCTCTGTAAAAAATCAATAAAATATATTTTTTTTAAAAGAGAGTCAGGGCTCCAGAGTCATGTGGTCCTGCCTCCTCCTTCCCAGGGGGCCACTGTTGATTCAGAGAGGATAGAGGACTGCACCAAACCAGCAGTGAGTAGGACAGACCTGGGACCAGAATCCAGGTCTTCTGACCCCATATTTCCCCCTATTTTGTGCTTCTCTTCTTTCATCAGGTCGGCCTCACCCTGCCTATTCTCAGACAATAAGAGAAATATAAACAAAAGAGTAGAATTCCATCCTTGACTTTCTTCTGTGTACCTGGCAGGAGGATTTCAGTCCCATTTATTGTCACTTGCAATAAAAATAATAGAAAAAGAAAAAAGAGTAGGCCTTCCTTCCCCCAGCTGCTGGCATCGGCTTCCCTCTAGCACCTGGGACCCAGACTGCTTCCTACAGCCCTGGTTTCATTCGGAAAAAGATCCGGAATGACACCCTAAAGGACACATGGTTTAATTAGCATATTGCCTTTTTATTATTATAGGTGTGTCCTCTTATCTGGTTTTTTCACTTGGCATAATAAGGTTTTTAATGTCATACATGTTGCAGCATGCATCAATATTTCACTCTTTTTCATAGATGAATGATAATCCATTGTATGTATATATCACCTTTTGTTTACCCATTTACCCCTGATGCATCCACATTCTGGCTATTGTGAATAGGGCCTCTATGAACATGGGTGCGGGGCCTGATGTGGCGGGATCTCCCTTTTCCGCATCCTGAACTGGTTCTAAGGGGAGGCGGCCAGGGATTGAGAAATATTAGAAATAAAGAGAGAAGACACAGATAGATTTTAAGCTGGGAGCTGGGAGGGCCGCTAACCTCCTCTGCTGGAGATGCAGACTGATGACCTCCTGAGCCACACAGCACATCTATTTATACTCCAATCCAACAAGGTGGTTTCACAGGAAAACAAAGGAGCCTGGGAGGGCCCAGGTCCCACCCACTCCTTCCTCCTGGACAAACACAAGCCAGGAACTAAGAACATCTCTGCACTCCCAGGGCGGGAGTGCAACTGGCATGATTCTGCCAATATACCGGGCCCAGTCAGCAACAATCTAAAGAATATCCAAATGTCTTCCCATTTGGCCCTCTACATCTCACCCTTTCTTTTTTTTAAATTTAAACATTAAGAATAAAACTCTAAATTAAAACAATTGCAAATAATGCCATGCATACAAAACTAAACTACATACATGTTATCATTTTCAAAACTTGAATGTTAAGAGCAAAACTCTGGCTATTAAATAATAAAACAATGTAAATTCAAAACAACAATATGAGAAATTAGAACTATGGACATATTAACATTTTTAGCTACCAAATGAAACTCTCTTTTGCTGCTGGTGTATATTTACCCAGAGTCCTTGGACTTGGCTGCCCAAGACTGCAGAAGACTGGAAGCTAACAGATGCTAGCATGAGCAGGTACATGGTTAGAGTAGCTTCCACTGCAGTCTTTAAATTCTTCAGATGATTCCATGTTGGCACCACAGTCCCTTGCATAGCTTTCAGTTTTCTTCTCCTTCCGCTTTGCTGTCAACAGGCAACTCTCAGTCCTTTTGGGTGAAGGGACACAGGAGCTTCTCTGATTCCATTGTGGAGACAGATGTAGGATGTAATGCGCCAGCACCCAAAATGGCTGCATTGCTCCTTCTGGAAATATATAAAATACAACCTCTTCCCCACATTATTACTGAATCTGATAAAACTCGTCTGGTTTATGCTTCCTTCCACCTAGCTGACTTGGTGGAGGCTGAGGCTGAGGCCTGATGCCTTCCACCTGCTGTATGATCCCCTGCATCACAATTCAAAAAATTTTAAAGTATAAAAAGCATGACATCTTCTTTTGAGGTGACACATAACATCTGTCTACCCGCTTTTAAATGATTTTAAGAGTACAATTGGCTTTTTCCACTATTTAATGACATACATTTTACCAGATTTAATTAGGTTTGTCATAGGGGATTTACCCCTAAAGTTGGCACAGAGAGGTGGATAACACACTGAGGATATTGCTTCCAATAAAACATGGACATTGTCCTTCTCTTAACATTTAACATTTTAAAGGCTGAAAATTATATGAAAATATCCTCTGAATTAGTGTGCCCTATAGTTGCTATATCAATAATTTTTGCTTATACTTACCACAAAAGCACTATTACTATAGGTTGATGGGCTCTGTAGTAAAATCTGTTAAGGTATAAATAAGAGCTTTGTATTTCTACTAAAATATAAGAGGTTTGAAAGACCTTTGCTTCCCTGCTGCAGTAGACCCAGCCTTTCTAGAACTGGATCCATCTGTAAAAATGGTTAATGCCTGAGGTATAGCATCTCTTTTAATGTGGCAGTTAATACCCCGTGTTAGAAAGAAAGCAATCCCCTCAAGCCAGTGGTCCTGGTAGAACACAAAACATCAAACATTGACTTCTAGGTAGAAGGTGGGCACACATGTCTAGAAGTGCATGCACACCGACCTTCCTTGCCCTTGGTCCTGGGCAACCTGCAGCAATGCAAAGGTGCTGACTGCAATCATGGCAAGGTATCTTACCCATCATTGACTAACCAGCCGTCCTCCAGGGCCATGCAGGGTGATGTGAGGTTCAGTTCTTTCTCCTTGGTAGCCTATGCCCCTATAGCCTCCATGCCCAGCATCTGCCTTGGGATCCCTCGCCTGCTGGCAGGACCCTGGCATTGATATCTTGGGGAACCCAGGTTTCTTCTCCAGGGAGAATCCAGCTTATGCCCTTGGGCAAGAGACAGATTCATGGTACCAGCCACCATGAGACTTCAATCTCAGCATGAACTGAAAACTCAAGCAACATCTGTACTTGGATTGTGAGAAGTGGGTCCCTTTTTGGCAAAAAGAGCAAGAAGGGCCATTATAGAATGCTTGAGTGCTTTCCCAAGGGGTCTTCCACACAGTGGAAGGGACTAAATTCTTTCATGTGCTTTTTAAATTGTTGCCAAATATTCAAAGAATTAGTTTGCAAGCTTGTTTGGTATATGCTGGTATAAGATATCAAAAATTATAATGACATTGTAGAATAATATCTTTGCTTTAATCCATGATAATTCAATTTCAAACTGGAAGAAATATTTAGTTACTTCATTTTGTCCTTCTAAAAAGACCAAAACCTTCATAAAATTTGAAATATATGTATATAAGTAACATATATTAATTTTTATTTGATAAAGCAATGACTAGCTGTTTCTGGTCTTTATTAGAATTTTTTATAAAATTATTGGCTTTTCATTTAGCTGTAAATCTCAATTATAATTTGATAATCTAATTCATTTAAATAATTAAAGTAGGTATCTTCCTTTAATTTTTTTTTAAATAATTTCACTCTTCATTCATTTACTCATTCAATATGTATCCAGCCCTAATGTGCCAGGCACTATTTTCAGTAGTAGAAATACACCGATGAACAAGGTAGACAAGATCACTTTTTATTTATTTTATTTTTATTTTTTAAATAATTTATTGATATTTTACAGAGAGGAAGGGAGAGAGATAGAGAGCTAGAAACATCAATGAGAGAGAAACATCGACCAGCTGCCTCCTGCACACCCCCTACCGGGGATGTGCCCGCAACCAAGGTACATGCCTTTGACGGGAATCGAACCCGGGACCTTTCAGTCCGCAGACCAACGCCCTACCACTGAGCCAAACCGGTTTCGGCGGTATCTTCCTTTTAAAAATAAACCAAATTTACTTCTGAATTCACAAGCCACAAATATTTCCCTACCTCTAGCTTAATTAAAAATGCAGGTAGCACACGGCTCACCCGGGGCACACAGCCCCCTGGGACACATGGCTCACCCGGGACACCCGTCCCCTTTGGGGGATATGGCTCACCCGGGGCACACGGCCCCCTGCCCCAGTGAGCCATGTGTCCCAGGGGGCCGTGTACCCCGGGTGAGCCGTGTGTCCCAAAGGGGCCAGGTGAGCTGTGTGTCCCAGGGGAAGCAGTGGGACCCTGGGGGAGGGGCGGTGTGAACCAGAGGAGGAACGGATTCTATTCATGTGGTCCTGAGATAGTCACCATAAAACAAGCAGACTGCCAAATGACAGCGGGGAGGGGAAGGAGAACTGGGGGGAGATAAGAGAACGACCGAAGAACTGGTATGCATGAACATAAGTACAACCAACGAACACAGAACTCTGGGGAGGGAGGGCATGAATGGGAGGTGGGGGTGGGGGGGCAATGGTAAGCTATGTACACATATAATACCTTAATAAAAAAAAATCACTGCAACACCAAGGCTTCTATTCAAAAAAAATAAATAAATAATAAATAAATAAATAAATAAATAAATAAATAAATGCAGGTAGCTACATAAAGTTAGAATTCAGTTACTTATAAAACATTGGCTTCTCATGTAACTTAATTTATATGGCATTGATTATATTGTAAGAGCTAATTTATAAAGTAACTTAAGTAGGTATATTTAATTTTTTAAAAAAAGGAAGGCAAAGAAACTTATTCAGTAAAACTTATAGGTTTATTGGTCTGATCCAAAAGCATAAAGTGTCCCACCTACAGCCAATTCAAAAATGCAGGCTGCATGAGGCCTTTTTGTCTTTCTTGAAATTCTACTGCTGTTGAAATTTTGGCTATATTTAAGAAATACATTGTTTTTGCTTTTCTTACAGGTGAAAACTTTCATAACATTTAATATATAGTATATAATTCTTATGTGATAAAGCTTCCCATGTGATTTCAAGTATCAATCTATTTAATTTAAAAAATATATTTATTTTAAGAGAGAACAGACTTTTGTGCATTTCAGGGCCCATGAAACATGCAAACGTTACTCTCAAAAAACCATTGAAATACTCTTGGAAAGATCAAATATATAATTTATAATATATATATATATATATATATATATATATATGATTTAAAGATTATATACCTAAATTCTCTTAGAGAATATCAATTACGTTTAAACTGGATCGATGAATTAATCCTCTTTCTTTTAAATCAGACCAAACAAGTAACATATTTTGAATTCCTAATTATATAAAACACATTTTAACCATATAATTTCTCCCTATATAATTTGCACTTTGAACTTTTAAAGTCGGCAAGTCAAATATATTTTTCATGTCCTAGATTAATAAGACTTTACATTTCTAAGAAAAATATAAGACATAATTAATTAAGAGCTTCAATTCTGTCCTCTAGATTTTTTATGAGGCAAATTTATGCTTTACTTTTTTATTTATATAATTAAATCAACTTCCAAAAATTTTTTTTTGCCACAGGAGTTTGTAGCCATTCAATGCAAATGACCACCTTCCTTAGCTTACTGGGAGAGTGGTTTAGAGCAATTAAGGTTGCTGACCAGCCTTTCTGGCTTCCTGTCAACATCTCTCTGTTAGTGAAACTGATTTGTTTCAGGCATCATGGCAAAAAAAGAACACTTTAAACATAAGGAACTTTAAAATTTCCAGGTAGCATTTCTCAAATCAATAATACTTTTACATTTTTAAAGATACATTTCAAATAAAATATAAGGCATATTTAATTAATAGACTAACTTCAGTTCTCTAGACTTCATGCAAGGCATACTTATAACAATTCTATACATTTAAATTTGAGTTTTTATCATTTGATTTAGTAACTTCCAAATTCTTTTTGGCCCAGCCTTTGATTTTCAAAATGATCACAATTTTCCTGCTGGGAAAGTCAAGAGATAAACTCTCAGCGATTCATCTATAAACTTGCTATATACTTTCTGGTGTTTACTTGCCTCTTGGCAGAAATCTTAACTGCTGCTTTAAATGCCTTGGGAAAATAGCCTGTATTCATCTCCACCACCTAAAGGCTAAAAAGTCTTGGGTTTTTATTCTGTACTCAATAAAAATTAAGCCCAGCTCAAAAACTATGCACATTCGTTTTTTAAAGTGGCATTACCCCTTTACATGTATGTGCACAGATATCCCTGCTGCATTTATGAATTAGTAAAAGCTTTGTCATTAGCTGGGAAAAAAAAGATGGCAAATATGAGGCCTCTTAAAGTGGCATTTTTGGGGAGTGGCATCGTTTATCTATTGTTTTTTATTTTATTACTTTTTCAATTTTTATTTATTTTTTATTGTTATTTCTTTTTTAAAAATTTATTAAGGTATTATATGTGTACATAGCTTACCATTGCCACCCTACCTCCCATTCATGCCCTCCCTCCCCAGAGTTCTGTGTTCATTGGTTGTACTTATATGCATGCATACCAGTCCTTCGGTTGTTCTCTTATCTCCCCCCAGGTCTCCTTCCCCTCCCCGCTGTCATTTGACAGTCTGCTTGTTTTATGGTGACTATCTCAGGACCACATGAATAGAATCCGTTCCTCCTCTGGTTCACACCGCCCCTCCCCCAGGGTCCCACTAATTCCCCGGGGCACATGGCTCTCCCAGGGCTCATGTCTCCCCTGGGGCACACGGCTCTCCCAGGATACATGGTCCCCCTGAGGCACCTGGCTCACCCGGGGCACACAGCTCCCTGGGGCACACGGCTCACCTGGGGCACATGGCCCCCCTGGGGTGCTGGGGTTGCGAAAGGAAGGCACCGCATCAGCTCCTCGCCAGCATGGCAGGCTCGGAGGCCGGGTTGAGATAGCTTCGGGCGGGGAGACTGCGCTTAAAGGTGTCTCGTTCGGGGCCAGTGCAGAGCGGCTGTGGACGCCGCTCTCTCCCTGGGCCTGGGGCGGAGTGAGCTCTGGTCTCTGTGAGCTTCACCCACTCGTGGTGGTGGTGGCCGGTGGGGTGGCTGGTGCAACGGTTCAATCTCCATTGTAGATTCAAAATCCACCAGGCAGCAGAGGCAGAAGCTCCGGCCCGGCCATGCAGAGGTGGACAAAGGACTCGCCGGGGCCGTGAATGGAAGGGGCCATGCCAGCTCCTCTCCAGCACCACTGGCTCGGAGGTGGGGCTGAAGTGGCTGCGGGAGTGGATACCGCACTTAAAGGTGTCTCGTTCAGGGCGGGAGCAGAGCGGCCAAGGACGTGGAGGCCCAAGCTCCAAAGCCACTCACTCCCTGGGCCCGGGACGGAGCAAGTCCTATGGGCTTCCCCCACTCGCGGCAGTGGCTGCTGCAGCAGCTCAGTCTCCATTGTAGTTTCAAAATCCACCAGGCAGCAGAGGCAGAAGCTCTAGCCCAGCCATACAGCGGCAGACAAAGGACTCACTGGGGCTGCGAACGGAAGGTACCGCACCAGCTCCTCACCAGCATGGAGGGCGTGGAGGTTGGGCTGAGATGGCTGCAGGCGGGGAGACCGCACTCAAAGGTGTCTCGATCGGGGCGGGAGCTGAGCGGTCTGGTTCCACCATAGTTTTAAACTCCACATGGCGGCAGCGGCGCCCTGCTTTGTCTCTAGTTGCAGCCCTCCCATTCAGCTAGCTTTCCTGCTGGTCTGATGTGATTCCTCTCGATTTTAGCTATTGTTTTTTTCCAAATTGTTGATGAGGTGGCAGCCTAGGAGACTACCTCGGCCACCATCTTGTTTCAGTTCCTTATTTTTATTTTTAAGCAAAGAAAAAGATTTTAAGATAAAGAATTATTGGCAGTTGCCAAGAAATTCCTTTAATCTTTTTTACTTGGTTACAAGTAGTTTACACGTGGAGGCAGTGGAGGTGCATAAGGCATTCTTAAAGATTTGCACCCTTCCACTCCAGGCTGTAAGGTTGTGGCTGCACCTCACTTAAACATTTTTAAACTCTCCTGTGCTGAATCAAAAATTAAAGTAGGAATAGGAATTTTCTCTGGACTTTATGAGTATTGGTCACGTAACTGCTTTCTAACCTTTTCCCAGGTTTCAACAACTAACCTTAAGAAAGAAATCAAGAATCTGACTACGCTTAAGAGAATCTCTTTGAGCCATGAGTGTAGTTTAAAGCATTTAGAAAGATTACCCATGTTTTACTCCCAGATGATTCAATTTCGCAACAATACACTCCCTCTATCTTACAAGTCCTTAAATCTGTGGCATGCACAATTCTTGGGAGCGATCCCTTGCCTTACCTCTTGTTGCCTCTTTCAGCCCATACCCCACCGTTGGGCACCAAAATGCGGGGGCCTGATGTGGCAGGATCTCCCTTTTCTGCGTCCTGCACGGAAAGAGAGGTGAACGAACTGGTTCTAAGGGGAGGCAGCCAGGGATTGAGAAATATTAGAAATAAAGAGAGAAGACACAGAGATAGATTTTAAGCTGGGAGCTGGGAGGGCCGATGACCTCCTTTGCTGGAGATGCAGACTGATGACCTCCTGAGATAAGCAACACATCTATTTATACTCCAATCCAACAAGGAGATTTCACAGAAAAACAAGGAGCCTGGGAGGGCCCAGGTCCCATCCACTCCTTCCTCCTGGACTAACACAAGCCAGGAACTAAGAATATCTCTGCACTCCCAGGGTGGGAGTGCAACTGACATGATTCCGCCAATATACCGGGCCCAGTCAACAACAATCTAAAGAATATCCAGATGTCTTCCCATTTGGCCCTATACACATGGGTGTACATGATTTTGTCTGTACTCAATTGCTTGCTCTCAATTATTTTGGGTATTTACCTATGAATAGGGTTTCCGGTTTATGTGGTAATTCTATGTTTAACTTGTTGAGAAACTTTCAAACTGTTTTCCATAGTGGCTGTGTCATTTTGGATTCCCACTAACAATGAACCAAAGTCTCAATTTCACCACATCCTTGCCAACACTTGTTATTTTCTGTTTTGTTTTATAGTAGTCAACCTAATGAGTATGAAGTAGTATCTCATTGTGTTTTGATTTTCATGTCCCTAATAGTTATGTTGAGCATCTTTTTATGGCTTATTGGACTTTTGTATATTTTCTTTAGAGATATGCCTTATTCAATTCCTATTCCCATATTTTAATCATTTTTTACGTTTTTGTTGTATTAAAGGAGGTCTTCATATATTCAGGATACTAGACTCTAATCAGATATGTGATTTGCAAACACTTTCTTCCAACTATGGATTGCATTTTCACCATATTTATACTGTTCTTTGGTACAGAAAAGGTTTTCATTTTGATGAAGTCCAATTTATTTATATTTGTTGTTTTTGATTGGACTCCTGGTGTCATACATAAGAAACCATTACCAAATCCAAGGTTGTGAAGTTTTATTCCTATATTTTCTTCTAAAAGCTATATTGGTTGGAGCATTATCCCCTATACCAAAAGATGGCAAGTTCAATTCCTGGTCAGAATACATACCCAAGTTCTGGATTAGATCCCCAGTTGGGGTGCTTTCAGGAGGCAAGCAATCAATGTTTCTCTCTCTTAAAATCAATTAAAACAAACCAAAAAAGCTGTATAGCTCCAGGTTTTATATTTAGGTCTGATCAATTTAGAGTTAATTTTAATATCTAATGTTAAGTAAGGTTACATCATTCTGCATGTGGATATCCAGTTGTTTCATTTTAATTTGAAATAGTGTGTTCAGTGATATTCACTGCAGTATTCTTCATGGTAGCAAAAAACTAGAAATAGCCAAAACTGGTTTGGCTCAGTGGATAGAGCATCGGTCTGTGGACTGAAAGGTCCCAGGTTCGATTTCTGTCAAGGGCGTGTACATTGGTTGTGGGCACATCCCTGGTGGGGGGTGTGCAGGAGGCAGCTGGTCGATGTTTCTCTCTCATTGATGTTTCTAGCTCTCTATCCCTCTCCCTTCCTCTCTGTAAAAAAATCAATAAAATATATTTTTTAAAAACTAGAAACAATATACATGTTCAATTATTTATTAGTAAAATAAATTATGATGTGGCCTTACAATGTTACTATTAATTAGAGATAAAAATAGTATTGTGGGTACCGTATTTTTCGCACCATAAGACGCACCCGACCGTAAGACGCACCTGGTTTTTAGAGGAGAAAAATAGGGAAAAAAATATTCTGAACCAAATAGTGTAATAAAATATTTAATAAAGTATAACAGAATAATATTTGAACCACATAAACTGAACAGCAGTCAACAGTGGCATTGAGAACCATTATCACTATCATTAACACATAAAGACAAAGGTTTGAGTACTCTAGTCTTCTGAAAATCCCAAGAACTCTTCTTCGCTAGAGTCAGAATTCATGAAGACGCAGGCACTTCTATTCGGACCATAAGACGCAGGCACTTTTCCTCCCACTATTTGGTGAAGAAAAAGTGCGTCTTATGGTCCGAAAAATACGGTAATACTTATTGTAATGAAAAGATGTTGATAAAAATATCACTATGTGAGAATTAAAACTAATTAAAGTGTAGTAACTGCATATATATAACTGTGTGCATAGAAAAGGACTTTATGGGATGTATGGCAAGGAACTAGTTGTGGCTATCTCTGGTAGTGGTGTTGTGTGTATTTTTTTCTTCTTTTAGTTTAGATTTATTTTCTAAAATTTTTATAGAATCAACAACTATTGTTTTTAATTTTTTTCAAAAGGTTATTGTCTTATTAGTAATGACTTGTATTCATTTTCTAAAAGGTCAGAAATTATTGTTGTACTAGTCTGTTTAAGCCTCTAGAACTAACCTGTTCTATCCTGTGTTAGCTGACTTCTCTGTCTAGGCGTCTTGCCTATCTGATCTCTAATTATTCTCTAATACTTCTCATTAAAGCAGACTACACTTTCAAGTCAAATATTTCTACCACAAAACTCTTGTCTATTGAATTTATTCATCAAAGAAGGTGGTGTGTGGGCAGGACATGGCTGTCACAGTGATCATCTTCCTGCCTAGATTAGTCCTTATTTTTATTCTAAGTCTGTGGTTAAATTGGCCAGAAGTTTGGCGTTTATTACTGTGCCATTGTGACTAGTGATTAGTGGAGGCATATGCTGAGAGGCGAAATTCAGAAATAAGTAATGAATGGCCAACCAAGATCTTTGTTTCTGGTAAAGACCGACGTATGTGATCCAACAGATTTAGTAGTAGCTGTTGCTCTCTAACCTAGTGAACTTATGTTCTTGTTCATTTTTATGAGTGCTGATTATGGAATTTTATTGCTGTATCTGCTTGCCCTTAAACAGTTCTACTCAAATCTTTGGATATGGCGTGCTGATCTGCAACCAATATTGAGATATTTTTCTCCTCCTTTGTATTTAATGGATTCCAGGAGGCCTGATCTCTTGCCAACGTTTTCTTTATGATTCTTCCATCGAATGACTAGAAGGCAGACACAGAGTCAACTTATCAGAATCAATTTCTGTCTCTCCTCTCTCTCTCTCTCTTCTCTCTCTCTCTCTCTCTCTCTCTCTCTCTCTCTCTCTCTCTCTCATTTCTTAATAGCATTGACTTAGAAAATGAACAGCATGTAATTTTTCTTTATTAAAAGAGATTTGTTTTTCTGAAATGATACCTCCACTATTTGAATTAACAGTTGGAATGAAATTCAGTTAAAGTAATCAACAGCTTATATCTATTCGGTCTCTTTTTAATGTTTTTTTTTTCTTTCTGGATTGCTACAGAGTTCTTTTTCCTGTTATTCGTCTGTCAGAATCTTAACCACAACATTTCTAGTTGTTGGTGTTTTTTTTTAGCTTAAGCTCTTTTCAGCCAATATCCAATTAAATCATTTGAAGTAAGCAAGATCATCTTTGATATCTGATCTTAATTGAACTCAAACTTTGTGTACAGCTTATACTCTTCATTCAAAGGGCTTCATATTGCCAGAAATCCACAAAGTTCAGGGAGTTTTAGCTCAGTAATCATTTTTCAGTGTTTTCTACTCTTTGATCTTTCTCCTGTGCCTGCTTGACAAACATAGACATAATAGCTGTGTCCCTGTGGACATTTTCCCCTGAAATTATATTTCTTTTCCCTTAGAAAAAAATTTAATTCCTTTGTTAACTTCCAGAGTGTTTTGGCACATGTGTATGCTAATAAATCATAAATAGGAAGCCTGATTCTAAGAAAGGAAGATAGTTTATCATATGTCTGTGGAAAAATACCCCGGGCATTTCTCCATCAGCTTTATTAGTTTCAAGAGGAGAATAATTTGTCGCCATATGCCCTAGTCCTATAGATTGAATGGAGCCACCTTGCCAGAGTATTTATACCATATATATAATTCATGTAGAAGTGTTGGGACATGATGGGACCTAGTATACAGAGAATCTTTCATGTGGCACTCTTTCAGTCTTCATTAAGGTCACACCCTCCTTCTTGAAACAGTGTTCGCTTGATTTCTGTGACTTCACCTTCTTCCAATTTTGTATCTTTTATCTAGTTACTTCTCTGGTATCTTTGCTGGTTCCTCTATTTTTTAAAATATATTTTTTTATTTTTTACAGAGAGGAAGAGAGAGGGATAGATAGATAGATAGATAGATAGATAGATAGATAGATAGATAAAAACATCAATGAGAGAGAATCATCAATCAGCTGCATCTTGCACATCCCCTATTGGGGATGTGCCCACAACCAAGGTACATGCCCTTGCCCGGAATCGAACCTGGGACCTTTCAGTCTGCAGGCCTACGCTCTATCCACTGAGCCAAACCGGTTTTGGCAGTTCCTCTATTTTATACCAAACTTATTTGAGTTCCTTAGGGTGTGGTTTTTTTGTTTGTTTGTTTTTTGTTTGTTTGATTCTTTGATTGATTGATTGATTGCAGAGAGGAAGGGAGAGGGAGAGAGAGATAGAAACATCAATGATGACAGAGAATCATTGACTGGCTGCCTCTTGCAAGTCCCCTACTGGGGATCAAGTCTGAAACCCAGGCATGTGCACTGACTGGGAATTGAAACATGAACTCCTGGTTCATAAGTCAATGCTCAACCACTGAGCCACACCAGCCAGAATGGTCTTTTCTTCTTGGATGATTTTATTCATTCCCAGTGTTTCAGTTATGTGCCAGTGACACCATGCTAGATTTTCATACTGAAGAAAAATCTGCTTACCATAAGTATCTGATCCACACGAAAAATTCAACAGGACAAAGTATATTCAAGGTTTATACCACATTCTGTTGATTCCACTTCTATCCATCTCCATTGACAGGACTCTAAGGCAAGCCGACAGGTATCACTGCCTCTATCACTAGCCTCACCCAGCCCACCAATCCATTTTGCACACTGTACTTCTAGAGAGTGACCTTTTAAACACATAAAACAGATTGTGTCACTCTTGAACATGAAAATCATTTTGTGATTTCCTGTGTCTCTCAGGGTAAAGCCCAAATGCTTACCTTACTCACTATCCTTGAACTATCCTGCACTTATTTTATAAACTCCAAAATGCAAGTTCCTTACCATCTCAAATCCTCTGCACGTTGTTCTATTTGGAAAATCCTTCAATACCATTTCCTTCCACTCCCAGTTTAATTTTCAAATGAATGAATAAAGTAATGAATGCCACTAGAACCTACACTATGGAAACTATGGATGGTGACAGGAAGTTATTTGGTTTATGTAATAGCAAACAAACCAAACATAAAAATATAGAAGTCTTATAGGAACGTATTTCCATCAGACCTGCCTACCTTAGTATGAATTCACATAAATAAAACTTTGTTATTCTTGTTGGTATAGCAATAATCTTATCTATACAGAAAAATGTGTAACTAAAAAAAAAAGATGTTTCTGCAGTGTCCATATGATTATGTCCAAAAGTTTGAATGAAAAATTAAAATTTTATTTTGTCATTATATAGAAATAAATCCAGATGTTTTTACTGAATGTTTCAATTCTTATCTAAATATTAGAAGCTGTTCTAAATTAGAATCTAAATTAGAAGTGTACCAGTGGGGTCCCTAGGCCTGGCCTGAGGGATTGGGATGCAACTGGCTCTCTGACATCCTTTGAGGGATCTTGGATTGAGAGAGGGCACAGGCCAGGCCAAGGAACTCCATGGGGCTAAGGAGGGACGTGGGAGATTGGCCAGCCATGGAGGGAATTTGGGAGGGTTTCAGGGCATGTCTGGCCCATCTCACTCAGTCCTGATCTACTGGATCCCAGCAGTAAGCTAACCTACCAGTTGGAACATCAGCCCCCTGATAGTCAGTGCATGTCATAGCGACTGTTCAACTAGTAGACTGCCCCCTGGTGGGCAGTACACATCATAGTGAGTGGTTGAGCAGTCTTATCATTAGCATATTATGCTTTGATTGGTTGAATGGTCGACTGATCAACTGAACATTTAGCATATTAGGCTTTTATTATATAGGATTTGTGGCTACATATACACATTTTCTTTATTAAGCTATCCACTTATTTTCATGAATCTTTAAAATATGAGACTGATGTTATCAAACCAGATTCCTATGGATCTAAGCTACCTGGTAAGCTAAAAATAAATGAATTATTTAATAATAATATATGTATGATAAAATTTCTCAAAATTATAATTAGTAGCAAGATAGTATATCAGAAAAAGTTAACAGTGGCCGGAACCGGTTTGGCTCAGTGGATAGAGCGTCGGCTTGCAGACTGGAAGGTCCCGGGTTCGATTCCGGTCAAGGGCATGTACCTTGGTTGCGGGCACATCCCCGGTGGGGGCTGTGCAGGAAGCAGCTGGTCGATGTTTCTCTCTCATCAATGTTTCTAGCTCTCTATCCCTCTCCTTTCCTTTCTGTAAAAAATCAATAAAATATATTTTTTTAAAAAAAAAAAAGAAAAAAGAAAAAGTTAACAGTGAGATTACATTTGAGTCAGATGATTAGTGGCTCGATAATTTTCTTTTTCTTATATTATTTATATTTTGTACATTTATTTTAGAAGATAAATTGTCTTTGCTTTGTGTCTTAACTATATATGTATTTCTTTGTCCTACAATACTGAGAGGATATTGCCAATAGGAAATGTTAGAACAATGACCCATCTTAGTTCAATTTTATCCCTAGATTGCTCAGAGTTTAAAATAAATAAGGCAAATTGTCCTAAGTGTGTAACCGGATACTGTGCAAGGCCTGTCTCCTACTGTAACAGGTGTGTTTTCAATGGCCTTTTATTGCTCTTTTTATCCCCCTCTTATTCTGTTGTCTCCTAGAGTCAACAGCTGTGACTACTGTTTGGTCTCTATAGCGCCCAGAGTCCTTTTTTCCTTAGCCTTTCAGCAATCTCATTTTCCTAATGTCTTTATTTTACTGCTGCTGATTATGCTGTAATGTATATTGCTATAACTATTAAACTCTGAAGCTCTATTTAATCCAGTTTTATTACAAATAACTCTATAAGTTTGTGTAGATGATACCAAGCTAACTTTTTCTGAGCATAGCTTAGAAACACCCTGGCTCCCTATGTCATGCTCTACACATCATGGCCTCTTATTTGGGAATGACTTAAGACCCCAAAGTAAAGTGCATACCCTAAGCCTGCCCGAACCTAGACATACATTCTACTCCCAAATATTCATCCCTCGCTCATTCAAAATATATTTATTGAACAACAATTTTGTTCAAGGCATTGTACTTGGAAATTAAGATATAGAGATAATTAAGATACAGTCTCTGCCCTTAAGACTTAAAAGTCTCATGATAGAGAAGATACAAACACAGACAATTATTAAGAAATATGGTAAATAAGAATGGAGAACTGTAGTAAATGGAACAAAAGAAAGTACTTTTGTGTCAGGAAAGGTTCCTGGAGGAAGAGACACCTAAGTGAGGCTCTGAGCTGCATGAATTAACCTCACTGAATACTAGAAAACAGCTACCTCAGGTAGAGAGAGCAGCATTTTTTAAAATATTTTTATTGATTTTACACAGAGAGGAATTGAGAGGGATAGAGAGTTGGAAACATAGATGAGAGAGAAACATCGACCAGCTGTCTCTTGCACATCGCCCACTGGGGATGTGCCCGCAACTAAGGTACATGCCCTTGACAGGAATCGAACCCGGGACCTTTCAGTCCGCAGGTCGATGCTCTATCCACTGAGCCAAACCGGTTTTGGCGAGAGAGCAGTATTTTTGAGGCACAAAATCTTGATATAACATGGCCTTTTAGGTGAATTATCAGTAATTCCTCATTACTGGAATATAGGATTCAAGGGTAAGGTGAGGATGGGGGGAGGGTCATCAAGTAATCGTGACCACTGGTTTGACCGTCCAACTGGACCCAAGTAATTTCAGGCTCCCTATCCCCTCCCCTGGGTTTGGAATGTATGCTCAGCTTGTCTTTCCTGTGCTAGAAGCTGACCTACCTTGAGACAGAAATTCCATGGTGAGATTATCTGGACTGGGTACATGATCAACCTAAGGCCTCCATATAAACTTTTGAGATTTGGCCGGTGAGTGCAAAAGAACTACTCATCTTGCAATACTCACTTGTTTATTAAACCTGCCACCTACCAATCTGGAGTGGTCTACCTTTTTCTTCCTTCAGCATTCAGTTTTGGGGACTGGTTTCAAAGCATACCTGTAAAGCTCCCAGGAAAGATTGTGACCCAATGGAGATCCCTAGTAAAAAGAAGACTGAGGAGGAGAACAAAGATAAGTTAGCTAGACTAAGAATCATAAGCTTTATCACTTAGGACAATAGGGAACCAAAATGTGTTATAAGTAGGGACGTGATATAATCAGAATAGCATCTTAGATGGGTCACCTTGGTGGCAGTATGGAAAAATATACAGGAAAGGTCACAAAGGGATGCAATAATTGAGATGAGAGATGATGGTAAACTGAACTAAAGCAGTGATAGAATGAATGGAGAAGAGAAGACATACTCAAGATATATTTAGAAAGTTACATTGCCAGTACATGTGATAATAGAGTTATGATACAATATGAGAAGCATTATAATAACAGTAAAAATAAAATACTATCTAGAAAAATAAAGCAAACCTTTTTTGTTCAGAAGCATTGGCTGAGACTCTACCAAGAAGAGCCGTGGTTAACCCAGACAGAAGAAACATATGCAAGGGCACAGATGAGAAAGTAATTGTGTGTTCACTGAATGGTTTGAATGGTGTGTGTGTGTGTGTGTGTGTGTGTGTGTGTGTGTGTGTGTGTTTCAGCAACAGAACTCTTTTTCCATCTAAATCTTTCTCTAAACCTTAATGTTTAAAATAGAAGTGATGAACCAATTCCTCAGGCAAAGTATTTTGGCAAAGTGTGTCATTGCAAAATTCTAGGGTACCCTGTCCTATAAGTCCCTATGGAGTCCAGTTGAAAACTTGTTGAGGTAGAACTTCAACTACTGAAGTCCAAATCACTGAGCTGAACTAGAAGTGGATCTTGAAACTACTCCAGGAAATGGCATGAGCTGCCTCTTATCGGTTGTTTCATTGTTCTCTGAGTCTAAGATGAGTGCTATATACTACGTAAAGCATTCCAGAAAGATTTCTGTATGCCCTGCAGTCAAGGGGAATCTGAAAAACCAGGTAAATGGGTGACTTTATTTATGGTTCTCATCCTGCTTTTCAGTACTGAGTTCTCTTGTCCAGAGGCTAATTGTATTTCTGCAATGCCTCCCACCCCCCGCCCACCCCATCTCTATATCAGTCTTCTACACTTCAGTCTGAGCATAAGTAAATAAGTACACTGAATACAGTATGTGTGTTCTGGAGTCCCATATCACAATGGCTCAACACTGACTCTTTTAAAAATCACACTATAGTGTCTGGATAGGGTCAGTAGACATAATACCTTCTTCCCTACACCAGTCCTCTGCTTTTCATATTATTCTATTCTATCGGTCAATGTTGTTTAAACTGGTTACTCCTAGGACTCATGAAGACTTTAAAGAAATATGTCAGCAGCTTTTGTGTGGATGTTTGTTTTTAACTGGCTTCCAGATTTTTAACTTCCATGCATATTCTCTCTTAAATTTGATCTGCCTGAGAACATACCTGATGGTTCTATTTTCCCACCTTCTCTTCTCCCACTTTACAACAAAAGGCATGTCTCTAGCTCATCTCAAGGCTAACCTTGGTGCCTGGCCCCAGGTATAAAACAAAGAGACCATTGGGAATATTGATGCTGATATTGTGAAAGTGCATTAATTTACTGATAACAAATTCTTTTGTAAGGTGAAGTAGTTTTTAATGCCTTGCTTTCAACAAAATCAGAGGACAGCTTAACAAAGTTGTCATTTGATCAATCATTACATATAATTTTGATGATAGATTATTACATAAATTTTTGAGATATTATTTAGAAAGTGCTCAATTGAATGATATTGTTTTAACCACACTCCATTCATTCCAATCCACTTATGTAAACAACATTTTTCAATAGTTAATCTATTTAAAGTGCTGAACTGGGTCTCATTCGAACAGTAACTAACATTCATTCACAGATGAATTAGTTTTTTTTAAATAACCCCTTTCATCACTTAAGATATGTTCCCAATATACTGTACTTTATGTTTAATTTTAAAATATTGTAATGTATTTGTATTGTTTTAATCAATTGTGTACTAATGATTATAATGAAAACAGTCCCAAAGGCACAGAGTCTTAGAACCACAGGAAATAAGCATTTTTCTTTTTTTAGTTTATTTTATTGTTTAAAGTTTTACAAATAGTAAACATGTCTCCTTTTATCCCCTATTCATCTTCCCCCAGCCTCCTCTAACCACCCCCCCAGCCTCCACACATGCCCTCATCCCCCCCAACAGGGTGTTGTGTCCATTAGTTAGGAAATAAGCATTTTTATAATGTAAATTTGTACATGTTTTTATGAGAGATATTAGGGTGTAATGATTAAAGACTTTCAAGAATAAAAATATATTACAATAGAACACAAATCTGTGGAGTGATTAAAATGAAAATAAGAGTTCAGGAGAAAAACATGTGATACAAAATTTCTAACTATACAAAAGGAGTTTGTGTATCTCTTAAATGGACATAGTAGATCTCAAACTGCTATTGTATTTGGCTCCAGTTAATACATTTAAAAGAGGGATGCAACAATTTTATATTTAAATACTTGCAATATGCCAGAAATTACATTATTTGCTATCTTTAAACTTTCACAGATCCTTCTATAAAAATGTGTTAGGTGTTGATTTTAAGATATACTACAGGGCATGTAATTTTAGAGGCTTTGCAAGTAAAAACATTTGAATACTACTATCATAGGCAGAGAATAAAGTAGGGCTGTTTAAACCCACCTGCAGCTTGGAAGTTCTTATTCCCACAAGTTGCCCAGGATAAAGCAAATTAGAGCCAATACTAATTTATTCCTTTTGCAAGCCAGAAACAGGGACTCTTCCTAGGCCAGAGAAGGGACCATCTTTCCCAATCACTTTTCAGTGTGTTTCTTTAACCTCCTCTTCCCCACTTTTACCTTTGCTCCCATTTAGCCTTCTTTTAGATACTCCTGTCTCCGCTCCACCAACTCAAACTTTCGTTAGGACCTTCCATTGCTTAAATACAAATACTCCTATAATTAAGGAGAGGATAAATTCAAAAGAGCTCTAAGTCAATTTGTTCAGAAGACAAAAGTGAGAGAGGTTTAATACAAGCAGCTGTTGTGTCATCTGCTGAGGACTCGCAGCTGCCCCTCTTCTCTGGAGAACAGTCCTGGACTGATAGGAGCTGTCCACCACGAAGGTAACACCTCAATCTAGAAGCAGCCTCTAACCACAGATTGACTGAGAAGAGCTTTAAAGGGCTGGTCCCTTGCCCTGGCCCGTGTTGCTCAGTTGGTTGGCGCATCACCCATACACCAAAAGGTAGATTCCCAGACAGGGCACATACCCAGATTGTGGTTCCATTCCCAATTGCTCTTTCAAATCATTTTTTAAAAGATTTTTTTAAATGTATGCTTTTTAAAAAGGCAGGTCCCTTGCCTCATAGGGAGCAACACTGCTGTGTGGTTTGTGCTCAAGAACTTTCTGGTGTAGATTAAGTCGCTGTGGCACTGTCTTTTCCAGCTCTGAAACCAAGCACAGGGATCTCCTCCTTGTTGATATGTTTGCTCAAGCATCTTTCCCCCAAAACAGACCAGTTTCGAGTACATTGAAAATTTGTTGAGGTAAAATCCTCCTCCCATCACCAGCCATTATGATCTCAAATAGTAGCTGATATTTTATAGAATTCTGGAGTGACTGTTAACTCTTCACCACCTGATGTCACTTTCATGTGTACATTCCAACAGCCTTGAATTTGGGGAGCCTAGTGCATAGGGAATAGACCATTGCTTGTGAAATAATCATTGATCTATTCATTCATCCAAAAATATATATTGAGTACTTAATATGTCTCACAGACTGTTCTGGGCTCTTGGGATACATACACCAGTTAACAAAATAAAGATCCTTGCCCTCTTGAGGCTTTCCCCCTTCGTGGATTCCAGTAGGGGAGCCTCAAGGGTGGGAGGTTGAAGCAAGGGGCCACAGTATTAAAGTAATGTCATCAGATTAAATTGATGCAAAAGAGTAAAATTTTCATTCACAGCATTTTTACCAGATTTAAATTAATATTATACCAATAGGCATATGACACTGTGGCTGGGCCCTCAGTCATACATTCAAGGGTTTTCTACTTCTTCAATTGATTTACATCTCCTCTCTGATTATTGTCAATTGCAAAGGTACAGAACTTTTATATCTGCCATCATTTGCTCTTTATCATTCACAATTGTTTTTATCACAGAAAAAAACATCCGAACAAATACTGGTCATTTCTCACCAATTTCAATTTTTGTATTTTCTACTTTTATTTTCATCATGAATATACCAATCTTGTGATACTTTAACACTTTCTGTACATTGCACTTCATAATCATATAGGATTAAAGTTGCCAAACTTAAATGCATTTAAATTTAACTGGGAATTTCACAGAAACAACATTTTTTTAAAAATAAGTATATCCCATGGAATATTTGGGACATTTATATTTACATTGTATTTATGTTGCATATAAATATATATTACATACAGAATAGTTATGCTGTATTTATAGTTAAAATGATTGTTGTTGATATAAAATTAAAATTTAACTAGCTATCTTATATTTTTATCTGGCAATCCTATTCACAATTCACTTAAATATATCAAAGTTGATGGAATGTCCATCATGAGTAGCTCTCATTGTGGGACCCTAAGACCAGTAGCATCAACATTACCTGGGACCTTGTTACAAATGCAAATTCTCAGGTTCACCTTAGACAAACCAAATTAATAATAATAATAATAATAATAAACTCTGGACTTGGGGTCAAGCAATCTGTTTTAACAAGCCCACCATGCATACTAAAGTTTGAAAACGACTGATACAGACAGCTCTGTTAGTGTCTGGCCCAGATATCACCAGTGCACCCATTGCACAGCTGCTAAAGAATTGGCTGCAGAAGCCTCACAGTTGTCACCCTTTCTCTGGGAATTGCCTTCAGCTGTCAAATCTGCCTCTCTCGGGCAGTTGAGTCCCAGGTTGGGGGTAGCTTAATAATTGTGAGCCACTGATAGAGGGATAAACGGCTGACTTCATTACAAAAATAGGGAGAGCTCTGCAGTGAGGTTTATGCTCTAGAGCCCTAACCTCATGGATCAGACAAGACTAGACTTTATCTAATACATCTTTTATGGATTCTTTTTCCTTACCTTGCCTGGCCTTTTTCTCTGACTCACTTACAGGTGTTTCCTAAAGAGCATTCCCTTACATATTTTTTGCAATCAATCCCTGCTTCTGCAGACTCTGACACAAGATGGATGAAACTAATAATGTTCATAAAATATTCTAAACACAAAAAATCCAGTAAGCCTACTGCATAACAAGACAAAATGGAACATGTAACCACTAATGTTCTTTGAAGACAAGGAAAAACTGTTGCAATATTTTAGGCATCAGATTCTAAGAGCCATGATTTAGTTAGTAAAAAGGAAAGAAGAGGGTGATGAATCTAACACAATAAAAAACATTAGCAAAATTAAAATTATAAGCTAAAATTTATTGTTTTATACATGTATTCAAGCAAATCAGGTAACAATACAACTCAGTTACAATTTGAATATTGGGACCTTTGAGATATGGCACCATAACTCCAGCATTTTGCTTGGACCCTGACTCACAGTAGATACTCAACAAATGTCTGTTGATGAAAGAACACTTTGTGTCCAAGGTGGACATCAAGCTTTCTAGGTTGAAAGCAAAGATTAGTACCCTCAATAAAAACATAAAGCTAGGAAGAAGATGACTTTATTTTTAAATAAAGGGTATGAGATGGCCAAAATTTGAGAAATTCAAATGAAGGTATTTCTAGACTGATGAAAAGGCATGTCAGAAAAGGTGAAAGATCACAACCAAATATGGATATTAGAGAGTGGTTTCCCATTAAAACAATATCATACATATAACCTCAGTATTTATAACTTGGCATAAAGCCTAAGCATCACGATTTCAAAAATCTTAAAAGAAAATTTCTAAACACAAATGTCTAGCTGTTCTTTCTTCTTAATGATCTTTTAGAAATTTTATTTAAAGGAAACTTTCTGGTAAAGCACTTTCAACTTAACAAAAGATGTTTCTGTGTAGCAAGCGATTGTAGGAGAAAGTTATTCTCATCAGAAGGCAACTTTGAAAAGATTGGAACTATCAAGATAAAATACCATTGGTATTTAACATTTTCCTTGGGAGAATTTTGTGTTTCAATTAGCCTGTGGGTTTTCACATAGTTTCTAGCAATTTAAGTTCCTCAAAAGAGATTTGAACTGATAATTTCTAAGCCAGCCACATCTGAATCATTGCACTGAAAAATAAGATTTTTAGTTCAATGCTTGAGATTTTGAAAAGTACTGCTTTTAAGGCTAAGTTTAAAAAAAAAGACTTTCCATCCTTGCCAGCTTGGCTCAGGAGATAAAGCGTCATCCTGTGCACTGAAGGGTCCCAGGTTTGATTCCGGCCAAGGGCACATGCCTGAGTTACAGCTCAATCCCCAGGGGGGGTGTGCAGGAGGCAGCCGATCAATGATTCTCTCTCATCATTGATGTTTCTATCTCTCTCTTCTTCTCTCTTCCTCTCTGAAATCAATAAAGAGATATATTTTAAAAAAAAAACAGGTTTTCCATACAAGTCCTTGGTTCTTTGTATTATGAACCAATGACCCTATTGAAGATGTGATGACTCATGTTTCCCAAGAACCATCTGTATTTTCAATGTAGCTCCATTTTACTCTAAGAAAAACAATTTTATGTATGTTGAAGGAAATGCAGGAAATATGGATGCTGGCTCATGAGTGATAAAAATCAAATGTGCAGGCAACCTAGATTTTAAGATGACTCTAAGTCAAATGGGAACCATAAGGACATAAGAAGAGAAAGGACTGGAGTGACAAGAAGAAGAGACTGGAGAAAAAGTAAGATGGAAAAAGTGGGCAATTGTCTCAAGAGCAATTCATGTAGCCTGACATAGATCAAGTGTCCAGGCTAAGGCTTTATTCATTGGATTTGAAGAAGAGCAGTCCAAATTGGCTGTCAAAGCAATTGCTGCATTATAATTGGTCTAGAATCTTGGGTTTGTGCCTGAGATCCAGTCACAAAAATCTATTTTTCTATAGTTACCATAGTTGTCCTAGTTGACTTGAGAGTGAAGGAGGTTGACACTAAGAAAACAGAAAAATTAGACAGGTACATGAAGAAGAAAAAGAAGAAGAAGAAGAAGAAGAAGAAGAAGAAGAAGAAGAAGAAGAAGAAGAAGAAGAAGACGAAGAAGACGAAGACGAAGAAGAAGAAGAAGAAGAAGAAGAAGAAGAAGAAGAAGAAGAAGAAGAAGAAGAGGAGGAGGAGGAGGAGGAGGAGGAGGAGGAGGAGGAGGAGGAAGAAGAGGAGGAGGAGGAGGAGAAACTGACCACCTGTTTACATCATATACAAAAATGAACTCACAGTGGATTAAAGACTTAAATTAAAACACAAAACCATAAAACTAGAAAAAATATAGGCAGTAAACTCTCTGACATTTCTCTTAGCAATATTTCTTTCTGACATAGTTCCTCAGGCAAGGGGGAAAAAAGAAAAAAAATAAATGGTACTATATCAAACTAAAAAGTTTTTGCAAAACAAAGGAAACCATCAACAAAATGAAAAGACAACCCACTGAATGAGAAAACATATGCTTCCAACGATACATCTGATAATTGGTTAATATCCAAAATTTATAAAGAACTTATACAACTCAATACCAAGAGGATAAACAATCCAATTAAAAATGGGTAAAGGGCCCTAACCAGTTTGGCTCAGTGGATAGAGCGTCGGCCTGAGAACTCAAGTGTCCCAGGTTCGATTCTGGTCAAGGGCGTGTACTTTAGTTGCAGGCACATCCCCAGAGGTGGTGTGCAGGAGGCAGCTGATAGATGTTTCTCTCTCGTTGATGTTTCTAACTATCCTTCTTCCTTCCTCTGTGTAAAAAATCAATAAAATATATTTGAAAAAAAATGGGTAAAGGACCTGAATAGACACTCCTCCAAAGAAGACATACAGAGGGCCAATAGATATATGAAAAGATGATCAACATCACTAATCACCAGAGAAATGCAAATTAAAACCACAATGAGATAGCAACTCACACCTGTCAATAGCTATCATCAATAAATCAAGTGTTGAGAATGTGGAGAAAAGGGAACCCTCATGTACTATTAGTAGGAGTGCAGATTGGTGCAGCCACTATGGAAAACAGTATGAAGGTGCTTCCAAAAATTAAAAATGGAACTGCTTTTTTAATACCATATTAATTAGCTAGTTAATAACAGAAAAGTAACAAATGGAAGGCTAGACATTATAGGCATTTCATTTGGGCAGCTTCACCAAGATCTGCAACTTTTGCACTCCCCAGGGAACCACCAGCCCATTCTCTGCAGATCACTGGGAGAAGTAACTAGACAAAGGGAGAGTTGGATATATGGGCAATGAATCAAGGTGACCTGGGGAAGGTGCTTGCTGTCAGTCAAATCTGGGAACAAAATTCAGTGGCTCGAGAAGGTGGAGCCACTGCAAGCCCCCCAAAATTGGGGAATACATAATCCCCTAAACAAAGGAGTTCACTATCTTGTTGCTCTTGGCTCTTGGCTCTTGGATCTTGGATCTCGCCTCTCTTGCATTCGCCCATTTGGTCCACAGTCATGTGGATCCCATACACAATGGACTGATGGACTATAGCTAGCCTGATGCTCATCTAGACTATGCCCTAACATGGAACAGAAACTCTGAACACTGGCTCTGATTCTAGATCAACTGAAACCAAAGATACACTTCTTCTTTGGTGGGATTAAGGGAAATGGGACCGTGGAAACTCAGGGATTTAATTTCATGCCAAATAAAAATCACTCATTCTCCCATGCAAGTCTCAGAAAATCATTTTTCTTGCAATAAGCCCACTCCCACTAGCAACAGATGGGGAAAAGGAACTCTCCCGACCAATAACATTATGACCCAGAGTCCATTTCTGGGTATATATTTTTTTACAAAAACCAAAACAGCAATCTAAAAGAATATATGTACACCATGGAAGCATTATTTAATTTTTAAAGTATATTTTATTGATTTCAGAAAACAAGGGAGAGATAGAAACATCAACGATGAGAAAGAATCATTGATGGGTTGCCTCTGCACAACCATTATTGGGGATTGAGCCCACAACCTGAGCATGTGCTCTGACTGGGAATTGAACTGTGACTGCCTGATTTATAGGTCAATGCTAACCACACCAATAGAGCACGGATGCATTATTTACAATAGCCATAATATAGAAACAACCCTAGTGTCCATCAGTAGATGGGTGGATAAAGAAGTGGTGGTACATATGGAATATTATTTAGCCATAAGAAGATTGAAATATTATCATTTGAAACATCATGAATAGACATAGAGGATATTCTGTTAAGTGAAATGAGTCAGTCAGAGAAAGATGAATACCATTTGATTTCAGTTATATGTGGAATCTAAAGAAAATTGTCCTTATTTGCAGATGACATGATATTGTACATAAAAAAACCAAAAGACTCCATCAAAAAACTAATAGATTTAATAAATGAATTCAGCAATGTAGCAGGATACAAAATTAACGCCAAGAAATCTATGGCGTTTCTATACACCAATTGTGAACTTATAGAAACAGAGACTAAAAAAGCAATCCCATTTACCATTGGACCAAAAAAATTAAGATACCTAGGAATAAACTTAACTAAGGGGGTAAAAGGCCTATAGGCGGAAAACTACACGATACTGAAAAAAGAGATGGAGGAAGATGTAAACAGATGGAAGAACATACCATGTTCATGGATTGGTAGAATCAACATCATTAAAATGTCCATACTCCCCAAGGCGATTTATAAGTTCAATGCACTCCCCGTTAAAATACCAATGGCATATTTCACAGATCTAGAAAGAACTCTCAAAAAATTCATCTGGAACAAAAAAAGACCCCAAATAGCCACAGCAATCTTGAGAAAGAAGAATAAAATAGGAGGTATCTCAATACCAGATTTCAAGCTGTATTACAAAGTCACTGTTCTCAAAACAGCCTGGTACTGGCACAAGAACAGACATATAGATCAATGGAATAGAATAGAGAATCCAGATATCAACCCAAATCACTATGCTCAATTATTATTTGACAAAGTAGGCATGAACATATAATGGAGTCAAGACAGTCTCTTCAATAAATGGTGATGGTAAAATTGGACAGATACATGCAAAAGAATGAAACTAGATCACCAACTTACACCCTACACAAAAATAAACTCAAAATGGATACAGGACTTAAACATAAGATGAGAAACCATAAAAATACTAGAGGCATCCACAGGCAGCAAAATCTCTGACATATGCCAAAAGAACTTCTTCACTGATACTGCCCCTAGGGCAATGGAAGCTAAAGAGAAAATAAACAAATGGGACTACATCAAAATAAAAAGCTTTTTCACAGCAAAAGAAATCATCAACAAAACAACAAGAAAGCCTACTGTATGGAAGAACATATTTGCAAATGATATCACTGATAAAGGCTTAATCTCCAACATCTACAGACAGCTTATACAACTTAATAAAAGGAAGATAAATGATCCAATTAAAAATGGGAAATGGATCCAAATAGAATCTTCTCAAAAGAAGACAGAAGGAAGGCCAAGAGGCACATGAAAACCTGCTCAAAGTCACTAATTATCTGAGAGATGCAAATCAAAACGACAATGCAATATCATCTCACACCTGTCAGAATGGCTAACATCAACAAATCAGCAAACGACAAGTGCTGGTGAGGATGTGGAGAAAAAGGAACCCTAGTACACTGCTGGTAGGAATGCAGACTGGTGCAACCACTATAGAGAACAGTATGGAGTTTCCTCAAAACACTGAAAATGGAACTCCCATTTGACCCAGTAATCCCACTCCTAGGAACATATCCTAAGAAACTAGAGACACCAATCAGAAAAGCTATATGCATCCCTATGTTCATAGCAGCACAATTTACAATAGCTAGGATTTGGAAACAGCCTAGGTGCCCATCAGCAGATGATTGCATCTAAAAGCTCTGGTACATCTACACAATGGAATACTATGATGCCATAAAAAAGAAGGAATTCTTATCCTTTGCAGCAACCTGGATGGAATTGGAGAACATTATGCTGAGTGAAATAAGCCAGTCAGTGAAAGAAAAACACCACATGACTTCACTCATTTATGGATAATAAGGAACATTATAAACTGATTTTTAAAAAGGATAGATACAGAGATAGTAAAAGAAACAGACTGTCAAATTACAGCGGGGAAGGTAGGGAGATATGGGGGAGATAAGAGATCAACGGAAGGACTTGTATGCATGCATATAAGCATAACCAATGGATGAAAAACTCTGGCGAGGGAGGGAGGGCATATATGGGAGTGGGGGTGGGGTGGGGATTGGTAAGGTATATACACATATAATACCTTAATAAAATAATAATAATAATAATAATAATAATAATAAATTTAAAAATGAGAAAAGAAAAAAGGAGGAAAATAAATAAATAAAAATAAAGAACAATATAAATAAATAAATAACAGAAACAGACTTAATAGATACAGAGAACAGATTAATGGTTTGCAGAGGGAAGGAGGATAGTGGGGCTGGGTAAAAAGGATGAAGGGATTGAGAAGTGCAGATTGGTAGTTATAAAATAGTCATGGGGGTGTAAAGTACAGCATAGGGAATATAATCAATAATAGTGTAATAACTGTGTATGGTGCCAGGTGGGTACTGGAAATATCAGAGGGAACACTTGGTAAAATGTACAATTATTTATCCACTATGCTATACACCTAAAACTAATACAAAATGGTATTGAATATAACCTAATTGAAAAATAAATCTTTTAAAAGGAGACTTGGTCATAAATAAAAATAAATAAATAAAAGTAAGAAGACCAACTTAGGCTTGGCTCCAGGCTTATCTGGGCCAGTAGTCGGCAAACTCATCAGTCAACAGAGCCAAATATCAACAGCACGACGATTGAAATTTCTTTTGAGAGCCTAAAACCGACTTCTGCGCATGGGCCACGAAGTCTCAATCGCACTATAAGTGCGTGCCAGCACGTGGTATTTTGTGGAAGAGCCACACTCAAGGGGCCAAAGAGCTGCATGTGGCTTGCAAGCCGCAGTTTGCCAACCACCGTTTTAGGCAATTATCATTTTACTTGGTTGGCTTGGAACCTGAGATTTTTTCAGTGTGGTTGTCCATGCATCTTTCATGATGAGACATAAAGATCCATTCTGACAAGTTATGGACATCCAGAAAGAGAAAATCTTTATCCTCTGAGGAATGGTGATGAGAAACTGGTGACAAAAATGGGGAATATTCTGTCACTTGAGTAGTCCTGGCATTTTTAGCCAAAGAAATTGGCATTAACAGAAAAGTCTCAAACACCCTCTAGTGAACATCTTCTAACACTCTGCTCTTCACAAGTTGTGTTACGGGAATAGAAAAAGGATTAAAATAAATGCACTCTTCAATGTATAATAAAAGTAATAAAAGTTCACTCTTAACAACAATTTTCTTTCCTTTCTTGTGTTAGCTGCTAATAGCCAGCAATACATCATTTGGTATCAACTGATGCACTTAAATGAACCTCAGAGATATCAGGAAGTACAACCGATTACTGTTAACAACCTCAAGAGGACAAAAAGATTGTTACTATGGTGTGCAAATGAATATTAGTCTAATACTCAGATGGACATATGTATTCATCAGGTTATTTTGTGTGTGTACTCAAATCCATATTCTAGAGGTTGTATTTAATACTGCTCACTTGTCATATAGTCATGTTTTTTTTGTTTTGTTTTGTTTTTTTTATATATTTTATTGTCATTTCACAGAGAGGAAGGGAGAGAGATAGAGAGCTAGAAACGTCGATGAGAGAGAAACATCAACCAGCTGCCTCCTGCACACCCCCCACCGGGGATGTGCCAGCAACCAATGTACATGCCCTTGACCGGAATCGAACCCGGGACCCTTCAGTCCACAGACCGACGCTCTACCACTGAGCCAAACCGGTTTTGGCTATAGTCATGTTTTTATTATAAGAGAAAGTAGTAGATACAGTAGTTAAGATTGTAAACTTTGAAGTTCAGGGTGCAAATCTAGTTTCTGCCACTTTCTGGTTGTATGATCCTGGGCAGGTCTCTGAGAGTCCCTGAGCCTCCATCTTCACATAGCACACATTGCACTGGGTTATAGTGAGAGGGGAATAAGGTCATGCATGTAAATGGATTAGCAGAGTGCTTGGTATATAGTAAGAGTTCTACAACTGGCAGGTGCTATGATACTTCTACCATTTCATTCTTCTCATTATTAAGTCATGAACTCAAATGAAAGAATATCATTTGTTAAAGTGATCATGACTTCTAAGAATATTTTTTACACTTGTGAAAGTTTGAGAAAGATTCCCCTAGCAGTGTTTCCCAAAGTGTGGTACATGTACCCCCAGGAGTATGGGAAGAGTTTGGTGGGTGTACGCATCGCACCGGAGTTTGGTGGGGATATGCACTGTACTGTCCTTAGCTGTACCTAATTCTACATTCTCATGAGTCAAGTCAAGACAGTCTTGTGAGGCGTGAGATGGTCTGGTGTGCAAATAAATGTTATTTATAATATAACTTTAATTTATATTTTATTATGAATAATTTTATTTTTTGTTTATTATTATTTTGTGTATGTACCAAAAAAAATAAATATATTTTGATTGTTACTAAAATACATCCATTTTTTTTGACGAGGGGTACTCAGCGTTACGAAAATTATAGAAGGGGTACACATAGGTCAAAAGTTTGGGAAACACAGTAGCCTAGCATGACATAACTGTGCCTGAATACAAGAAATTACACCTTAGATATAAATTAGACTAAAAGTAAACCTTTGGATAAACAAAATCTACACCCAAAGGTCAGAGGATTATGAAATTCAGTATATCCAGGAAGAGTAAATATTACTGTTGCTTTACACCTGCGTTTCCATGATCACGCTTACTTCATGTGAATGGGAAGAAACACAAGTCAGTGTTTTTCTGGCTTCATTCCCACACACTTTCTAGGAACTTCACTCCCCATACCCACACATTCCCATATGTCCTCTCCCCTGTCACCACTGCCTACTCCCCTGCTATAGAGAAGGGGTTGGACTCTGGAAAACCAAGAAGTTATCTCAAAAGATCTGGTACTCATGGCCACCACATGTCTCCCATTTCTCTTCTTTTTGTGTAGAGCTTGCTCTAGGTATTTATACTGTCATGGTGAATTGCCATCAAAAGCAAGACTCCTACTGGCACCACCAAAGGTATGACTGGTGGCTCAAAGGATCCATGCATAGGCTGTCAGCCAATAAGAAAGTTGCTGTCTTCCAATGCTGCAGAAGCCAGGGTGCTGCCAAAGCTGTTGGCACTGAGGTTGCTGGCATATTACAATAAAGTTATTTTCACTTCCACTTGTTCCTTTACTAAACCTCCCCTGTTGTAAGATTCAAACATGGTTTCATTCAGGGACTGGGCTAGATGATATCTGTGGCAGAAACTGCTGGGCTTATAATCTAGCCAAAGCCCTTACACTGGCCCTACTACCCTTCAATCAAATTAGGTGCCGCCCTTTTAACTTTGAATGATTTATTCCCCAGGAGCTTTCTTTTTAAAAATTTTTTTATTGATTTTTTACAGAGAGGAAGAGAGAGGGATAGAGAGTTAGAAACATCGATGAGAGAGAATCATCGATCAGCTGCCTCCTGCACACCCCCTACCGGGGATGTGCCTGCAACCCAGGTATATGCCCTTGACCAGAATCAAACCTGGGACCCTTCAGTCTGCAGGCCTACGCTCTATCCAATGAGCCAAACCGGTTTCGGCCCCAGGAGCTTTCTTGATGCTTATGCCTTATCAAACCTTCTGATGTGCCCAGCCAATCATGCCTGACTTTTAGACTAAACACCATTTAAGTTGATGATGGTGGTCTTTATTATGGTGGGATGGCCAGAATAAAGGAATAGGGACAGGGAAGTGAAGTTCATTGAGTAGTTCAGCTTTTGGGGCATTAGTGAATACCCACTATGTGTTTCACAACGATCTTGAAGGCTGACATTATTATACTCATTTTACTGGTGTTATAATTAATTGTGCTAATTCCCAATCAACAGGATCAAGGTCACACAGACAATAAATGACAGAATTAGAATTTGGAACCAAGTCATCTCCTCCAATTGTCCCTACTTGCTATAATATTCTGTGCTTTTGTCACTGGGAGTGATTATATTTGGCCCTAGGGGATTAGGGAGAGATGTATAAGGACACAAGCACACATATTAGATTCTATAGCATTATATCTTTACAACAGACTGTGGCCACTCTCTGATTTGGAGGTCAACAAACTATGGCCTGATGGCCTACAACCTGGTTTTGTAAATAAAGTATTATTGAAACACAGATCATTCATTCACTTACATATGGTCTACAACTATAGATATGAGCAGTTGTCACGGAGACCATATACCTGAAAGCCTAAATCATTTGCATTCTGATCCTTAAAAGAAAAGTTTGGCGACCCCTGCTAACCTATGAAAATGTTCCATTGGGTTCAGAGATGTCTTCGTTGCCATATTATATTCCCCACCCCTACTCCTAGAACTTTAAGAAGTTTGAAGAAGATCCAGTCCTGTATTAGGAGAATCATTAACCAAAAGTAGCTTTAGAGCACTAGATCAGAAAGAATAGCACCATAGTGTGCAATTCTGTTAAACTGAATGTGAGCACTACTCATATTTTTAGGCTGTACTTGTGCCTGGACCTTCTCATCAGTAGGTGAAACAAGCTGTGACACATTCATACAATGAAATACTACTTAGCAATAAAAAGGAACTATTTATCTGTGTAACATTGTGGATATATCTCAAAAACCTTCCGCTGAGAGAGAAAAAAGAAAGCCAGACTCGGAAGGCAACATATTGTATGGTTCTATTTACATGACATTCTGGGGGGAAATAAAACTATAGGGACAGAAATCAGATCAGAGGTTTCAAGAAGCTGAAATGGAGTGAAGGGATTGATACAAAAGTTGTGGGAAGCAGAATTTTTACCCCTATGACCTCAACTCTGGTTTTATGCCAATGAATATGTTATATTACATGGTAAAAGTGAGTTTGCAGTTGTAACTGAGGTTATTAATCAGTTGACCTTAAAATAGCTAGATAAACCTTTGAATTATGGCTAAGAGAAATGAAAATTCAGTTTTTATTAAACAGTAAAATGACACTAGGGTTCTATTTTTTCTTTTATTTAAGTAAAAAATAGTTCTGTGTGGCCGAAACCGGTTTGGCTCAGTGGTAGAGTGTCGGTCTGCGAACTGAAAAGTCCCGGGTTCGATTCCGGTCAAGGGCATGTACATTGGTTGTGGGTACATCCCCGGTAGGGGGTGTGCAAGAGGCAGCTGGTTGATGTTTCTCTCTCATTGACATTTCTAGCTCTCTAGCTCTCTCCCTTCCTCTCTGTAAAATATCAATAAAATATTTTTAAGAAAATAGTTCTGTGTGGCAGTCTCATGAAACAGTCCAGTTCAGCTAGGTGTTCTGATAGAAATCTGAAGAAATAGGGTTGTTGCATTGCATCACCAGGATATTGCAAGCTAATAATCTACAGATTATATGACTTGTCTGGGCCTACATTTTACATTAACCTCTGCCTATAGCAAGCCTCCAACCCTTTTAGGGCAGGCTAGAAATCTCTAGTCCTTAGACTGCAAATTCCTGTCACACCTAACACCATTTTCCCAACAAAGACAAATTATTGCTGCTTACAATACACTATTGAGCCTGGAATCAGCTTCAGAATGCTTCTCAACCATGTTATTTTAGACAGCCATGTTGATTCATTAGAATGGACATCGACACATGCCTGGTACATGTGTTTAACATCACTAGTCTCACAGCTGCCACATTACTCACTGCTACCGGGGCATCTGCGTGAGAGAATGAAATGTGGCTGAGACCCAACCATGCTCTGCTCTTCATAGGCTAGATCTGTGTCTTCTTATAAATCAGATGAAGCTGCTGTATGGGCTGGTAGCAGCCTTGTCTTGGGGGAATAAGCAGGGGTCACTTAGTATAGTTAGTATAAGGGGAGAGAGGGAAGAGAGAGAGAGAGAAAGAGAGGGGGGAGACTGGAAGCATTCACCTTTGAAGATTGGCTAAGATTTGATTTTATCTATTTTAAATAGACAATGACTTGTATGAGGACAAGGTTAGTGTAAAATGGGTTTAACTACACTAGATGTAAGTAGAGAGCAGGATTAGAAAGATGAGGTTTGGCCTTGCCTATCTGAGATGTTTATATAAGTGGTTATTAGCCTCTGCCTCTTACCATCTAGCTAAAGCCAACATTGGTTTCTCAGCAGGTTGAACATTGGGTGCCTTTCTGTTTGATAAATTTAAATATAACATAAAATCAAGAGCAGTTTTCAACTTACTGATGCATTTTTACTCATTGTTTACTTATATTCTGTATTAAAGAAAAACACATATGATATTCTTGTACTACACACTAGATAATTAAGAGCTAAATGATTCATAGTGCCACAGTTCCCCAGGTGATTCTGATTGACATAACTTGGTTGAGACACATGAAGCCTAAAGAGTAAGTGAACTGGCCTGGAAGGGCGAATCAAAGCAGAATGGTTATGAACTAGCTTGCAAGTTCAATAAATAAGACTGTTCACTGCCCAGCTAGCATGGCTCAGTTGTTGAGTCATCCATTTGGTTGCATAGTCACTTAGACTTTTATTAGTATAGATCAGCCGTGGGCAAACTACAGCCCGAGGGCCGGATCTGGCCCGTTCAGCTGTTCTATCCGGCCCGTGGAGCCGAAAGGGCAGAGGGTTCTCTTGCTCTACCCTCCGCTCCTTCAAGAGCAGCAGTGTTAACATGGCAATGTCTGGGAAACACGGCCACAGCTCCTTCTTCTTCTTTTTATTAAAATTTATTTTTATTGGAAGATGGCGGCCCAGGGAGTCTCCTGGGCCGCCATCTCCTCAACAATTTGGAAATAAACAACAGATAAAACCAAAAGGGATCGCACCAGACCCACAGGAAAGCTGGCGAAATGGGAAGGCTACATCTAAACGCAAAGCAGGACGTCGCTGCTGCCATGTGGAGTTTAAAACTACAGCGAAACTGAACCTGCCGGAGCCGCTGCCGCCGGGAATGAGGGAAGCCAGACCTCGCTCCGCCCCGGGGCCCAGGGAGTGGGCCAGCCCCGCCGGCCACCACGGGAGCTGATGGGGGCCTACGCCGCCGCGGCCACCGCCACGCCGCAGCAGCGCCTTCGGCTCCTGCCTGGACGAGAAGCCCGTGAGCGCGACCTCCCAGCCCGCTCGCAGTGCTGGAGAGAAGCGGGTGCCAGGACTCGGGCCCCCGCACTCGCCGCTGCCGGGCGGGCGAAGAGATGGTGTAGTATCTCTCCGCCGGCCCAGCCCCCGCGCTTACTGTGCAGGCGAAGAAATCGCGCAGCGTCTCCCCGTCTGCAACCAGCCCAGAAGTGGGAAAACTAAACTAGACACCAAGCAGGGCGCTGCCGCCGCCATGTGGAGTTTAAAACTACAGCGAAACTGAACCTGCCGCTGACGCCGGAAATGAGGGAAGCCAGACCTCGCCCTGCCCCGGGGCCCAGGGAGTAGGCCAGCCCTGCCACCACTACGGGAGCTGATGGGGGCCTACGCCGCCGCCGCTGCCACCGCCGCCGCCTGGGCCGCTGCCGCCGCGCCTTCACCGCGCCTTCGCCGCGCCTTCGGCTCCTGCCTGGACGAGAAGCCCATGAGCGTGAGCAAGACCTCCCAGCCCGCCCACAGTCCTAGAGGAGCGGGCACAGCGTCCCCCCTCCCGCACAACCAGCTCGCCCCAGAAATGGGAAGGCTACAGTTAGACACCAAGCAGGGTGCCGCAGCTGCCATGTGGAGTTTAAAACTACGGCGAGCGGAGGACTGAGAAGGTGGGGCAGTTCTGTACCGTGCTGCCTTCCACTGGTTAAGACCTCCAAGAGAAAAGGCCTACCGAGGTGAGGATGCCCCTACTGTCACCTGTAGAGGGGCAGCACTGAGCTGGCCAATATTTGTGGTGGTGGTGCTGCTTGTCCTGGCTCAGAGGAAGCGTTCCACTAAGTCTGAAAGACTAAGACATCGCGGGGACTCTCCGCCACCGCCCGCGGCCTGCTCTGCCAGGCCGTCGCTCATAGAGAGTGTGGCTTCAGAAATTAGCCTCTACATCCACAGAAGCTCCACATCCGCAACAAAGAGGACACGATGGAGGGCGGACTCTCCCCATGCAGCCATCACAGCCCGCCCACAATCTCCCCAGCACACCCACCATGCTGGGAGGGAAATGGAGCGCGCTGGTGAGGAAATGGCACGGTGCCTTCCATTACCCACTCAGGCGAGCCCATCCTCCGATGCCACATGGCCAAGCCGAAGCTCTCACCACCACCGCCATGTGAACTTTAAAACTACAGTGGTAATTGAACCACAGGAGTGACCGTCAATATTGCACCTGGCACCGCCACTCGCCACTGGCTCCGAGAATAAAGGAAATCCACCAAGAACAGAGTTCACCACGCCTTGGGCTCAGGGAGTGGGCGACCTCAGAACTTAGCCTCCATGTCTGCAGCTGCTCCGCTCCCACACCGAACGAGACACCGTTGAAGGTGGTCCCCCCGCCTGCAACCATCTCAGACCAACTGCAGCTGTCCCAGCCTGCCCCCCACGCTAGCAAGGAGCTCCGAGTGTCCCAGGGGGCCGAGTGCCCCGGGTGAGCCGAGTGTCCCAGGGGACCATGTGCTCCGGGTAAGCCGTACCCCCCAAAGGGGAAGGGGGAAGGGTGTCCCGGGTGAGCCGGTTGTCCCAGGGGGCCGAGTGCCCCGGGTGAGCCGAGTGTCCCAGGGGGCCGAGTGCCCCGGGTGAGCCGAGTGTCCCAGGGGGCCGAGTGCCCCGGGTGAGCCGAGTGTCCCAGGGGGCCGAGTGCCCCGGGTGAGCCGAGTGTCCCAGGGGGCCGAGTGCCCCGGGTGAGCCGAGTGTCCCAGGGGGCCATGTGCCCCGGGTAAGCCTTACCCCCCAAAGGGAAAAGGTGTCCCGGGTGAGCCGTGTGTCCCAGGGGGCCGAGTGCCCCGGGTGAGCCGAGTGTCCCAGGGGGCCGAGTGCCCCGGGTGAGCCGAGTGTCCCAGGGGGCCGAGTGCCCCGGGTGAGCCGAGTGTCCCAGGGGGCCGAGTGCCCCGGGTGAGCCGAGTGTCCCAGGGGGCCATGTGCCCCGGGTAAGCCGTACCCCCCAAAGGGGAAAGGTGTCCCGGGTGAGCCGTGTGTCCAGGGGGCCGAGTACCCCGGGTGAGCCGAGTGTCCCAGGGGGCCGAGTGCCCCGGGTGAGCCGAGTGTCCCAGGGGGCCATGTGCCCCGGGTAAGCCGTACCCCCCAAAGGGGAAAGGTGTCCCGGGTGAGCCGTGTGTCCAGGGGGCCGAGTACCCCGGGTGAGCCGAGTGTCCCAGGGGGCCATGTGCCCCGGGTAAGCCGTACCCCCCAAAGGGGAAAGGTGTCCCGGGTGAGCCGTGTGTCCCAGGGGGCCGAGTGCCCCGGGTGAGCCGAGTGTCCCAGGGGGCCGAGTGCCCCGGGTGAGCCGAGTGTCCCAGGGGGCCGAGTGCCCCGGGTGAGCCGAGTGTCCCAGGGGGCCGAGTGCCCCGGGTGAGCCGAGTGTCCCAGGGGGCCGAGTGCCCCGGGTGAGCCGAGTGTCCCAGGGGGCCGAGTGCCCCGGGTGAGCCGAGTGTCCCAGGGGGCCGAGTGCCCCGGGTGAGCCGAGTGTCCCAGGGGGCCGAGTGCCCCGGGTGAGCCGAGTGTCCCAGGGGGCCGAGTGCCCCGGGTGAGCCGAGTGTCCCAGGGGGCCGAGTGCCCCGGGTGAGCCGAGTGTCCCAGGGGGCCGAGTGCCCCGGGTGAGCCGAGTGTCCCAGGGGGCCGAGTGCCCCGGGTGAGCCGAGTGTCCCAGGGGGCCGAGTGCCCCGGGTGAGCCGAGTGTCCCAGGGGGCCGAGTGCCCCGGGTGAGCCGAGTGTCCCAGGGGGCCGAGTGCCCCGGGTGAGCCGAGTGTCCCAGGGGGCCGAGTGCCCCGGGTGAGCCGAGTGTCCCAGGGGGCCGAGTGCCCCGGGTGAGCCGAGTGTCCCAGGGGGCCGAGTGCCCCGGGTGAGCCGAGTGTCCCAGGGGGCCGAGTGCCCCGGGTGAGCCGAGTGTCCCAGGGGGCCGAGTGCCCCGGGTGAGCCGAGTGTCCCAGGGGGCCGAGTGCCCCGGGTGAGCCGAGTGTCCCAGGGGGCCGAGTGCCCCGGGTGAGCCGAGTGTCCCAGGGGGCCATGTGCCCCAGGTAAGCCATACCCCCCAAAGGGGAAAGGTGTCCCGGGTGAGCCGTGTGTCCCAGGGGGCCGAGTGCCCCGGGTGAGCCGAGTGTCCCAGGGGGCCAAGTGCCCCGGGTAAGCCGTACCCCCCAAAGGGGAAGGGGGAAGGGTGTCCCGGGTGAGCCGTGTGTCCCATGGGGTCGAGTGCCCCGGGTGAGCCGAGTGTCCTAAGGGAAGCAGTGGGTCCCATGGGAAGGGGCGGTGAAAACCAGAGGAGGAGCGGACTCTATTCATATGAGCCTGAGATGGTCACCATAAAACAAGCAGATTGTCAAATGACAGGGGGGAGGGGAAAGAGACCTGGGGGGAGACAGGAGAACAACCGGGGGACTGGTATCCATGAACATAAGTACAACCAATGAACACAAAACTCTGGGGAGGGAGGGCATGGATGGGTGGTGAGGGGGGGCAATGGTAAACTATGTACACAGAAAATACCTTAATAAAATAAAATTTAAAAAAAAATAAAAAAAAAAAAAAAAAAAATTTATTTTTATTGATTATGGTATCACATAATTGTCCTTATCCCCCCATTCCCATCCCAAACCCCTCCCTACATATTCCCCCACCCTCCTGTTGTCCATGGCCACTGGTTAGGCCCAGGTGCATGCACATTCTGAGTGGGCGAATTTATATCCGCCCATTCAGTAGAAAGAACAACCTCTCAATCTTCCAGAGACTCCTTGTAATGCCCGCGGACATGTCTCCCGACATCACCCTGGGAATGCATAGACACGTTATCGTGGTGATGTAGGGAGACACGTCCCTGGAGGGCACAGTATCAGAGCCTTTCTTAGGTAAGACTAAGAGCTCTACTCAAACACAATTTTTTCCTGTTCCCACATTCTGTACATCACAATAGCTTGTTAATAAAACAACAAAGACTTTCAGCTCTTAGGGCTTGTATCCATTGCAGTCCCCCCCCCCCCCCCACTATAGACACGAGCAGCAAGGAAAAAGACACACAGAGGACATGTCACACTAGCCATGCTGCGGCTGCATTTTTTTGCTGATATGGATGTGGTATCAGTAACGTTACCGTGGCCACTAACCGCATGTGTTAGCAGCAAAACAAATGCATTTTGGGCTGCGTTTGCTTCTTCCCCTTGTGCCTGTAAAAATTGTGCTACAGGGAATTTGTGTTAACATGCACCACTGCACATTAGCATCAACGCAAACATGATGGAAACCTGTCTACCCTGCATTAACCCTAGCTGCGCTGCATTGCAGTACTGCACCACACTGCAACGGCAGCACGGCTAGTGTGAACAAACCCTAATTCAGTGGGTTGAACAAAAAGATTGTATATAAATGTGATGAACTAAAGATTTTATTACAAAATCGCTTAATTTCAGGGTTTCAGAAGTAATTGGACAAATGAAAAACTGAAAATAAAATGTTCATATCTAATACTTGGATGAAACCCTTTCTTGGTAATGACAGCCTGAAGTCTTGTACTTATGGGCATCACCAGATGCTGGGTTTTCTCCTTTGTAATGCTCTGCCAGGCTGTCACAGTAGGGGTATATATATAAATATCCTGCCATTTCCAGCTTTTAATAAGAAAATCTGTTGCAATGGGCATTTAAAAGTGCCACTTGGTTGTTTTTATAGAGTCCAGTGGATGCAATCTGACATTGATAACGGGCTCTTTCACACTGTGTGCACTGTGGCTGTTTTTTTTTTTTTTTTTTTTTTTTTTTACCAGTAACAGAAGTGCTAGTGGTAACTACTGGTTACCCATGTTTTGCACTGCCCTAGCACCTCCCGTACAAGTTGTGTCTGGAAGACACAGCAATGTGCAGCTATGTGTGTTACCATAAACAAAGGGGCTGTGTGAAAGATACACAGGTTTCCTATGCCGGTATGTCTGATATGCCAGGAAACACTTGAAGTCTTCAAAGAGTATAATATCAGCCATCACTTTGCCACAAAGCATGGCAACTATACTAGCAAGCAGTCACCTCAAGAACAGGAGGCTACTGCACAGAGGTTGATGGCTAAGTTACAGGCTCAGCAAAATGTCTTTCACAGTCAAACTGCAATTCAAGAGACAAGTACCAAAGTAAGTTTTATGCTATCATTCAAATTAGTAAAAGCTAGCAAATCTCTCTCTGAAGGCAAGTTTTTGAAAGAATGTATAATAGAGACAGCAGGTTTTGCCCATTAAGTATGATGTTATCTGTGGGTCTATAATGTATCGCTCTTGTTATGTTGAGGTATGATCCTTCTATTCCCACCTTGCTGAGAGCTATTATCAAGAAAGGGTGTTGGATTTTGTCAAATGTTTTTTCTGCAACAATTGATATGACTATATGGTTTTTATCTCTCAATTCTATCTAATAAAAGAGTAATCGTCAAATTAACCATCACTCTGCTTCACCCACAAGCCACACTCACCAGCCAATCAGAGCAGGTATGCAAATTAACCACAACCAAGATGGCTATGGCCACAGAGAGCAGGAGGGAGACTTGGGTTTCCCCAGAAACAGAGGAAGCCAGGCTTTCCACACAACCTGGCATGCCCAGGCCTCCAATCAAGAGTACAAAGTTTCAATTATAGAAGGTAAATAAATTCCAACAGAAATAGAGGCAGCTGCAGAGCTGGAAGAGCAGGAGGCTAGGGTTGCCCCCAACAATGGAGGAAGCCAAGCTTTCCACACACCCTGGCCGACCTAGGCCTCCACTCCAGGCTACAAAGTTTCAATGATAGAAGATAAATAAATTCCAGATACCAGGGTCTCCACTTGGGTCGCCAGGGGGGCGTGGCTGTCCTGAAAACCACCACAGGCCCCTTCCCCAGGCTGCTCCATGCCCCAAGGGAACCCCACCCTGATCTGGGACACCCTTCAAGGCAAACCAGCTGGCCCTCACCCATGCACCAGGCCTCTAGCCTATCTAATAAAAGAGTAATATGCAGATTGACCATCACTCCAACACACATGATGGCTACCCCCCCATGTGGCCAAAGATCCTGCCCTCATGTGGACACAAGATGGCTACCACAAGATGGCCAGCAGGGGAGGGCAATTCTGAGGCATCAGGCCTGCAAAGAAGGGCAGTTGAGAGGGACCAGGCCTGCAAAAGAGAACAGTTGGTGGTTATCAACCCTGCAGGGGAGGGCAGTTAGGGGTGACCAGGCCGGCAGAGGAAGAAAGTTGGGAGCAAACAGCCTGGCAGTGGAGCAGTTAGACATCAATCAGGCTGGCAGGGGAGTGGTTAGGGGATGATCAGGCTGGAAGGCAGAAGTGGTTAGAGGCAATCAGTAAGGCAGGCAGGCGAGCAGTTGGGAGCCAGCAGTCCTGGATTGTGAGAGGGATGTCCGACTGCCAGTTTAGGCCCAACCAGACCTAAACGGGCAGTCGGACATCCCTTGTCGGGTCCCAGATTAAATAGTGTGCAGGTGGTGGGGTAGCAGGTTGGTGCAACCACTGTGGAGAACAGTATAGAGCTTCCTCAAAAAACTGAAAATGGAACTCCCATTTGACCCAGTAATTCCACTCCTAGGAATATACCCCAAGAAACTAGAAACACCAATCAGAAAGGATATATGCACCCCTATGTTCATAGCAGCACAATTTACAATAGCTAGGATTTGGAAACAGCCTAGGTGCCCGTCAGCAAATGAATGGATCAGAAAACCATGGTACATCTACACCATGGAATACTATGCTGCCATAAAAAGGAAGGAATTCTCATCATTTGCAGTAACCTGGATGGAATTGGAGAGCATCATGCTGAGTGAAATAAGTCAGTCAATGAAAGAGAAACACCACATGACTTCACTCATTTATGGATATTAAAGAACATTATAAACTAATGAACAGAAAGATAGACATAGAGACAGTAAAACAACAAGCAGACTGTCAAATGATAGCGGGGGAGGGGGGTAGGGAGATCTGGGGGAGATAAGAGCTCAACCGAAGGACTGGTATGCATGCATATAAGTACAACCAATGGACACAAAACTCTGGGGAGGGAGGGCATGTATGGGGGGGGGCAATGGTAAGCTATGTACACATATAATACCTTAATAAATTTAAAAAAATAAAAAGAAATGAAGAAAAGGAATAGTACTTATGTTTGTTACACACAGAAACCCTTTCCTCATTTCCCCATCCAGAACAAATATACACCTGTTATTGTTGTGTGTTTTTTTTTCAAAAAAAATTTTAAATATATTTTATTGATTTTTTACAGAGAGGAAGAGAGAGGGATTGAGAGTCAGAAACATTGATGGGAGAGAAACATCGACCAGCTGCCTCTTGCACACCTCCCACTGGAGATGTGCTGGCAACCAAGGTACATGCCCTTGACCGGAATCGAACTTGGGACCTTTCAGTCTGCAGGACGACGACGCTCTATCCACTGAGCCAAACCAGTTTTGGCACACCTGTTATTGTAAATAAACTTTTGAAAATATATCTCCACCTGATTGAAAATAACATTTTGATGTCATTTACCTCTATCTTTGAGTAAAAATACTCCAATTTAAACTTTAAAATAAAACTCACTTACTTGAAAAATAAATAAATAAATAAATAAATAAATAAATAAATAAATAGTGTACAGGCTGGGCTGATGGGCAGCCTTCTTCCCCCTCTCCCCCGCCCCCACCCTGTGCAAGAATTTTTTGCACCAGGCCTTTATTTTGTTTATGTGATACATCACGTTTATTGATTTGCAGATATTGTACCATCCTTGCATTCCTGAGATAAATCCTACTGGGTCATGATGTATGATCCTTCTGATGTATTGCTGGATCTGATTTGCTATGTTTTTTTTGTTTTAAATATATTTTTATTGATTTCAGAATAGAGGGGAGAGGGAGAAAGAGAAACATCAGTAATGAGAGAGAATCATTGATCAGCTGCCTCCTGCACGTCCTCTACAGGGGATCTAGCCTGCAACCTGGGCATGTGCCCTGACCAGGAATCGAGCCACAACTTCCTGGTTCATAGGTTGACACTCAACCACTGAGTAACACTGGCCAGGCTGATAACATGTTTTTCCTGGTCTCAAACTATTACAGTTTTGCAGAACAGTTGCTAGGCTGTTCTGCTTTATCTCCTCTCTTTAAGATTAAGTGATAACCAGTAAAATTCAGGGAAAGTACAATGTGTTCATTTAAGAGATGTCTGTTACTTGGCTATATATTAACATAGAAATGCCAACAAGACAGTTATATGACATTCACTATGAATGCTTTTCAGGAAAAATATCATGAACTGACATTTAATATTTAACAGCTTAATTATAATATAATTTGACATGCAATAAATGGAGTAAATTTAAATTGGACAATTTGATAAGTTTTGACATATCCATAGAATCATTACCATCATCACCAGAGTGAACAATATGCACTATCTCCCAATAGAGTTCCCGTTGCCCCTCTACAATCCTTTCCTCAAGCTCAATCCCTGCCTTCCACATTCCCAGGCAATCACTGATTTGCTCTCACTCACTACATATTAGTTTGCATATTCTAAAATTTTATATATACCTGGAATCATATAGTCTAAACTCTTTTTTTTCTAAATCAGGTCACTCAGCATAATTATTTTGAGATTCATTCAAGTTTTTGCATGTAACAAAAAGTTTTTCCTCCCAGTAGTCAGCAGTATTCCATTGTATAGATATATCACAATTTGTTTATCCTTTCATCTGCTGATGGATATTTAGGAAGTTTCCTGTTTGGGCTATTTTACAGATACAGATGATATGAACATTTGTGTATAAGTATATGTATTTTCATATGCTTTACTTTTTCTTGAATAATTACTTAAGAGTTGAATGGATGTATCATATGCTATGTGTGTATTTAATGTTTTAAGAAGCTACCAAACTTGTTTCCAAAGTGTTTGCATCATTTTACATTTCCACAAGCAGTATATGAGTGTCCAATTCCCTCCCACTTTCTTGTCAACATTTGGTATGGTCAGTCATTTTCATATTTGTAATTCTAATAGATTCATAGTGGTATCTTATCATAGTTTTAATTTTCACTTCTTCAATGGCTAATGATGAGCATATTTTGCATGTGTCTATTTGCCATTTATATATATTCTTTAGTGAACTCTATTCAAATCTTGCCAATATTAAATTGGGTTGTTTGTCTTCCTATAATTCAGGATTGAGAGTTCTTCAGATAATTTGCATTCAAATCTTTATCACCTACCAGTATATGCAAAAATTCACTCAATCAGTTAGTAGCTTGTCTTTACATACATTCTTTTAAAGAGTATAATTTTTTTAATTTTGATAGTCTATTTTTCAATTTTTTATTTTATGGGTTGTATATTTGGTGTCATATCTAAGAAGTCTTTGCTAATCCAAGAATACAAAAATTTACTCCTATATATTTTTTAGAAGTTTTATATATTCAGGTTTTACATTTTGGTTTATGATCCACTTTGAGTTAATCCTCACATATAATAAAAGGTGTAGACATGCAATCCATTTTTGGAAATCATCTACCCATATGTGTGTGGGCTTATTTCTGAATTCTACTCTTTTCCAGTGATCTAAGTGTTTATAAAAATAAACTAGTATAAAGATATTAGTGCCATAAAGTTCTGATTAGTGTAGATTTATATGAGTTCTGAAAACGGATATTCCTTTAACTGTACTTTTTTACAAAGTTGTTTTAAACATTTTTGCTCATTTATATTTATATATTAATTTGAATAAATATGTATCTACACATCAATTTGGAGAAAATTGAGTAAATTATAAAATTGAGTCTTCTGATTTTTGAACACCATATTATAATTTATTTAACTTCTTTCAGTAGTGTTTTGTAGTTTTTGTTATACTGGTCTTGAGCATTTGTTAACTTTTCACCTACCCATGCTGGGCGTGGAGGCCACGGGGGCATAGATTATCAAGGAGACAGAACTGAACATCACTTCTCCCTTCTAGGCCCAAGAGGATGGCTGGTTAGCCAGAGATGGGTAAGATTCCTCATGGAAGGAACAACCTAAGTCAGGCACAATTGCAGAGGGGCCAGCAGGAGAGAACTTGGGGGTCAACTGAGGTGGGGCACAGACCCTCACCACCTCAACTTTGCAGGGGCCTGAATCCTCACCCCTGCTGAGGGAGGTCTCCTGCCCCCATGAGTGCTTAGCTTCCCATGTCCAGCTCAAATCAGGACCCAGGTAACACACAGACTTGGCTGACAGCAGCTGCCCTCTCACTGCAACATGACTTATTTGAGTTGTCTTGTACTCATGGTGTGGGGAAGTGGGTTTTTGATATCTAAATCTAGCCTAGCACCAGAAATGTTCAGGGCCTAATCAAGAAGGCAAATAATCCTTTACACTAGTATTTATAGGGTAAAATAAGGTTGTTGTTGTTGTTAGAGTATTAAATTTGACAGTAAAATAGTAGTCAAGTTTTCAGGCTAATTGAAATTGGCTAATTGAAATAAGCGAGTATTCAAAAATTGTACTGGAAAAAAGCTGTTCCTAAAATGTTAACTAAAATTTTCATTGGTAGTTCATCTCATGGTAAAATTGTGTAACATGTAATGAATATAAAGCAGTCATATTTTAGTGCAAAAAACTAAAATTTAAAGGCTATCAAGACTACATTATAAAATTTCCAAAAGCCTCCTAATATTTAAATCAAAAAAGGAGGGATAGTAGAAGAACATCATATAAGGAAAAATATCCTGTAAGTAAATTACATCTAGAAAATTTTTACTTTAGAAAATTAACTTTCATTTGTAATGCTGACAGCAAGACATCTATGTAAAACATACATGGTGTCAAAAGAAGCCAAAGGAAAATTGGGCAAAAAATGAAAAAGGATTCCAAGTCAAATTTATAGAAAATATTCCTTTATTAACTTTTGGCCAAGAATATGTTTTTATATTTTCAGAAAACAACTCTGAGACCATGTGGATTCCTGCAACAAAGAGGAATTGACAGCACTATTCCAGCCATAAAGACAGAAGAAAAACAGTCCAGAGATGGAAGACACTGACAATGCCATGCCATACTAGCAGTCAGCAAGTATGCATCACTGCAGGTTGCCCAAGACCAAACCAGAAAGGGTCAGATCTGCATTACCATATTTGTTCACAATCCAGAACTGAAATATCATTGCTGACATGAACATATAAGGAACTGTTTGACATTGAAATTGGGACTCAAAAGAACTGTTGGCCCAGAAAGGAACTCACTACAGACTCATTTGCCTCTCAGCATAACTAAATTGCTTGTCTCATTTTTGGTTGTTATAAGTGTATTTCTAGTAGCACATTATATCACTCATCTACAGGAAATGATGAACAACATAGAGTGAAGAAGAACAGACCGGGAGACAAGAAAGCATAGATCGGACTGTCAGACCTCAGAGAGAAGGTAGGGGAGGGTGGGGAAAAGGGGGAGAAATCTACCAAAGGACTTGTGTGCATGTATATGAGCCTAACCAGTGATCACGGACAACAGAGAGGTGGGGGAATGCTTGGGGAGGGGTTTGAGATGGGAATAGGGGAATGAGGACAAATATATAATACCTTAATCAATAATGAAATTTTAAAAAAAAATTTCACCTATCCATTTCATGGTTTTTTAAATGTTATTGTCGCTGTATTCTTTTATTTAAATATGACTTTCTAATGAAAGCTAAAGAGAAAATAAAAAGTGGGACTTCATAAAAATAAAAGGCTTTTTTATAGCAAAAGAAACCATCAACAAAACAACAAGAAAGCCCACTGTATGGGAGACCATATTTGCAAATGTTATCACTGATAAAGGTTTAATCTCCAACATCTATAGACAGTTTATACAACTAAATAAAAGGAAGATAAATGATACAATTAAAAAATGGGCAATGGACCAAAATAGAATATTTTCAAAAGAAGACAGAAGGAAGGCCAAGAGGCACATGAAAACATGCTCAAAGTCACTAATTATCCGAGAGATGCAAATCAAAACAACAATGCAGTATCATCTCACAGCTGTCAGAATGGCTAACATCAACAAATCAGCAAATGACAAGTGTTGGTGAGGTTGCGGAGAAAAAGGAATCCTCATTCACTGCTGGTGGGAATGCAGACTGGTGCAACCAGTATGGAGAACACTATAGAGTTTCCTCAAAAAAACTGAAAATGGAACTCCCATTTGACCCAGTGATCCCACTCCTAGGAATATATCCTAAGAAACCAGAAACACCAATCAGAAAGGAAATATGCACCCCTATGTTCATAGCAGCACAATTTACAATAGCTAGGATTTGGAAACAGCCTAGATGCCCATCAGCAGATGATGGGATCAAAAAGCTATAGTACATCTACACAATGGAATACTATGCTGCCATAAAAAGAAGGAATTCTTATCATTTGCAGCAACCTGGGTGGAATTGGAGAACATCATGCTGAGTGAAATAAGCCAGTCATTGAAAGAGAAACACCACATGACTTCACTCATTTATGGGTAATAAAGAACATTATAAACTGATGAACAAAAAGATAAATACAGAGACAGTAAAGCAGCAAACAGACTGTCAAATTACAGCGGGGAGGGTAGGGAGATCTGGGGGAGATAAGAGATGAACGGAAGGACTTGTATGCCTGCATATAAGCAAAACCAATGGATGAAAATCTCTGGGGAGGGAGGGCATCTATGGGAGGGGGGAAATAGAAAAATATGTACACATATAATACCTTAATAAAAAATTAAAAATAAATAAATAAATAAAAATACAGATATGACTTTCTATTATTAGTTGCTAGTACATAGAAAGATCATGGATGATTCTATTTTTAAACTGCTTATATCTAGTTTCTTTTTGTAAATATAAGATATTCTATACAGATTATCACATCATTTGCAAATACAGTCTTATTTCTTTCCTTCCAATCTAAGGGCCTTTTATTTTTTGCCTTAATATACTTACTAGAACGTCCAGTACGATGTTGAATAGAAGTGGAAAGAACAGATCTTTTCATCTTGTTCCTGATCTTAGGAGCAAAACATTCAGGTTTTTTGTGTTTTTTTTTACCATTGTGTGATGTTATCTAAGGGTTTTTTTTTGCTTGGGCGGCATGGCTCAGTCGTTGAGCATCAACCTCTGAACCTGGAAGACACGGTTTGATTCCCGGTCAGGGCACATGCCCAGGTTGTAGGCTGGATCCCCAGTAGGAGGAGTGTGCAGGAGGCAACTGATCAATGATTCTCTCTCATCAGTTATGTTTCTATCTCTCCCTCTCCTTCCTCTCTGAAATCAATAAAAAATATATATTTTTTAACATTTTGTAGGTGTCTTTTATCAAATTGAGAAAGTTCTTTTTAGTATTCTGAGAGTTTTACAAGGAATGAACCCTTTTTGCTGCTGAGTTGTAAGAGTGCTTAAAACTTCTTTATAATTTCCTTTTTTGAGTGTCCATTGCTAGTGTACATAAAAAAATTAATTTTGGCCAAAACCAGTTTGGCTCAGTGGATAGAGCATCAGTCTGTGGACTGAAGGGTCCCAGGTTCGATTCCAGTCAAGGGCATATACCTTGGTTGCGGGTACATCCCCAGTAGGGGATGTGCAAGAGGGGGCTGATCGATGATTCTCTCTCATCAATGTTTCTAACTCTCTATCCCTCTCTCTTCCACTCTGTAAAAAATCAATAAAATATATTTTTTAAATTAATTTTGACATGTTGATATTGTATACTATAAATTTAATTAATTCACTTACTAGTTATAATTTTTGGTGGATTCTTTAGGATTTTGTACACATACACTCAATAAGCATATACAGATAGCTTTACTACTACCTTTTATTTCTTTTTGTTGCCCAATTACTCTGACTAGAACTTGCATTATGTTAAAATATAGAATTTTTATGTTTGAGGATGTACATTAAATTAAAAAAAAATGAACTTTTCATGCAAAGGTCTGTCAATATTTGTTACTGAAAAGAATATTCCACAATCAGCATATTAATATATAATTTATGTGCCCATGTATAAGTTTGTGAGTTTAACAAGTTCTCAGAGAACATATGTTAATAATGGCAGACTTCATTTATGGAATATACTAAACAACATAAACTGATGAACAAAAATAGATCCAGAGACAGAGAAACATGGATCAGACTATCAAACCTCAGAGGGAAAGTAGGGGAGGGGAGGGATAAGGGGGAGAGATCAACCAAAGACTCGTATGCATGCATATAAGCCTAATCAATGAACACAGACAACAGGGGGGTAAGGGCATGAGTGAGGGAGATGGGGGGTAATGGGGAAATAACGACACATATGTAACACCCTAATCAATAAATAAATTTAAAAAATAAATAAACAGGCTGTATTAAATTTACTTAAATAAATAAATAAAAGAATGGCAGGCCTGGCCTGGCCAGAGTTGTTCAGATGGTTGAGTGTCATTCTGTGCACCAAAGGTTGCCAGTTTAATTCCTGCTTAGGTCACATACCTGGTTCTGGGTCTGATATTTATCTGATCCTGACATGTACAGAAGGCAATGAATGGATGTTTCTCACTCACATCTATGTTTCTCTCTCTGTCTCTCTCTCTCTCTGTCTCTCTCTGTCTGTCTCTTGCTCTCCCCCCTCTCTTTTTCTCTCTCCCTTCTTCTGTAAGGATGTCCTCAGGTGAGGATTAAAATGCTCAAAGTCACTGATCATCTGAGAGATACATACCAAAATGACAATGAGGTGCCATTTCAGACCTGTCAGAATGGCTGTCATCAACAAGTGCTGGAGAGGATGTGGAGAAAAAGGAACCCTCATGCACTGCTGGTGGGAATGCAGACTGGTGCTGCCACTATGGAAAACAGTATGGCGTTTTCTCAAAAAATTAAAAATGGAACTCCCATTTGACCCAGTAATCCCACTTCTAAGAATATATCCCAAGAAATCAGAAACACCAATCAGAAAGAATAAATGTGCCCCCATGTTCATAGCAGCACAATTTACAATACCTAAGATTTGGAATCAGCCTAAGAGCCCATCAGTAGGTGAGTGAATTAAAAAAACAGTGGTACACCTACACAATGGAATACTATGCTGCTGTAAAAAAGAAAGAACTCATACCATTTGCAAAAGCATGGAAGAACATGGAGAGTATTGTGCTAGGCAAAATAAGCTAATCAGAGAAAGATAAATACCACATGATCTCATTCATTTGTGGATTATAGTACTATATAATAAAAGCCTAATATGCAAATTGTCTCCTTGACTGGGAATTCAACCAGGGGGTGGGGCTGGCCGACCAACCACCCAACCCCTAGCCAGTCCAGCCTGATGGGCCCCAATGGGGGCAAGCCAGCCGGACCCTACCTGTACATGAATTTGTACATTGGGCCTCTACTGAACAACATAAACTAATGAACAAAAATAGATACAGAGACATAGAAGCATTGAGAAGACTGTCCAACCTATGAAGGAAGGCAGGGGAGTGGACAAAAGATCAACCAAAGAACTTGTATGCATGCATATAAACATAACCCATAGATACAGCAGACAGCGTGTACTGGGGCAGGTTGGGGGGGGGGCAAGCAGGGAGAGGTCAATGGGGGGGGGGAGAGAAAGGGAAGATATGTAATACTTTCAACAATAAAAAATTTAGATTAAGAAAAAAAGAATGACAGACCTCATTAATTTACTTGGCAATTATTTTTAAACTAGAGGCCCGGTGCATAAAATTCATGCATGGATAGGGTCCCTAGTCCTGACAGACAATCAGGGTCAATCAGGTCCTTCCTTCACCCAACTGCCAACCAGGGCCTTCCTACATTACATGCTGCCCCCTTGTGGTCAGCACACATCATAGCAAGCAATTGAACTCCCAGTTGGTCAAACTCCCAAAGGGACAATTTGCATATTAGCCTTCTATTATATAGGATGATAGTGAAAACATATACTTACAGTAACCTATAATTTCCTTATCATATGTTTTATATTATTAGAATCTCAGTTATGCACTTTTACTGAACATACAGTATTTGTAAATACTGTTGTCAAATATATGTATTTTATGATGTGAAAATATTTGCATGTGGGCATTTATTTCTGTTTAGTTCCTGTAATTGAAGCTTCCTTGGACAAAAGACATAATGTATAATGTGTATGGTATAAAGTCACATGCAGAAAAATACTTTTTCAATCAACACTGAAGCTTGATCTGAATTTTATGTCAGTTTATGCTTTTGCTTATGTCAGCATCTTGGGGGCATATTGATTTGAGTATTTGTAGTGTTTCGGGACTGAACAAAAGATATATAATAATCATTAAACAGAAGCACACCAATATTTTTCCATTATTATTTTATATCCTGAGAGGGCAGCTATTCCATGTGAAAGTGCCTAAAGAGAATTCTTACTCATTTCTACAGGCAGCTCAGGCGCTCATTTCTGGGTCCTGCAAATCACCTAACCTCTCTGAAATGCTATATTTCTTATCAGTAAAATAGTGTTACCTAGATAACTCAAAACTCATGGAGGTTTGCGTAAGTACAATATACAAATGCACTGCTTGTGTTTTAACAAAGTATATAAACAAAAAACAGGAGTGTGCATGCAAATAATATTTTTAAATTAGGACATTAAAGAATGTATAAAATGTTTAAAAAGCAATAACTTTTAAAATGAATATGATATTGAATGTTATTTCATCATCCAGGATATCTGTCATAATAGAGTTAAAGGCTTGATAAGCTGTTTAAGGTTTCATAAAAAGGTTTTCTTATAACACAATGAAGCAACTCCTGAAAATCCATATTTATTAGAGTTTTTGTTTCCATAATTTGAAATCCCTCCCAAAATTGTGTGGATGAAAGGGGCCACATGTTAACCTGACAAGCTCAGGGAAGGCCTGCATGGCAGTCTTGCAAACTCAGAGAACTAAAGTAACCAAAAGGATGGATTGAAATTAAACTAACTGAAAGCAGTTGTGGTGGGTAGTTATGCTCTAGGCTGGTATTTTCACTGACAAGGTCAACCTTTACCTTAACTGAGCCTGTCTGTCTTTTTGCATCTGCATAGCATATCCTTGAAATGTCCTGGTAACTTGTAACTTCCCTTTGTTCTGGCCCCTTGGAGCACAACATAATGTTCCTGGGTGCCAGGACAGATACCATAAATTCCTTCACAGATATCATATTAATTGTTGACTGTTCACTATCCTGCACCCACCTAACTATGTGTCATCATTTTTCTTTTTATCCAATCCCAGACGTTTCCCCACTTTGCTTTCTCCCACCTTTCTTGTCTATCACCAATAGATTTCCTGTAACCCACCTAGTTCCCTCTTTTGATTACAATGTATTAAAATACATGGGAAAAACACCATACTCTGGAGCACTATCCCAATCCATTGAGATTTTGCTTCCAGGAAATTGTCGACAGACTTGTTCAAATAAACTCACAAAAACACGTCACAGGTTTGAATGTCTTTACGTTAGCAATTATTATAAATTTAGGGAACAGCCTATATTATTCACATTTATTTCTTCTATTTGTCATACTTAGAAACTGTTTTCAGGGATGGCCTAAAGTAAATGGAACTAATCTTCTTTTTTTAAAATTTCTTTGTATTGTTTAATTTTTAAATTTTTAAAAATTTTATTTTATTGTTTAAAGTATTAAAAATAGTAGTACATATGTCTTTTTCCCCTCATTGACTTTCTCCTGGCCTCCCCTAACCCGAGGTACACGGCCTCACCCCCACCCAGTGTCTTGTATCCCTTGGTTTTGTTTATATGTATGCATAAAAATCCTTCAGTTGAACTCTTACTTCTCCCCTCCCCAGTCTTCCAACTGTAATTTGACAGTCTGTTCAATGCTTCTCTGCCTCTGTATCTATCTTTTTGTTCATCAGGTTATAATGTTCTTTATTATCCATAAATGAGTGAGATCATGTGGTATTTTTCTTTCACTGACTATCTTATCTCACTTAGCATAATGCTCTCCAGTTCCATCCATACTGCAGCAAAAGGTAAGAATTAATTTTTTTATAGCAGCACTAAAGTCCCTGTGCATGAAATTTGTGCACAGGGTGGGAGAGGGGGGAGGCGGATGTCCCTCAGCCTAGCCTGCACCCTCTCAATCTGGGACCTCTCCAGGGATGTCAAACTGCCCATTTAAGCCCAATCCCTCTCACAATTCACAAATGCTGGCTCCCAACTTCTGGCCTCCCTGCCTTCCTGATTGCCCCTAACTGCTTCTGCCTGCCAGCCTGATCACCCCCTAACCACTCCCCTGTCAGCCTGTTTGCCCCTAACTACCCTCCCCTGCAGGCCTGGGTCCCCCCCCCCAACTGCCCTTCCTTGCAGGTCCGGTCACCCACAACTTCCCTCTTCTGCCGGCCTGGTAACCCCTAACTGTCCTCCCCTGCTGGCCTGGTCCCTCCCAACAACTGCCCTCCCCTGCTGACCATCTTGTGGTGGCCATCTTGTGTCCACATGGGGGCAGGATCTTTGACCACATGGGGATAGCCATCTTGTGTGTTGGAGTGATGGTCAATCTGCATATTACTCTTTTATTAGATAGGATAGAGGCCTGGTGCATGAGTGGGGGCCATCTGGTTTGCCCTAAAGGGTGTCCAAAAATTCATTTGGAATAAAAAAAAGACCCCGAATAGCTATGGCAATCCTGAGAAAGAAAAAAAAAGTAGGAGGGATCTCAATACCAGATATCAAGCTATATTACAAAGCCACTGCTCTCAAAACTGCCTGATATTGGCAGAAGACCACACATATAAATGAATGGAATAGAATAGAGAACCCAGAAATCGATCCAAACACTATGCTCAATTAATATTTGACAAAGGAGGCATGAATATACAATGGAGTCAAGACAGTCTCTTCAATAAATGGTGTTGTGAAAATTGTACAGATACATGCAAAAAAAATGAAACTAGATCACCAACTTACACCACACACAAAAAATAAACTCAAAATGGATCACGGACTTAAACATAAGAAGGGAAACCATAAAAATACTAGAGGAATCTATAGGCAGAAAAATCTCTGACATATGCTGAAAGAACTTCTTCACTGATACTGCTTCTAGGGCAATGGAAACAAAAGAGAAAATAAACAAATGGGACTACATCAAAATAAAAAGCTTTTGCACAGCAAAGGAAACCATCAATAAAACAACAAGAAAGCCCACAACATGGGAGAACATATTTGCCAATGATATCAATGATAAGGGTTTAATTTCCAACATTTACAGGGAAATCATGCAGCTCAAAAAAGAAGAAGAAGAAGAAGAAGAAGAAGAAGAAGAAGAAGAAGAAGAAGAAGAAGAAGAAGAAGATAAATAACCCAATCAAAAAATGGGCAACTGATCTAAATAGGTCAATTTTCAAAAGAAGACAGAAGGAAGGCCAAGAGACATGAAAACATGCTCAAAGTCTCTAATCATCAGAGAGATGCAAATCAAAACAACAATGCAGTACCATCTCACACCTGTCATAATGGCTATTATCCACAAGTCAACAAATGACAAGTGCTGGTGAGGATGGGAAGAAAAAGGAATACTTATGCACTGCTGGTGGGAATACAGACTGGTGCAACCACTGTGGAGAACAGTATGGAGCTTCCTCAAAAAACTAAAAATGGAACTCCCATTTGACCCAGTGATCCCACTTCTAGGAATATATCCCAAGAACATAGAAACACTAATAAAAAAGGATATATGCACCCCTATGTTCATAGCAGCACAATTTACAATAGCTAGGTTTTGGAAACAGCCTAGGTGCCCGTCAGCAGATGAATGGATCAGAAAACCATGGTACATCTACACAATGGAATACTATGCTGCCATAAAAAGGAAGGAATTCTCATCATTTGCAGTAACCTGGGTGGAATTGGAGAGCATCATGCTGAGTGAAATAAGTCAGTCAATGAAAGAGAAACACCACATGACTTCACTCATTTATGGATATTAAAGAACATTATAAACTAATGAACAGAAAGATAGATATAGAGACAGTAAAACAACAAGAAGACTGTCAAATGACATCAGGGGGGGGTGTAGAGAGATCTGGGGGAGATAAGAGCTCAACCGAAGGACTGGTATGCATGCATATAAGTACAACCAATCGACACAAAACTCTGGGGAGGGAGGGCATGAATGGGAGGGAAGGGAAATGGTAAGCTATATACACATATAATACCTTAATAAATTTTAAAAAATAAAATAAAATATTTCTACTACCCAGCTGGTGTGGCTCAGTGGTTGAGCATCAACCTATGAAACAGGAGGTCAGGGTTCAATTCCCAGTCAAGGCACATGCCCACATTGTGGGCTCAATCCTTAGTGTGGAGCGTGCAGGTGGCAGCAATCGATGATTCTCTTTCATCATTGATGATTCTCTCTACTTATACTTTCCTCTATGAAATCAATAAAAACATATTTTAACAAATCCTATATAATAAAGATATGATATGCAAATTAATCCTCACGCTGTCACACAAGATGGCAGCCCCCATGTGTTCAAAGATGGCTGCCACAAGATGGCCAGCAGGAGAGGGTAGTTGTGGGCGATCACGCTGGCAGGAAGGACAGCTGGGAGTGACCAGGCCAGCAAGGGAGGGAAGTTAGGGTGACCAAGCCAGAGGGGTGGGCAGTTGGGGGTTACCTGGCAGGTAGGGGAGGGCAGTTGGGGGTCAATCGGGCCAGCAGGGGAGCAGTTAGGCATCAATCAGACTGGCAGGGGAGTAGTTAGGGGATGATCAGGCAGGCAGGCAGGTGAGCGATTACGAACCAGCAGATCGGATTGTGAGAGGGATGTCCAACTGTCAGACATCCCTTGAGGGGTCCCATATTGGAGAGGGTGCAGGCTGGGCTGAGGGGGACACACACATACACACACCAGTGCACAAATTTCATGCACTAGGCCTCTAATAAATAAATAATAAAATATTTACACTTTTTGGACTCAGTTCCTACACTCCCCTCACTCTCCATTCTGCCCCACCTCATTCTGGATGAGCTTTCATAGCAAGAACATTAAAGTTGAGGCACTTAGAGTTGAGACACTTGTCTGAATGATTCAACCCAGATCAACAAGTGAATAGCAATTGGGACAGGACAAAAAGGGACCAAAAAAAAAGATGTTTTGTTCAATTTTTTTGCAGAAGAGTGCTGGTCTTTAAAATAATTCATTTATGAAATGAATGGTCTTCTTCACAGATCTTTGCATTCATTCAAAGAAATCTTGTATACTGAAGTGATATGCAGAAATGGGGGAAGACGAAAACCCAGGCACTAAAAGCAAACCTGCCTCCTAAAATTTTACCAACCCAGTGGGATATTATATAATCAATCAATGCTCTCTAAGGTTAGGGTTGCAAAATATTGCATGGGCCATACTTACACTAAAAGGTTATTAGTTACTTACCGGTATCTTGAATTCAACTAGGCATCCTGTAATTTTATTTGCTAAATCTGGCAAGCTTATTAAGGTGTTACTCCATCACATCTGGGGCACTTAAAATTGAGAGTCAGGTTTTATAATTTAACATTCTAAAATGAACAGAGTTTTTACACTGCTCTGTGGAGGAAAAAAATAACTTTTGCACCTTGACTGTAAAAAAAAAATTGAAATCTAACTGTTTCATTAGTTTTCTAAAGGTTTAGGGCGCTAATAATTTCTTCAGCAGAATGTAGAGTCTAAGTTCCTAGGCAGTATCAATATCAGTGTAAGAGCGTGTTCTGGGTTGATAAATTTGGATTCTTTGCCTTCTCAATCAAAGTCCTATAGCTATCACTACCAGACTTTGTGTTTCAGTGAGCTTGGGGGAAAGAGGTAAATTCAGAAACACCCCTTTGATAGTAGTCCTGGCTCAGTGAGCACAATGTAGGCTCTGTGTCTGCCTCACACTTGCTGAGCTGTTGAGGGTTAAAATATTTTTAAATGTTTCCACTCAAATTGCTGTTTACCATCTAAAGTACAGGGTACAGAGCAAGGAGAAAGGCCACAAGGGTCATTATACTTTGATGGCAACAAGCCTATCATTATTTTCATTCTATTCAATGCCAACAACGGTTTGTTAAAAGACAATGTTGGAAATTCTCCACTTTGCTCTTTTTGAGGACTGTTTTAATTCCACAACCTGTGGACTAGAAAGCAAGCTCTGCACATGCAGTGCTGCAATTGTCGGGTCTTTTGGAGCCCACAGGCTGTCCTCATCCAATGACACTATGCTCATTGTTGAGGCAATTGAACTTCATTTTCTCCTTATATTGAGTTGAAATATTATTGCTAAAGCTTGCTTCATAAGGCTGATATATCATTTGGTCAGTCACTGAGGGAAACTAATCACATGAGGTTTATGGCCTGAGGAATCTCTCCCTTCTCTGAAGATATATTCTTTCATTTGTACCACTCCCATGACATTTATCCCTTTATGCTGTGTATTCTATTTGTGGCTTATCTCCTACATTAGATGATAAAACTGTGAGATCTCAACAGGGTCTATGTTTCCTCATTTTAATCCCCTCATCCAGAACTTTACATAGTTTGCATACTTCTTGGTGGCTGTCAAATACAAAAATATTTGAACTCTTTTCCTTCTGTACTAGCTATAGCACCATCATACCCAGACATCTGGGGCTTCCAAGTATCTCAGAAAGGAATTTGTTCCTGTGTTAACTCAAAATAAATGACTTTGCAATTCAGTTTTCCAGAACTACTTGGATGTGGAGAAAGGTATTGGCATTTCCCCACTGTCAAAGTCCAAACAGTAAGTAATGCAGCAACTAGAAAAACTTCCTGAGCCCTTTATGTAAAAAGAGAGGTTCGGCTGAAGTGAGTATTGACTATTGACTAGAACTGCAGTGTATTTTAGAGACATAAAACAAGTATTTTTTTGTATTCTTAAAGTGAGGTGGTGTAAGGGGAGAAGGGTAAGGGTGTGGGGAATGGAAGAAAGGTAGGAATGGAAGACATCTGTAATACTAGCAACTATATATATGACATTTCAGTCAACAGCAGACAACATTGTTATATATTAATCCAGATGGTGCCGAAACCGGTTTTGCTCAGTGGATAGAGTGTCAGCCTGCAGACTGCAGGGTCTCAGGTTCAACTCCGAACAAAGGCATGTACCTTGGTTGTGGGCACATCCCCAGTAGGGGGTGTGCAGGAGGCAGCTGATCTATGTTTCTAACTTTCTCTCCCTCTCCCTTCGTCTCTGTAAAAAATCAATAAAATATATAAATAAATCCAGGTGGTGAACTATAGCCTGGCTTGGATAGTATTAGTTAGACTAGAGGCCCATGCATGGGGTCCCTCAACCAACCTACACCCTCTAAAATCCAGGAGCTCTCAGGGTATGTCCTGCAGATGGATCAGGCCCACTCCCTGTGGTTCTCTGCTCTCTGAGGGGCCTGGGGGTTTCACTGCAGCCATGGAGATGAAGCCCCCATGCCCTGCTCTCTGCTCTCTGCCTGCTGCCGCCATGTGCCAGGCAAAGGAAGCCCCAATGCCCTGCAGTGTGCTCTGTGTGCCAGGCCTGGGGGCTTTGCCGACACAAACACTCTAAGGAAGCCCCCATGCCCTGTTGTCTGGGCTCTGTCTGCCATGTCTGGGGACTTCCCTGCCACTGCCGCACTAAGGAAGCCCCCAAGCCCTGCTGTCCAGGCACTGTCTGCATATCTGGGGGTGGATTCAGCCTCCATGCTTAGTCTCTGCAAACCCTGGCGGAGCTGACAGGCCCAGATACTGCAGCAGCAGTGGAGCGGGGAAGCTGGATCTGCCCCCTCCAGCGGTGGATCCAGCTTTGATGCTACAGCAGACAGGCCAGGACACTCCAACAGCGGGGCTGAGGGAACTGGGTGCCGCCATCTTGTGGCTATGGGGGCCACAATTTTGTCGCGGAGTGATGGTTAATTTGCATGTTACTCTTTTATTAGATAGGATGCTAGCTCAGTGTGTGGGAAGACCTGAAGGTGACCAGAAGAGGATGACAAACACTGAAGAGCAAGAAAAGTTATTCTGAAATTTAAAAATAGTGGGTCATAGATGGTAAGACACTGAGAGGGAATTCCAACTCAGGAATGATTCAGGTGGTTCTTGTTAGACTGAATCCGTGCTCTTTTCACTATACTTAATAACTAGAATTGGCGTCAGGCTGATTCAAATAACTATGTATATCTATATTCACTGCTATGAAGTCTACATATTACCCCCTACTATTTAAAAACACTGGAATATATTAATTTTGCAATAAATAAAGGCAACTGAAATTCTACAGAGGGGAGAAGCCAAAGGGAAACTGGATGGTTCAGAGGACATATTTCCATTTCCTAAGGTTGTGACAACCGAAAAATTATCAACTTAGACTCCTTCCACCTTCCTTCAACTCCCATTGGTTTCAATCCTCTAATTCTATGAACCAATTTAGAGGTATGAACCTCTTACTGATATGTCCGTACCTTATACCAGGCAAATCCTGATTCTAAATGGAGAAGGGAGGGGGAAAAAACCAAAAACTGCCATAAAGGAACTTGGTGATTATTACTTACATATCTCAGTAAGACTGAGACCACTGAAAGAAAGAGCCTTCCAACTTTGGCCCTGCAGTAGGTCTGACAATCAGTTGTGTGCCTTCTACTACAGCCCTTTAATCGATGTCCTGCCTTCTCCCTCCCCTAACCCTCCACCCCCACTTCAAGTCCTTCCAAGACCTGGATTTCTTAACCCTGAACTCTAACATTGTCAACTCTGAGTCACTGGTACTCAGTGCAACATCATCCAGAGGCAGACCAGCACCAGTAATTCCTTTGATTCTGTTATTAATGGTCAAAATCTATGAACTTTACAAAGCATGCTTACATTTGTTATTTTACCTGGTCCTTGGATCCTTTGTACAGTTATGCATCCCATGATGACATTTCAGTCAACAGCAGACAACATATAGATGGTGGTCCCTTAAGATTATAATGAAGTTGACTTTTCTGTAAAAAAGAAAGAATATGTAGTTTCAGGGGAATTTTATTTTCTCTGACAGAAGCAATATCTGTGGAACGTAGCAACAGATTCCCTCTCACTCACAGCACCTCAGTTCTGAGTGCACAGATCATATCCCCATCAGTCAGGCACTGAGCTGTTTCAGTACAGAGCAGCCTGTGTCCCCAGCACTACAGAGGGTGCTGCAGTTAGTCCTCCCACGTGTAGCCACGGTCTTCAGAGTTCATTGCTGTAAATTCTTGGTTGAGGGCATAATATTCTGTACAAGTGAAAGGAGTTTTAGGGGTAAAATAGGCAGGTTTAGGAAATTTTAGGAATTAAGGGGTCCATGGAAAAAGCACAGGGCTACAGAGCTGCAGAAGGTACATTTCATAGAATAAGGGAGTTGGGAGCAGCAGAAGGTGTACTTTTACAGAATAGAGGGAAGGCATCCCCTCATTCAGAGAGGGAAGAGGAAAGCCCAAAGGGAATAGAAGAATAATAAGGGAGAAGATGGAGGGAACCTCAAATACTTCACATGAGGTTTGAGCTCTGAAGTTGCTATAGTGACCAAATCAGGATAGTGACCAATCAGAGGGGATGTCAGGGCACAAAGAGCTGCAGCCTTTATAAAGAGTAAAGGGACTTAATGGGATTCTTTCCTCCTCCCTACGTGGGAGTCTGTGCTTATTTCTCAATAAATTTCCACCTTTGATCTGTGGTTTCATTCTTTGACTCCACCAGACAAGAATCCGGGAGACACCCTAGCAGTCTGGCTCAGTGAATAGGGTCCCGGGTTTGATTATGATCAAGGGCACATGCCTGGGTTGCCCACTTGTTCTCCAGTAGGGGTCGTGAAGGAGGCAGCCAATCAATGATTCTCATCATTGATGTTTCTATCTCTTTCCCCCTCTTCGTTCCTCTCTGAAATTTATATATATATATATATATATATATATATATATATATATATATATATATATATATATTACAAAAAAAATTTTTTTAAGAATCTGGGAACCATCCTGTCCTGAGGAACACTAGGCATTCCAGTTCAATTTTCCCATTTCAATCAAGGACACAAGTCCACAGGAGATACTTTAACAGATATTAAGTGCCACTGACCCTTCAGTAAAAGCTTTCTGTGATAGTATGGAGCCTGCCTGTCCCTGTACTTTGGGAATATGTTCAGGTTGTCATAGGTAAAACATAGAAAAGTTTTATTTCTTCTATCAATGCAATGACAGAGAGAGCCACTGTGTCAGATAGGGTCAATGGAAACAAAACAAAAAAAAATTTCCAAAGTTCTCAATTCTACACACTCTCTACGTTAAATACCCACTTTTTAAAATGAATACCACAAAGTACCTTAATCTTACCACTGCTCCAACATGCAATAGCCCAAACCACATTGCCTCAATAATCTCTGTGCTCCTTTATCTCTCCATCTTGGTTTTCCATTCCTACTGATCCTCAGGCCATCTTTCACTCCCTCCTGCAGTTACTGTTGTAGTGACCCACACCCCTGTTCATTGAACAGTATTTAAAATTTCTATGTCTCACTGTTGGAAAGAAGTAGGAGAAAAGCTTGTGGGACAGTGTTTATAAAGTCTACAGTGATGTACAGTATATTCCTAGGCTTTCACATTCACTTACCACTCACTCACCACCCACTAACCCATAGCAAATTCAAGTCCTTCAAGCTGCACTCACGGTAAGTTCCCTATACGGGTGTACCATTTTTTAATCTATTATATCATATTTTTACTGTACCTTTTCTATATTTAGTTATGTTGAGATACACAAATGCCATTGTGTTATTATTACCAACAGTATTCATTAGAGTAATATGTTGTACAGGTTTGTAGCCAAAAAACAATAGGCTATATCATATAGCCTAGTGATGTAGTAGAGGTTTGTGTAAGTGCATTCTATGATGTTCACTAAAAGAATGAAATCGCATAATGACACATTTCACAGAAAGTATACCTCTCCTTAAGTGACACATGACTATACTTGGTCCTTCTTTTTTAAATTTAAATTTTGTTTCTAAATTGTAGTTCACATTGAAAATTTTGTACCAGTATTAGTTTCAGGTGTACAGCATTGTGGTTAAACAATCATATATTTCACAAAGAGTTTGCCCCACTACTTCCAGTACCTACATGGCACTGTACGCAGTTATTACAATATGTTTCACTGTATACCCTATGTTATACTTTCATTCTCATGACTACTCTGTAACTGCCAATTTGTGCTTCTTAATCTCTTCACCATTTTCACTCAGCTCCCCAACCCCCATCCCTCTGGCAACCATCAGTCTGTTCTCTGTATCTCTTAGTTGATTTCTATTTTCTTATTTAGATTTTACATCTAAGTGACATTATGATATTTGTCTTTCTTTTTCTGTCTGACTTATTTCACTCAGCACAATAATCTTCAAGTCCATTCATGCAGTTACAAATGGTAACATTTCATTCTTTTTTGTGACCAAGTAATATTCCATTATATATTAGAGGCCCAATGCATGAAGATTCATGCAAGAATGGGCCTTTCTTCCCCTGGCTGCTGGCACAGCTTTTGCTCTGGCTGGAGCCACCTTTCCACCTTCCCATGTTGCCCAGAGGCCCGGAGCGGTAGCTGGGGCAGTGCAGAATGCCTGCATCCTTGCCACGGTGATGATGCAAGCATCCAACACTGCCCCAGACACCTGTGTATGCAAATTAACCCACTTTCTTTGTTGGTTAATTTGCATACACACTCCTGATTGGCTGGTGGGCATTGTGAAGGTACAGTTAATTTGCATGTCTTATTATTATTATTATTATTATTATTATTATTATGACGATGAGAGAGAGAGAGAGAGAGAGAGAGAGAGAAAGAAAGAGAGAGAGAGAGAGAGAGAGAGAGAGAGAGAGAGAGAGAGAGTTATCCCACAGCTTTTTTATCCACTCGTTTATTGATGGGCACTTGGGTGCCTCCATTATCTTGACTATTGTGAATACTGCTGCAATAAACAATGGATGCATATATCTTTTCCAGTTAGTGTTTTGGGTTTCTTCAAGTAAATACTGAGAGTGGAATAGCTGGGTCCTTTTTCTTCTTTTTTAAATCTTTATTATTGAAAGTGTTACATTTGTCCCCATTTTCCTACATCAAACCCTTCCAGACCACCCCAACCACAACCCCAAGCTCTCACCACCCCACTGTCTGCATCCATGGGTTATGCTTATAAGCATACAAGGTCTTTGGTTGATTATCTCCCACCCATCCACCCTTCCCTGCCTTCCTTATGAGATTCCACACTCTGTTCCATTCTTTCATGTCTCTGGATCCATTCATCAGTTTATTTTGTTAACTGGATTGCACATATGAGTGAGATCATGTGATACTTGTCTTTCTCTGATTGACTTATTTCACTTAGTATGATGCTTTCCAGGTCCCTCCATTCTGTCTCAAAGGGTAAGAGATTCTTCTTTTTTACTGTTGTATATACCATTTATTCCACGGTATAAATGTACCAAAGCTTTTTTATCCACTCATCTACTGATGGACACTTGGGCTGTTTTACGATATTAGCTACCATTTTGTGCTGCTATAAACATAGGGGTGCATATATTCTTTCTTTATTGGTGTTTTGAAATTAGTAGAATGTATTCCCAGAAGTGGGATGGCTGGATCAAATGGCAGTTCCATACTAAAGTTTTTTTAGAAAACATATTGTTTTCCATAATGGCTGCACCAGTCTGCATTCCCAGCTGGGTCCTTCTTTGTCTCTAGTTATATAGCCTTTGTTTCAAAGTCTATTTTGTCTGGTATAAGTATTGCTACCCTAGCTTTTTGTTCTTTATTCCTATTTTCATGAAATATTCTTTTTTGACCCTTTATTTTCATTCCCTGCATGTCTTTTGAACTGAAGTAAATCTCTTGTAGATAGTATATATAAAGGTCTCCTTTTCTTATTCAATTCTCTTCTAAATGTCTTTTGATTGGATCATTTAATCCATTTGCATTAAAAGTAATTATTGATACATATGTAATCATTGCCATTTTGTTATTCATATTTTTTGTCTTTTTTCTTTTTCTTCTTAAATAAGTCCATTTAAAATTTCTTGTAATATTGGTCTGTGGGGATGAACTCCTTTGCTTTTTATTATCTGGGAAAATCTGTCTTTGGATTCTTAATTATACCTTTGCTGAATAGAATAATCTTGATTGTAGGTTCCTGTGTTTCATCTCTGAATATTTTGTGCAAATTCCTTCTGGCTTACAAAGTGTCTGTTGAGAAATCAGCTGGAAGTCTTACGGAAGCTCCCTTGTATATAACGAAATGTTTTTTTCTTGATGCTTTTAAGATTATCTCTGTTTTTAAACTTAGGCATTTTAATTATGATGTGTCTTGGTCTGGGCCTCTGGCTTCATCTTGTTGGAATTCTTTTTGTGTCCTTTGCTTTCCCTAAGTTGGGAAGTTTTCAGTCATTATTTCTTCAAGTAGATTCTTAATCTCTTGCTCTATCTTCTTGTTCTTCTGAACCCCTATGATGTAGAAATTGTTATGCTTTATGTTGTTCCAGTGTTCCCTAAACTATCCTCATTTTTGTAATTCTATTTTCTTTTTGTTGCTTTCATTGGGTATTTTCTGGTATCTTGTCTTCCAAGTCACCAATTAGATCCTCTTTTTATCTAAATTGCTACTGATTCCTTCTAGTTATTCTTTATTTTACATATTGTATTTTTCATTTCTGACTGATTCTTTTTTATGGTTTGTATGTCCTTTTTATTCTATTATCTTTTTAAGTTCTCATTGAGTTTATCTATTCTTCCCCTACATTCCTTAAGCATCCTTATAACCATTGTTTTAAACTCTGTATCTGGTAGATTGCTTGCCTCTTTTCATTATTTTTTCCCCTGGGGATTTATCCTATTCTTTCATTTGGAACATGTATGTCTCCCCCTTTTGCCTACTTCTCTGAGTTAGTTTCTGTGTATTAAATGGATCTGTTATGTCTCTCAATTTTGGTAGAGTGGCCTTATGTAGTAGTTGTCCTGTGGAGCTCAGTGATGCATTCTCCCTGATCACCTGAACTAAGTGTTTCAGGAAAGTCCTTTGTGTTATGTGAGCCTTACTGATGTAGTTGAGTTTTGATTGCTGTTAGGCTATCCATGGGTTGTGTTATCCCTCAGTCTTACTGACTATGAGGATTGTCCTTAACCACAGAGTATGAGTTATTAGGCAGAGACTAAACCCATGGTGCTTTATTTGCTCCAGTAGGTCCTTTTGCCTGCCCAGTCTCCCTTTTGGTGTGCTGATTGTTCTGATGTGGTCTGAAACCTACCACTGGGTCTATTTGTTCTGGAGCCTCTTGGGAGGGACTCCAGTGCAAGTCAATGCTATTTGTGCCTGGCTCTAAACTGCATGTTAGGAGCTACAGAGTGATTTATGGTTGGTGGCTGCTTCTTCTGGGCCTGTGTGCACATGAGAATGGCCAAGTTATTTTGAAACTGGCTTCTGCCAGTAACAAGCCAGGGCCAGGTCAGCAAAAGGACCAAGGCACCTGAGGTCCACCTCTGCCTGTAAGCTTCTTGTTAGTCTCAGTCACTGCAAAAGCCTCTTCGGTATGTAAGTTGTGTGAGTTATGTTCTCAGTGAGTCACCAGGTAGGGGCAATTGGTGTGCACCAGGATACAAATTCAAATTTGGTGCCAAGATTGGGTCTGAGGCCACTCCAGCAAAAATCTCAGGTTACAGCAAGGCCAGCTGATACTTGCAAACCATGGTGGGCCAGGGTCTCGTGAAGTCAATAGAGTGAGGACAGTAGAGTTAATCAGGCTAAAACAGATTAAGATTTGGCAGTGTGGAGGGAGAGCTTTGCAAAAGAATATTGGCACCAGTTGGGGCTCATGGGAAAAATGGCCCTTGCCCTACAGCCACAAAATTCAGGCTTTCCATGTGTATGTCTGACATCCTCTGAGTCTGCCCAGATTTTTCTAAAGCCTTCCAAGAAAGACTGCTCTAGGGACACAAACTTGGAAGGGCTGGGCCATAGGTTGTCAGAAAAGAGGGGTTAGTGTATCTCTCCAAGCTGATGCCATAGTGGTATGGCCCTGGTTGGGATGCACATTGGGAAAATCATTCTCACTTTGAAACAACACAACTCAATCTCTGTGTGTGTGTGTCATCAATAGCCCTTGAGTCTGCTCAGATCTCCTCAAAGACCTTCTAAGGAAGAGTGTACCATGGGCCCAGGGTGGCCACTGTTTGATTTTTCCACAAAGTACAAGCTTGCCGGGGCTGTGCCGGAGGTTATCAGGAAGGAAGGTCTAGTGCATCTTATCAGGCTGATTCCATATAGACGGAGTGCTCGGCCCATGAAAAAAATGGCATCTCTTAGTGGTGTGGGAGAGAGACTCAGCGCTGGAACCTTGATGACTGTCTCTCCTATCCTCTCCACAAAGCCACACAATGCAGTATCTCCCTGTATTCCCCCAATCCACTCTGAGCCACTTTCCTGACACAGCATGAGTGGTCACAAATGAGATTTTATGCATTGGCCCTTTAAGACATCACCTGGACTTCTAGCAGTCTCTTATCTCACTCTAGCAGACAGAATTCCCACCGATTTTCACAACCAGGTGTTATGTGGGCTCCTCTTTGGAGAACACAACATGGAATTAGGACCTTGTGCTCCTTAGGGGGTCCTTTGCAGTTGAGATATCCCTCTGGATTCTCAACTGCTGCACATGGATACACAGGGCCAGCCCTTTTGGAATCTCCAACCTTCCCACCAGTCTCCATGTGGCTTCTTCTGTAAATCATTGGTTATAAGAGTTTTGTTTCACTAGTCTTCCATTGGTTATTCCTGTGGGTTATTCTATAATTAGTTGTAATTATGATTTAGACCTGGGAAGAGGTATGTGTAACTTCCACCAACTCCACTGCCATCTTGGATATGGAATACATGCACTTCTTGCCCTCATTTTAAGGACCAGAAGCCTGAGGAGTTTTGACACACCTTAGAACACAGGATATTAAGTAGCTGAGCTCCTTTTTCTAATTAATAGACCAGTGCTCTTCTACCTATACTCTGTTGCATTCTGACTGTTCCTTCTGCCTATTGCCTGATCTTTCGTTGTCTGCAAGTTCTCACATGGTTGTGTCTTTGCCTTCATGGGTTCACTTCTTAAACTAATCTTCCTCCCTAGACCAGAGATTCTCAAACTTTAGAGTGCACCAAAGTCACCTGAAATGCTTGTTAAATGTGGATTTTGAGAACTCAACTCTAAGCATTTTTATGTAATGTTTTTTGATGGGAGGATGCAGGAATCTCCATTTTAACAAGTAATCCAAGTCATTATGATGCAGGGAGTCCAAAGACCACCCTTTGAGAAATGCTATTTAAGCTACTCTGAAATAAAGCTACATTCAGATAACCCTCAAAGTAAAAATTGCTGGGGGATTCTTCAGTGTAAGTGTTGTGTTGCCTTGAGTTACAGAGCTCTTACACAATGTGATTTGAGTAATGTGAAACATTCAATCAACACAGTTGTTCATTGCAATAAAATGTCAACATTTTAAGTCTTTTTTCAAAAGACTTCTTAAGAATCATTTCTCCACACACGGTCATGTTTAAAAGGAATTACAGCTGCTCCTATTTTTGTAATTCACACTTTCAAGTCTGTTTATAAATACTAAAAATGAAAAAAAATGCAGCTATAACTATATTTGCAGTTATTTAAAACAAATACATTGCCTTCAAAATTATAAGCCTGACTAGTTAAAACTAAAAAATAAAAATAAAAAAATCTATTGAATAAGAATGTATTTTTCAGCATATAAGCAATGGAAGAGATCACAAATAGAAAAATCAATAGATTTGTACTGTAGCAAAAAATTTAGAAAGCTTAAAATCCATTATTAAATAAGAAAACTTTTTAAAAGCCACAAACTGCAAAGAAATATTTGCAACAGACGTTAAAAAGGGATGATAGATTTGAAATGTTAAAAAGCTCTAAAAATCAAAAAGGGAAATAAACAAAGAACAAGAATAGAAGTAAATAAACATGAGACAATTTTAAGACCATAATGGATATATCTTTAAAATGTTCAATATTTTAAAATAGTAGGAAAAACACCATTTTTGTCAATCAAATTAAACATGTTTAAATGATTATTTGGGAGACAATTCAGTGAGATGGATAGGATCACTCACACACCAATGTGGAGTGAATAAATTGGTTCAAACTTTCTTTAAAATAATTTAAATATTGTTATTATAAATGTTTTTTTTAAAAAACACCACATAGGCAAAGTAAGTTCCTTTATAGGATTCTAGTGTAATGAAACAATCAGAAATCCAAAGTTTAAGTACAGATTTAGATTTAACATAGAAAAAATGGAATCAAACTGAATTTCCAACAATAAAAACATGTTATTTTAAATAAATAATCCATGGTTTAGTTGTATGACAAAATGTTATATAACACTTTAAAATGGTATTTTCAAATACTTAATAGTTTTTGAAAATGTTTCAGAGCTAAGGACACTTTGAAAAGCCAAGATATAGCATTTTATATATAATATTATCACAATTTAAAAATATTTTATATGCACATTAAAAGCTGTAAATACATCAAATGAAAGCAGCTATTATTTCTAGGTGTTGAGATTTTTATTCTGGTAATACTTTTCTGTACTATCAGTTCTCTACAATGACCATATGTTACTTTCATAATCAGAAAATGCAACAAATGGTATTTCAAAAGTCCCTCTGAAAGTATAACATAAAGAAGGAAAAGTTGTCAACTTAATTAATTTATAGTTTGCAAGTGAAGAGAACACTCACCACTTGTTTCTGTAATAGCCACTGGAATCCATTTATGGAATGCCAGTGACCTTATATTCTCAAGACAACTGCTTATCTGTCTCCCTAAATGAAAGAGGGGGATATGAAGTAAAGACAACAGTCTCTGAGAACAGATGCCTGAAGGGAGATAAAACAATTATCAGGATAAAGTAAAGGGAACATTTTATTAGCATTCCTTAGTCTATATTTTAATTTAAGATTCTTAGACTATAATGTTTCTCCTTATACTAAAAATCCAATACACCAATTGATCAACATAACACCATTAATATTTTTAAATGTTTTCTTAACAGAAAAGGGTTTCCTCCAAGAATTTTATATTGTATGGCTTTTCCTCGAAAAATTAAATATGGATCTGCTGTTTGATGTAGTGATCCCACTTCTAGGAATATGTCCTAAGAAACCCGAAGCACCAATCAGAAAAAATGTATGCGCCCCTATGTTCATAGCAGCATTATTTACAACTAGAGGCCTAGTGCATGAAATTCATGCATGGTCGGGGGGAGGGTAGTGTGCTCAGCCCAGCCTGCAACCACTTCAATTCTGGGACCCACTGGGATTGGGCCTAAAAGGACAGTTGGACATCTCTCTCATAATCCAGGACTGCTGGTTCCCAACCGCTTGCCTGCCTGCCTGATTGCTCCTACCACTTCTGCCTGCCAGCCTGATCACCCACTAATCACTCCCCTGCCAGCCTGATCAACACCTAACTGCTCCCCTGCCAGACCAATTGCCCCTAACTGCCCTCTCCTGCTGGCCTGGTCACACCTAACTGCCCTCCCCTGTAAGTCTGGTCACCCCTAACTCCATAACTGTCCTCCCCTGTAGGCCTGGTCAACCCTAACTGCTCTCCGCTGCTGGCCTGGTTACCCCCAACTGCCCTTCTCTGCAGGCTTGGTAGCCCCCAACTGTCCTTTTCTGCTGGCCTGGTCATCCCTAACTGCCCTTCCCTGCCAGAAATCTTGTGGCAGCCATCTTGTGTCCACATGGGGGTGGTCATTTTTGACCATATGGGGGCAGCCATCTTATATGTTCGAGTGATGGTCAATTTTTATTAGATAGGATAGCTAAGATCTGGAAACAGCCCAAGTGCCCATCAGTAGATGAATGGATTAAAAAACTGTGATACATTTAGGTATACCATGGAATACTATGCAGCAGTAAAAAAGAATATCTTACTCTTTGAGACAATATGGAGGGATGTGGAAAATATCATGCTAAATGAAATAAGTCAGTCAGAGAAAGAAAAATATCATATGATCTCACTCATACGTGGAATCTAAGTAACAAAGTCAACTGATAAACAAAGTGGATTGAGAGACTGGAAGCATGGAACAGAAGGTTAAATCTCAGTGGGAAGGCAGGGGAGGGTGGGAGGTAATGGCCTGGGGCTGAAGGAGGGGTAAGGGTAGGTTGGAGGGTCACTGGGGGGAGAGGAGGACATATGTAATACTTTTAACAATAAAGAATTATTTTTTTTAAATAATTTTACATTTTAGTCATAAGAGAAATGTCTTATTCCCCTTGTTGGAAGGTTGGGAAGGGGTTAATTTGGTTACTTGAAAGACTCAAAAGGAAGAAGACACATGCTGGGATACTTAATCCACCCCCTCAAAACCAATTTGGCTTGAGAAAATACCAAAGAATCTTAGGTATCCATATTCATTCTGCATTAATCATGTTCGATAGGCTGAAGAGATAGAGATAATTCTAGTACATTATCTGCTAGCTAAATATACACCTAGAACACAAATTACTTCATATTAAAGTCGGCTTGGAAAATGGTTACTTCTTGGTTGCTGAGCAAAGTGGGAGTCAAAGTGGGAGTCACTCCAGGTAATCTGGGAGGGAGTGAGAGCCAAGACTTTTCTCCAGCTCCATAGGAGGTCATTACTTGAGCATTCCCAAACTCAAAGCAGGAATTGGGCTTGGTGAGCTTAATTCTTTTTATTGAAAAGGAAAGGATTTCCAAGTTGATGAGCTGTATCTAACTTGTCTCACAAACTAATACACTGAGTGGTCATTGTACACATTATAATTTGAAAGCTATTTAAGGATTATACATCTAAATCTCCCTCTCACTTCTCTTAAACAGGTTGTCATGAGGCCTGATAGATCATTATTTGCCAGGATATTTACAATATTGAGATGGAGAGCAAGGAGTTAGCTAATAACCCATTAGCAGAAATGAGTCCATCTAATTCAAACCTATACTTTGGCACTTGGCAAAAGAAAGCAGAGACTGAGCGCGAACTTGGCAAGGCAGATATTGTAAGGGCTCTGTAAAGTGGGGTAAGAGAGTTATTCAAATAAAGGAAAATAATGAGTGAAAGGCCTAAAGGCAGATTTTGCCTACATTAATTCAACAGACATTTACTAAGCCAGCCCTGTGTTGGTACTGCAAATACAAGGAAAGGGGACTTCCCTTAAAGATTTCACAGTCTAGATGGGAAGATACATACAAGATTTCAAAAACATAGCCGAATCTTACATTTTAATAAAAACTTTGGCAGACATAGTCTCTTCTTTGTCTTTCACCAAACATTTATTTACTCTATTATTCCTATTCCTAAGTACGTGGGACCTAGTTAGAAAATAGGGACACAAAATCCAGTAAGGTGTAACCACTGCCCTTAAGGAGCTTCCTATATCTAGTTGGGGAAATAGACAGATCAATGATGTGCTGTCCAGTGTGTTGATTAAGAGGTGGAAGAGGGCATAGAGGGGATAAAAGGTGGTGGAAAAAATAAATAAATGAATGAAAAAATAATATGTGCCATCTAGTTGGGGAAATAGAGAAATTGATAATATGCTCCTTCAGGGCAGTGATTCTATGTTATACAATGCTTTGAATGCTAGGTATGAGATATTATCAGAGTGCAAAGATAGAACCATTATCTCTGCCTGGAGGGGCTGGAGAAGTCTCCTCCAAAGACCTGCCTTGGATTTAAAGGATGGTTAGGAATTTGTTAGGTTAAAAACAAACACGGAAGAAAACCACAGGGAGAAAGAGAGGACAAATAATGAGGTATTATTTATCAATACTATCATATGTGCTGTATTTGATCCTTCATTCAATGACAAATAATTGGGCACATGCTTTACACCTAGCATTATGTTACAGTGCCAATTCTCTTAATTTACTAATAAGGATACCAACATACAGAGAGTCTTTCCCAGAGCCACACAGATAGTAAGAGACAAATTCAAACCAAGTTCTGACTCTCTACTAAACGTGTATTTTCCATTTCACCTCCCTTCTCTGAAAAACGGGATTATATACAGTCATATTTGAGAAATGATGAAGTATCTGGTTTGTCTATAATATAAGGGAATGTGGGAGGGAGTGGGAAGTGGCAACAGAAAATCTGTGGCATGTTTCACTATTTTGCATGTTAAAGTTTACATATCTGATCATTTGCATTCAATTTTAGAAAAAAAGAAATAATTTCTTTTTTGTGCCTTTCCTAGAAGATGCTGGAGCAGGTACAATGATAACTTCCTAAGTTTTTAGAAACTTATGACACCACAATGTTGAGGCGGGGGGCGGGGGGGAGTCACAAGGAATTAAAATTGATTCTCAACAAAACAATTTTTTACTTGCAATTACTGTAAAACATCATAAATATTTATTATCTAACTTTCCAGACAATAACCAGAACTCAAGCAATGATAAGGGAACAGCTGTCTGAAGCAAATATGGAGAAGAGGACCAAACAAAACTGACAGCCTTCATGTTACTAGTACACCGTAACCATATTGTGTTTAGATTCATTTCATGTTTGTAGTCCAAAAAACCAAATTGCCCAAATCACCATATATCTTGAAAATGTACTTATCAAATTAAATCTCATTAAATGATCTGAAAATAAGTTAATAGCGTCACAAAATTTTTTAAAAAGTGTTTTGCAATAAAGACTGAATGCACACCAATAGTCATTTTATGAGATTTCTATTATGCCTTCAAGGCAGTAATTAAATGACTTATCTTAATGATCATGGAAAAGAACTGTAACCTGTACTGAGACTTAAGCTATTGGCTTTAACTTTATAGATGTTAATGTTTAAGCAAATATTTAGTTTCCGTGGAGCACAAAGCATTATCATTAATTTAATGGCTTTTACTAAGAATAACTAAAAACAGAAATGAACTGTAAGCATGATACTTTTATTTTTTGTAATTTAATATAATTGACAAAAACTACTAATACTTATGCATTTCTTTTTTTTACTTATGCATTTCTTGAATTTATATAATACTTTATCCTTTCATACACATCATACACGTTGTAAATTATGTATCAATTTCTTTTTTAGAAACTGAGTTTGTACTTCTAATTCTTTATAAAACACTGAGACATTTGGAAAAAATTATAGTACTACTGATAATCATTCAGTTAGCCCTTTGGAGGCTGAGCTGTTCCAAAACTTCAGAGAATTTCCTTTCCTCCACCAAAAAGTGGATTGATGTAAATATTAATAAATGTATTGATTCATTTTTTATTTTAAAAAATATTTTCATAAAACAGAAATGAAAGGATTCCCTAACTTCCGAAAGTAGATTAATCTCAGTTCAAAAGTAAGTAGCATGCCTAGTGTGGAAAAAGTACCTACTAACTCCACTATTATTAGTATATTTTTCACTGAATTTATGGGATGATATTGTTTAATAAAATTATATAGGTTTCAAGTGTACAATTCTATAATACAAGTATTAATTTGTTTTTGAAAACGTTTTATTGAATTTAAAATGGAAAATAAGGTGTAGAAAACACCTTAATGTTCTGAATCATTTCTGGTTTAAAAAAATGGTATATATTACTATTTTAAATGTTCCCAGACCAATTCTTTTTAATCCTCACCTAAGAATATTTTTTCCATTGGGAGAGAAGAGAGAGAAAGAGGAGGAGGAGGAGGAAAGAGGGGGAAAAAGAGGAGAGGAAGGGGAGGGGGAGGAGAGGAAGTGGGGGAGGGAGAGGAGGAGAGGAGGAGGGAAGGGGAGAGGGAGAGAGAAACATTAATATGAGAGAGACACATTAACTGGTGGTCCCCTGCACATGCCTCAACTTGGGGTGGAAAGCAAATCCATAACTGAGGTACATAACCTTGACCAGAAATGGAACATATGACACTTTGGTCTGGAAGTTAACGCTCTAACCATTGAGGAAAAACTGTCCAGGGCTCACAAACCAATTTTAAAGAAGGAAGAACTCTGGAACCGGTTCTGGTTTTGCACATATGTTCTGTGCACCTGAGGAGCTCTCACACATAATCACATGTTTCTGGGAGGTAGGATAGGGTGGTATTCATAGTTAGGTTTAAAGGAAGTACTGTCAGTACTTTCAAATCTGTTATCTATGCCTCTCTCCTTGGTGGGTTTTCTGCTCTATATATACCTTACACTGATCACAGAATTATTATATTATCACAGTATACCTTACACTGATCCAGAATTATTATGCCATTTTAATGAACAGTCCCTGCTTCAATTAAGGTTAAAAAAAATGGAAAGGATAAATAAAGCTAGAATCTATTTCTCAAACTTGAAGAAAGAGGATTTCATTGGCCTTTAACAGAAGAGAAAGAATTTTTGTAGGCTCAACAATAAGGTAAAGAAGAAAGAAGAATTAAGAAAGCAAACCAGATAAATTCCTTCTATTGTTTGGCAGGATGACCTGACAAGTGACCTCTCTGCAGACACTGAATTGTTCCTAATGATGTGAATAATTTACTCCAGCTTCTAAAGGAATAATTTAGTGACTTTTATGCTTCCTAGAATCAGAGTAAATGATTAGAAAGAAGACTCAAAGAGAAGTCTGAATAAGGGATCTTTGTCTGGTGTGATGTGTTCGGAGGCATGGAGGCATTTTCTACCAAATCTCCACAGCTGAGTCTCAGGTTTCCCTTACCTTCCTTTGTCTCCCTGTCAAGCTCTCATCTTGGATCAAGTCCTGAAAGCTTAGATTTTGCATTTCATTTGGTTAGCAGAGTTCCTGACCTTGGTCAGTTCTGGCCCTACTTTTGCTATCTAGGTGTGAGGCTTTGGAGACTCACTTATACCCGACCTGCCATTTGACCTCAGCCAAGTACCCTTTTGTTGAGTTCCCTTCTCCAGGAAACTGACAGCTGGAAGGGACTCCATCCTGGTACATGGCAGCAGTTATGGTAATGTCACTGGAATGTATCATTTTCTGACATATTTGCAAATCCACACATAGAAGGAGAATTATAATCCCCAAATGCCACATGGTAAAGTAACTTTATAGAAGGACATTGAAAAAAACAACATACAAAAGATTAGGGCAAGTCATTTCACTCCTGTGAGTCTGTTTCACTTATCTGTAATGTGAGGGAGATGATATATAATGTTCCTTCTCACACAAAAATTCTGGAATTTGTGTTACTAAATTAGTTTTAAGTTTGATGCTTCAGGAGACCTTATTATTAAATTAAATTAAAGAAAATGTCAGCCATATGCTATGGGTATTTTGCTAGCAACACATTTATTTTAGAATATATTTAACTTGCTTAAAACTATTTCCCTCCCCCAATGATTTCTGTGACCCATAATTCAGAGTTCATCAGGTAGAAGAGCAACTTGTGCTGTATTTTCTGGAAATTTTTATAAATTATGTCTCTGTCTATATCCTGCCTAGAGCATTGGTCAGCAAACCTCGGTTCTTGAGCCACATGCGGCTCTTTGTCTCCTTGAGTGTGGCTCTTCCATAAAATACCACCTGCGGGTGCGCATATACAGTGCGACTGAAACTTCGTGGCCCATGCGCAGAAGTCGGTTTTCGGCTTGGGCGAGTCTGTTTTGAAGAAGTGGAGTTAAAACACTCAAGGGGCCAAAGAGCTGCATGTGGCTCACGAGCCGCGGTTTGCTAACCACAAGCCTAGAGGATAAACTTGAAAATCTGTTGCTTTGTATTTATAACAAACAACTGGTGTCACTAAACTTTTCACTGAAATCATTCTGTAATTTAATACCCTGTGGAATATAGCCTGGAAATAGAAGACCCCTTGCTTCCAATCTTCATAGTAATAAAACAACTATATTATTAATCCTAAATGTCACCTTAAATATTACTAAAGAAAAAGATAGAATTATATTCTTCCTGCTGCCATTGGCATAAATTGCTATTACATGGATCCATTGACGTAGCCTTCAAAGTTGACAGTGCCCTTTGGTGGGAAGAAAACACTATGTGTAGACTTATGAACATAAATACATGCTATTATACACAGCTAACATTAAGTTAGGCATAAATATAAACATGTGTGATTATCAGTGAGATTTACCACCAGTGGGTCTAAACAATTTTCCATGAAAGTAAGAATAAAGGTGAAATCATCAGCAGTTTTCCCAGGCTTTATTTCTTGGGATAAAATTGTAGTGAACCTTCTTTTAAGATACTATGGTTCTACTATCAGGCCATGGAGTCAGACATGAGATGGAATTCTCGCCTCCACAGCTCACATATTACAAGCCAAATGACCTTGAGTAAAAGTTACTTATTCTTTAAGTCTTAGTTTTCTTTTCTAAAAATGGGGAGAATAATGCTTCCATTTATAAGATAGTTATCTTTCTGATTGCAATGAGTTATACAAACATGCATGATTTAATCCTTAAACCAATATCATCATAATTACTTACTTTCTAAAGGTACCCAAGAAGAAATATATATATATATATATATATATATATATATATATATATATATATATTTACTATTAGGTTTTATTTCTAACTTATCTGATTTGTTTAAAATCTTTTGCCATGTTTAAATCTCTTTTGCTGTCAATTGAAGCACTTTATCCTTTCAATGAGAGAGAAAAACAAGGAATCACGCAGGCCTTTTGACTTCTGAGTTTAGTTTGTTTCTTGCAGTACAGATCCTTTCTATGCTTGTTTTCTGCCATCACATGTCATATCCTAAGTCAATGGCTTAGGATGGTTTTCCTGTGCTAAATTGCCTAATTGTATCCATCTCTCTTTAATACCAGCTTTTTTGGAATATAATTCACTATACCATTCGGTGTTTTTTCATGTATTTGCATAGCAATGCAACCATTAACACAATCTATTTTAAAACATTTTTATGACCGATTAGAGAACCCCATACGCAGTCATTCACCTTTTTCCTCCAAATTTGCCCCCCACCCCGCGCCTAGTCAACAGCTAGTAATCTACTTTCTGTCTCAACGGATTTTCCCTTTTTGTACATTTTCCCTTTTTGTACATTCATGTCAATAGAATCATACAATATGTAGTCTTTTATAACTGGCTTCTTTCACTTACCAATGTTTTTAAAAGTTCATCCATATTGTAACACTGTCAAATTCTTTTTAAAGTCGCATTTTTCATATTCAGTAGAACTCAAATATTTATAACATTTTAAAATTTAACTATACTCTCTCTCTCTCTCTCTCTCTCTCTCTCTCACACACACACACACACACACACACACACACACACACACACTCACACACACACACACAAACACACACACACACACAGTACTCCCAAATTCACCAAAATCTGGCCTATCGTCTTTGGGAATCAAGCAAACATAATGGGCTTGACATGATTGTTTCTTTAGGAGCTTGATTAGTAGTGTGAAATTATGGATAATCTTTATGAAGTTTGAAATATGCTCTACAATTTATTCCTAAAGGTCTTCAGTATACCTTTAACAGACCCTCCTCATAAGAAACCTCCAATATTTGAAATTGGATTCTGATGAAGGTTTAGGTTGAGTATTTCCTCCAAAAGAATAACTTTAAAACCAGACACACAAAAAGGTGAAGTCAAGATATGTATGTAGGCCAGTGCACTCATCCGTGTTGCCCTGTAATTTATAGGCATGTTCATTTTTCCTCTGGAAACAAAATGTGATGCGAGCCAGTCTTACATATAATTCTGGCATAAATTGCTATTACACGGATCCATTGACTTAGCCTTTGTCAGTGGTTATATAAACATTGTATCCATCTCTCTTTATATTGGTTATATAAACATCATGGGAGGGGGGATTAATATGGCTATATCTAAAGTAACTGTCAAAATTGCTGCAACCAAAAATAAAACCTTATATAACTTGCAGTTTAATGATTATAAAACAATATTCAGAAGTCTCTTTAACCTCTAAAGTAAGTACAACAAATATTTTATTTTTAAAATGTATTAAATAGATGAGATCAAAGCAACCATCATTCCTTCTCTGCCTGATTCAGCCCAAATACCCTCATTTTTTTCAGAATTTCTATAGTATCCTTTATATATTCTATATTGAATTGTTGTCTCATTATTTCATATATATTGGTTTTGTTATTGAATTATTATTATTACACTATTAATTCCATGTATGTTAAGATCATACTTTTTCTATGTTGCTTATAATACTTAATTCAATTATGAGAACATAAGAGGCACTTCAAAGAATACTGTTGATTAATTATATATTTAACAGACAAAAACCCCTGGAAGAGACATTTTAATTTTGAATATTTCCAGTGATGACTAGTGACTTTCATTGGATCTACACAATAGAAGGTTAATGTTAATCAAATAGATCCTAATCCCAGTAAAGTTCTTTCTTTTTTCCCCCTTTTTTTAACAACTGAAACAAGTCTTGATGCACATAATGGGAAAGATCAACAGTAATATATTCATATTAGGGAATTGTAGCGCCCCATTGACCTTAATAGATAGATTTTCCAGATAGAAAATCAACAAGGAAACTGCACCCTTCAATGAGACACTAAAATTTATAAAGAACTCATACAACTCAATACCAAAGTCAAACAATCCAATTAAAAATGGGCAGAGGACCTAAATAGACATGTCTCCAAAAAGGACATACAGATGGCCACTAGACATGAAAAGATGCTCAATGTTACTAATCATCAGAGAAATACAAATTAAAACCACAATGAAATAGCACTTGACATCTGTCAGAATGGCTATCTATATATATAAAAGGCTAAGTGTCCATCTGACATATAGCTTTGATGCACAATGACCATCAGGGGGAAGACAATCAATGCAAGAGCTGCCATGATGCACACTGGCCATCTACACTAATAAAAGAGAAACATGCAAATTGATTTTACCTCCTGATGCCCACCAGCCAATCAGGAGTGTGTATGCAAATTAACCCACAAAAGATGGTAGCAGGCATGCAGGTGCGAAAAGGCTGGGTGGGGTGGAATGCCTGCTATGAGGGGGAGAGAGGGGGCGGGGGGAGCTATAGAAGCAGTGTTCCAGCTGGAACAAAGACTAAAGGCTCCCACCGGAGTGAAGATGGAAAGCGGTGACCAGAGTGAATGCCTGGGTCCTGGGTACCTGAGGAAAAACTGTGCCAGCAGCCAGGGGAAGGAAGGCCTATTGCACAAATCTTCATGCAACAGACCTCTAGTTTAAAAATAAACAGCACCGCAGATTTGGCACCGAAAAACCAACACTTGGCTTCCCCCAAATGGGACACAGGCCCCACCACCAGCCCGGAGTGACACACCACCAAATTGCAGACAACACTGCCAAGACCTCATGGTGCAAAATTCAGCCCACAGCCCAGCCCAGCCTTGAACCGGTATCTGTGGGTGCCAGGTAATAACGTCATGTAGCAATGCCCAGTTTCCTCTCCCTAGGGACTAGCCTCCTTGCAGTTTCTTCAGCCTAGAAACATGACTTGCTTTATAGTCAGGTGCAAACATTTTATACGTTAACCAAATGTCTGTAAAGCATTTTCACGTGCTTCATCTCATTTGATCCTCACAGAAGTTCTAGAGTACCGGTAGGTAGATAGGAGACTTGGTAGAATCCTATTTTCTGTTCATTAGCCAGAAAACAAAGATTTAGAAAGCTTAGAAACTTGACCTTACAGAAAAGAAGAAATGGTGGACCTTGAAAATGACATCAGGTTTTCTCACTGCACAGAATATAGTCAAACACTGCTGCAGTTAAATATTTTACCCTTTGTTCTCCCTGCATAATCTACAATAATAATCTGCTGCATGTTGATATTTATTGATGTGTTGCTGACAATTACCTAAAAGAGAAGTTGGGGTGCTTAAATGGGCTGGAAAAAGTTTAGCTAAATCAGAAAGCAGGTCTAATTAAGCAAGATTTATATATATATATATATATATATATATATATATATATATATATATGGCTAAGTTGACTCGCCCATGCGCAATACATATAAAGCTCTCGCTGGCGCCACACACATGTATTTCAACCTGTCATTGTCAATCGTGAATTTGGTTGACACTTCTATTATAGAGAAAGGGCGATAGCAATATTAAAATATTTCTTCTAATTAATTTCCTTTCAATGTTCATGAACCTGTGCACCAGGACACTAATCATCAATACAACAAACAAGCTTTGGTGAGAATGTGGACAAAAAGGAACCCCCGTGTACTGTTAGTGGGAATGCAGATTGGTGCAGCCACTATGGAAAAGTGTATGGAAGGTCTTCAAAAAAATTAAAAATGGAAATGCCTCATGACCCAGCTATTCCACTTCTGTGCGTATATCTGAAGAAACCTAAAACACTAATTCGAAAAAATATATGCACTCCTATGTTCATTGTAGGGTTATTTATGATAGCCAAGTCATGGAAATAACCCAAGTGCCCATCAATAGACAATTAAATAACAAAGTGTGGTACAGCCTAGATTGTTTTGCTCAGTGGATAGAGCATCGGCCTACAGAATGAAGGCTGCAGGTTCAATTCTGGTAAAGGCCACATGCCCTGGTTGTAGGCTCCATCCCCAGTAGTGGGAGGGGATGTGCAGGAGGCAGCTGATCAATGATTCTCTCTCGTCATTGATGTTTCTTTCTCTCTCTCTCCCTCTTCCTTCCTCTCTGAAATCAATAAAAAACATATATTTTTTTAAAGTGTCGTATATGTATACAATAAAATATTACTTTGTCACAAAAAAAGAATGAAGTCTTACCATTACGACAGCCTGGATATACCTAGAGAGTATTATGCTGAATAAGTCAGTCACAGAAAGATAAATACCATATGATTTCACTTATACTGGTATGTGGAATCTAATGAATAATATAAATGAACAAACAAAACAGAAACAGTCTCATAGAAAACAAACTGATGGTTGCTGGAAGGGTAGAGAGGTAAGGGACTGGGTAAAAAAGTTGAAGGAATTGAGAAATACAGATTTGTAATTACAAACTAGTCATGGGGATGTAAAGTACTGCATAGGGAATATAGTCAATAATATTGTTCAAAGTATGTATGGTGCCAGATGGACACTGGAAATACCAGAAGGAGCACTTTAATTGTCTTACCATTGTGCTGTACACCTGAAATTAATACAAAATAATATTTAATATGAACTGTAGTTTTTAAAATAATAAATAATAAATGATATTCAAATGACACTATAAATAATCACATGAATATTTAAATAAGGATCCATTTTAGAGCCAGGGCCAAAAAGAGAGATGGTAGTGCTACCACTTGGGCACCCTGCAGCTTTGAAACTATGGACCAGTGCACTTCCATTAAAATTACATTTCTTGACAAAAAATTCTGACTGAATTATGGCATCCTAATTGTTAGTGATGAATGAAGATTGTCATTAAAGTTTTTATATAAGCTTTTTTGAACAATAAACAAGAAAGCATAAATAGCATATGTATAGGATTCTTAATGCTTTGACTTATTCTAAATTCTATTTGAAAAATAAACTAAAATAGAATATTATATATATATATATATATATATATATATATATATATATCCAATTTTGAAAACTTAGCTTTCAGAGTCCCTTCATGCTAAGTCTGTAAATTTAAATTTAAAAGCAGCCGAAACCGGTTTGGCTCAGTGGTGGAAGCTCCTTACTGGTGACTTACAGGCACCATAAAGGATAGAAAACTGAAATACCATATCTAGTGTATCTAGAAATTTTGTGTAAAGAATTACAGAAACTATATCGTGGGCCAATTATTGAAAACCTGTAATCTCGTGGGGTTTTTTTTTTTTTTTGGAGTCTATTGTAAATGTGCATGGCATTGTAGTTAACCTCGCACCATCATGTTGAAATCTGTATTGTTGAAACTAGTATTTTTGTGCTCACCAAACCTGACCCAGTACAAAATCTGTCACAACAGAAATGAAATGTTTCTGAAAGCATGATTGCCCTCTCATTTCTTTTTCACCTTCCTGTGCCTTTCATGAGGTTTTCCAGTTGGTTAATCATTAATTAATATTTAACAAGACTTTTTCCCAGTGCCAAGCCCTTCTCTGCTTGTCTCGCTTTTAGGCCTTATATGAACTGCTCCACTCTTTCCGGTTTAAGAAGTCCTGACCCTGACTACGAGTTAATGTCTCTAAAGAAATTAATAACAGCAAATGAAGTGGGGGGTCCTTTATAAGAGAATTCAGTTTTTTCAGGCATTTTTCCTGAAATGCATGTAAAATGGGATGTAATTGAACCAATTTGAAATTCATTTTGAAAATTTCCAAGCACTCATTTCTTAAACAAAATGGTTCCTACTGGAACAGGAAAGATTTTATTTAGACGTTGTCCTGTACAGCTGTCTCACAAGTCAGTCTCTAGACCTTACTGGAGAATCCCTCATACTCTGGCCCTGTGGACTTGTGGTGAGTCAAAGGATCAAAATGCAGATAAGGAGGGGACGCCTCTGCACGTGTTAATAAAAGAGGTCAGCTATGGCTTGGAGGCAATCTCGTGAGCTAAAAGAAGGAAAGGTATTCTGGGAACAGGAACCTGTGTCCAAGTTTTCTCTGGTGAAAGGAGACAGATGAGAATTGATGTCCATTTCTAGTCAAAGAAGTGGAAGCACTTTAGTTCTACCACCCCTTCCCACCCACCTCTTTCTGCATGGACATATATACCAGACAGGTGATTTTGGTGAACAGTTTACACTTGAGAACCCCGTCCTCTCCATAATTTGCTCCCCAGACCTCCTAAGGAAAGGGAGAATTGCTGAGGTTTTCCCTCTGAGCTGCTCCGCACCTGGGCTGACGGAAGCCACTAAAACTACCAGAAAGTCCCTTCCCATACTGACATTCTCTTCAAGATTTCTGGGAGAAACTGTACCCTCCATAGACTTAAATAGGGGTTTGGTGGCATTCAAACTCTCATTCCCGACATTCCCATCTTTTCATTTATTCCTCAAGAATTTTTTGAACAGTGTGGACTTTTGTAATCTTATAATCAGGGAGAAGGAGAAGCAGGCGCGGGGGACCAATCTCAGATCCCAGCCGCACGGCTCCCGTCCCCATCCCTCCCGGCGCCGGTCTCCACCCAGCTGATGTGACAGGCTCGTGGCCCAATCGGCTTCCTGGTTCCCAGGCCGCCTGCAAGCACCACCCGAACCAATAGCGATGGCCCAGGGGCGGAGGGGCTGGCTGGAGGGGAGGGAGTGCTGGCTTTAGAACCGCAGCCGCAAAGATTCCGAGAGGCAGAAGTTGTCTGAGCGCGTCGGTAAGAGGCGGTCGGGCCAGATCCGGTACTCTGCGACTTTGGGTAAGTGCATCGTCGGCACCGGAGGGCACCAGGACAGGGGGTGTGCCAGGGCGTTGGCTCGAGTGGGTCCTGGTAGAGCATCTCCCGGAACCTCAGTAAGAACGTGCCTCGCCCGGGGGGCGGGGAACAGAGGGCAGAAGGGGGGGAGGCGGCAAAAATCTCTTTTCTAGCCCTATGGTGCCAAGGCGTTCATTACCGTCAGGGGAGGGTGGGAGTGACAGTGTTCTCCTAGACCAGCACCCTCCGCAAGCACGTTTTATGTTCTTCACTGTAGAGAAGGTTCTTTCCCAGTAGTTGCTCGACTTGTTGCCAACCTTGAGCTGGAGTCCCTGACGCCAACACTTGCCCTTCTTCCCTAGCGTGGCCATGGCCCCGAAGTGGAAGTCAAGCTCCTAACTTCCCTCTGCGTCCTTCTCCAGCTATTGCCACCAACCAGCACCCCCCCCTCACCCCCGCCCCGCTCCGGATTCAGGAAATCCTGGAGCCCACAGCCCGCGACGCCTCCGCCCGCCGCCCCCCCTCACCCGCCTCGGGTGACCTCGCGGGCTCGCGCCGCCCCTGGGCGCTTAGGGGTACCGCGTCCCCTGGAGGGGACGAGGCTCCTGTGGCCCGGCGTCCCGTCCGCCTGCTTCCCCTGCCCTTAGCGAAAGCATTGTGATCGCACCGCGTCTCCCTATGAGTAAGCACTTTTTCCCTTCCAGTAGCCCAACGTCTCCCAAGCCTTCGGGGCAGTACCCTTCTGTTCTCTCCCCCGGACCCCCACCGCCCGTCGGCTCCCTCCCACAGCTCCCCTGGCTCTGTAGCCCGAGCGCGCGGCTGGGACAGAGGCAGCCAGGACCTCTCCAGGTGCTCTGGAAGGCACAGCCCTAGAGACTACGGGAGGGGGGTACTACCCCACTCCCCCAATCAGGTGCAGTTGCCGGTATTTACTTTTCTCCACCCGCTATCCTGAAGCGCTCTAATGAGAGGCTGGGGGACTCCGACCACCCCCTTGCCCCGGCTTCTCGCCAATTCCAAAGTTGCCGCAGCCGCTGCTGCTCTGGCTCTCCTTTGCGGGCGGCTCCTTTGGCCTCACTCCAGGGCAGGAGATGATCCCAGCCCGGAAAATGGAGTAGGGTTAATGCCGTACACGGCGCTTCTTGCTCCTCACCTGCTGTATATTACATCCCTACTGCTGCAGAAGGTTGAACTTAGAACTAACTAACTGGGTTGGCGAGCCTTGCCTTTTAGGATCAGATAGACAGGCTGGTCTGGGTGCCTGGCCTGCTGACGGATGGGGGATGGGGAAGAGAGCCTGACTGGCCACACCATAGGTAGAAAACGTAGGTGAAGTTAAAAACTAGTAGAGGTAAGCACTACTCCACTTAGTTGGATGTTACAATGTGATTGGAAGCCTAAGTTTGATCCTGGAGATGCAATTCACAGCGAATTCCAACGAAGTGGTACGAGTCCCACACATGCCAGTAGCCATCACGTGCCCAGAGTCTGATACCCCTAGGGTAATGGTCACATGACTTCTTTTGACTTTAAGATTGGAATGTAATGGCTGAAGCCCGAATTCCAAAAACTACAGCCTCAAAAAAGGGAAGGGGAGTATGAACTAGAGTTTCTACTCAAGGGAATTCTACTTGAATTTGAATGAGGGGCACAGAGAGGGAATTTAGTGGTCAGATTTTACCCAAAATAAAAACAGGAAAGGTTTTTTAAATAAGGGTTTGAGATATGTTTGTGCTGGGATATATTCCCCCCTCCCCCATGAGCCTTCAATCTAGTGATGGCTTTTCTAAATTTTAAAAAATTTCTTTTTTTTTAATATTTTAAAATTGATATTTTACAGAGAGGAAGGGAGAGAGATAGAGAGCTAGAAACATCGACCAGCTGCCTCTTGCACACCCCCTACTGGGGATGTGCCCGCAGCCCAGGTACATGCCCTAGACCGGAATAGAACCTGGGACCCTTCAGTCCACAGACCGAGGCTCTACCACTGAGCCAAACCAGTTTCGGCGAAATTTTTAAAAATTTCTAATTATTTTCTAGGAAAATTGTTATTTTATCCATACCCTATTTCATCTCCAACTGATGGATTTTAAGCTATATCTTCTAAGATAATGTTAAAAAATAAGGCTTTGTCTATATTCCTGGATCTGGCCTATATTCTAATTGTAGTGTTCTATTTGAAGGTGGTGTATATTGATTATCTCTTGACTACAATTAACCAACAGTTGGTTGCCAGAGAGAAGGGATTTGGGGGGCTGGGAGGAAAAGGGGAGGGGAATGAGAAATACAGATTAGTAATTACAAAATAGTCAGGAGGATGTAAAATACAGCAAAGGGGATATTATCATTAATTTTGTAATAACTATATATGGTGTCAAGTGGGTACTGGAAATATTGGGGGAGAGCACTTTGTAAAGTATATGGTTGTCTAACCACTATGCTGTATACTTGAAACTAATACAGAATAATATTGAATGTAAAGTGTAATTGAAAAATAAAAACCAATTAAAGAAAAAATTAACCAGTTCTTTCTGCTTTGGAATTAATTGAATCAGAAATCAGGAACAGCCCCAGCTGTTTTGGCTCAGATGATAGAGCTTCAGCCTGCCTACTGAAGGGTCCCGGGTTCCATTCCAGTCAAGGGCACATGCTTGGGTTGCGGGCTCAATCCCCAGTGGCAGGGAGGGGTGTAGAAGGCAACCAACAATAATTATTTTTCATCATTGATGTCTCTCTCTCCCTCTCCTGTCTGAAATCAATATATATATATATATATATATGGAAGGATTTCACTTTCAAAAAAAAAAAGAAATCAGGGACAAAAACAGTGGACACAAAATTTGACGAGTTGATCTGGTTGGGTCTTTGCCTGTCAAAAGTTTGGTAGAATAATGAGAGGGTACTGAAACAACTCCCATCTTGACCAACACCCGCCCTTGCGGCCCAAATTATGGTTGCTGAAATACGTGGCAGTTTTGGTGTTCAGATTATATATTGCAGAGTATAAAAATGGGCAGAGGAATCTCTGAGGTCATGAGTTTAAAAGCTTTACTTATTCACAAAAATGGATGCAGCGTTGAAAACAACTAGGGCAGCTAAAAATGAAACTGGGAACATTAAGAAATTTTGGCCTTGTATGCATTAGCCAAAAACCCTTTGTCCACTGCAGCAACCTCTGAGTGACTCCAGCACTTCATTTTCCTGCTGCGCTTGGGTTTCTGAGCCTAAAAACTAGAATTACTTTAAACACATAGTTCTCACCCCAGGGGCTAGCCTTGGGGCACACATTAGCTGGAAATGGGTTTAAAATGCACCTGCAGTTACTGGAGTTAACTGTACTAATAGATAACTACGCTTTCCCACCAGTGGAAGTGAGATGACAATATAATTTTAAATTGAATTTTTAAAAATAATTATTGATTGATTTTAGAGGAAGACATCGATTTGATGTTCCACTTCGTTATGCATTCATTGGTTGTTTCCCTATCAAACCTGCAACTTTGGCAGATAGGGATAACACTCTAACCAACTGAGCTACCTGGCCAGGGCTCTAGATTGAGCTTCTAAAAAATATTTAACCTCAAAAAGGACAGTACAGCCTGGCTGGTGCGGCTCAGCGGTTGAGCACCAAACCAGGAACTGAGAGGGAAGATAATTTGGCTATGGTGCTTGAGCACTGAAGTGATTATTTTTGGTGAAACTGACAGGGAAAAGGAAAAAAGTCCAATTGCCATTCATTATTCCATATTCTGTCTTAGGCATTATTTCTACTTGCTTTTCCAAGGAATTTACTGACATAATATTCTTAGCACATATGACGAATTCATGAATTTGCTATTGTGTTTGATATAGCATAATCTAGGTGGAATGTGTGTTAAACTGTTTGTTTTTGCTTATTTAGTACAGATTCCAAAAGTAGCTGGTATAAAATTACAAGTGAACATCTATCTATACATGACAACCTGGATATCTGTTTTTAGAATTATTTTGTACTGGCTCATATGGTAATTTCTTTTTTGGTGAAAAGTAATCCAGGGGGTGGAAAATTTGACCTGTGAAAATAATAAAACTCCATTTAGAAGAAAACAGCTAGATCATGTTCTGAGTCTGTATAAATTATTCTAAGGAGTGATGTAACATGTAACGTATGTTCAATGTGTTGGAAGTTTCAAAAGCTTTTTGGATACATTTCACTGTTGGAAGCTCTTTTAGACACAGTGGTCACGACTAGCTGTTTTTAGCTATGAGAGAACTTTAGTTAAAGTTATGGCTTGGCTAATCATGAAATGTCAGCCTCAGGAAAAGATGGGATAATACTTGAGCGGTCTTGTAGGTAGTTATGGAGGTGAGGCAGTTTCAAAACATTCAATATGTTTAATATTGAATTTGCTTTATTTTTAGCACTTGAAGGACAAATATTACTGAGTATAAACTGCTTTAGGGATAAAAAAAAACATTGCTGGTTAAATGAAAATGAAAATAATAGTGGGGAAGTATGTGGGAATTGGCTTCAGAAGAACTGGATTCTAGACATGGCTCTGCCACTGACTCATAGTTTGACCTTGAGAAAGTCACTTAAAATTATTATATATATATATTTTTTTTAAATATATTTTATTGATTTTTTACAGAGAGGAAGAGAGAGGGATAGAGAGTTAGAAACATCGATGAGAGAGAATCATCGATCAACTGCCTCCTGCTCACACCCGCACTGGGGATGTGCCCGCAATCAAGGTACATGCCCTTGACCAAAATCTATTTTTTTTATTTGACTAAAATTATTATATTTATAACTAACATTGAGTACACACATGTGCTAGACACCATGACTTTTCTCATTTATGAAATGAGGGCATAGCTCAAGGATTTTTGTTTCCTGGATTTTTTTTTCCAAATAGTTATAGCCTGGCTTATTTTAGTTATATTTATCAGTTGAATTTTCAACTTTCAATGCAACTTTATTGAACAACAAGTTAAATAACTTGTTGGCAAGTTGATGATCACCACTGGCTTATTCCAGGAATAATGTTAGTTCTTTAAAATATAGAGGTACCTTTTATATCATTTCTTAACAAGGATTTTTGGCACATTAAAGCAACTGATTTTATATTATGAGAAAACTTAATTTTTCCTACCAGTGTAGGAATTTGTTTGATAGAAAGGAGATAGTGTTGTTAATTGAAAAAGGCATTGAGTGTGGAATCCAGGGCCTTTTAGTCCTCTACAGTTTGGACAGATATCCCATCTTAAGTAAATCTTGGAAGTTCTCTGTTCATATCTGGATTTTACTTTATTTGTTAGCCATCTGTTCCCAATCTATGTATTTCACAGGCATGCTGAAAGGATAAGTGAGCTATGTAAGCCTTGGCTCTTCAGCAGACAGGTGCTATTTAAATTCAAAGTACTGTAGTAGTATATCATAGAAACACTAGAGCTTTAATAAGAGTTTATAGAAATGGTAGAGTTCTCATCACTTGAGTCTTGCCACATTTGTACTTGTCTGTAAAAGTTCTCCAGCCATCCAATTTCATGAGCAAAGGAGAAATAAAGCCAGACATATTATAATGAAAAATAAGAGAAATGGTTGATAACAAGAGAATAAAAACCTATACGTAATACTTTCTTATATTTTTATCCCCTCTACTGTGCCAAGTAGCCTGTGAAAGCCATTAATGTGGTGGTAGCTTTCACAGGCTACCACAGGTGACAGACCTTTCTCAAGGACTACTGAACAGTGTTTTGATGTTCATTATTAATCATTACAGAATCTGTTGGCTAATCATGCTTCCTTAGTTTTGTGATTGCCTGTAATAGGAGGTTTTGTGTAAAATTGCTCATGAAAAATCAAGTATTTCTCCTTATAATCGGGAGGAGATCATGCAAGTATGCAAACGCACATAATGAAGATACTTTGTATATTTAAGGCTCTGTGCCATCATTAACACAGAAAAGGTGAAAAGTTAATATAAATCTTCACTTGAAAAACAAACGTGTTGGGCTAAATGGGTCATTGTCTTTCTTTTTATAGATGGGCCGTTTTCACCCATTACCCTCAAATCTGTTAATTTGGAATTAATTTTTAATGCTTATTATAATTTTGCCAATTATATGGTGTTCTTTAACTGTTGTTCTTTTGAGTTATCCATTTTTTCTTTTAATTAAAATTATGTTTGATGACATCTGTTAAAATACCACTTGTAAAGTGATAGTAGTTAATTAAAATGAAAATAAGTTAGAAAAAATAAAATTTTTTAAAAATGAAATAAGCAGGAAGCCCTGGGTTAAAGGACTTTTAAAATAACCTGGTATGATAGGACTAGTTCTGAAAAACAGCTTCATTTTTGCTAACAGAAATCTTTTTTTTTTTTTTTTTAGTCAAAGCTCTGATTTCTACCATCTCTGGTTTAAAATATTGATAGCAAATTTTTTATCTTCACTGAAAATATAACTGAGTCTCTTAAAATGTTATATATATTTATTTAGAAAGTTTTTACTTTCTTTTAAAGTTTTTCATTTTTTAAATATGTTTTTTATTCATTTCAGAGAGAGGAAGGGAGAGGAACAGAGATAGAAACATCAGTGGTGAGATAGAATCATTGATAGGTTGCCTCCTGCACACCCTGGACTCGGGATTGAACCAGCAACCTGGGCATGTGTTCTGACCAGGAATCGAACCCTGACCTCCTGGTTCATGGGCCAACTCTCAACCATTGATCCACACTGGCTAAGCTAAAGTTTTTACTTTCTATAAAATAAAATTTGTGGGGTAATATCATAGCTTTGAATATTGATATTATTGTGTTCTATATTATATGCTCTGATTACATAGTTTGGACTCAGGCATTTAAAAATATATTTTATTGATTTTAGAGAGGGAGGCAGAGAGAGATAGAAACATCAATGATGAGAATCATAGATTCTGCCTCCTGCAAGTCCCCTGCTGGGGATTGAGCCCACAACCCAGGCATCTGCCCCAACCTCAGGAATCTAGGCATCAAACTCCTGGTTCTCAGGTTGAAACTCAACCACTGAGCCACACCAGCTAGGCCAGGTTGACATTTTCATTTTTTAAAATTTCTTTATTTGATTAAGGTGTTACATATGTGTCCTTATTTCCCCATTACCCCCTATCTCCTCTACTCCTGCCCACACCCCCCTGTTGTCTGTGTCTATTGGTTAGGCTTATATACATGCATACAAGTCCTTTGGTTGATCTCTCCCCCTTACCTCCACCCTCCCCTACCTTCCCTCTGAGGTTTGATGGTCTAATCCATGTTTCTCTGTCTCTGTCTCTGGATCTGTTTTTGTTTTCTTATTCACACTGAATGATACCTTGTCTTTCAGAGATGAGTATAATTTTTAAGCTTTCCCTCCATATTTCTTAACTTACTTACACATTTTCCTTTGCCATTTCTTAAAGTCCTTTTTAGTATTTTGGAACTTATATTTCAGGTCAGGGAGAATTACCATTATAGACTGAACAGTGTTTTCTCAGAGGTGAAAATGACAGGAAATGGTTCTTGGGGTATATTCTGTTGCTATAAAAGTCAGTATGTATGATTTAGTCATCTAAAGGTTACTAAAGTAAACTAAGACACTGGAAAAGTGTCCTAAGTGGTGCATACTTAAGATGTTTTTAAACACTTCACTTTGGATTAAAATCATACAAGGCCATTATAAAAATCTTAAAAGAAAAACGTAACAGGGTTTATAAATAAAAAAATTTAAATTACTCAAAATTGTACCACCTACCACTTCTTTATATATTTTATCTATTTCCTGTGTCTAGAGAAAGTTAGATATTTTTATAATTGGGATCATATGGCACATACAGTTTTTTCCCATTCTCTCACTTACTGCATTCTTAACATGTTTTCATGTAATCAAATATTTTTTAAAGTTTACAATCACTGAATAGCAGTCTATATAATGTATATTTCATAATCTTTTTTTTTTTTACTAATTCCAGATTGTTGGACATTTATGTTATTTTCAATCTTATAGCAAGGGCTTCAGGGAACTTCCTTGGGCAAGAACCATTTTGGGACTGATTATTTCTTTGAGATAAATACATAGAAATTGCAAGAAGTTTTGTTTTTAAACATGAATTCCTTTGACAATCTCTGGAAGTTAAACATTGGCTTAAGCAAAAAGAGCCTTGATCACAAACAGTGGCACTAAAAATATATATATATTTTTAAGCCATTCTTTATATAGCCTGTCATACTGACCAAACTGGACCTGGTTTAGGTAAAATATATGTCTTAGAAATATTTTGGTTTCCTCTGATCTAGTTAACAGGTGCAAAGCAGGATGAAGTAGAATCCTGTGCGGTATACAATCATAGGAAGTTCTATTTTTTGAAATGTAGCTCTTAGTGGAGGAAGGGAGACAGGTTTGTTTTTCAGTCGCCTGTAGATTTCAGGTTGCAATAAAACTTGGTTCAAGTATATGGAGCTTAGCCCAGCCAGCATGGCCTAGTGGTTGAGTGTGGACCTATGAACCAGGAGGTCACCAGTTTGATTCCTCAGGGCTTCATCCCCAGTGGCGGGGAACGTGCAGGAGGCAGCCAATCAATGATTCTATCTCATCATTTATGTTTCTATCTCTCCCTCTCCCTGTCTAAATTCAATAAAAATATTCATTTTTTAAAAGCATACAGAGCTTATTTGTGATAATAAACCTTCAGTATTCTACAGAAACTTTTCATCCTGCAGTTGGTTAAACAACTGTTTGTTGATAGGCTTCTTTAATCTCAAGCTATTGGTCTCTTGCCATCACTCAACAAACTAAAACTTTTATTTCATTCAGGTTGCTTAAATAATATTATTAATCAAAAATTCAATTGTGAAAATTATGATGCTGTCACTTACTTTGTACCTAGTTTAGTATATGGTGACTCCCCAAATTACAAACACGTGTATTAAATATTTTGTTTATTCCGATGATTCCTTGTACATTGCATATGCATCTCTAAACTTGCTGCTTCACAGACCTGTCCTGACATTTTTCTCCTCCCTGCACTTCAGCAGTCTCACTGAGGACCATGTTGGAAGGTTTGTTTGACCTGACAACTCTCTCTAACCACCTCCTTTTGTCTTTTCTGGGGTGTCATATACATACTATATTTCATAGTCAGAATGGATTTTAGCATAAAATGGCTTTGTTATTTTATATCCCTGTGACATTGTGGAAGTCCTTTTAAGTCCTCCAAATGTCAATTTCTCCATTTATAAAATGAGGATACCTCTTGTCACATTGTTGGCCTTAGAATCAAATGAGAACATTTATAAGGAAACTAACATATTTGTATGTACTTAATAAATATTCCCATTTACCAATCAGTTAATGTTGCCTTAGATATGATCTTTGTTAGGTGTGTACATCTATCTACCTACTTCTTCATTGTTCTCTTAATTGAAACCCCTTTTCCTTAAGTGTCACTATATAAGATAAATAAGATGGTTTATTTTTTCTGTTTTATAATGGCATTGTGAAAGTACTGCTTTCAATTGCTTTTCATTATGAATGTGAAGGATTTTTAACAAAGTTCCAGGTTGGCTTACCTCAGAAAGCTGATTACTATTTAATTTATTCTTTTGTGAAGACATGCCATCCCATAATCTATACAACTAGTCCTCAAAAGAAAATTGGAAATATGACTCTTTTAATACATTGGAGATACCATTATAAGTTCATGGTTATTAACAAATATAACTTAGATCAGGATGAAAAGTAATACTTTTGGGGGGAGGAAAAATGCTTTAAGTTCTTCAGTGTTTCAACAATAGTAGAAATCATGAAAATGTGAATGTTAGAAAGTTTACCTTTAAAAAAATGGGAGAAAAGATAAAAGAAATTAGAAAAAACATAAAAATGCTGGAGATGGCAGAAGGTAATAAATTAAATTAATAGTTTTCCAAGATGACATGTAGCCTTTAGAAATGGATGATTCCAAAACATATTAATCACAAATTTATGATGCCCATTATTTCTTCCAGTGGAAGTTTTCAAAGAGAAAAACCAGGAAATGATAAAGAACATTGGCACATTCAAGAAATATTTTTGGGGAGCGGGGGGCTAATCGGGGAAAAAGGAGAGATAAGTAAAGCTTTAGAAAATAAATTTTAAAAATATTTTGAATAGTTTGTGGGTCTCTGGGTTTACAGCTATAGTGAAATCATTTTTTCTTTTTTTGCAAGTGTTTGTGAATACCATATTTGCCTGCGTATAAGACGATTTTTTGGCCCTGAAAAATACATATTTGCCGGCGTATAAGACGACTGGGCGTATAAGAAGACCCCCTAACATTTCCACTAAAAATACAGAGTTTGTTATATACTCGCCGTATAAGACTACCCCCCACTTGGAGGCATATTTTTCAGGGCCAAAAAATCGTCTTATACGCCGGCAAATACGGTAATTAAAATTTAATTTTTGTATTATAGTAATTTAAAAACAAGTATAGCCAAGTTATCATTAAATGTAGATAGTAAAATAGGTTTACGTGTTTAAATATATAAACTAACCCATGTATTTGGTGTCATGTGCTAAATCCAAATATTCTAGCATTAGTTGGACCTCTGTGGGAGGGGGACAACTAAAGCCCTAGCCACTGTTTTCTCAGTGGTTAAGAGTGTCACCATGTGCACCAAACGGTCGTGGGTTCGATTCCCAGTCAGGACACATATCTGGGTTGTAGGTTCAATCCCCGGTTGAGGCATATGCATGAGGCAACCAATCGACATTTCTCTCTCACACCGATTTTCTCTCTCCCTCTCTCTTCCTCTCTCTCTAGAATCAATGAAAAACATATGGGAGAATTAAAAAACAAACTAGAATATATTCATAAGGGCTAGCAGAAGGGGGAGAACTTTCCTAACCACAGAAAATTTCTGTAAAACCAAGCAGAAGGCTGATATGTCAAATCAAGTACCTTGAAATATGTATTATGTAAAAGAAAGCTTGTAAGCCATTTATAAATAGATGGAAAAAATTAAAATATTACCAAAGTTCTCAAGTATATACTGAGAAAGTACAAACTGCAAATGGAGTAATAGTTAGCCAAGGATAGAAATACAGACAATACCTTAGTCTGTGGAATGATTTCATCCATTCAACTAAATAAAAGTTTAATGAAGTTGGTTACGTGCTAGAGCTACAAAGATCGATGATACTTCTGCAATCTAGTAAAAGAGAAAAACACAAAAGTAATGTTTGATTTCATGAAACCTAAAAATATCCTCATTTGCAGAAAATGAACTTAAATATGGCCTCTTTTCTTTTTTTCCCCCTGCTCACTGTCTAACACCCACGCTCACACCACACACACTCCTTCACACGCTCTCACCGCCTCTTTTCTGAACATAAAATAATTTCTAAATTTAAACCTTGTGCCAACAAAGACATTCATTTATAACCCAATATAATCAAATCTAAACTAAGAACAAATCAAGTTTAAACATTGTTATTTCTTTGCAATAATTATCGCATCCTAAAAAAGTGCCCACAATGAGTTAAATTTACTTAAATAGAACATTGCTCAGCCTATAAATGAAGGTCAGCAGACACCAGTGTCTTGGAATAAAATAGCCCTTTGGCAAGAAAATGAGCCACACCCCACTTCGTTTTTACAAAAATAAAATTCTTTCCAGTTTTACTAAATTGTAAATGTGTGCTCAGCATGTACTTCTGCAGTAGTTGGTTCTGCAGCTGTGGAAATATCCATGTATGCAGAAGCTCTTAAAAACATTGACTCACCATTGACTTGTACATGTAGCTCTCATATTTTCTGTAGTACAGTATTCTGTTATATCTGACTCACAGATAACAGTAAGTAACTACAGGTCTAGCTATACTTTAATCTCCTGCCTTAAACTTCTTGAATGTTACAGAATTTAAAATGAGCAGGAAAACCCAGGATTCCAAATCTGGTCACAATACATAATGATGCAAACCTATAAGAAGACAAAGCAAAGCAAGTGCCTTCCTTGGTTTTCTTTCTCTTTTAATTATTTTAAAAGGATGGTCATGGATTGCACCTTATTGTAATAACTGCTTGACTTTAAAATTAAAGAGGAAATTGGGACATATTAGTATTTTTTCACTTAAAATTTTTTCACTTATAATTTAAAAAAAAATTTATTCTCAATTACAGTTAACATTCAATATTGTATTAGTTTCACCCGTTCAACATAGTAGTTAGACATTTATATAACTCACAAAATGATTCCATACATCTTTCACCCACCTGACACCATGTACAATTGGTACAACATTATTGATTAAAATCCTTAAACTGTATTTTACACCCCCATAACCAGTTTGTACTTCTTATAATACCTTCACTGTTTTCATCCAGTCACCAAAGCCTCCTTTCATCTGGCAACCATCATTTCGTTCTCTGCATCTATGAAGTTGTTTTAGTCTTGCTTGTTCATTTATTTTGTTTTTTAAATTACAGATATTAGGTGATGGTATTGGTCTTTCTCTGTCTGACTAATTCCACTTAGCATAATATCTGCTAGGTCCATCCATGCTGTCACAAATGGTAAGATTATATTCTTTTTTTATGGCCAAGTAATATTTCTGTATTATACTTTCAAGTATCATACACACACACACACACACACACACACACACACACACACACGTGGCCTGGTGCACAAAATTAGTGCATGAAGTGGGGGTTGGGGGATTCCCTCAGCCCAGCCTGCACCCTCTCCAATTGGTGACCTCTTGGGATTGGGCCTAAACCAGCAGTCAGATATCCCCCTCACAATCTGGAACCACTGGCTCCTATCCATTCACCTGCCTGCCTGAGCGCCCCTAACTTCCTCTACCTGCCTGCCTGATCACCCCTAACTGCCCTTCCCTGCCAGCCTGATCTCACCTACAACTACCTCTTCCTACCTGATCACCCATAACTGCCTTCCCCTGCAGGCCTGATCTCACTCCCAACTGCCCTCCCTTGCAGGCCTGATCTCACTCCCAACTGCCCTCCTCTGCCGGCCAATTTGGTTCTGATTGGTTGGTTTCTGTGCCAGTCAGCACCAAAAACTCTGCCTCGTAGGTAACCATTGGCTCCTCACACTTCACCCAGATTTGGTTCTGATTTGTTGATTTCTATGACAATCAGCGTCTCTGAGCCTATCAATGGGGCCTAACCAGAAAAGCAGGGCTAATAAGCAGCCCCAGTGGACGCTTGGAGAGAAATTAAGGTGTTGCTATGGATCAGACCCTGCTTCTCTCTTCAGGCTTCTCTCTGGGCCTGATTTGCAGCCCGCTCAGCAGTCAGTGCTGGGTCACCAGGCCTGAAGCCACAGCAGGACTGATTTCCAGTTTGTCTAGCCTCTGATCGTGAGGGACCCAGGGTTGTTGTTTTTTTTCTTTGTTTTTTTAAATATGTTATTGATTTTTTACAGAGAGGAAGGAAGAGAGACAGAGAGTTAGAAACATAGATCAGCTGCCTCCTGCACAACCCCCCCACACACTGAGGATGTGCCCGCAACTAAGGTTCATGCCCTTGACCAGAATCGAATTTGAGACCCTTGAGTCCACAGGCCAACATTCTATCCACTGAGCCAAACCAGTTTTGGTGGACCCAGGGTTTTCATATATTAGGATAACACTTTATTCATTCCTCTTTCAAGTGGAGCATTTAATCTATTTACATTTAAAGTAATTATTGATAGATATGTAGTTATTAACATTTTATTGTTTTCTGATTGTTTTTGCAATTCTTCTCTGTTCCTTTCTTATTCTCTTGCATGTTGTTGATTTTCTATAGTGTTGTGCTTCAATTCCTTTTTCTTTATTTCTCATATATCTCTTGTATATTTTTAGTTTGTGATTACCATGTGCTTCATATACACCAAGCTATGGTTATAGCAACTATTTTACTGGTAAGTTCATGGTTGCTTAAGTCCTAACACATTCTATAATCACCACTGTTTTTACTCACACCCCCCTTATATTTTTGTCATTACTTTTTACTTCTTTTGTGTGTGCATGTGTGCATGTGTGTGTGTGTGTATCCCTTAATTTCTTGTTATTATACATGATCTTCCTACTTTTGCATTTTAACCTTGTACTAGCTTTAGTGTTGGTTGATCCACTGGCTTTCATTATGTATTTGCCTGCCAATGAGAATATTTTTTCTGTAATACTTTTATTCACATTTTTTCTTATAGAAGTCCCTTTAGCATTTCTTGTAATACTGGTTTAGTGGTAATGAACTACGTCAGCTTTTTCTTATCAGGGAAGCTCTTTATCTCTCCTTTGATTCGAAACCTTAGCCTTGCTGCTGGGTAGAGTTATCTTGGTTATAAGTCCTTTTTTTTATCACTTTGAATATTTCTGGCATAGGAAGTTTCTGTTGAGAAATCAGCTGACAGTCTAATGGGAGCTCCCTTGTAGATAACTAACTGCTTTTCTCTTGCTGCTTTTAAGAATCTCCCTTTGTCTTTAACCTTTGGCATGTTAATTATGAGTTTTGGTGTGGGCCTCTTCAGGTTCATGTTTTTTGGGACTCTGCACTTCCTGGATTTGTATGCCTTTTTCCTTCCCCAGGTTAGGGAAGTTTTTCAGTCATTATTTCTTCAAATAAGTTTACAATTTCTTGCATCTTCTTTTTTGGACACCCCATAATGCAAATGGAGTTATGTTTGATGTTGTTCCAGGGGTCCCTTAAACTATCCTTATTTTTTTAAATCTTTTTTTGTTTGTTTTTGCTGTTCCAATTGGGTGCTTTTGCTACCTTGTGCAATGTGTGTGCTCTCCTGTTGTAGTTGAGCTTTGATTGTTGTTGGCATGTCAGTAGGTGGTATTGACCCTAAGGCTGACTGACTGAGAACTGTATAGTTCACCTTTGGCAGAAAAGCTGTTTCATGGGGGTTGGCCCCACAAAGGGAGATTTGCTTTAGTGGGGCTCAAGTGCTTGCTCAGTTGACCTTTTGGGTATGTCATTTATGGTGCTAACCTGATGGTGCTCTGTCGTGGTCTGAAGCCAGCACCTGGTGTGTTGGTTCTGTGGCCTCTTGGGAGGGGCTGCCTTGCAGGCCAAGATCAGCCCCTGCCTGTGTCCAGCCTGGAGCCACCTGGTAGGAGCTTGAAAGTGAGTTTGGTTGGTAGCTGCTTGTGCAGGGTTTGGAGGCATTTGAGAGTAGTTATGCTGTGAACCAAGGCCAGTTGCCACTAGTGCCAGTCTTGGGGTCTCTTAGCAAGAGGTACAGGGTATGCTGCAGCCAGAAGCTGCTTGTTTGGGGTTTATGGACATTTAAGAGATTTTAGGAATGTCCACAGCATGGGCCCAGGCTGGCCCCTTTTGTGGGTTAACCATCAAAAAAGGTTTTGATCTCATGTGTGTAATTGGGTGTGTCTGGGTCTCAGAGATCACTAGGATGGGGGTTAGAACTATGTTAACTGGGTTAATGGAGACTCAGATTTAATGCCTACCTGGGCCTGAAGGATGTGGTAGTAGCTTGAGTGGGATGGGGAACTCAACAAAGGAACAAATGGCATCCAGAGCACAGGAGAGCTGCCCCTCCATTCTTCACCTTGAAGCCAGACTTGAAACCGGATGATTCCGTTCTTCCCTCTATGTTCCTGAAGCCTTTCAAACTACTGTCCCTTCACTGGAGCTCAGGATGAGTGTTTGTGAGCAAAAGAGTCTGTGCATGGACCCTTTAAGAAGATGCCTGTGTCTGCAGCAGCTCTCCAACTCACCCAGATTGAGTCCCTGTGTATTTTCACAGCCAGCTGTTGTGGAGACTCCTTTTTCCCCAATTGTGGTCTGGGCTTGGGTGCCCAGTGTGGGGCTGGGACCCCTCACCCTTCAGTGGGGAACCTCTGCAGCCGAGATATCCCTCCCGATTTTTAACTACCACACATGGCTATGAGACCAGCCTAGTTCAACTTCCCACTCCTCCTACCAGTCTTGACATGGCTTTTTCTTTATATCTTTAGTTATAGGAGTTCTATTCTTCAGGTGGTTCTCCAGGGTGGTTGTTCTATAATTTAGCTGTAATTTTGCTGTAGTGGTGGGAGGAGGTGAGCACGAGCACAATGTTTACACATACTTTGCCATCTTGACCAGAAGCCCCCTTTCAAGCAATTTTATTAAGATGTAATCTACATTCCATACCACTCACATAAAATGTACAGTTCAGTGGATTTTAGCATATTTACAAATATGGTCAACTATCCCCACTGTCAATTTTCAAACATTTTCATCACCTCAAAAAGAAACCACATACTCCTGACTTATCACTCTTTCCAGCCCTCTACCTCCTCATCTCTAAATAACTACTAATCTACTTTCTATTTCTATAGGTTTCACGTTTCTGGGCTTTCATATGAATGTACCACATAGTATGTGGTCTTTTGTGTCTGGCTTCTTTCACTTAGCACATAACGTTTTCAAAGTGGATTCACATTATGGAATGTATCAATACTTTATTTTTGTAGCTGAATAATATTTCATGGTATGGATATAACATGTTTGTTTATCCATTTAACCATTGATAGACATTTGGGTTGTTCTATTTTTTGGCTATTATGATTAATGGGAGATGTTAATATTAAATGTCTAACCCTAGGTCAGCTAATGAGTTAGAGGTGGTACTGACAAGACAACGGTTTATTTATCACTACTCTGCTATTGATATAAATTATTGTTTTTGCTTGACTCTGAGCAATATTGATTTTTACATTTAATAAAGCTATTTTTTATTGTTTCCTCATGCTTACTAACTTATTATCTTCAACTTGTTCCCAGTATCATTGTCCCTAGTAGTCTTTTTACATGAATAGTGGAAAGCCTATAAACGTTTTATAATCACTTTTTGTAAAATTTATTGTATATAGAGTTTGCAAACTTCTTGCTTAAACACATTTACTGACCACCTACTCTAAGAAGCAAAGTGCAGGATTAAGTGCAGAAGTAAATGATAAATGTTTTTAAACACAGTGGTTTTAGTCCATCTAAAGCATTATTGAAAACATCAAATATATTTATTTTAAATTTTACTTTAGAAATATAAAATATATGCACAGAACAAAATTAAAATGGTATAAAGACATAAAAAAAAATAAGCCAGGCTGGTGTTGCTCAGTGGTTGAGCATCGCCTGTGAATCAGGTCACGGTTTGATTCCCAGTCAGGGCACCTGCCCAGTTTGTGGACTTGATCTCCAGAAGGGGGAAGGAGGCAGCTGGTCAATGATTCTCTCTCATTGATGGTTCTATCTCCCTCTCCCTTTCTCTCTGAAATCAACAAAAACATTTTAAAATAAAAATACGTACTAAGCCTCCTTACCCCAATCTTCTACTTCCCTTCCCAAGAGGTGACCAGTTAGTACTAGTTTCTTATGTATCCATTCAAAAATGATATTGAATTCATTCAACACTTTACATTTTCAGAAGAGCTTGGTGTTTTACGTTTAGAAATCGTGGCATTAAATTTGAAAGACTCTTTACCTTTTTACTTTTTAGGGATTATCAAAGGATAGTAAAAAGCAACTTCAGCTCTGACCCATGTGGCTCACTTGGTTGGAGTGTCATCCTGTGCACTAAAGTGTCTCGGGTTCAGTTTCTGGTCTGAGCACATACCCAGGTTGCAGTTTGATCCCCAGTCTGGAGGCAACTGACTGATGTTTCTCTCTCTCCCCCCTCTCCCTTCCTTTCCTCTCTCTGTAAAGTCACTAAAAACATACCATCAAGTGATAAAAAAATAATATATACTGAGTGGCCAGATTATTATGCGTTCAGAGATCATAATAATCTGGCCACTCGATGTATATGTCAGTTTGTCAGTTTTAGATCACAGCTTTTCTTTCAAGTACCCCTGACCCCAGATTCACCTGCATAGCATAGATCAAAATAGCTAAAGACACCTAGAGCCCAACTCTGCCACTATTTTCTGAATTCATGTACAGAGAAATTTCTGGCCTCAGCCTTCTTGCTCTTATGGGCAGTCCATACCTTGCAGGCCCATTAGGAAAGGATAAGCTTCTCTGAGAGAGGAGGGCTGTAGTTCAGTCAAGAAAAGATACGGTGGGGGCTTGCCTGGTGTTGGAATGGCTGGGGAGGTCAATTGGGGGAAAAGGAGACCTATGTAGAACTTTAGACAATAAAACAAACAAGCAAATAAATGATAGTTTCAGAATATCATCATTTCTCAAAGCCTAATGAAAAAAAGAAAGAAAGAAAAGATACAATTTCTGAAAGACCCAAATAGAACTTCCTATATAATACTTAATTAATTTAATAGGCCTATATTAGTTATCAACAGTATGCCAGGCACTGGTATCACTAAGATAAATGAAACAATGTCAGCATTTGAAGAGCTCAGAGTCTATTCTACCCACTAATGTTTTACAGAGCAGGCAACGGAGTTCTAATTGATTTTGATTTGCCTCAGCACACAGTGCCTAAGACAGTGAGTGATAGAGGATGGGGTCTCCTGAATCCTGACCCATCACTCTTCTCGGCATAAACTTAACCACATCCAGGTTTCACTTTTGTTTAATAGGAATGCCTCTTCTTCCCTGATCAACTGATACTGATTGATGTTTTCTTTCAGGTGTTAACAAAAATGGCAGATGCCATGTTATTAAAGTTGACATGAACTCTCTGAAATTAATTTCATCTGTACTTAAGCAGCTTCCAGTTCTTTCATAGCTAACGGAAATTCATTAGTAATAGTTTTTCAGTGGCAGATTCTTTTTGTAGGCCATATCTTTAATCCAAAGTACTCCTTATGCTGACATAACTGCAGCCTTAATTATTCATTTTAAAGTTTCCTATATTGTAATGCATCCAAAAGATATATAAAACTCGAATTCCAATACAGTATATTGGGTATATATTTTAGGATTTATCACTTCTGAATTCTTATAAACTGGATTTTATATCACTCTCATAGAGTAAGTTTTGTATTATCACCAAGAAAAAAAATTTCATTTCATTCACTGATATGTACTGAGGGCCTACTATAAGTCAGGCGCTATTCCAGGTACTGGGGATTATATCTGTGACTAAAACAAACAAAAATGATCACCCTCATGAAATTTATATCCTATTAAGGGGAGACAAGAAGTAAACAATGATATAATATGTCCTATGGTAAGGTATTATGGAGAATATTAAAACAGGATTGAATGAATAGGGAATGGGAAGGAGGGCATGTCATTTCAAATCATGTGGTCACAGAAGATTTCACCCAGAGGGATGTATATGAGGCACAACATGAAGGAGATCAAGGAGTGAGCCATGGGAATAACTAGGGAGAAGTATCACTTAAGCAAAATATGTTTCTAAAATCAGATATCTAAATTGTCATGCACTGATGGGTTTTAGACCTGAAGTTCTCCATTTATTTTGATACTAGTGGCCCAGTGCACAGATTCATGCACATTGAAAGGAAATGAATTAGACGAAATATTTTAATATCGCTATTCACCCTTTCTCTATAATAGAAGTCTCAACCAAATTCACAAACAACAATGACAGATTGAAGCACATGCATGCAATTGGTGCCAGTGAGAGCTTTATATGAATCATGCATGGGCGAGTCAACATAGCCTTTTATATATCCTATCTAATAAAAGAGTAATATGCAAATTGACCTTCACTCCAACACACAAGATGGCTGCCCCCATGTGGTCAAATCTGGCAGCCTCCATGTAGACACAAGATGGCCATCACAAGATGGCCAATGGGGGAAGGCAGTTGTGGGTGATCAGGCCAGCAGGGGAGACAGTTGGGAGGGAGCAGGCCTGCAAGGGAGAGCAATTGGGGGTGATCAAGCCTACAGGGGAGGGCAGTTAGAGGCAATCAGGCTGTCAGGGGAGCAGTTAGGCATCAATCAGGCTGGCAGGGGAGTGGTTAGGGAGTGTTCAGGCTGGCGGGCAGAAGCGGTTAGGGGCAATCAGGAAGGTGAGCAGTTGGGAGCAAGCAGTCCTGTATTGTGAGACCCCTTGAGGGGTCCCAAATTCAAGAGTGTACAGGCTGGGCTGAGGGACACACACACACCCCATGTACGGATTTTGTGCACCAGGCCTCTAGTATAGAATAAACTTGCTTAATTAGACCTGCTTTCTGATTTAGCTAAACTTTTGCCAGCCTACTGAAGCACCCCAACTTCTCTTTCTGGTAATTGTCAGCAACATAGCAGTAAATATCAACATGGAGCAGATTATTATTGTAGATCATGCAGGTAGAACAAAGGGTAAAATATTTAACTGCAGCAGTGTTTATATTCTGTGAAGTGAGAAAACCTGAAGTCATTTTCAAGGTCCACCATTTCTTACTTCTTTTCAGTCGGGTCAAGTTTCTAAACTTTATAAATCTTTGTTTTCTGGCTAATGAACAGAAAATAGGATTCTACCAAGTCTCCTATCTACCTACTCCAGGACTTCTATGAGGATCAAATGAGATGAAGCATGTGAAAATGCTTCACAGACATTTGGTTAACGTGTAAATGTTTGCACCTGGCTATAAAGCAAGTTGTGTTACTGAGTTGAAGAAATTGCAAGGAGGCTAGTCGCTAGGGAGAGGAAGCCATGTGTTGCTACATGATGTCATTACCCAGCACCCACCTGGGCTGGGCTGGGCTGTGGGCTGCATTTTGCACCATGGGGTCTTGGCAGTGTTGGCTGCAAACTGGTGGGGTGTCACTCCAGGGTGGTGGTGGGGCCTGTATCCCACTTGGGGGAAGACGAGTGTTGCTTTCTTGGTGCCAGGTCTACAGTGCCATTTCTTTGTAAATGTCATGGCAGCTCCTGTGTTGAGCGTCTGCCCCCTGGTGGTCAGTACGTGTCATAGCGACCTATTGGAGGGACACTTTTATATAGATTGAACAGAAAGAAATGACAGAGATCTTGTGTACTTTTTACCGAGTTTCTTGCAATGGTAACCTTTTGAAAAATTATAGAACAATATCAAAGTCAAGACTTGTTTGGTGTGAGCAACAGGAAATATATTGCTGCAGAGAACAAGAAAAATAGGTTTGAGTTGCACTTATTAAATTGTACAGTTATTCAGTGTCTGGTAAATTAATGTTCAAGAAAAATATTAATTTTTATTAAAATGTTCTATTATTTTATGTTAGCGATAACTCATTTATTTCAGCCTTTTGTCTTCAGCATGTCTCTATCAAAATAAACCTACATTTTTATGAAAATTGAAGCTTTTGTTTTTTTGTGGCCCACATAATCTAAAGTCTTATATTTGACCATTGTTAGCCTTTGAGCTTAACATGCTTAGTGTATATCAATACATTTTTCCACTTTAATGCTGAGCAATATTCCATATGGTAGATATACCACAGTTTATTTAACCATTCACCCATTGGAGGAGGATATCTGGGCCATTTCCAGTTTAAGCTATTAAAAATAAAGCTGCTATAAACATTTGTGTACAGGTTTTTGTGTGAATGTTAACTTTTGTTTCTCTGGGATTAATGCCGGAAGAGTGCAATTGCTTGGTTCATGCAAGTTTCATGTTTAGTTTTATAAGAAATTGTCAAACTGTTTTTCCACACCAGTTGTACCGTTTCATCTCCCACCAGCAATGTAGGAGTAATAGTCTTTTCCGCATCCTTGTCAGCGTTTTATATTGTTATTGTTTTGTCTTTTCAACCATTCTGATAGGTGTGTAGTGATATGTCATTTTGCATTTCCAATGCCTAATGATGTTGAACATCCTTTATTCTAGATAATCTTTTGTCAGATATGTGGTATACAGTTATTTTCTTCTACTCTATAGCTTGTCTTTTGATCCTCTGAACAAGCTCTTTTACAGAATAAAAGCATTTATTTTGATGAGGCCAAATTTATTAATATTTCCTTTTATGGATTGTCTTTTTGGTGATGTGTCTAACACTTCTTTACTAAACCTGGTTCCTGAAGAATTTCTCAAAAAATTCTTCTCAAGTTTTATAGTGTTAACGTTTCACATTGTGACCTATTTTTGAGTTTATTTTTGTGTAAAGGTATGAGGTTTAGGTCAATGTTATTTTTTTCCTTACAGTTGTCCAATCGTTTCAGCACCATTGCTCCACTACTGTGCTTTTGCATCTTTGTCAAAAAGCAATTGAGCATAAATGTGTAGGTCTATTTCTGGCTTCTCTAATTTGTTCTATTGTTCTTTCTATTGCTCTGCCAATACCACACTGTCTTTTTTAATATAGACTATGTTTTTATTGATTTTTAGAGAGAGAAAAAGGGAGAGGGATAGAAAAAAAACATTGATGAGATAGAAACATATCAATCAGCTGCTTCCTGCCCGCCCCCTACTGGGAATGGAATCCACAACCTGGCATGTGCCCTGACTGGGAATCAAATTGGTAACCACTTGGTTCATGAGTGGAAGCTCAACCATTGAGCCAAACCAAGTGGGCCCATGCTGTCTTGATTGCTGTAGCCACAAGTGAGTAATTCCACCCAATTTATTTTTTAATATATTTTACCTGTTCTAGGATCTTTTTTCCCACATAAAATGATCTATGACTACTAAAAATTGTGCCAAGATGTTGATAGGAATTGTAATAATAAGAATTTTGAGATTGCATATATAATATTTATTATATTAATATGGTAATTCTATTAAGGAAGACAATTTCATTTCTTCTATTGCTTCATGGTAGGTTGTATTTTCTAAAGTCATGCCTATTTTTATGATTTTTAAATTGAACAAATATTAACAGGCTGTTTCTCTTCAGATACAACTTGGATGTCTTTTTCAATTGCCAAACTTGAAGCTTTTCCCCAAAAACAGAATGACACATTCTTGACTTAAGTATATAACTTTCAAGTTCTAAATTATTCATTTGTCTTTAAAATTTTGATATTTCTGGAAGTCTTCCAGAATGTTTCTAAGACCACCCATTAGATTTCTATTTATAAGAATCCTAAACCTATTGTCCTGCCTTAAGGAAAATATGGTTTACCTCTTCTGTTGTCTCAAACACATATATTTTCCCAAATAGCAAAATATAATATGCCACTAGCATTGGGATTTAGGGCACTGGTGTTTGGGATGTATTTGTTATTAATGAACAGTAGATCAAAGTTTTTAAATTAAAACTTTTATATATTCTCATGCTTTGATTATGCAAAATAATATTTTTAAAATATCAAAAAGAATCTGGCCCGGTGACTGTTTGATAACTGATCAGGGCACATGCCCAGGTTACAGGCTCAATCCCCAGTGTGGGGCATATGCAGGAGGCGACCAATCAATGATTCTTTCTCATCATTGATGTTTCTATCTCCCCTTCTCCCTTCCTCTCTGAAATCAATATAAAGATATATTTTTAAAAATAATTTGATGAAGCTCTTAATTTCAAAAGTACTCTTGGAAACTCTTAACTGTTAAAAAAAAAAAACAGGCAAAAGGAACTGTTTAATGATTCAGGGTTAAGAGACCAAAAAATACGTTTTGGCTCTTTTTCCTATCCTGTTTATATTATACATTGGCTTTTATTTATTTAATATAGTATAGAGTGAGGCAAAAGTAAGTTTACAGTTGTTTGTATGGAAAATAATATAATAAATAATAACATAAGAATAAAGTCTTTCAAGTACTCACAACTGTCAACCTACTTTTGCCTCACCTTGTATATCACTGGTGGTCTATAACATTGGAAATATGATATTAACTGGTTAGACTTAGGAAACAGAAATTTGAAAATCACAGTGCAGTTGTACTGTATTAAATTCAATTAGCAGAATTACTTCTCAATAATGAAAATTTCCCTAAGTTATAGCATATGGTTCATAGTTTTAGTATAATTATTACAGTGAAATTCGCTACCACTAATATCAGCAATGTGTTTCATCTCTATCTACTCATAACTTTGTTTAGGTAATAATAACAGCTACAGAAAGTGTACAGGTATGTATCCTGTGACTGGAAAAAAAGAGTAATTTAAGAAGGAGAGCAATACAGGGGTGGGGAAAAGTAGGTTTACAGTTGTTCATATGGAAAATAATACAATAACAAATAATAATACAAGAATAGACTCTGTCTCACATGGAAAATAATACAAGAATAAACTCTGCCTCCTGTCCACAACTGTAAACCTACTTTTGCCCATCCCTGTTTCATAAACATCTCCATTTCTTTCTTCACATACAAGTTATCTGTATTTTTTATTTTTGTTTGGTCTCTGAGAAACTTTTGAAAGCTCATTCTTTAAAGTAGTGAAGACAGTGAGCCAGTGAGTCTAGGACAGCCTACCTCATCAAAAGAACCCTGATAGCCAAAGCTGGTTTGGCTCAGTGGATAGAGCATCCGCCTGCAGACTGAAGGGTCCGGGGCTCGATTCCAGTCAAGGGCATGTACCTTGGTTCCCGGCACGTCCCCGGTGGGGGATGTGCAAGAGGCAGCTGATCAATGACTAACTCTCATCGATGTTTCTAACTCTCAATCTCTCTCCCTTCCTCTTTGTAAAAAAAATCAATAAAAATATATTTTTTAAATAAAAAAAAAGAACCCTACTAGTGGCTTTAGCCAATTTCTGAGATATCATGGTACCAGAGAGAGGGATAAACTGGGAAAGGTAAGAAGTTACTCTTGCATGAATGACTTTTTGCTAATAGTAGGATTTTTAGTAAGTGAAGGCCACAAAAGCCATTTGACTTGTGGGAGGACTAATTATAATGAAACTTTATTAGCTGCACAGTGCCCCCTATTAGCTGCACAATACCCCCCCTCCATCTGTGGTTTCACTTTCCATGGTTTCAGTTACCCATGCTCAATTGCAATGTGAAAATATTAAGTGGAAATTTTCATAAAGAAACAATTCATGTTTTAAATTGTGCACCATTCTGAGTAGCATGATAAAATCTCACACTATCCCACTCCATCCCACTGGGGGACGTGAATTATCCCTTTGTCCAACATATCCATGCCATATATGCTCCCCACCTGCCCGTCACTTAGTAGCCATCTCAGTTATCAGATCAACTGTCACAGTATCACAGTGCTTGTGTTCAAGTAACCTTTATAGTAAGTAGCCAAACACTGTGTCACAAAGCCTATGTCATTCACCTCACTTCATCTGATCACATAGGCATCATATCTCACCACATGGACATTGTTGTTTGAATAGAAAGGGGATACAACACTTTATGAGGCTACCTTATTTTTGCTGCAAGTCTTAAGGATAAATCTACATTGTATTCAGGATTCCGTGTTGGGCCAAACTTAACAATGACCATTATGTGTAGAAAATAGCAACCATTGTTGTTGAGTTAAACATCTCCGGAGATTAAGACATTTAAATCAAACTAATGAAACCTTAATAGCAACATAACCAAAGACCAGAGAAGAATGGGTAGAAGTAGAAAACATTGCAATTGTTAAATTATACTGGCAAAGGAACCCTAAACCATGTAAAGGTAGTTACTGTTTACTTGTCTGAAAATTTTTTTCCAAAAAGTATTCACACACAAATTTGAATTTTTCAGCTAGAACTTCAAGTGGACTGTTCATGACAAACTCCCAATGAAATGAAATGGAATTAATTTGTGTTGTGTTTTGAAAATGTATATATGTGTGTACAAGAGTTACATGGAAGAATTAGACTAACAGAGATACTTGGTGATTTTTGAAGTCAATATTGGCAACTTATTAAACAATGAGGCAACGATTTTTTTTTCTGGGAACATGTCACATCACCACAGCAATAGCGAAAGTAAAAAATATTTATATTTCACATGCAAACATATCTGAGCCTCTTCATGAATGCATTTAACACTTGGAAGTGATGGCAACATCTGGTAACAAGTAGAAACCAGCGTCTTATAAACTATGGCTTCATGTTACTACTTCATCTGAATTAGTCATTTAAGTGGTTTTATATGTCTTCTTAGGAACTGACAAGGTTAATTTTGGACTAGGGCAAGCAGGCAGGAAATACTGCAGCGGCTCTTTCTTTTGAAGGTTTGGTTATTCCTTATGAGGTCCAAAAGCAGTCGTTTTAAAGTTTAGAAAGGTAAAGCAGTGATATCTTGACAACTAAGTGAAACTTTCTTTTTGTGTGTGGCAAGTTTGAGAGAAAAACTCAATAAATTTCAAAGTTCTTGATGTTTTCCACCCCACTTCTTTTCTCTGCGCTTTTGTTTTCTAAAAGTTAAGATGTTTTAAAAATCATTTTCACTGCCAAATATTATGGATTTGGTGCCTCTAGAAAGATGTAACCTATCATTTGGTCAGATTATCTCTCAGAAATCATCCTATTTTGTAGTTATTCAGTGGGACTACTAGAGTAGATGCCTTTTCTGTTTATTTTATTTGCATTAAAAGTGCTAAAAGTTTGCTCTTGATTATGTAACTACTATAGCAAGTAACAGTGAGTTTAATTCCTTTAGGATGCAATGTCATTAACTATGTATTCATTTAACAGATACTTTCTGTCTACTCTGTGCCAGGCTTCAGATAGATTGGTGAACAAAGCGCATAAATCACTGCTTTTGTAGAGCTTAATAAATATAAATAATAACACAGAGCAATTTAAAATAATTTAATGTTATCACTCAGCTTTTAATGAGTGATAGTTAAATAAGTTTTGAGAACTGTTGCAGATTTTACCTGAAGTTTGAATAGAGAAAATTTGACGATTTCTTTGAAATAAATGGCAATAAGCTAGGAGCTGATAATTAACATAAACATTTGATTTTTTAATCTTAAAGTTTGATTTTGATTCTCACTTTTATTTTTTATCAGTGATCGGTGTTATCATTAGAGTCCTTAAGTAACCGAGGAAAGTTACAAGTTTAACTTGTGGGTTTAGTCTTTAGCCGGGCTTAATTTGGGGTGGGGATGATGGTGAAAGGGTGTACTAGCTTTGGAAATAATGTTAAAGTATGCATTTGTAAATGTCTTCTGTCATTTGGAGAATTATAGAATACTTAATGTATTTAATGTTCACTGTGGAAAATGAATGTTCTGCCCAGTTATTTTTGCCTGTGTGAGTAGTACAAGAGCTGACTCAAAGGAGATGACATGATGGTTCCTGTCCCGAAGTGAAATGAGACGATGGGCTGTGGTGGAAAAATGATGTGGTCATGCCCATATTTGCTCACATCTCTTATTCGTTTCCTTTTATAGAGGAAGACCAGTCTCAATTCTTATTTTTAAGTTTCCTTTTTGTATTTTCTTTTCATTCCAATCTCTTTTCTTTTTTCTTAAAATTGCATTGCAATGATTTGCAATTCAGTTGGCTCAAGATGTGCTTTGCAATAACATAAGTACCCCTTAAGATGTTCATAGTGGAGGCATTATACCCATTTTAAGGAATCAATTACATATATGGACCCAGACACACTCAGCCCCTTGAAAACCTATTCTGGTAATTATATTCTCAATTTTGAAATTTGTTAAACCCTACAGCCTTAATGTTTTTTGTCTCTCTAAAAGCAAATGACTCCATCATATATATCACTATATTAAGCACCACTATGTCTCAAAAAGAGTGTGGCATATGGGCCCTTGGCAGTCAAAATTACTTGCATAATAACACTCAAATGTTACTTGATTTTTCACTGTGTTGACATTTGCACTGGTGATTAAAACTGCTGGCGCCTTACCATGCAAGGGAGTGGCACTACACTGTATTAGTAGTCATTGTATCCAACACCTTACCCTCCCTTTTAGAAAAAGACCTTACAAAATGGGTTTCATTTACGAATGTTCTTGATGAAGCAGGAAAAATTAATTTTAGTAAATCTCAGTTCTTGGCTATACATCTTATGAGGGTTCTGTGTGATGAAATGGGAAGTACATGAAAGCATTCCTGCTGCACATGGATGTACAATGGCTGACTTGAGGAAAAGCACTTCCGCAACTAGCTGCATTTTAAAAAATAGAAAGCCGCCGAAACCGGTTTGGCTCAGTGGTAAAGCGTTGGTCTGTGGACTGAAAGGTCCCGGGTTCGATTCCGGTCAAGGGCATGTACCTTGGTTGCGGGCACATCCCCGGTAGGGGGTGTGCAAGAGGCAGCTGGTCGATGTTTCTCTATCATTGATGTTTCTAGCTCTCTATCTCTCTCCCTTCCTCTCTGTAAAATATCAATAAAATATATTTTTTTAAAATTAGAAAGCCTTTTTAACTTAACAGATTAAATGACACATTAACTGATTATTCAGACCTGAATATATGACAGATATTTTATCAAAAATGAAGCAAGTGCCTGTCACTGCAAAACATACAAACATAAATAAATAAATAAATAAATAAATAAATAAATAACAGAGTATTTGTTGCCAGTGTACAGTTAGAGCTTTCAAGGAAAATTTCAAATTTTTACAACTTGCGTCAGCCACCACGTGTTAATATTTATACTTTTCTAATGAGATCCATGGGGTTTTTTTTAATTGAAGTGACTTATTCGATTCTGTAAAAAGAAGTGTGACGCCCTAACTGGTTTGGCTTAGTGAATAGAGCTTGGGCCTGCGAACTAAAAGGTCCCGGGTTTGATTCCGGTGAAGGGCATGTACCTTGGTTGCAGGCACATTCCCAGTAGGGGGTGTGCAGGAGGCAGCTGATCGATGTCTCTCTCTCATCAATGTTTTTTACTCTCTATTCCTCTCCCTTCCTTTCTGTAAAAAAATCAATGAAATATATATGTTTTTAAAAAGTGTGACAACATTTGGAATATCTGCATTAATCAGGTAGTATTGTTCCAAATACTCAGTGTGTGATGTTACAAAATCAAGCAGGAGGAAAAGGTCCTTTAGAGTACAGGGTAGACCAATGGAGTTTTATGTAACAGAGAATGAAAATTTTATTATTTGGCACTCAGTTCCACATTGTAACTAACATTAAATAAACTTCCACTTCTCGGGTTTTGGCATAGTATTAAAAAGAATACCCATAATTATCTGAAAAGACTTTTAAAATAGTTCCCTTTTCAACAACCTACCAGTGGGGGACCATCTTTTCTTCATATACTTGAACCAAGCAACATATTGTAGCAGATTGAATGCAGAAATATATATTAAAGTCCAGCTGTTATTGTATTAAGCTAAACAATAAAGCAACTGCAAAAATAAACAATATACTACATCATAGTCTTGTCACTAAATTTTTAAAAATATAGTTATATGTTTTATATTTAAATGTTATTTATACTACCGTGTAATGGCTTTATTTTTGTTTTAAAGTAAATATCTTTACAATTTTCTAGTTGTAATTTATATTATGATGTTACATTGATAGATCTAATACACATATCAAAAAAAACTCTTTGGAGTCTTCAGGTCCTGAGGTCAAAAAGTTTAGGAAGCGCTAAGTTAGTTGGATGTTTTATTTTTGCTTTTTGTCATTTTCTATTTTCTTTCCTTTCCTATCCTTTTCTAAAAATAATATAGAGCATATAAGTTATTCCTTTGTGTTATTTTATTAGCTATGAACAGAACACAGATGCCTTTTCCCCAGTTTCATTGAGATATAATTGACATATCGCCAACCTTGTATTAATTTAAAGTATACAACATTATTTGATATTTTTATATATTGTTAAGTAATCACCACAAATATAGTTAACATCCACCACTTCACGTAGTTACAATTTTTTTCCTTGTGATGAGAACTTTAAGATCTACTCTCTGAGCAACTTTCAAATACACAATTTAGTATTGTCAGCTATAATCACTACAGATATCTTAAGCTAAGCTCCTTGCCGCATGTATAGTTTACTTGATAATTTTTGAAGAACTCTTACTTCAACCTACCATCTATTTCAGTCTTTTGTTTTAGTGATTAGGACAAGATATAACTTAATATATAATAAGGCATCCTATTCTAAAATTTTGACAGATTTGATTACTTATTATACAAATACAGAGCTAATAGAGACTTACTGGGGAGACACCCCTTGGAATATTGAAATTAGTATAGTTTGTGGCTTGTATCCGCCCCCCCCCCAAAAAAAATGGAAAAAAAATTATATAAACCAGATCTACTTGATTGTTAAAACTGCCGCATCCATGTAATAGATAAATTAAAGTCTTGTGTTTCCAATACTGTTCCTCCTATAAATTTCCTCAACTTTTCAGGATAGTCCAGAATTACAGTAGTAATTTCCTACATGTTAATTCACTACCTGTTGCAAGTTAGAACCCTTTGCTTCAGTGCTTTACTCACTGAGGGTGTTACTCATTTGTTTCCTTTATAAATCATGAAGATGGGTAAAATCCTGTTTCATTAAAGGACAATAGATCAGTGTTGTTGAGGTGTGTCATTAAGCACGTGGGCGAGGCCTCCACTGTACATATCACACATGGAAAGACTATACCCGGTACTGGGTGTGGTGGGGAGCATGACGTTTGAATGAAAGTTGGAAGAGTCATTAAAAGTACTATATCTAGATCTTGTGTTCTAACTGTGTATTACACTTAGGTGTCTATGAAACTCATGCAGCACAGGGTGTGCCTCTCTCCTTCCTCCCCACCCTGAGGGGCGTGTGTGTCCACAGGTGCATGTGTGTGTGAGGAGAGAGAGAGAGAGACAGAGAGAGGTGTACAGATAAAACATGGGTTTGCTTCCATTGGCATTCCTTAGCATTCATCATGAGGAATTTGAAGTGCAGTATAAAAGTTATTTTCATTTTGTGGCCTGCGTATAAAAATTGAAATGTATCACACAACCCTTGCCACCATCTTCTCTTCCCAAACCAATTTTCATTACCCATAGTAAAAATAGCAATTCTGTTCATACACAGAGTCACACACATGCAAATACACAAATACTACCCCCACCCCGCACACCACACGTACCTTAGATGATGAGTGAAACATTTAGAAGGTTACAAAATGGGCCACAGACAAAAGCTGATTGAATTACTGATGGATAGAACAATCTTTTAGGAAATGTTGTAGTGGTTAATAATTAGAAGCTATGCATTTCTGAAGGGAGTAGCCATTCCTAGAACTCTGACCGCAATATTTTGTAGTTTAAATGAAATCTCTTATGTTATGGTAAACAGCTTTTAAAATTAGCGACTTGTTAATAGATTTCACTGTGATCAAAGATTAGCCTTCAAGTTCAGAAGCTAGAAAGCCTGTACATTCCAGATGATCAGGAAAGGGTAAGTCAAGGAAGCCATTTCTAAGTAGCTTTATCATTGAAGAAGTTAATAGCACTTGGGACAGACCCATCTAAGTGGTTTGAAGTGACAAGTGTGGCTAAAGAAAAAGTAAGGCTGGGAAAAAAACCCAACATCTCTTGTCTAACGCTGATACCATCTTCTTACCGGAGACAATTGCCTGTGCCCCAGATTTCTCTGGAAAATATATGATGGTGCGTACATATACATCCTTCCATGTAGCTCAAAGTGCTTGAGAGTCACTCACTTTCTGCTATATCCCCTGACAGGCCAGAGTCAGTGCTAGGCTTGTTTTGGGAAAGTGGGGGCTTCACATAGTGAGTGAGTCAGCAACAGCATGGAAAAACATGTCCTCCCGCTCCTGCAACTATATTCCTTCCGTTCTGAATTGTGTTGCCTTTTAATATTTTATGGGGTTTGTGTGATGGATGAAATAAATTAAAGTGCTCCTATTAAGGGGGATAAAATGTAGCCCCAGTGTCTGTTAACGGCGGTTAGTTATGAGTGCCTCCTGACCTGGACTATCTTGAACCTTTTTACAAGGGAGTGCAGTGTGAGTCTTTATTCTGGAAATTCAATATATTATCATAAAATGCTTCCCTGTGTTTATTTTATATTATTTATAAAGGACTGGAGTAGCTATTATCTCACTTTCATTCCTATTAGGAAGACAGAGCAGATGTTATTACGCGTGTTATATACAAGTAGATTATAATTATAGCTGCCACTTATTGAGCACCTTGCTGGAACCAGATGCTCTTATATACTTTTATTGTCTCATAATCATCAGAGCAACCCTGCAAATTAGCTCAATGCTTATGGATATGAACATAGGACTCAGAGATGCTAAATAATTTGTTCAGGATCACAGAGATTTCAAATTTGTCAGACTGCTAAGGCCAGGACACTCCCATTTAGCTACATTTCCCTTTGAATGCTTTTCAGTATTAGACATCATCTCCTGAGCCTTGTGCATCACTTCTGTTGATTTTCTGTTCTCTCCAATAAAGGGCTCTCCCCACAAACCAGTTCCTTAATTTTGCAATTAACTGAGTAGATATGTTAAAAAAGCAAATTTCAATAATAATAATAGCAGTGATCATATATCAAATGCTTACCACATGGCAGGATATCCTATATAATAAAGAGGTAATATGCAAATTGACCACCACTCCAACAACAAGATGGCCAACCCCATGTGGACACAAGATGGCAGGCAGGGGAGGGCAGCTGTGGGTGATCAGGCCAGCAGGGGAGGGCAGTTGGGAGGGACCAGGCAGGACAGTTATGGCAATCGGGCTGGCAGGGAAGTAGTTAGGTGTCAATCAGGCTGGCAGGGGGGTGGTTAGGAGGTGATCAGACTGGCAGGCAGAAGTGGTTAGGGCCAATCAGGCAGGCAGGCAAGTGAGCAGTTGGGAGCCAGCAGTCCTGGATTGTGAGAGGGATGTCCAACTGCCCTGTGGTTTTGGGCCTAAACGGACAGTCAGATATCCCTTAAGGAGTCTCAGATTGGAGAGGGTGCAGGCCAGGCTGAGGGACATCCCTTCTCCCCCTTGCATGAATGTCATGTACCGGGCCTCTAGTGCTCTAAATGTTAACACATGTTAAATCACTTAAGCATTGCAACAATGTACAAAGTAGTTACTATTATGTGAAATAATTGCTGTTATTTCTGGATGAGAAAACAGGCACAAGAGCTTTAGCAACTTGGCTAATTTTTTTCATGCCCAGCTACAAAATTGTGGAGTCAGGACTTGAACCCAATCTGGCTCTAGAGCTTAGTTCCTATATGCGATGCTGGTAGAAAATAGAGTTCCTGCCTGGCCAGTGTGGCTCAGTGGCTAAGCGTGGACCTCTGAAGCAGGAGGTCATGGTTGATTCCCCATCAGGGCCCATGCCTAGGTTGCTGTCTCAGTCCCCAGTGGTGGGGTGTGCAGGAGGCAGCCAATCAATGATTCTCTCTCATCATCTATGTTTCTCTCTCTCCCTCTCCCTTCCTCTCTGAAGTCAATAAAAATATATTTTAAAACAAGAAAATAGGGTTCCTAAACTTAACAGCTTACATTTCAACAGAAAACAGGTATAGTAGATTCTCAAAATAAATGCTACCACACCTAGCTCATGGAAGGTAAATGTTGCATGAAGATAGGAATAAGTTTGGATCAAGATTAATAATAGAGAACATAAGTAGTCTGAGAGAGTTAGTTTGTCTTTCTAAGTCATGTACTTTACTAAGGTGTAGTGACTTGGGCACTGGGGAGAAGCTGGTTCCTTCCATGTCTTCTAAAATAAGCAGGTCACTTGGCTAATGTTCAGACTCTAAATAGGTATGTGGGTTGTAGCTATTTGACCTGAACCAACTTTAAATTCCCTGGTGTTCTTGCATTATTTTAGTGGTGCTAGAATGAAAAATTTAGCATTTCTGTAAATGCTGTGAAGTTAGACATCATTAATACTTGGCAAAAAAAAAATACTTGTGAGGCTGACAGGAAGGGGATTCGTAAGTATTATATCATTCTTTTGTCAGGGTGTTCTCTTTTCCAAGCAGGAAGTGTTATGACTTGCAATTGTAAGAAGAATGTTGGGTTTCCAGATTGGCGTTCTGAGCGTGGGAGGTTCCTTCTCTTAGTGCTGCGAGAAAGAAACAGGTTTGCTCTCGTCTTCCCAGAAGGGTAACTATTTTAAAATTACTTCGTTGGGCTCTAACTTTTAGATTGCTGAATATTTAAGCAGAAATTTACTTCACAAAGTTTGAAAAATTCTTATGTGCTTTGGTAGTTAAACATTTGCAGACACTTTCTGAATCTTATTTATTCAAGTTGAATCAAATGTAAGAAAAATTTTTGAAGTTTAGAATCTAGCCTGTTCTCTATATGTTGTCTTTGCTTTATTTGGGGGACCATTTTAGCAACTTAGTATTTTAAAATTGGTTTTGATATCCTAATCTTATAACCATATATATCAATGACCATATATATCAAAGATTATATATGGTTATGATCTTATAACCATATATATCAAGTTAAATGACCAAAAGGTTTAAGTGACAGAAACTATTCCTCTATATTGGCGGGGAGGGGATTTTAAATGCCGCTGGTCCCTGTTAAATAGTTTTTCTGTATTCTATGCAATAGAAGATGAGGTGGCTATCATGACAACATGTCCTGATTAGATTGGTATTCTATCTACTTTTACAAAATGACTTCTGATAAACAGTTGCCCTAATGTTTATTTATACTTTACCAAAAAATGAAAACCATTGGTGATGACATTTTGGTGGTGTTATTTTATAACATAGTAGTGATAAGTGATTTTGATGTTCACAGAATCACCAGGGTTTTCCATTACATGGTGATCCTATAAGTTTTATTTCTTCTGATTTCAATATAGCTAGTTATATAAATCCTGAGTCTGAATTAAAGATAATGTGGTTGTACTTAGTATACCTGTATGAAATAAAAAGTAGAATATGAAATAAAATAATCTAGTTTTCAATTAGCAAGTGCTATATTTGAGAACCATATAAGCAGCATACGTACCTTCTATAGAAGGTACTTTCAGTGACTAATAGATAAGTTCTCAACTTAGCTCGAAGTCTAAGCTGAAATTGTATCTCTAGCTATTTCTGAGTTGTACATCATAATATTTGACTTGAGCATGTTAACTAGTCTGATCCTGCTTTGTGGTGTGTGTGTGTGTGTGTGTGTGTGTGTGTGTGTGTGTGTGTGTGGTGCCCTTCGCGTCAATGTTAATTTTCTAAGGAAAGGAGAATGGAAATACCCCTCAGGTGTGAAGATTAATTAATTTCAGCAGCAGCAGCAGCAGCAGCAGCAGCAGCAGCAGCAGCAATGTTTGGATATTTTTGGAAAGTGTCAAGATTTATTTAGGAAATATGGAAAGAATTAGACCTTTTTAAAAGGAGAGTGCACTATTTCAAGCCAAGCAAATAATATACCTTAGATTTGTAAAGTTGGGACAAGGAGTAGTAGTATTTGTTATCTTTGAGTTTGACATAGTTTTCTTCATCACAAGCAAAGGGGATTTTAGGATGTCATTAAGATGTACATTAAATATCTACAAAATTCTTGTCTGGCAAGAATTTAAAGAATGTCTTCAATCTAACTAAATTGAGTTGAATGTTTCCTTTATTGGAAAAGTTACTTATTTTTAGATAGCTATTGCTTTAAGATCGTATCTTTTTATATATAAAAATACAAAAGAAAGGAAAGGAAACTTTCCTTAAAATGGGTATTGGATATTCCTCCAGGAAATGACACAGGCTTGGGTGCCCTTTGGGATTTAAGTGACTCATAGGTATCGGTGCTTGAAAAAAAAAATCAGAATCTAGAATATGATAGATTTTAGAATAAAATAGAGGTACCAGTATTTCTAGAAAATTAAATACTGGGCTGTCTGGGGTTTGCTTTAAATTAATTCAGGATAGGGAAAAGGGAGGGAGGGAAGGGGGTAAAAGAAGACAAGGGACAGGAAAGGAAGTATAGTTGAAGAAATTGTGGGAAATTCCTGATAAATGTAGACTTTGGATGATGGGTTTATGGGTATTTAATTTTTTCTCTTGCCTTTGTATATATTGAAAATTTTCATAATTAAGATTTTAAATATAGCTTTAGTTTGGGATAATTTATATGTATTCCTAAATGTTACTTTTGTCTATAAATTGCAGGTTTGTCAAAATATAATCTGTCCATGATGTGTATTGTAATGGTGAAATGTGCTTCTGGATTGCCAGAATTGTTGCAAGTCAAAACTGTTTCTGAAAAAATTCTTTCTGTTTGACTTACAGCTAAATTTTAAGTACAGGTTGCAGTCATCTCGAAGAGTTTCGTAGTAGCTTGAAATATTAATCAAGAGTATATAGTTAAAACATACTAACAGGCCAATTGCGTGGGAAGAATGTGGGAACATATTATGCCTTGACTATTTTGTTCACAGCTTTCTCTAATAGAGTATGCATTTTTAAAACCACATGGACAATTATTTCACCTGCATAATGTTTAAGTTAAGCTCACTTTTCCTATTGCCTCTATCACAGTTTATTCAACAAACATTTTGTAGGTGCTTATTGTGAGCCAAGAAGCAAAGTCAAGGAGCTCACACCTTTTTTTTCTTTTTTTTTTTTTCTTTTTTAGTGGCTTAGTTGTAGATATCAGAGAGGTAGGAAGAGGGCTAAGACAGTTTGGGTTTAACTCTATACACTCCCCCACGCATGACTTTGCAAATAACAGTCATCTCTGCTCCCCTGCTCCCCCCTTTTTTTAAAAATAGATTTTGATTTCAATAGAGGGGGAGAGAGAGAGAGAAACATCAATGATGAGAGAGAATCATCTATCAGCTGCTTTCTGCACACCCCACAATGGGGATCGAGCTCACAACTCAGGCATGTGTCCTGACCAGGAATCGAACTGTGATCTCCTGGTTCATAGGTCGATGCTCAATCACTGAGCCAGCCAGGCTCCCCTGCCATTCTTAATAACCCTTCATACTTCTTATGCATCCTCAGGGGTTGTTGGAGCAGCATACATGCAGGAGATAGCAATCTCTCCTTCACATTAAATAATAAGCTAATGTTTAATTCTCCTTAAAGTTCTTGGATGAACCCAGGGCAAAAATTGCAGTTATGAGTAGGCTGCTATTTATGATTGGATAACGGGTAGAGTTAGCCTTTAGTCCCTGATGGAGCCTTCCCAAGTTTGTTTCTCAATTGATTCAGAATTTGAAACATATTTTATCATGGAAATAGTAGCTAAAGTATTTTAGGTCACTTCACAAATGTCTCTCAAATTTGTATTCTATGTTAACCTAAAATGTTAGCTTTTTGTGTGTTTATTGTTTTCATCTAAATGAGTTGTAGAAGCATAATACTAAATATATCCAGACTTATGTTCCATCAGCCAGTTGCTTTAATCTTTAGTCACGAATACTGTATAGCCTAACAGCATATATAACAATGCCTCGTGGGAAAATACAGCTAGTTTTATGTAAGATTATGTATCAGTGTTCCCTGTATAGTTTTACCAATTTTCAGTTGAAATGTCAAGTACCATAGAACTACCAGATCTAGGCTTGAAAAGCAACCTTGCTGAGGAAAGTGTGCTGTACATGTTGAATATTACTTTCATAGTAGTTTGCTTATCGTGTTGATAACAATAAGCAATTTCTAATAATGCTGAGGTGCTGAAATAATGAACAGTGAAATCCTTTACCACTTCTTCCTTCTGCTTTAACATTTTCTAAACTTTCAGAACTAGGATCCCCTCACACACGTGTGAGGACATTTAGAGTCTGACTCATTTGTTTTGACTTGAAGAGTAACAAATCATTCAATTGAGAAAGAGACATATAACCTCTTAAGCTGCTGCAGTTACTCCTTTTCCAAAAGTCTGTTAAAGTTTTCTAGATGGAAACAAACAAAACTTCAAACCACATGCTCCTTGGGAAAAATCAGTTGGTTACAACTGAAAAGCTTTGGGTACCAAAGTGATGGCTTATGTATGAAAAAAAAATCCTAAAATAAAAGGTAAATCACATAGATACTTGATTGTTTGGTTATGTTTACAGTAACACTAAGTTATTAGCACTGATGCAGTGGGAGTGGCTATTCACAGCACTTAACATTTAAGAGGCTGAAATTAATAAACATTAAGGAGAGTGCAGCACGAGCACGTCATATGTAGGAATAAATGTGCCACAAAAGAAATTAAGCATCTGTGCCCTTATTTTTTTAAGTATGAAACTGTTTTATTGTCAGTAGCCATTTAAAATTGTTTTGAAGAAAGAACTTTTAGACTGTATACAGGGTGGGGCAACCGTAGGTTTATAGTTGTGAATACACAAAACTATTTTTATGTTTTTATTTATTAATTGTTGTAGATACTAACTATAAACCTACTTTTGCCCCACCCTGTATATACTCTTTACTGAACCCGTTGCCTATATCCTATATGCTTTGCACAATTACAGTTTTGGTGATTTCAGTTCAAATACTAAGTGAATCCCTTATCCTTTAATGAAAGCAATTTAGTATTAGCTAGGGAGGGGTCACTATCTACATTTCCTGGCAACCAGTCATACTTCTGAATAACATGGTCATGTTTGTTAGGAACTTTTCAATTATCTTCCATAGGCTGTAATAGGCATGGGCCTTCTTTCCACAAAGCAGTGGGTATGTAACCTCTTTGTTAATGTTTTTATGGTAAGAGTAGTTAATTACCTTATTTCACACATACTCTTAATTTTATATTTGCTGCACAGCTCCATCCTGGGCAAAGTCCCTTAACTACCCTAAGCTCTTGTTTCATTCCAATTACAATTTTAAAAATATATATTTTATTAATTTTTTACAGAGTGGGATAGTTAGAAACATCGATGAGAGAGAAACACCGATCAGCTGCCTCCTGCACACCCCCCCACTGGGGATGTGCCCGCAACCAAGGTACATGCCCTTGACCGGAATCGAACCCGGGACCCTACTGTCTGCAGGCCGACGCTCTATCCACTGAGCCAAACCGGCATAGGCCCCATTTACAATTTTAATAATCATTGAATATTGGGCATGCTGGGAATTATTCGATCCTCGAAGCTTGGCAGGTAGTTGGAATATTTTTTGAGCCCTGCCTCTGTACCCAGCATCCAAAATGGATTACTGTGGATGTACAAGAGAGGAAGGTGAAGTTTAGACTCTGTTGTTGAAAAACAGCCTTGAAATAAGACTTGCAGATCAAGTGGTTAGACAAATATTTGTGAGCTGTTCATAAAAGAATAATCTCTCTTTTCCTGGGGAAGATTATTTTCTTCTACCAAGGCTGAGATCGGTGTGGAGGAGGCAGGTGAACTGAATCAAATAGGATGGTAGATATCTCAGCCCCACTGTCCTTACATCTACTTCTATAACTATAGGTAGGATTCTATAATTAAATTGTTAAATTTTGTGGTGAGATTTTTAAATGCTATGGGAGTTGAAGAAAAAAGCACAGCTGGAATCATTGGGAAACATGATTTGGGAGAGGCTGAGGCTTCTGCTGAACCTTGAAGTTTGAGTAGAATTTGGATCGGAAGAGAAAAAGGAAGGGAGAGCATGATAAATGTGAGAGGCAGATACACAGAGAGGGGGTTCTTACTAGGAGAGAGGGAAAGGAGGGGCAGGATAAAATAAAAGGTACTGAGTGTTGTTGAAAGGTAAAATGGGTTAGATGTGACTAGTAGGACCATTCTAGAGGACCTTGGAATATTATCAAGCAGAGATTAGGTTATCTGTTTAGAAGAAGTAATTAAAGTTACCTAAAATGGGGGACTGACATGATCAAAATGGTTGTAGGCACTAGTAGTGGATTATTTTTTATTCAAATGATATTTATTGAGAATGCATTGTGTCCATACATTACATCAAGTGCTCTGGTGAATACAGAGATGAATACACTTGTATCTCTAATAAAGTTTATACTCTTGTTGGCGAAATATGTCCATTCAGTATTTGTTGAGGAGGCTTAAATAGCATTAATGGTTGAGAATACTGACTCTGGTGTCAGGCAGACCTGGGTTTGAGACCTGGTTCTGCCTCTCTATGTGACTTTCTTTATGCAAGTTATTCAAATTCTCTTAGCCAGTCTGCTCTTCTGTAAAATGGAAATAACAACATCACCTTGTTCATAGAGGTTTTCTGAGAAGTAACTTGGATAATGTATATAAAGCATTCAGTACAGTCCATGTAAATAATAAGTACTCCATAAATGTTAGCTGATACAATATAAACTTACAATGATATGTTATTGTATTGTCTAAATTTTTATTACCTGCTCTGGAGACACTGTGATAGAGGCTGGGAATATGAGGATGAATGGATTATAGTACCATCCATCAAAGAACTTTGTGTAGTAGTATTAGATGCTATCATTGTGGTGACTATATTTTCCCATTCAAAAATTGATACATGGTCTGAGAGTAAGACAATATTTAAAATTAGAGCTCTCTGAAAGAATCCAGCACTGGCTATAATAGAAGAAAACACAATTCTGTGAAAGTACTGAGAAGAGAGAATTTTTGTCTCAGATGGGACAGTCTAATGAGACTTCCTTATAGATGCTCTTGAAGAATAGATAGGAGATGGGTGTAGAGCATTCCACAGAAAAGGACTGAAGATGAGGAAATACATGGTCTGCTTGGGGAATGGGGTGTCTTTATATAGTGTGATTCAACAGTGCAGTGCATGTAATGGGAAATAACATTGGGAAGATAGGCAGGTATCAATATAGAAAAGTGTAGGGCCTTGAATGTTGTGCTTTAAAGTTGGGGCTTTTTTGTATGGAATATATCATAGATCTGCTCTTCAGAAAGTTAGCCATGTAAAGATTACATTGGAGGGAGACAAGACTATATAGATTAGCTAAAAAGGCTTTTGGAGTAGGCCAGACATGAAATGATAAAATTGTGTGATGGAAGAATCCAGAATGCTTAGTGATTTATTTCACCTCTCCCTCTGTTTTTTTGTGGCCAAATTTCAGTCCCAAATTTGTAGACCTGGAGACTAAGGAAAGTAGGCAAGTTGAAAAGGAGACCTGATTTAGCAAGAGAGATTTTTGAAAGTGGGGAAATAACATAGCAATGAGTTCAACTGTATTTTCCTGACTGGAATCCTCCTCACTGAGCTTCCTTCTACTTTGGCCAGAGGGTCAAGTCCAGTTTTTTGCTGTAGCCCAAGTTGGACCTGACTTTCTGCTCCAGTTGTCTGTCATAAACCCTAGGCCCAGTGCTCCAACCATACTGTCTTTCTCCAGCTCCAGAATGTCATCTCTCTCTGTCTCTGTGCTTAGAATGTCTTTACCAGTGATATCTGTCTCAGGTATGCTTATTTATGTTCTAAGATAAAGTCCAAAAGTTACTTGCTCTGGAAAACCTTTCCTGAGGCCCACCACTCAGTAAATATGACTGTAATAGCATGATAGCACTAATATTATGCCTTTGTTTTTCCATTTGTTTTCCCCACTAGACAGCTCCCCAAGAGAATGGCTTTGTATCCTAGTTCTCTATATCTGCAGCACCCAACACTGCCTAGTACCTACCAAGCCTTCAATTACCGCTTGACTATCCTATATAATAAAAGCATAATATGCAAATCAACTGAACAGCAGAACTACCGATTGCTGTAACACACACTGACCACCAGGGGGCAGACGCTCAATGCAGGAGCTGCCCCTGGGTGGTCAGTGCGCTCCTACAGGGGGAGTACTGCTCAGCCAGAAGCCAGGCTCACAGCTGGCGAGCATAGCAGCAGTGAGGGGAGCCTCTCCTTCCTCTGCCATAGGCAGGCAGTAAGGAGTGAGGGGTCCTGGACTGGGAGAGCCCCAGACTGCAAGAAGGATGTCTGCCTGCAGGCCTAGGCCCAATCCCTGGAGGGAGCGGGCCTGAGCAGCAGGCAGACATCCCCCAAGGGGTTCAGGACTGCAAGAGGGAGCAGCCAGGCTGAGGGGACCCCCGCCCCCCAGTACACGAATCTCAGGCACCTGGCCTCTAGTAAATAAATAAGTGGGTGAATATGGTAGACATTCAAGTTGAAATCTAAAGTCATTTGGAAACACGGGACTGGAGTAGGTGAGCTGTAGCTCAGAGTGTTACACGCCCATCTGACATGGAGACTAGTGCTGTTGACTTGCCTAACTAGGGAGGAGGCAGGGTGGCAGTTTCTGTTGGTATAGGTAGGTATGTGAAGTGTGGGTGTTCCAAAGCTCTGCCTTTTTTGGATGGAGGAAGGGGATACATACACAACTTTTTTGTTGAATATTCACACATAGCAGTGACTGTGGTGGTTTTTCTTTTCGTTTATAGTAAAATATTGTATTCTTTCATGTTTTATTCACTCTGTTGCTCTCTTCATGATACTATCTTAAGTATGTGTTGCCAGATCTCCGATTTAAGGAATCAGCCTTGCTTTCCCAATTCTATTACCCGGCATACTAGTGGCTGGGATAGTCTATGGCGAATCTATGCCCTGCTCTTTTCTTTTAGGTGGCTTTCAATTTCAAGAAAAAAAAATAAAGTTCATGATCAACTCTTGATTATCCAGGGATGAGTTTCCCAACATGTGTGCCCAGCCTCCTGGCCCACGTGGTACTGAGTGACACAGATTAGTAAATAGATTACTCAATTAGCTGCATTCCTAAAGTGAGACACCTTAGGGGAAAACAGGCACCCCCTCCTCATCCCCAGCAAATACCTTTCAGAATTTGAGTAATCGTTTCTGGTAGTTATTTGCAGGTACACCTTTCTCAACAAAGATTTGTGTTCAGGGTTAAGTGTAGTTAAATGAGCCAGTGGAGTGGTTTCATAATTGCCGTATTGTTAGTCAAACTCTGTAATTAGGGATGACTTCATAGGCATAAGATTCCTCTATGGGTGACGCCCTAAATTCAGACCCTGTTCTACACCATATCCTTTTATGAAAAAAACAAACAAACAGGGTTTTGTTTGCTTTTGTTTTATTGCCTTATTTGAAAATCTCTTTTCCTGTGCCTCAGATGTTTAGGGAGAGAGAGGGTTTGCTTTTTCCCTTTATAGAGGAGCAGGCTTAGGAGCTAGAGACCCATCAAAGTACTTTGCAGACTAGAGAATTGAGAAACATGCAGAGACCCTGGGAGATTTTACTGTTGATTAGTATTTCATTTGGTAAGTTGAAATAGAAGGAAAATATATTTCTATTTATTTAAAAAAATATATTAGTTCTATCTCTGTGAGCATCTCTCTCTCCATGTAAATAAAGTTGACTTTTGTGGGAAAGTGACTTTCTTTTTGCATGTAAATCACATACTGTGAATTTCAGATTGAACTTTTTTATTCAGCAAGTAATATTTACTGTTTACCTCTTCAACTTAAATTTTTCTTATTTATTTTATTTTTATTAATTTCTTTATTGATTAAGGTATTACATATGTTTCATTACTTGTGAAAAAATATGCAAATTGTGAGGAATGGGACGGCATTGACAAGCTGTTAGCTATTTTTTAAAGTGGTCCTGAAATATTTAGAGTAAAATTTGTTTACTTTTTACTATCTCCTGGCCTCTCTTTAAGTTGTGTTTAGAAATGCCTAATGAAGGAGCCAAATGATTCATGGGTAAAAGTAGCTGACAGGTTTTCTTTTGACCCATCTTCCTTAAGTTACTTTTGACTAAAGGTTTCTAATTTTTATATATGAAGGAGATCTATTATACTCTGTAGTCAATAATTATAGGGCAAATGAAATAACTTTTCATAAATACCATTTAAAAGGCTCCTAGTAGAACTTATGCCTTATACAGGGTGGGGCAAAGATACGCTTACCATTGTTCATATGGAAAATAACACAATAATTAATAAATAGTAATGCAAAAATAAACTCGGTTTCACATACTCACAATTGTATACCTACTTTTGACCTGCTCTGTACTGTGTATATGTAACTGCTCACAATTACTTAGCCATTCATTTACTCCCCATTTTCTTTCATTTGTATTTTCTAGTTTTAGCTCACGTACTTCAGAGTAGCATTTAGTTCTTTACTTTCAAATAATTATAAAGGCATTTGAATATATTTAAATGAAAGTCTTCTAACATAAACTATTATGTTATTCTGGACCAAACTAGCCTAGAGATGTGCGTATATACAGTTCCAGTTCTCCTTTTTATTCTTACTCCAGTATGCCTCTTAATGTCTCCTGTGGATGAAAAGTCTGAGTTACAGGTGTAAAGAAGTCACTTTAAGCTTTCATTGAGGCAATTAGACAGGACCAAGAAATTAGGAAACTTGCAAGTATAGTTTGGGGTTTTTAATGCTGTGTTGTATTAATACATTTTTAAGCATATGTGTGCCTTCAAATTATTTGCATGAGATCTAAGTATTTCCTACTTGTGTAAAGAGGAACAAAAGTACTATTTTCCCGGGCCTGTGTGAGAAGGAATTAACCTTTACAGTTTCCAGAGCCTTCTTCCTTCTGTACCTTTTTGTTTTTTGGCAGAGTAGGGCTTTTATTTATTTATTTTATTTTGAGAGGGGAGGAAGGGAGGGGATGGAGAGAGAAGGAGGAAGAGACAGACAGATAGACATCGAGGTCAATTTGTTGTTTTACCCATCAGACACTCATTGGTTGATTCCTATATGTGCCATAACTGGCCACAAATTAAACCGCAACCTTGCCTGTCACACTTACGGAGCTACCCTGCCAGGGCACTTTCTGGATCTTTTATTGCCGCCACTAATTTATCTTGTGTTGAATTGTAGTTGTTTATATGTTTGACTTCCCTAGATTGTAAATACCTTGAAGGTAGGAACTAGGCAGCTAACAGATGCTTAAAATATTGGTAAAAATTGTTTGAGGATAGAGGTCTGAGTGTGCTGGAGGGACATGAAGAGGGAAAGAGACTTCTGGCCTGTTCAACCCTGCTGCCTGCAAAGGAGAGAAGTGGAAGGATTTAGTCAGAAGCAACTGGTCAGCAGGAATGAAGGGTGGGGCAGGCGGGGTTATGTCCAGAAACGTCTTTGTTTAATTTTCTTCTGTGTGGAAGTGATGTGGTAGTATGAAAATAAAATCAAAAGTCTTTTTTTTAAATTCACATACTTTAGATTATTCCTGACTCTCAAATTACCCAAACTGAAAAGGACTTTTAGAGATAAAAGAGAGGCCACATGTTTTGGATGTTCAGAGGCAGTCTCACTTCCAGACTTTCTGTGCCCCTGTTCTCTATGCTGTAATCCATGGAGATGGGTAATAATTCTGTATTGAAAGCATGACTGCTTAAATACATAAAGAAAATTGGAATAAATCCTCCATAGTATTTTTGTAATCACAAGTATTGAACCTCATTAATAAAGTATAGAATACTTTTTAAAAGTGCTATCATTGGGTTGCAGCTTAACTTATGAAAAGATACTTTTTATACTTAATCTGTAAAATACCTGACTTCAGAGCTAAGTGAAGATCTTTACCTTGTAGATCCTGAGACCACTCAGAAAAGTGTTTTTACCCAACTTATCTACTGAGAAGTTGTGACATCTTAACATCACAGGTAAGGAAAGTTTGTGAACATGCAAGTTCTGTTTTAGGTTCTTTAAATTTCTATTTTTATTTAATTCTCTTCATCAGTCATTATAAGGATGTATTGCATTATGGTGGAAACTGAGATAATAGTATAATATTGCCATTTTAAAATTTCCCAGGGACTTGAGAAACCTGTCTTTGAATTCCAGTTCTGTGGTTCCCTCCGAGCCTAAGTTATGTAATAAGAAAAAAAAGGGAATAATATATTCACCTCATAAAGCTGTTGTGAGGGTTCAGGGAATGGATATAAAGTTATCTAATGTAGTTCTTGGTACATAGTTGTTTAATGGGTGAATTTATTACAGTTCTATTTTATTGGTGCCTTACCATGTGCCTGAGACTGTGATGAATTCCAGAAATGACAACTGTGGCTGTGAAAAAGACAGATCCGGCCCAGCTCTCTCTTGAGAGCTTCTCTCTACTGAGTATCAGGCTTAATGTAAAAAAGATGAATTGTGAGTAGTTTTTAAACTCTTTTTTGAACAAGTACGTTTATTGCTCAGCCAGTGAAGTAGAACCACAGGGCCCAGAGCATGTTTCCATAAGATAGTGTTAGAAAAGACTTATAGGACTTGAGTTTGGTTGGGTGATTTGAGGAGAACCAAAGGCGGCAGGGTTTATTCTGCATTGGGTGTTATCTGAAGTCAATGACAACTCTGTGATAGAATAGCTCAGCGAGTCATATCCACAGGAAGGGCAGCAAAGCTCCCACTGCAATGGGGAAGGCAGCAATAGTCCCTCTTATTATTTGTGCCTTTTGATATTTTGTGGCTTGGACGATGCTCACACTTTGTCTGTGTTTTTTTTTAATTTAATAAATCTTTATTATTCTGATGATTACAATTGTTCCTTTTTTCCCCCATAGCTTCCCTCCACCCTGTTCCCACCCCACCCTCTGCCCTTATCCCCCCCCCCCGACTGTCCTCATCCATAGGTGTACAATTTTTGTCCAGTCTCTTCCCACACCCCCACACCCTTTTCCCCTGAAAATTGTCATTCCACTCCCATTCTATGCCCCTGATTCTATTATATTCACCAGTTTATTCTGTTCCTCAGATTTTTTTCACTTTATTTTTAGATTCACTTGTTGATAGATATGCATTTGTTGTTCATAATTTTTATCTTTACCTTTTTCTAATTCTTCCTTTTCTAAAAGAATACCTTTCAGCATTTCATATAATACTGGTTTGGCAGTGATGAATTCCTTTAGCTTTTTCTTATCTGTGAAGCTCTTTATCTGACCTTCAATTCTGAATGATAACTATGCTGGGTAGAGTAATCTTGGTTGTAGGTTCTTGCTATTCATCACTTTGAATATTTCTTGCCACTCCCGTCTGGCATACATAGTTTCTGTTGAGAAATCAGCTAACAATTGTATTAGTGCTCCCTTGTAGGTAACTAACTGTTTTTCTCTTGCTGCTTTTAATATTCTCTCTTTGTCGTTTGCCCTTGGCATCTTAATTATGATGTGTCTTGGTGTGGTCCTCTTTGGATTCATTTTCTTTGGGGTTCTGTGCGCTTCCTGGGCTTGTAAGTCTATTTCTTTCACAGATGGGGGAAGTTTTCTGTCATTATTTCTTTAAATAGGTTTTCAGTATCTTGCTCTCTCTCTTCTGGCACCCCAGTAATTCTGATGTTTGTATGCTTAAAGTTGTCCCAGAGGCTCATTACACTAGCTTCATATTTTTTGAATTCCTTTTTAAAATATTGTATTGATTTTTTACAGAGAGGAAGGGAGAAAGAGAGTTAGAAACATCAATGAGAGGGAGACATTGATCAGCTGCCTCCTGCACATCCCTCACTGGGGATGCGCACACAACCAAGGTACATGACCTTGAACAGAATCGAACCTGGGACCTTCCGGTCCACAGGCTGATGCTCTATCCACTGAGCTAAACTGGTTTCAGCTGGATTCTTTTTGCTTTTTGCTTTTCCTCTTGGGTGTTTTTTGCTTCTTTGCATTTCAAATCTTTGACTTTATTCTTTTGATCCTCTAGTCTACTGTTAGATCTCTGTATATTATTTTTTATTTCAGTCAGTGTATGCTTAATTTCTAGTTGGTCCTTTCTCATATCCTCAAGGGTCTTGCTCAATTTATTGGCTTCTCCTAGAAAATTCTTGAAAAACCTTATAACCATGGTTGTCAATTCTATATCCAATTGTTTGCTTTCCTCCATTTCTTTCATTTGTGATCTGTTTCTTTGTCTCCACATTTGGCTGCTTCCCTGTGTTTATAGAGTGACTTTGTGTGCTAAGTGTCTTATAGGGCCCAGTGGCTCAGCATCCCCAGTTATCTGAGGTGAACACTCTTGGTGCAAGTCTTTGTGGGCTGTATGCACAGTCTTGTTGTAGTTAAACCTTGATTGCTGTTGGTACCACTGAGAGGAATTGACCTCCAAGCCAGTTGGCTGTGAGAATCAGCTGTGTCTATGCTGGAAAAACTTCTGTGCTGGAGACACCTTTATGAGACAAGACTTGCAAAAGCCTCTGTGCTGAGCTTGGATGGGGTGGAGTCTCAGGGTGGACCAGACAGCATTGGTTTCCTATCAGCCCTGCCCTAATAGGCTCCTGTGTCTCAGTGTCCTGTGGTAATCGCTGCAAGCACCCCTGAGAGAAAGCCGCCCTCAATTTCCACCCACTGCATTTTCTCCCCAAATGAGTTTGGGTCCCCAGAGTCTCACCTGGAACTGGAGTTCAGTGCAGTTGGGAGCTTTGCCTCCCTCCCACTTGAGAAAGCCAGCCGTGCACTCAGTTGCCCGCCCTTTCCAGGCATGATCTCAGTACCTCTGCCTCCTACAGCTCCTCTGAGTCTCAGTGTGCTTTTTTCTTTCCTTCACTATAGAGCTTCCATTCAGCCAGCCTTCCTGTGGTTCTGGATGATGACCATTTTGTCTTTTAGTTGTAGTTTTGAAATTGTTGTGCAAGGCAGCAGTTTAGGTATTTATCTATGCCACCATCTTGGTTTCTCCATTGTCTGTGTTTCAATTTTTAAGTATTCAATAAAAATGTCTAACATGGATAAATATAAGTTCTTAAATTTGTATTTTGTACTATAGAGTTTGTGAAATTTAACACATAGAATAACTTTTTTGAAAAGGCAACATATTTAGGTCAGTGAAACTTGATATTTTACTGGTGGATATACTGTATATCATTAGGTAGTGTTTGTCAAAACCCATAGACTGTACATCAGGAGTGAACCTAATGTAAACTATGGACTTTGGATGATTATGATGTGTTAATATAGATTGTAACAAACGTACCAGTTTGGTGCAGGTTGTTGATAATGGGAGAGACTTGTTTGTGAGGGCAACGGGCTACCTGAGAACCAAACTCTACTTTCTGTTCAATTTTTCAGTAACCTAAAGCTATTCTAAAAAGTAAAGTCCTTAAAAAGATTAAATAGGGGGGGAAAACAGAAGCAAAAAAGCAACACACAATTGTTTTCATTGCCTTGTCTCTAAAAATTATTAATAGGTTTGTATTTGGGGATTAACCTTGTGGTACACACCTTCTTTATGTATTGTAATTTTTCTGCAAAAGTTCAGATCATGCATATTGTGAGCCAAGAGGCAAAATCAAGAATATTATTTTATTTTATATCAAGGATATAACATTGTTTACACAAAATTTTACTGTGCAATCTAAAATATAATAATAATTTAGTACATTTTTAAAGTAATTCAGGCCCTAGCTGGTTTGCTCAATGGATCGAGTGTTGGCCTGTGGACTGAAGGGTTCCGGGTTCCATTCTGGCCAAGGGCACATTCCTGGGTTTCGGGCTCGATCACCCAGTAGAAGGCAACCAATCAATGATTCTTTCTCATCATTGATGTTTCTATCTCCCACTCTCCCTTCCTCTCTAAAATCAATAAAATATATTTTTAATTTTTTTTTCAAAAAAGTAATTCAGGTCTACTGATTAAAAGAATGGAATTTGTGGGAGATAACATTTCACTTAACTGGGGTTCAAAGTTAATGGGCCTTATCATCAAAGTTGACTGCAAATGTTTATTTATCTATACTCAGCCCAGATTTGACCCAAAGTCCAGTGTTTGCCAACCCCTGCTCTATTGGTGAAATATGTAAAATAAAGCCAAATCGGAAAGGGTGTAAATTCAAATGATATGTGCATAAAGATATGTTTATTAGCACATACTTGTGTATTTCTATATCAAGGCCAAATGTAATTTTGTGCTACTTAAATATCAGTGTTAAAGTAGAGTGATAGAAAAATAGTAACTGTAAGGTGAAGGACATGGTAACTAATCCTACTGTTCTAATCATTCACAATGTATACATATATCAAATTATCAAGTTCTATAACTTAAATTTCACAATATGCCAATTATATCTCAATAAAGCTGGAAAGTGGAAATAAACAGTAAGATAAATTTAAAAATAAATGGATTGTTGGGAAAAGTTATATTTTCCATGAATCTTTGGTCATGTAATTTTGACTTTTAGTTTTGGCACATATAACTAAGAATTTTTATTATGTATCACTTTCCTGCCATTGCCAGGCACCTACACTCTTCCTTATACTCTGAATGTAATGTAAGATTCTTTTTCCTTGAAAATGAGACTTGGAAATATTTTTTAGTAACTTTTGGTAAATGATGACTTCTCATTTGTTTGTTTTCTTTAGCTTGGCTATAGCTGCTAATGTGGAAATCTATTCAGATGGTATTGGTTTTCTGTTTAAATTATTCCAAAGATGAGAATTTCACAAGAGTACTTATAATATACTTATCACAAAGTTTTTAAAGTCTGAAACCTTTTGTGTTTCTCTTTAGGATTTCTTTAAGTAGATGAGATGGCTACCACTCAGATTTCCAAAGATGAGCTTGACGAACTCAAAGAGGCCTTTGCAAAAGTTGGTAAGTATTTTTTATAGTACAACTATAGTAAAGCCGTCTTTATTGGCCCTAATTAAAGTTATCTCTAAAAAAATTATATGAGTGGTTAATTACTAGTATGAACCTTAGGGCAAGATAGTTAAAATCGATGGGATAAAGTTATAAAAGCCACACTTAAATTTTGTTATTTCTAATTATATCTAATACTAGAGTCCCCAGTGCACAAAACTCATGCAGGGGGTGTGTCCCTCAGTTCAGCCTGCACCTTCTCCAATCTGGGACATCCCTCTCACAATCCAGGACTGCAGGCTCCCAACTGCTCACCTGCCTGCCTTCCTGATTGCCCCTAACTGCTTCTGCCTACCAGCTTGATCACCCCCTAATCACTCCCTTGCCAGCCTGATTGATGCCTAACTGCTCCCCTGCCAGCCTGTTTGCCCCGAACTACCCTCCCCTGCAGGCCTGGTCCCTCCCAACTGCCTTCCCCTACTGGCCATCTTGTGGTGGCCATCTTGTGTCCATATAGGGACAGTTATCTTTTATCACATGGGGGCAGCTATTGTGTGTTGGAGTGATGGTCAATTTGCATATTCTTTGATTAGATAGGATAGCGGCCTGGTGCATGGCTGGGGGCCAGCTGGTTTGCCCTGAAGGGTGTCCCAGATCAGGGTGGGGGTTCCCTTGAGGCATAGGGTAGCCTGGGCAAGGAGCCTGTGGTGGTTTGCAGGCAAGCCATTCCCCCTGGTGACCCAAGTAGAGACCCTGGTATCTGGGATTTATTTATCTTCTATAATTGAAACTTTGTAGCCTGGAGTGGAGGCCTGAGCTGGCCAGGGCAGGCGGAAAGCTTGGCTTCCTCCATTTACTGGAGCAATTCAAGCCTCTTTCCTGCTCTCCATGGCCACAGCCATCTTGGTTGGGTTTATTTGCATATTCACTCCTGATTGGCTGGCAGGTGTGGTTTGTAGGTATAGCGGAGGTAGAATCAATTTGCATATTACTCTTTTATTAGATAGTATGGCCAAAAGTTTTTAGTTCAGGGTCCCAGTCCTTAATTAGAACTGTCATAGCTCCTGAAATTTTTAAACATATTCTGTGGTGTTATATTTGGTGAATCATTTTTTGAGAAGATTTTGAGCTTTTACCATATTCTCAAAGGGATGTGTGACCCCAGAAAATGTTATAGAATCATCAAATGCTGCTTTCCTTTTCCCTAATTAGCTTGGCTTTCTTGCTTTTTTCATTTATCTTCGGTGCCTTTGCATAATGCAGACTATTCTACCTTCACATTAAATTATAGCATCAGTATAGGATGGGAAGGCATAGCATGCCATTTGGTTTATCACACTTTAACATCATATAGCAAGTCTTAGAATTTTGCAGCTGTGGAAGCAGTTTACAGTACTTACATCCAAATTTCAGTGCTCAGGTCAAGTCAGTACAGATAATGAGAAAATGGTTAAGAGCTGATTATTGATGAGTCAACATGTGCTTAGAGAAGTAAACTATTACTATTTGGTATCTCCAATATAAAGTTAGTTTATAGTGATTTGTTATTTAAATCAAAATCTAGTCTTTGACCTATCCTGAAAATCCCATTAGTGAAAAGTACATTTTTTATCATTTTCTATGACGGCATTTATCAATAACTAGAGGACCAATACACGAAATTCATTCATGGGTAGAATCTCTAGGTCTGACCTGCAATCGGGGCCTATCCAGGCCTTCTGGCTGTGGACCAGGGCCTTCCTTCATTCCATGCTGTGTTCCTGGTGGTCGGTGCATGTCATAGCAAACAGTCAAATTCCTGGTCTGTCGAACTCCAGAGGAGACAATTTGCATATTAGCATTTTATTATATACGATGGTTTGCCTTGGGAAGAGTAATAAGCACCAGCCAGATTATGACTATTCATAATCCCATTAGAATTCTAACTAGAAAAGATCAAATTGCCCAAAATCTAACATGATGTGTGTTTGTGTCTGTGTCTGTGTGTGTGTGTGTGTGTGTGTGTGTGTGTGTGAAAATAAAATAAGCCATAGCTACCATTTACTGTAAGATTACTACCCAATCTGATATTAGACTGGTATGAAAAACCAGCAGGTAATTATTGGCTGCAAGATTTTTAAAATCTCATTATTCTATAGAAATCACCTTATAATTATTTTAAGATTATATTTTCCTTGAACTTTATCTTATTCAAATTCATCTTTCAGTGTTGGGGACAGCATAATTTGTTTCTTTATGAATAGAATTTTGGGGTAGAGACCATGACTTATTACTGCAATTTTTTATTCTTCAAGGTCTTGCTGCCTCAAATAAATGTGTGTTTTTTGTTGTTGTTGTTGTTGTTGAATACAGGCCTTGTTCTCATGTACAGAAATATTTCTGTGAACAATATTTTTTAAACTTAAAGATAAATCAAATATGTTTACCTGATAGAACTGGAATATTTTTTTATCAGTAAAAGAGCTTAATTGATATAAACAGGGTTGACCAATTACCTCCATGGAGGAAACAGGGTTAATTGTACTAAGTGAGGGATCCACTAGAGTTTGGACTACAAGAAAGGCTCATTGTTGGAACTTCTGTCTTGATGATACACTTTGGAGGATTTGGGGATGGCAAACAGCTTCCCAAAGGCAAGAGACTGGACCTGTGGCTTATTGGAGTCCTTACCAGGCATATACATATTCCTTATGTATGCAGACTCTTATTACTCTTATATGCTGTACTTAGGAATTCTGGATTCCAAAATTTCTTCCTGTTTTGCATTTTATTATTTTGTATTCCACCTCTCAGTATCTAGCTTAGTGTTACACACGTGTTAGGTTCTCAGTAAATATTTAATTGACTGAATCCCAAGGAATTGTAGATAGTCTTTTCATGCACTGGGACTTTGTCATTATCAACTAACTATAAGCCCAAAGGGGCCCTTTATTATGAAGATTTTCATCACGGTGGAATTTATTACTAAAGGTTTTGGCCACTATATTATAGCACATAAAATTATTTTTTTCAGCGTAATAAAGGCTTATGTGTAGTCTTTGAGAAAAGTGTTTAAAGACCCAGCTGAATCTTTTAATTTTCTTTTAAAATCTTTGTATTTTTTAGTTGTTGTTAGTTACGGAGCTCTTGGCAATTGTCAAAGTTGTTATGGAAATCCTTTTTATTTTATTCTTCATTCAAGGAAACTTGATTTTTTAAATATGTTTTTATTCTTTTTTGTTTCTGTCTTTGCTCCAGTTATTTATGCATTCATTGTTTGATTCTTTTTAAAAATATATATTTTATTGATTTTACACAGAGAGGAATTGAGAGAGATAGAGAGTTAGAAATGTCTATGAGGGAGAAACATCGAATAGTTGCCTCTTGCACCTCCCCACTGGGGACGTGCCCGCAACCAAGGTACGTGCCCCTGACCGGAATCGAACCTGGGACCTTTCAGTCCAAACCAGTTTTGATTCTTATATGTGTCCTGACCGGGAATCAAACTCACAACTGTGGCAACTGAGCTACCCAGCCAGGGCCCAGATGTGATTTTCTTTGTCCCATTCCAGCATCCTGGGTTGGTGTGGACTAGGATCATTTTTACTAATTTCTTTGTTTGGAATTTGCTGCCCTGGGCAGATAGTGTGAATTCAAATTCCAATCTCTGTGAACAGACTGTGGTTAAATTTTTCTAGGAGTTTTTTGTTGTTGTTTGATTTTTTTAAATGTATTTTATTGATTTTTTTTTTTTTTTACAGAGAGGGAGAGAGATAGAGTTAGAAACATCGATGAGAGAGAAACATTGATCAGCTGACTCCTGCACACCTGCCATTAGGGATGTGCCCGCAACCAAGGTATATGTCCTTGACCAGAATTGAACCTGGGACCCTCCAGTCCACATGCCGACCCTCAATCCACTGAGCCAAACCAGTTAGGGCTGTTGTTTGATTTTTAATCAAGATCCCAGGTCAAGTTTGACAAGTTTTCCTGTCATCTTGCTTTCTAGAAAGCAAATGTTTTCATAAATCACACTTAAGGCAGGTTTATGTGCATGTCTCAGTACCACAATCTCACGGTCATTAACAACTCCATCTCACATGGGCAGATACTTTCAGGCCAGACCTTCAGCAGCTGCTTCAGCCTCTGTTTTCACCCTCTGGGCTTTGGAACTAAGGATTTCTATTATTTTTTGTGAGCTCTGTTGTATAGTTGAGAGGATGTTTGCTCTATTTCATCTCACACTTCAGAGTTCTCGTTATATATATATATATACTTTTAAGCACTTTATTTTTCTCATTTATTTTATTGTTGAGAGTATTACAAGTGTCCTGTATTTTCTCCCCTTTAGAGGAAGGGAGAGGGAGAGAGAGAAATACCAGTGAGAGAGAGAAACACCCTTTGGTCGCCACCCCCAAGCACCTGGGCATGTGCCCCGACCTGGTTTACTTGGAGCCCAGGACAATCCTCAACCAACTGAGCCACTCTGGCCAAGGAAACCTAATGTGAAAAACAAGCTCCATACCTTATATTCCTGTCTAGGACAATTATTATTTTGGGAGCAGTGAGGACTACTTGATCTCAGTTCACTTGTGACAAAATATGGAAATCATTATACGATTTTTCCCATCTATTAACAAAAATAGCTTTGATTTTCCTCTTTAGAAATTCAGCAAAATTGTAGTGTGTGGGGAAAATCTCTGTAATTATTACCACTAGTCATATGTTTTGTTCAATCAACTAATAGTGCTTTGAAATTCTTTACTAGCAATAAATAGAATATTAGGGTTTAAAGTTCTCTTTTCACTCACTTTCTGCACCTGCTTAGTGTTAAGCTCCGAGCAGTATATTTTCATTTCATTATTTTAATTTTCTCAACATTTGTTTCCAGTGTTTCCCACTGGGATGGCAGAAGCCTTGGCTCTCACTTTGTTCCTACTTCATGTTTCTGTTTGAAATGAAATGCTGCATAAGTTCTTCCTAAAGAAGAATAATTTAAACTTCCAGAACACTTAGGAAGTTAATATTTACCAACTAGAATGTCTTTTACATTCTTATCTTGCTAGATCATTTGGATGATTACTTATAATAAAGATCAATTTATGGAATGTAAATCTTTTCAGATTGGCCTTTAATCCTGCAAACACTTACATCTGACTTTTTCTCTCCTAAGCAATCAGTAACTACTGTGCTTTAAAAAAAAAAAAAAAAAAAAACATAAATTCAGCAGTTTTGAAATAAACCAATAATGGGGTTTCTTAAATGACTAGGAATGGGATGGGTATATTCCTTTGAGGTTGCCCACCAAACTAAGCCCAAAAATGTTGGTTATGGTGATTGTAGCTATAGCAGATTTTCTCATCTCAGGAAGTTGGGTTGTTTCAAATTACTTGATATTCTTTAGTATATAAAAACCACATCAGGGTGATGCCACAAAAAAACATGGTGGTTTAGTTTGATTTACTTTTAGTATTCAATAAAACTACATCAGTGAATATTTGTTTAATTATGACTTAAAAATAAAACTATAGCCCAACCAAAAAAAATAAACAAATTGACCAGTACTCATGCGCTGTGCCATCTGGCTTATTACAGATGGAATATTAGAAATGGAGGTCTTGGAATAGTTTGAAAAACCATGGTTTGATGGTATGGAAGATGGAATAAAAGTGTGTAAAAAAAAAAGACAGCAAAGAAAAAAATTCTGCAGATGCTAAAAAAAAAATGTGATCGTTGGGGGGGGCAGCAGAAGCACATGTGTGTGAGAATGTGCTCATGAGAGCATGTGTATAGCTGTGTATGTGTTTTTAAGGTTGGAGAATGGCAGCAAGTGGAAAATGATGGTCCTGCTGGAAATTCTGAGTTGGAAAATAATTGCTATGCAACACTTTTGATTGCCTGGTCTCAGCTCTCTAACTTTGGTCAGCCTTCATTCAGCTGTACTTGACCCCCACCTTAGGGGATCCACTATTAGTATGAACTCTTAGGTAGCGACCTTCGTTCTACCTTTAGCTGGGACACATTAAACTGCCTCGTATATTTGTTAAAACAAGCTACCTCAAAAGGTATAAGCTGGGAAAGGCAAAACTCATGTTCAGCTAAGCATCTGGAGATGTTTAGCAGCTGCCTTTTCTAAAGTTTTAATGCCAATGAAAGCTTGACTTTACTGCTTAGATTTTAGGGTGGAATATAATTAAATTTTTTTGCACAATATAATTAAATCTTTTAGCTGAGTATTTTAAATTAATATATTGTGTGCTTTCATGGACATTCAAGGTCACGTGTGTATGTGTGTAAATCCATTATTGTTAGATTCCTTTTCTCTTTTTTCAGTGCAAAAATTTTGTGGAATATATTGGTTAAACTAAATGGAACTTTTAAACCCAGCTTTTCTGAAAGGAAGTGCATCTGCACTTGATTGGTTTTCTCCTTTAAGTCCTAATGAGTACTGTCCAGAGTGGGTTGGTGAAGAGGTTGCATCTGTGTTGCAGATGAGGACCCACATATGCATCCTCTTTAAAAAGAAAGACGCTAGATTTAGACAGAGTCAAGGATGGTTAAAGCAACACACACACACTCACACTCATAACCTGGGGTCAAAGGAAATCCCAGTCTTTCTTACTGTCAGGTTTATGAGACCAAGTAGCACCCCAAAAGATGTGTCTAAAGTGATAGATTGCTCCGCAGAGCACCTGAACATGGGCAGCGTCAAACAGCAGCTAAAATCAAAACCACTTGAATCCTGGCTCAGCTTTCTCCAGACAAGTACTTAAAATAGCTTAAATAACAGGATGCAAGGGGAGGGAAAACATTTCCTTTTAAGGACATGCATTCTTGTGTGATTCAAACTTCTGCAGGAACATGGCTTCATAATAAGTTTATTTACTTTAAGGCTACTTGGGGGAGAGTGTTGGAAGAGTCAGCTGGCATTGAAAATAATACTTGGTAGAAGAGCATAATGAGGCTTCTTTTCATACAGAATGCAGATGTGAACCTACATGTGTCACGAGAGAGAGGAGGCACACAGAGAGAATCTGTTGTTACAAACAGTTGGCTCCTTCCTGACAATTCAGTAGCCTGCCTGAAAGATGAGCCTTTCTGGTGCCGCAGGGAGCCTCTTAGGGATTATTTTGTAAGTTTAGTGATTTTTCTTTAAAAATCAGAACACTTGGTCAATTTATTGAAATTTAGTTCTGCTCTCTGTGGGAGCTTTGGTCAGTGGGTAGGTGGAGTTTCTTCTTTCCTGCTTCCCATTAAAGTGTACCCATACTGTCCAAATTTTCTGGACCAACTACAGAAACATTGAGAATGCTCTAGGCAATATAGGTCATATGATAGGATCTACTTTATCAGCTGGTTGACTATATGTTGCTGGAACAGAAGTCTTCAAAATGCAGAACCTGTCCGACCCCGTTCCAATGTATAGTTAGTGAAGAAATAGCAAATGTGTTGTAAAAGGGTTCAAGAGTACTGGCACCTTTAAATATATTTTTTTATAAATATATTTTATTGATTTTAACAGAGAGGAAGAGAGAGGGATAGAGAGTTAGAAACATCAATGGGAGAGAATCTTGACATCACTGGGGATGTGCCCGCAACCAAGGTACCTGCCCTTGATCAGAATCGAACCTGGGACCTTTCAGTCTGCAGGCCGATGCTCTATCCACTGAGCCAAACCGGTTTCGGCTATTTTATTGATTTTTCACAGAGAGGAAGGGAGAAGGATAGAGAGTTAGAAACATTGATGAGAGAGAAACATTGATCAGCTGCCTCCTGCACAGCCCCTACTGGGAATGTGCCAGCAACCAAGGTACATGCCCTTGATTGGAATCAAACCTGGAACTCTTCAGTCCACAGGCCAATGCTATCCACTGAGCCAAACCGGTCAGGGCCAGAGTACTGGCACCTTTAATGAGAACATCAACGGTGCCATTATGCCAGGAGGTTGTGATTTTAGTTTTTAGTTGTTAAAACTGTTTTCAGTCTAGGTCTGTGTATTTTCAGTCTAGGTCTGGGTCAGTTTGTTAATAAATTTTAGTTTATGTCAAAGCCAGAAAAGGAAAAGTTCACCATCAAACTTAGTTCTGAGCTCCTGCCTAATAATGTCACTGATGATGGGAGCTTCCTAAAATGCCACTGCTCTAACTCATTTCCTGCCCTTTCAAAGTACAGCACGTTACATCTCTGATATTGTTTAAGGGTGTGTGTGTGTGTGTGTGTGTGTGTGTGTGTGTGTGTGTGTGTGTGTTGGCTTGGGATTAGCATAAATTAGCATAAAACTCTTTAAAAATAATTGCACCCAATTTTGTCTTTCAAGTACTTTAGCAGCTGCGCTATGTTGTAAAATTAATTGCAAGCTGCCTTTTTAGGCTTCCTCTGCCTTCTTAGTGAAATTGAAGTTGTTTTCTTTAAAAGATGTGATTTAAGAATTCTAGGCACACAGTGCAATATATAGATCATAGAAATGTACACTTGAAACCTATATGATCTTATTAACCAATGTCACAGAAATATATTCAATCTTAAAAAAGAATAAAATGTAAACAAAAAATGCATTTGATCACAGGAGATAGTAAACGCTAGATATTCTGATAAAATAGGTGAAACGTTTAAAATATGTAAAACTAAATGACACATGTTCAATGATTCTTTTCCCATCTCAGCAAAGATATAGATTAGATATTCCAAGTCACTCAAAACTTTTGTGAGGATTTTAAAACCACGGTTTCCAAGGACAAACCAGGATGTTCTGTCTGATTAGTTTCCGTATCTGGTATGTAGCCCAGTGCTTGCCACAGAGCAGGTACTCAGTTTGCTCTGGAGGTTCACTCATGCTAAACAAGTGTACATTGTCTTTCTTAATACAGTAAAGCAGGTTTCTACATTTAGAACAAGAGAAGTCCTGAACCTGACAACCATCACTGGTTGTCTACTTGGGTATTCCTCAGTGGGTGTGTTCACTTAGAAAACCAAATTACAGATCTGAATGAAGGCTTCTGGGTGGGGACAGGATTAGAGCAAAGTAAATGAGATTGAATGTTATTTAAGGGATATTTCTGTCATTATGGTTTCCTGGTAGAATTGCCATTCAGTTTTGTAGTGCTATTTCTTTGTGTGTGTTTTTTGTCATTGTTGTTTAATTTTGCTTTTAAAATGCTCATTAGATTAGAACATTCTTTTCCTGGTTAATTACTTAGGAATCAATGATTCTACAGAAATAATTTTTTCCCATTGATTATTATAGGCAAGGTACTGTGCTACATATTGGGGTGGGAGGTAAAAAAAAAAATTAACAAGAATATCAAGGGATTTGCAACCTAATAGGATTGTCCTGAAATGACAATTCTTGTTCCTCCAACCCTCCACATTTAAAAAGTTCCTGTCAGTTACTAAAGCATCTGTTATTACTACTCTTACTTTGAAATGGAGTTTCCACATGTGGTTATTTTATGTTAGTTATATTTTAGGGTGGCTACTTCCTGGCATCTTTTAATCACATCAGTGAGCTTCTAATTAATGCTCATGAGAGGTTATTTCAGAGGGGGCTCACGCAAGTGGTAGTTCTCCCCTTTGCCTACAACTCTGTTGTGAATAAACTGCCAGATAGACTAGACTCTCAGGTAACTTTGGATTCAATATAGTTCTCCAATATTTATTTTAAAGCATCTCTACCTTCTACTTTTATCATATCTCTGAGAATACAAGAACTATTAAGTACCTGTTATATACTAGGTGTAAACTGGAGATTAAAGTGGACTCCGATTATGTCATTCAAAAGTCAGAGGAAAATAAAATACATTTTAAAATATTTTCTATCATAAATTGCTAAAGTAGACCAAGTTTTGATAGTTGCACAAAATAAACTACTTCCTTCAATAAAGGTATCAGAAAAATGAAGGAAATTTATTTATATAATGAGGTATAGCAATGGTCAGAATATTACTCTATATTTGTTTTTAATATGTATCATTACCGTATTTGCCGGCGTATAAGACGACTTTTTGGCCCTGAAAAATATGCCTCCAAGTGGGGGGTAGTCTTATACGGCGAGTATATAACAAACTCTGTATTTTTAGTGGAAATGTTAGGGGGTCGTCTTATACACCCAGTCGTCTTATACGCCGGCAAATACGTATTTTTCAGGGCCAAAAAATCGTCTTATATGCCGGCAAATACGGTATTTTATCTCATTTAAAAAGATATGTGGTGTGAGTGTGCTTTGTGAAGTCCTGTGTATATTGAATTTAGAGTCAGGGTATATTAGAGCTAAAAGGAACCTTAGAGAGAACTCATTTTATCCAACGTACTCCTTTTATAGATGAGAAAACTAAGACCTGGAGAGAGAAATTGTGTAAATTAGTAGCCAAGGTGAAATTTGATCCTGTATCACATTACTCCCTCTGCTGTGTCCTTTCAGCTAGCCTATGTGTCTTTCACTGTGCCCCACTAGCAGTGAGCTCAGTTCTAACTTTTTAAATGGGAGGAAACACATCGGAATATGCATGGGAGAAAGGTGTATTGAAACCCAAGAATTTCATTCATCCAAAGTTGCTAAAATACTGCCACAGGGCCCTGTGGATTACTTTGTTCTTTTTAGTGACTGCAGATGTTGCTGGATTGATTTCTATATATAAACACTTTACTAATAAAGGGTTTGATGTATATGACCTTTATAAATTCAAATCAAAGAGAGTGAAAATGTGCCCTAGCATTACTTTGAAGGAAATAAGTGATTTTCAGAAGTGTTGAGTGGCTTGGGGATGATGGGTGTTTTGTTTATTTGTTTATTTTTTAAATATTTATTGTCGAAAGTATTATATATGTCCCTTTTTCCCCTCATTAACCCCCACCTCCAGCCCACACTCTGCCCCCTGCCTGGGAATGATGTTCTAAAAGCATAGAGATTTTAACTGATAAATTTAAAATTTTAACATCTATTTTTATGAACATTTGTTTGACTCTGGAGTATACTTCATAAAAACTAAACATAGGCCTGGCTGGTGTGGTTCAGTGGTTGAGTATTGACTATGAACCAGGAGGTCATGGTTCAATTCCTGGTTGTGGCACATGTCTTGGGTTGTGGGCTCAAACCCCAGAGTAGGCATGCAAGAAGCAGCCAATCAATGCTTCTCTCTCATCATTGATGTTTCTGAAATCAATATACATATATATTTTTTAAACTAAACATAGAATTTTATCAGGGGAAATGGTTTTATATAGGATATTTAATATTTTAATAATTGGCCAAAACTGGCCAATATGAATTACACTTAGATAATTTTATATAATAAAGATGTATTATATGCAAAATGGCCACCCCCATGTGGACACAAGATGGCTAGCAGGGGAGGGCAGTTAGGGGTGACCAGGCTGGCAGGGGAGGGCAGTTGGGGGCAATTGGGCCAGCAAGGGAGCAGTTAGGCATCGATCAGCTTGGCAAGGGAGTGGTTAGGGGGTGATCAGGCTGGCAGGCAGGCAGGTGATCAGTTGGGAGCCAGCAGTTTTGGATTGTGAGAGGGATGTCAGTTTGAAGAAGGTGCGGGCGGGGCTAAGGGACCCCCACCCCCACCCCACCTGGTGCATCATGCACCAGGCCTCCAGTACTTAGAATGAAGTCCAATGTATGTTTCATGGCCTTTAAGAAGATTTATGATCAGCTACCTAACTTAATCTCTCATTTTCTCCTTTGCTTACTCTGCTCAAGTCATACTGGATCTTTTCTGTTCCCTAAATACACTAGACACTCTTCCATATCAGACTCCACATTTTGTTTCCTCTACCTGCAGTCTTTTTCCTCAGATACCCACATGGTTTTCTCCCTTACCTCACCTATGTCATCATTCAAATGCAACTTCCTCAAAGTGTCAAACAAAAATATCTCTAAAAGTTTCTGAATGTCCTCTGGGAGGAGGGAGTAAATTAGCACCCAGTCTAACCCCTTGCTTTATTTTTCTTAAAAGCATTTATATTACATTATATTTTATAGTTATACCTCATGTTATATTTGCTTATAAGTTGTCATTGGAATGTGAGCTCTTTGACAGTAAGAATTCCTTTCATTGGTTGCAGTATCTGTAATCCCAACAACAGTACCTGGTACAGAGTTTTTAAGTAATGGATCACTAGATTAACTATTCAGAAAACATTGTCTTGAAAGGTGCCATGATCATCTTGGATCATTTCTCTATTCAGATTGTTTCCTTTTATTATAATAATTCAACATACATGAAAATGACTGGGGACATAAGGAATAAAAAGCATTGTTGAACAGTAGGTATTTGAAATTGCTGGTGAAAGTCCAACTTTCTTTACTAAAATAAAATATGCTCAAGTGATCACAAACCTCAGTACATTAGCACTCTCCTTTTAAATAAACTCTTGGTCATTAATCAGTTTTTGTAGGGTGTTTTTTTTTCCTTTTCATTTAACAGTTTCAGTATCCTCAGTACTAAGATACATACTCTGCTAAAACTCTAGTAGCACACACAAAAAAAAGATTACTTATAGAGTTATGTTAGATACCAGCATCACTCAAAGCTGCAATTATTTTCATGAACTTGGTGTTGGACTTACGTTTATTTACATTAATTTAAGAAATTGGCACTGAAAATGGTAACTTAATCTTAGGTGTGCTTTGTAATATAATCAGCATTAACTCATAAAACTATTCTATTAGACTAATGGAAGAAGACGGGAAACACCCAAAGAGCTACAGTAGAAATTATTTTATACCATGTCAGTGCTTTATTGGTGTACAAGGTATTCTTTTAAAAAGTTCTATTAACTTCAGGATTTAATTCTGATTTTATTAAGAAACTGTGACCAAAACCGGTTTGGCTCAGTGGATAGAGCGTCAGCCTGCGGACTCAAGGGTCCCGGGTTTGATTCCGGTCAAGGGCATGTACCTTGGTTGCGGGCACATCCCCAGAGGGGAGTGTGCAAGAGGTGGCTGATCGATGATTCTCTCTCATCGATGTTTCTAGCTCTCTATCCCTCTCTCTTCCTCTCTGTAAAAAAATCATTAAAATATATTTTTTTAAAAAAGAAAAAAAGAAACTGTGCTTTCTTAATATTTGGGTTGCTGTTTTAAGCAAAGCTACTTATACACTCTTTAATATATAAGATACATGATATAAAACCCTACTCTTTCTGTTAAAATTTGCTTTTCCCTTCAAACAACTTTAGGTACTAAACAGTAAAAAACAAAGAAAATTGTATTTAGGCAAGCTCATAAACTGAGTCTTAAATGGGGAAAAATAATAGGTTAACTTCTTCTAAAAAATTTTTTTCCTTTTTTGTTTGCTTTTCCTTTTTATAAAGATCTCAACAGCAATGGATTTATTTGTGACTATGAACTTCATGAGCTTTTCAAGGAAGCTAATATGCCATTACCGGGATATAAAGTGAGAGAAATTATTCAAAAACTCATGCTGGATGGTGACAGAAATAAAGATGGAAAGATAAGTTTTGACGAATTTGTTTATGTAAGTATGAAATGAAAATCCACCCTTTTTACAACTGATTGTTCCTTTGTCTAGTGGGATTATGGAGTTGTAAGTACCATCTTGTTAAGTTCCTAAATATATTGTATTAGTGCTGGTGTAACTAATGAAATTTCTCTCATCCTATCCACTAAGTTTAGTTAGCTCTTTTAGCCATTAGATATCTTAACAAAAAAAATTGAGATAATGGGCACTGACCAAGATGTAACTTACTGCTCACTTTGGAGATGAACAGTCTCTTTTAGTGCTTCATTAAAAGGCATTTTTGATGGTGCTAAATGACCTCCTTGAAGTCCTCTTTCTCCTCTCCCTCAGTGAACATTGTGCTCCCAAATTTTAATAATACACCCTGACTCACAGTCTTGGAAGTTTCCTGAGTTGAACATTCTGATTAAAAAGATGTTTGCTACTCTTGTGGTAGTATTTAGCTGTACCGTTTTCTCTAGGATGATAATTTTGACGATTAAAAGTTAGAAGCATGTCTTTTCAGTTCATTGGAAGAGGCACTTAAAATTCTTGTCTTCTTCTCTAGTATCATAAAATAATATTCTTCAGTGTTAGGACCTAGTCTCTTAATTTTTTGACCCCCCCAAGCAACTGGTTTATTGTTCTGTACTCATTGCTTGGAGAGTGTATGTGTAGCACTCACTGTTGATTTTAGCTGCTAGGGAGTGAGGTCTAGATTTTCTGGACATGGGCCATTTTTCAGTCCATATTCATTGACCAAGTATTTGAGATATATATTAAAGAATAAATGTTACCTCTTCCCTCAATTAAGAACACCCTTAAGAATATAGTCAATAATATTGTAATAATTATGTCTGGTGCCAGATGGGTACATGAATTATCAGGGGATCACTTTGTAAATTATATAATTTTCTGACCACTATACTGTACATCTGAAACTATAATATAAAATAATATTGAATGTCTGAAAAAAAGAACACCCTTAAGATTTTGTTTTTATTTATTATTAATTTAAGACCAAGTTTGACTAGATCTAAATAGGCATTCCTTGCAGTATTGGCAAATAGCTAAGCAGTGCCTAATATTTATCAAAACTTCCTAGCACTCTTAGGAAGGTTTTTGTTTTGTTTTGTTTTGTTTTGTTTTGTTTTTTGCCCCAAGACACCTGAAATGACAAGATCTACCCTATCAGTAACTACAGCAGCTAAAATCCTGATACGTTCGTTCCAATTAGAATTATCCCCCTTTAAAAGCACCAAAAGAGTTCAAGAAGCAAATTGACTAAGGAATGATGTCTACTCAGCTGATGGCATTTTGGGGGAGGAGGGTTGTTACTGTTTTAAAAGTGCAAACATGTTTCATAATTAAAATGATATAGTTCTTGCCACTTTTTTTAAAATACTGATTTCCTCCCCACAGTTTTTGTCTCCAGTTATTGCCAAAGCCTTTTGTTTTGAATTCTGTGTCCAATAGTAAGTTGCAGTTGACTTGCAATATGAGCACTTGCATGTCCTCTGCTGTATAACTTGCTCACCTTGTAACTGCATGTTTTATTGTGAATTTAAAGCAGCTTAGAGCAGTAGTTGACTGTGATTGGAGTTTTTTAAATATAACTTGCTCTTCAGAATTTTTGAATTTAGAAAGAACAGACTTAAATCATTAAGCTCTGCCGTGTGCCGGTATTGTTAAAGATAAAATTGTGAATGTGACTTTGAGAAAAAATGTCCTAAGGAAACAATTTTGTACATTTTGAAGTGGTCCAGATTTTGCACAGCTGTTTTCGGCCTTTACACGAATATACTTTAGTATATTCTTTAAAAGTTACATGCCTAATAATTTTGGCATCACTAGGGAATTTTTAAAGTAAAATATTAATAAGGACATATTTGTTTAAAATGTACATTTGAGAATAGGAAAGAATCCATATGTTTATACTCAATTTCCAAATTAAAAAACAAACAAACCTCGGTTCCTGAATAAGGAAGTGACTTACCCAACTTTACAAAGGGGATTAGTGGCTCTTTTAAGTTATCTTCCTCCCTATTCAAGAAATTTGAAATATGAAGGACAGTAAAAATAACCTCCCTGAAGTTTCAGAATGACAACACCATGACTGTACTGAAAAGTGATGGGTTTCTAACCAGATGTCTGTCCACTCCCATGTGCTTTGTCATCAATGAAATAGCTTACAAACTGTCTTATGGGTAGATCTTAGTTTATCTGAGAAAGAGGAAGTTATACCTGTTAGGTATTAACAAGGAAATAGAAATAAACTTGTTGATGCATGTTAGCATTTTGTTTTTCATTTAAATTGCTGCTGTTACTAGGTTTAGGCCTACAACAGATTCCACCCCAAAAATGTAAGCCTGCTACTCTGAAAACAAGCCTCTAACACTGGAAGCCAGTCCGTGTGTGTGTGTGTGTGTGTGTGTGTGTGTGTGTGTGTGTGTAATTCTTTCTGAAATATTGACTTTTTAAATTCTATGCCTCTGAATTTTTTTTTTCGGGGTGGGGGTGGGTCCACTAATTCTGTGCTTAGCTAGAAAGAAGGTGGAACTTTTGAAAGGAACAAGAAACACATATTCCATTAAAGAGACTGGAAAAGATGTATAGATCAAGAGTGAGCTGTGCACACCAGGAGTTTGTTCACACCCGATAAAGCAAGTCTTTCCTCTTTGAGGGAAAACAGTGAGCTCATTAGTATCACAATGGGCAGCTTTGAAAATATTCATTGAGAAGTCTCCAGCACAGTAGTTGGCCTTGTGTTATCTCTGATTGCAGAGATTCTTGTTAAACCAAGGCTTATACTCAAATAGCTTTGTCATCCACTGGAGCAATTTCTTTTTCTAAAGTCACAAACAAAATGCAAATTCTCAAGTAGTGAATCAGTTTAACAGATGCATAAATCTTCAATTATCTTTTATCTTTAATTTTTTTAAATTTAAAGAACAGAGAATAATATAAAACTGAAAATTTGAGCTTGGCTGTAATAATTTTTTAAAAACATATTTAGAAAATGAAGGTCATGTAACTTTTCTAAGACAATTAAAAATTAACTAATTTAGCCGAAACCGGTTTGGCTCAGTGGTGGAGCATCGGTCTTCGGACTGAAGGGTCCCAGGTTCGATTCGGGTCGGGGGCATGTACATTAGTTGTGGGCACATCCCCGTTGGGGGGTGTGCAGGAGGCGGCTGGTCGATGTTTCTCACTCATCGATGTTTCTGGCTCTCTATCTCTCTCCCTTCCTCTCTGTAAAAAAATCAATAAAATATATTTTAAAAAATTAACTAATTTAATTACAAGTTTGAATATCATTCCTGAGCATCAGGAGTTTAGAACTATTCAGTAATTGCATCACAATATTGTACAGCATTTTTATTATTATTACTATCTGTATCATTTCTCTTTTCTATAATATATATAAATTTAGATTTTTTTTCAGCTGAAATTGTGATCATGGCAACAACCAAATTTTTAGAAGAAAATGATCCTTGAAGCAAAAATATTTGTAATAAGAAAAATAATTTTTCATAAATCATTCTGCAGCAGTAACATTTTGGACATTTTTTGTCATTCCAGTGATTAATGATATGTCAGTCATCAGGAAACTTACACATTTTAGATTTTAATTTACTGGACAATGTTTTACTAAATGAAGTAGAGTTCAGAATGAGGTAGAATAGTGATTATTGTTTTTTCACTGAGCTGATATATAATTATTGAAGCACTTCCTGAGGTGAGAGAGAGAGAGAATGTACTTGTCCATAATGCTAAAGGCCTTTGAGTTATTTTCAATTTGTTCAGAAACCTTTTCATTAGGACCGCATGTTTCTTTTGATAAGTGCACTTATGTGTTCTAACCACATTTTAAAGAAATTTTTATGGAGATGCCACATCTTGCTCTTGTTTTACTGGCAGTGACTAATTTAGCCATGCACATTGGTAGATTGGGGACAAATTTAGAGTTAGGTAAAATCCAGTATTCAAGAATTATAGCCAAAACTGGTTTGGCTCAGTGGATAGAGCGTCGGCCTATGGACTGAAAGGTCCCAGGTTCGATTCCGGTCAAGGGCATGTACCTTAGTTGCGGGCACATCCCCAGTGGGGGGGTGTGCAAGAGGCAGCTGATCAATGACTGACTCTCATCGATGTTTCTAACTCTATCCCTCTCTCTTCCTCTCTGTAAAAAAATCAATAAAATATATATTTTTTAAAAAAGAATTATATACCATCTCACACATGTCAGAATGGCCAACATCAACAAATCAACAAACGACAAGTGTTGTTGAGGTTTCAAAGAAAAAGGAACCCTTGTGCACTGCTGGTGGGAATGCATACTGATGCAACCACTGTGGAGAACAGTGTGGAGTTTTCTCAAAAAACTGAAAATGGAACTCCCATTTGACCCAGTAATCCCACTCCTAGAAATATATCCCAAGAAACTAGAAACACCAATCAGAAAGGATATATGCACCCCTATGTTCATTGCAGCACAATATACAATAGCTAGAATTTGGAAACAGCCTAGGTGGCTGTCGGCAGATGATTGGATCAAAAAACCATGGTACATCGACACAATGGAATACTATGCTGTCATAAAAAAGGAATTCTCATCATTTGCAGCAACCTGGATGGAATTGGAGAACATTATGTTGAATGAAATAAGCCAGTCAATGAAAGAGAAACATCACATGACCTAACTCATTTATGGATAATAAAGAACATTATAAACTGATGAACCAAAAGATAGATACAGAGACAGTAAAGCAACAAACAGACTGTCAAATTACAGCGGGGAGGGGAGGGAGATCTGGGGGAGATAAGAGATCAACCGAAGGACTTTTATACTTGCATATAAGTACAACCAATGGACACAAAACTCTGGGGAGGGAGGGTAATGGTAAAATATGTACACAGATAATAATTTTATAAAAAAATAATAAATTATTTTTTAGAAAAGAATTATATAGACAGTCCTTTAAATTGTCCATTCATTCAACCAAGTAGGCTGTGACATTTGCTTTGCTATAGCCTGGTCTTGGGCAATTAGCTTTGCAAGTTAATTTAGTTAGCATATCTCTTGTTGTGCAGAGACTCTGGACTTCCTAAATGTACAAACAAGACAATCACTGAAAAGCCTCTTTTCTGTGTTTATTCACAACAGTCATATATGCTGCCAACTAAACACATTTTTCACCTTATTATTCTATACATTTTGATTGAACAAACTCCTACTGAGCTACCCTGTTTACACCAAAAATCGGGTTTTTGGTTGAGTCATGAATTTTCATCTTTCTTCGCACTAAGAATTGTGGTTAAAGAAGCGGGGATCCTTCAACCTCTTCTCTCCAGGAAAAGAGCAAAGCCTCCCTCGTTCATAGACAATGAACAGGTTTCCCTATGCCTTTGTTGCACACTGGTTTTCGGCTTAAAGTGGATTCACTGCATGTGGCACTTAATGTTTTTGACAAGTGTATGCCATTTTCTTTCTGGCGCTTCATTTTCAGTAGCAGTGTTGTAGTACTCGTTTACCATTTAAAAAAGCCAAGCCTAGCCCTGGCCAGTGTGGCTAAGTTGGTTTGGTTCAAGCATTGTTCCAGGCCTGTACACTGAAAGGTGGCAGAATTGTGCACATACCTGGGTTTCTGGTTCAATCCTGGTTCGGGGCACATATGGGAGGCAACCAATCAATGTTTCTCTGTCTCTTTCTCTCTCTTTCTCTTTCTCTCTCTCTCTCTCTCTCTCTCTCTCTCTCTCTCTCTCTCTATCTCTCTATCTCTATCTCTCTTTCTGCCTCCCTTCCTCTCTCTAAAACCTTTTTTTTAATTATTATTCAAGTTCAGTTCTCCATATTTTTTAACGCTATGGGGGAAAATCTAAGTGATCAGCATATACAAGTTAAATATGCTTATTGTTCTGACTGATATAAAATTGTGAATTGACAACATTTTTCAATTATTAGATTTTCCAAGAGGTGAAAAGCAGTGATATTGCTAAAACCTTCCGCAAAGCCATCAACCGGAAAGAAGGGATTTGCGCTCTGGGAGGAACATCAGAGCTCTCTAGTGAAGGAACACAGCATTCCTACTCAGGTAACAGTATCGCGTGTATTAAGTTAACACAATGAACTCAGTGGGGTGCATGCTACAAGGTCAAGGAAGGCTACCACTCAAATCCTATTGTATTACCACAAACACCACTGATATCTTATGTCCGTGGTTGGCAAACTGCGGCTCGCGAGCCACATGTGGCTCTTTGGCCCCTTGAGTGTGGCTCTTCCACAAAATACCACAGCCTGGGCGAGTCTATTTTGAAGAAGTGGCGTTAGAAGAAGTTTAAGTTTAAAAAATTTGGCTCTCAAAAGAAATTTCAATCGTTGTACGTTGATATTTGGCTCTGTTGACTACTGAGTTTGCAGGCCACTGCTCTAGAACAACATTGCCTCTTAGTTAAGAATACAGACCCAGAGCTAAGCAGCCATAGGTCAGACTGTTGGACCTCAAAAGGGAGAGATCAACCAAAGGACTTAAGTGCATGCATATGAGCCTAACCAGTGGTCAAGGACAATAGGGGGGTGGGGGCATGAGTGGGGGGGTGGGGGATTAAAATGGGGGGGGGTTGAGGACAAATATGTGATACCTTAATAAAGAAATTTTTTTAAAAAAGAATACAGGAGTCCTTTGAAACATATATTTGGACTTGTGACTAATACTTGCTATAAAGGCATTACATGTATAGTATGGCTTTGTTCACTTGCAAGACATGATACAATATGTGTAATGACAAGCTTCATTATGGTGGAGTTCTATAGTGATATAAAAAATGTACAAAATTTTTGTAACTAAATTCTCTAAGAATTGGTTAACTCTGCTCTGGTTTCTGTTGTTAGTTTTATCATTCCTAATAGCCACTGGGTTTTATTCACATGTCTGGGTTTACAATGACGATGACCACATGTTTGTGACACATTAAAGTTCCGCATTACTGAACAACTCTTTTAGGCTTTAAAGTCATATTTAACCCAGAGTAAGAACTAACTTCTTGTTATTCAACATAATTTTAGAGGAAGAAAAATATGCTTTTGTTAACTGGATAAACAAAGCTTTGGAAAATGATCCTGATTGCCGACATGTTATACCAATGAACCCAAATACTGATGACCTGTTCAAAGCTGTTGGTGACGGAATTGTGCTTTGGTAAGATGTTGGCTTATTTTACACTCAAGTTTCCAAAGATAGTGTCCCAGCTTCATCTTGGGAAATACTTAGAATTGAAAATTGTTCCAGTTCTGCCCATTCCATTTCATCTCTAGGTCTGTCCATAAAAGTACCACCAAAATATGAATCTAAGACTTAGCCATCTAGCCTGGAAAGCTCTCAGTTTTAGATTTATTGTCATCATTGAGCAAGTAGAGCATTATATAACTTTGTTGAACTTAAGTATGCCAGTAATTTTTAATTCTAAAATACCATTGCTTCCAAAAGAAACAAAAAAGCTACACTTCAGCCCTAACCCATTTGTCTCAGAGGATAGAGCATTGGCCTGCAGACTGCAGGGTCCCATATTGGATTCCAGCCAAGGGCACATGCCTGGGTTGTGGGCTCAATCCCCAGTAGGGGGCATGCAGGAGCAGCCCATCAATGATTCTCTCTCATTATTGATGTTTCTATCTCTCTTTGCCTCTCCCTTCCTCTCTGAATTAAATAAAATAAAAAAAAATAAAAAGCTACACTTCAATTCTCACTCTCCCATTACTTATTTCTGAAAAATTCATTTTTCACTGCTGCTACCCCAGAGCCAACGGTATCTTGGCAGAAATGACATAAGATTATCAACACTTTGTCCGTTGATGCGCCTACTTATAAAGGCAGTGTAGCACGAGAGTTAAAAGCATACCCTATAATCAGCCTGCCTATGTTCATATTCAGTCTCTGCCATTCAGTAGCAATGTAACTGTAATCAAGATTTCAGCCCATTTGCATTTCACTTTCCATCTGTTATGATTTCTATATTATGCTTTCCTCACAGGGATGTTGTGAGCATTAAGTAAATGACTACTTACATATAGAGTGCTTAGAACAGTGCAGTGGATATATTTTCTATGATAGTATACAATAATGAAATTCCTTTTTGCAATAAAGTCATTTTGTTTAAAAAACTGATTTTAAAAATAAAAGCTATTCCCTGCCCTGGCTGGCATGGCTCAAGAAGATAGAGCATCTGCCCTTCACACTGAAAGGTCTTGGGGTCAATTCCCAGTCAAGGGCACAGTACCTGGATTACAGGTTCAATCCCCAGCCCCCAATCTGGCTATGAGCCAGAGGCAACTAATCAATGTGTCTCTCTTACAATGTGTGTCTCACATTGAAGCTTATCTCTTCTCTCTCTCTCTCTCTCTCTCTCTCTCTCTCTCTCTCTCTCTCTCTCTCTCCCTCTCTCCCTCTCTCCCTCTCCCTCCCTCCCTCTCTCCCTCCCTCCCTCCTTCTCTCCCTCCCTCCCTCCCTCCCCCCCTCTCCCTTCCACCCTCCTTTCCACTCTCTGAAAATTAATGAGAAAAATGTCCTTGGGAAGGATTTTAAAAAATAAACAAATAAATAAATAAAATGTAAGATATCCCCTATTTTGTCACTTATGGATACTAAAGAAATAGCTCCCCATGTGTTCTACTAGAGAGAAATAAATATGGTACTATTTAGTCAATATTTAAATTTTGCATGGAAAGCAGCATCAGTTTTTCTGTGCAGAAAAACATGTTTTAGGGCAATATTATAAACATCTAAAATTTTAAAGTCTAACTCCAAATTTTACCAAATGAGAGTCTTCCTAATAAGTTACAGATTCTAGCCCAATTAACATAGCCTTTCTTTCTCTCACCACTGTATTACATGCATCAAATATAGTATGCCTAGCTCATCATTTAGGCACTCAATAGTTATTTGGTGAATGAAAATCTCACATGCTCAACTAATTTTACCTCTTTGTGAATAAATGGAATTTTTAATTACGAATTATATAATTTAGAAGAGACTCGGTTTTTATGTGAAATTTTATCAGTTTTTAACATTTATTCAATAAAGTTTTTTTCAATATCCAAGTTATTCATTTTTATAAAAGAATGTGGAAAATACAAAAATAAAATAAAATGAGAAAATAGGCCCCAATCCCCAACTCAGAAGTACCCAACTACTATAAACATTTTGGTATTTTTAAATTTGCATTTATATATATATATATATATATATATATATATATATATATATGTGTGTGTGTGTGTGTGTGTGTGTGTAGTTTTTTGGTGATAAACATGATAAAAGTCATATCAGATTACATGAGAGCTATAATAAGCCTTAAAATATTTATTTTTTGAAATATATTTTTATTTTTGATAGTATTACAGATAAGCCTTAAAATATTTCTGAATATTTACAAACTCTTTAAAATAAATAAACTCTGTATCATAGAATTGTACACTTGAAACCTATATTATTTTATTAACCAGTGTCACCCCAATACATTCAATAAAAGAAAGAAAATATAAGTCAATTCATTTTTTTAATTTTGTTTCAGTAAAATGATCAACCTTTCAGTTCCTGATACAATTGATGAAAGAGCAATCAACAAGAAGAAACTTACACCCTTTATCATTCAGGTATGCATTATTCTCCCCTCTGTATTCTATGAAACTACAATTTAAGGATCTGTTCTACAGACCATAGATTCTGTACTTTATCTTCTTATTTAATTCTTACAACTCTGAGTTTAGGGTTGTTATCCAGATTTTACAGAGAAGAGACCTGGAACTCAGAAGGGTTTCTGAGCTTTCCCGCAATTAATGTTTGAAGTGAAGTTCCAACCCAGCTCTAATTCCAAGCCCTATGTCTTTTTTCTTTACATATTATGGTACAAATATGCAGAAATAAGCAAACACACAGGGTAGGGCAAAAGTAGGTTTACAGTTGTTCGTATGGAAAATAGTACAGTCTATATAATAAAAGCCTAAACGACCATTACGACAGAAAGACCAGAACAACCAGTCACTATGATGCCCACTGACCACCAGGGGGCAGATGCTCAATGCAGGAGCTTCCCCTTGGTGGTCAGTGCATTCCCACAAGGGGAGTGCCGCTCAGCCAGAAGCGGGGCTCATGGCTGGTGAGTGCAGAGGCAATGGCAGGAGCCTCTCCCACCTCTGCAACAGTGCTAAGGAACAGCAAGCTGAGTGATAAGGAGCAGCGAGCAGGTGGGTGGAAAGGAGTAAAGGGTCCCAGACAGAGAGAGGGCACAGGCCGATCTGAGGGACACGCTGCCCACCCCAATCCCCCCTCCCCGTACACAAATTTCATACACTGGGCCTCTAGGTTTCCTATTTAATAAAAGAGTAATATGCAAATTAACCATTTCTCCAACACACAAGATATCCACCCTCTTGTGGTCAAAGATTGCTGCACCCATGTGGACACAAAATGGCTGCCACAGATGTCCGGCAGGGATTGGTAGTTGTGGGTGATCAGACCAGCAGGGGAGGGCAGTTGGAAGGGACCAGGCCTGTAAGGGAGGACAGTTAGGGGCAATTGGGCTGGCAGAGGAGCGGTTAGGGGGGTGATCAGGCAGGCAGGCAAGTGGTTGGAAGCCAGCAGTCCTGGATTGTGAGAGGCATGTTCAACTGCCCATTTAGGCCTGATCCTAGATCCTACCAGGATCGGGCCTAAATGGGCAGTTGGACATCTCTCGAGGGGTCCATATTGGAGAGGGTGCAGGCTGAGCTGAGGGACACCTCCCCCCTCCCCCCCCCCCCCCCGTGCATGAATTTCATGCACTAGGGCCTCTAGTTAAATCTAGTTTAAAAATAATACAAGAATGAACTCTATTTAGGTACTCACAACTCTAAATCTACTTTTGCCACACCCTGTATTTAAGCTCTTAAAATTGGCATATTTAAGGAATGGAGCATTTTTCTCTTCCATTGAGTAGGCAGTTAGATAGCAAAATTTCCTTAGGCAAGAACACCTCTTCAGATATGGGTATTGAGAATTTCTAGAACTCTTTCAGCTATATGTAATAGACCTCTCATTAGACATTTTTAGAAATATGACACTTAACCTACATAGATATACTTACTTTAGTAACTCAGCCTTTTCCTTTAGTATTTCCAAAGGGATCAAATAAAAATACCAAGTTAAGTTCCCATGGAATTCTGGAGAAGGCAACAGCAATAAGGCTGAGATTTGTTTTAGCTATGCTTTTAATACTAATGTCTGGAATTTGTTTCCTGTGGATCATGTGTGGCTGAAACTAATATAGGGTTTTAATATCCTAGTTGAGTGTTGTTTTCAGTGAGGGGAGAAATAGACTCTTAAAAAATGCAAAGGTCAAGAATTAAATGTGTAAATTGGCTTTCTTGCAGGAAAACTTGAACTTGGCACTGAACTCTGCTTCTGCCATTGGGTGTCATGTTGTGAACATTGGTGCAGAGGATTTGCGGGCTGGGAAACCTCATCTAGTTTTGGGACTGCTTTGGCAAATCATTAAGATCGGTTTGTTCGCTGACATTGAATTAAGCAGGAATGAAGGTAATGGAACACAATTGTTATTTTGAAACTTGTTTATTGGTTATTTTTTTCTAGCCATGCAGACTGTCATACTTTCTTGAGGTGATTAGATGATAGGATTAACAAGGTTAAAGTTATTCAGGAAAGCAGCCTACTTATAACTTCCTTCTTTAGTAGTAATTAACATTTGCTTGGTACTTTAAAATTTGTTTTGCAATAAAAACACAAAAGTACAGAGTGTAAGGAACTTTCCCAGGATCCCCAAACTTCATATCTATTCTTTTCTGCTTTGTCCACACAAACCTCACCCTTTCACCACACTCAGCTCTACCACTGTGCGTCATCTCCTATTATTTTTAATTCTTTTTATATTGTATCATAGGCTTAGACCTCTTAAAAATATTCTGACCTGCCCTTGATGGTCTCCTATTTCCTGAACCAGCAGAAGCATTCTTACAGCATAGGTTTTTAAATCACATCACGCATTTGTAGAATATATAAGCCTGTGCAATACAATTGTGATAGGGTCTAAGGAAGTACTACATTTTTCCCTCCCTATAAAGTTTAAAATAGTAAGCACCACTACAATATTCATATTTTATTCCAGAAATCTCCGTTTCAACCCTCAGTTACTTTTGGGGAAGAATATATATTTGGGGTTCTCATTATTTCAAGGTCTTATAATGTCTATCAAGAATCATATTTTGCACATTTTTATCCATTATAAGACTTAAACTTTAAGAATTTATTGTACTTTCAATCCACTCACATGTACCTATATTTGAACAAATACAGTTTCTCTACTTGCTGGCCATCGTCTGGTTAAAGGAGTCAAGGTCCATTGGGGAGGGGGGAAAAAGGAGACAACAAAATAAAATTATATTGGCTCATGTAATAAATCAAGTGACTTATCTCTGACAAGGTGCATAGATGTCAGGCTGTTTGATCTTTTCTAGCCTTTGACTTTGCAGAGGTGGGGAGCAACAGGAGGAGTTCTGTACAAATGATCATGCAGCCTTTCTCCTTGCTTAAATGTCTCAGTGCCAAAATGACATGGCATAAAGTGAAGTCCATGAAAAATGAAATTTGCCTTATATAGGTATTGCTTAGACCATTTCGTTAATCAGGCACTTTCAGTTTTGTTTAATAAATATCTCTTTTATTTTATGGGAATTAATTATTACATAAGGATTACACAACTTCTGCCGAAACCGGTTTGGCTCAGCGGTAGCTCGTCGGTTTGCGGTCTGAAAGGTCCCAGGTTCGATTCTGGTCAAGGGCATGTACATTGGTTGCGGGCACATTCCCGGTAGGGGGTGTGCAAGAGGCAGCTGGTCGATGTTTCTCTCTCATCGGCGTTTCTAGCTCTCTATCTCTCTCCCTTCCTCTCTGTAAAATATCAATAAAATATATATATTTTTAAAAAGGATTACACAACTTCTTCATAAAACAATGCTTGAATTTAGACAGTTCACTGTGCCAGCGATTTTCTACCATTATGCTGCAAGAGGCACAAGGGTGTGCCATAAGAATTTTTAAAACATGTATTACCTGACTAGTCAGGGGCACTGGCCTCTTTTCTCTTAGATTGTCAAATAAAATGACAATGGCCAACATAACAATAGCCAGCTGGTGTGAATGGATCAAAATTATACCTTCTTTTGTCAGATCAGCAAAATATACATTTTTTTTTTTTGGTGTGCTGCTGAATTTTAGTAATTAGTTTATGTGTGCCAGGAGGTGAAAAAGGTTGAAAATCACTGCTCTATGCAAACAACCCAACCTCTACTTATTTTCTGTAGAAATATTTACACACACACAAACCCCTCTGCTTCTTCCACACATTCAATTTAACAACATAAACTATTGAGTAGCCTTTACAACTTCAGTGCTATGGAAAATGGAAAGTTGAATTGTATTCCATTAAAAATAGGTTTAACCCAACCGTGGGCAAACTACAGCCCACGGGCCGGATCCGGCCCGTTCGGCTGTTCTATCCGGCCCGCGGAGCCGAAAGAGCGGAGGGTTCTCTTGCTCTCCCCTCCGCTCCTTCACCAGCAGCCCAAGATGAGAGTGCCAGCATGGTCAGGTTGCTTTTGTTCCTGCCCTCTGGTCCAGTTTAAGAACCCATTGTGGCCCTCGAGTCAAAAAGTTTGCCCACCCCTGGTTTAACCCTTCAAGAGTTAATATATCATAATGTTTCTGTCTATCTGTACTCCCTATTTGTATGTACTCTATTTGTAATACTGTCTATTTGTATGTACTCTCATAAGACAATGTCTTTATCTGTCTCATATTATAATTATCTACTTATATATTTATCTTTTATTAGATATTTGTATGTACTCTATTTGTATGTACTCTATTTGTAATACTGTCTATTTGTATGTACTCTCATAAGACAATGTCTTTATCTGTCTCATATTATAATTATCTACTTATATATTTATCTTTTATTAGACTCAGAGTACCTGGAAACCAGGAAGTAGGTCATGCTGGTTTTTGCATCTCTATTTTTTAATAGTATCAAAAGACTAAATGAACTTGTAATGACCATTATCATTATAATATATGGGTCATGGCTTTGTATTTTTTTTCTTGTAGCCTTGGCTGCTTTACTTCGAGATGGTGAGACTTTGGAGGAGCTTATGAAATTGTCTCCAGAAGAGCTTCTACTTAGATGGGCAAACTTTCATTTGGAAAACTCAGGCTGGCAGAAAATCAACAACTTTAGTGCTGACATCAAGGTAACTGTAACTGTGCATAGAACCATAACACTTTGGGAGGCTATAATGACTTGAGAGATTTCACCCCAGCTTAACAGAAGGGAAATCCCAACAGTTTATCACGGAGCCTTGTTGCCTCTTGACCCCAATGGTAGATTTCAGTAGAGAGGTGGAGCTTATTAAGGAGCATGAGCATCAAGTCTAGCTTTCATTTTTGTGGAAAAAAGTAAAATTATTATAGTTCTAGCATTTTATATTCTGCTTACTGTTAAACGTGAAGTATAAAAGGATGGGCCATGACTATTCTATTCCTAACTGCCGTTCCCAGGCTTCAGTGTACCTGTCAGCAAAGACCTAGATGAGAGAGAGGACCTCAAGATTCCCCTTCCCCTTTCTTATATGCCTCCTTTCCTGTCATGTGCTCTTACCTTCAGACATTGAGTTCTTGAGAGTACTGATGATCTCTTATATATGTCTGGCTCCTACTTCAGCTCCTGCCCCAGTGCCCTCCTACTAAGTCCACCTCTGACACAACACCTGGCATATAAAAGGCCCGCAAAAATTCCTTGCATTGAATTGAATTCTGGAGCTCACTGCTCACCAGGAACAGTAGGGAAAACTAGCAAGGGAAAAAAGACACTGGTAGCATTCATTTACAACATGGTGCCCAAGGCTACTCAAGGAGAGAGAACCAAAATTATCATAGCAAATATGAAGTTCTCATTAACTGACTGGACTGTCTCCCAAGTCCAGATGTTGGGAACAGGGAACAAACTCGAGGACCTTTACCAGATGTCACTGACAAACAGGGCTATGAAATCAATAGGCTGTGATCCTATCAATTTGTGCAGTGGTGAGAGGAAGTAATGGGCTGTTTTCACTACTAATTTCATCAGTGGAAATTGTGGCTAGCCCCCAAATTAGAGCAGTTGGCCTCATCCCTTCTTTACACATACACAACATGTTTGATGCAGTATATTTTACTTACACATTAGATGTGTTCCCGAAAACCATTCATAAGTACATTTTATGTTTTAAGACTTATTTTAAATGCACAAAAGGAAATATCATTTTTAAATGAAGCCTGTTTTGAAAATATTTTTAAAAGCAAAGAAATGTTCAGTAATGTGAAAAGGAATTTCCAATTTATCTGTATTCAAGTTCAATTTTTCACCTGCAAAGCACTTTCTAGTGTAGTGAATACAGACTCTGCTGGGTCTGTTCTTTACCTGTTGCCCTCAAATGCATAGGATTAAGTTATGTATTCTCTCTGCATCTTTCATGGGTAATTGTAAACGAAAACACTAACACAACTGCCATGCACTATTAGAAGGAGGAAAATCCTGTGTCCACTAATGGTAGGATCTGGGTTTGCATTAAATAAATTGCTTTGAAATGACTTTCACTCATCCAATTTTCCCCATGCTTAGAATAATTTAGGGTACTGGGTATCAAACTCTCTTAGGCAGCTTGTTTACCATGCAGCTTTCTGGGAAGCTCCCAGAGAGTCATCATATTTGGTGGGAATGGGGTTGGATCCATTAATCAGTACTTTGAACAACATCGCAGGGGATCACAATGCACATAATCTGCAGAGCTTACTGTAAGAAAGATTGCTTCAGAGCCTGTCTGGACTGTCAAGGCCCAGTAATAGCAAACTCTCATACTTGGGAAGATAGTCTTCAGATATACCAGGATTAAGGCTTCTTGACTCCAGTTCCTGTTCTCTGGTATTCCAGAGAGGCAGAATTTTACTTGATATGTGTGTTGAAGGCCGCTGTAAAGTGTTTGTGCTAATCTAATGGTTTTCGAGCTGTGTTCTGTGGAATGTCCACATAGCCTAAATTCACCGGGCCCATCCCCCCAATATGAGCAAAGCACTTTGTTTTAGAAATTGGGATTTCAAGGGGAAATGTTCAAGTGCCAAACAAAAAGAGAGGCATTTTTGGGTTAAGTATATTCGAATCATAAAGTGTTAAATGTTATTTCACTTGAACTGTTGCTCATTTTGTTAAATTTTCGTTTAAATTTACAATTAAATACATCTTTGGCATAGCTAATCTCTTTTCCATAGGGTATGGTATATATTGTGCTTTGTAATGATATAACCTATTTATTTTATCTTTCCCTATGCTTCCTGGATTTCTACTCTCCCACTGATTTTTCTTGCTTATTTTACCTACCAAGCTTATTGACTTCAGTAATTCAGTGAAGGTACAGAATTAGTTTTGTGTTTACTAACATTATTGTGTTGATTACTTCAAGAAATTGTAAAATTATGACAAAATCCAGTTCATCTATTTTCAAGGCAGACATAAGACCAAATATATTAACTTTTTTGGAAAAAAAGTCCTGTTAAATTAGAAGACAGATGTTTGTCCCATATATTCTTTACAACTTCAGTGCAAATATCCTTTCAAACATGGGACAATAGGATGCATTCATTCTTTGTGAATGTGATATCACTGACATTTTCAATTCATCCATAGGATTCCAAAGCCTATTTCCATCTTCTCAATCAAATTGCACCAAAAGGACAAAAGGAAGGTGAACCACGGATAGATATTAACATGTCAGGTTTCAACGTAAGTATAGGTGTTTCTTTTCAACTTTACAATCTTACAAAATTATTGTCAATTTTTTATAAATACAAGAGTATTTGTAATTATATATGTACTGGTATTGATAGTTGTAAGTATTGTTTTAAAGTTAATTTTAATTGCTATACTTATGATTCAGAGGAGGAAAGATTTTATTTTGATAGTTCTATAGTGAGTTCCATAATTATGGTGTAATGGTTTATAATGGATGGCATAAAATATTCAAAGCAAGCATTGGGAAATAAGTACTAGAGACTGACCTTTCGCAAATATTTGGATTATGACCACAGTGACAGATGTAATAACTACATTCAGTATTTATATATGCATCTGTTATCCTGTGTTAAGAATAATGTGAGCCGAAACCGGTTTGGCTCAGTGGATCGAGCGTCGGTCTGCAGACTGAAAGGTCCCGGGTTCCATTCCAGTGAGGGGCATGTACCTTGGTTGCGGGCACATCCCCAGGAGGGGATCGATGTCTCTCTCGATGTTTCTAACTCTCTGTCCCTCTACCTTCCTCTCTGTGAAAAATCAATAAAATATATTTATAAACAAACAAACAAAAAAAGAATAATGTGAATATGTTTACACACTCCTGACCCATGAAATTCAATTTTGGGAATTGCTGACATGAACCTTGTTACCTGGTTACACCATTAATTTGTTTAAGATCTGGGACTACTTTCTTCCCAAAATTGGATCTCACTTTGTTCATCCACAAAGTAAGAAGCTGGACCAGCCTGTTTAATGTCAAGTTTCTAGGATCCTGTCATTCTTTATACCCATTAGATATGGAATGCATGTACTAATCTTAAAAATCCACATTTCTAGCCTATTATGCAATAGGATTGAGTAGATTACACTGACTAACCCATTTATACTACCTTTATTAGAAATGAATTTATATCTGACTTGTTTGCTTATATCTCTGTCTGTACGTTAAATATGAAACTCCAGTTCAGGTAACTTTTGATATAAATAAGGCACCATCCTGTACACCGAGAAAGCCGGGTGCCTGGGTAAATGACACCAGTATATAAACTGATTCTGATAAAGCTCTTCAGCCAGTCCTCCCTGAGTGATCTTCCAAAATCACTCCTTTCTTCGTCTCTTCCCTCCTCAGAATCCTTCTAGGATTCCCATTGACTCTATAGTTCAGTCTGAAATGTTCTGCATAGCATTTTAAGGCCACCCCATCTCTCCTACTCAGTGTTATTTCCCACTAATATGTACTCCCCAAACGCTCATTTTATTTATCTCATAGTCTTTGCTTTTCCCTTTTTTGCAGGGTCATTCATCTTTTAGCCTTACACATTCTTTAGAAGCTAATTTAAAAATCTGAAAAGCTTTAGCTTTTTCTTGATGGGATTTAGCAGAAAATGTTATCTTAGTTGAATTGAATGTATTCCGTCCTTTGATCTATGATCTGGTGCCATCTAGGGTATCTTAAAGGTACTGCAAATCCAACAGACCAAATTTTTTTTTTTTCCATTCAAAACAATTTTATAATAAGTACCATATGTTGGGTAAGAGAAAGTAGAATTCTTTTTACTAATAAATTTTCATTGTTCAGATTATTACAGTTTTTCCTCTTTTTCCCCTCATAGCTCCCCTCCACCAGTTCCTACCACACCCTCTGCCCTTACCCGCCCCCCACTGTCCTCATCCATAGGTGTACAATTTTTGTCCAGCTGAGAATTGTCAGTCTACTGCATTTCTATGCCCCTGATCCTATTATATTCACCAGTTTATTCTTTTCATCATACTTTTTATTCACTTGATTTTTAGATTCACTTGATAGATTTGCATTTGTTGTTCATAATTTTTATCTTTACCTTTTTCTTCTTCCTTTTCTTAAAGAATACCTTTCAGCATTTCATAAAATACTGGTTTGGTTGTGATGAATTCCTTTTGTTTTTTCCTATCTGTGAAGCTCTTTATCTGACCTTCCATTCTGAATGATAGCTTTGCTGGCTAGAGTAATCTTGGTTGTAGGTTCTTGCTATTCATCACTTTGAATATTTCTTGCCACTCCTGTCTGGTCTGCATAGTTTCTGTTGAGAAATCAGCTGACAGTCGTATGGGTGCTCCCTTGTAGGTAACTAACTATTTTTCTCTTGCTGCTTTTAATATTCTCTCTTTGTTGTTTGCCCTTGGCATCTTAATTATGATGTGTCTTGGTGTGGTCCTCTTTGTATTTCTTTTGTTTGGGGTTCTGTGCACTTCCTGGACTTGTAAGTCCATTTCTTTCACCATATGTGGGAAGTTTTCAGTCATTATTTCTTCAAACAGGTTTTCAGTGTCTTGCTCTTTTTCTTCTTCTGGCATCCCCATAATTCTGATGTTGGTATGCTTGAAGTTGTCCCAGAGGCTCCTTACACTATCTTCCTATTTTTGGATTCTTTTTGCTTTTTTGGTTGGGTATTTTTTGCTTCTTATTTCAAATCTTGGACTTGATCCTTGCATTCCTCTAGTTGGATCTCCATATATTATTCTTTATTTCAGTCATTGTATGCTTAATTTCTAGTTGGTCCTTTTTCATATCCTCGAGGGTCTCACTAAATTTATCAGTGGCTTCTAGAAGATTCTTGAGTTACTTTATAACCATGGTTTTGAACTCTATATCCAGTCATTTCCTTTCCTCCATTTCATTTGTGACCTGTTTCTTTGTCTCCACATTTTGGCTACTTCCCTGTGTTGATATAGTGGTTTTGTGTGCTAGGTGTCCTATAGGGCCCAGTGGCTCATCCTCCCTAATTACCTGATATAGACACTCTTGATACACCCCTTTGTGGGCTGTGTGCACATTCTTGTTGTAGTTAAACCTTGATTGCTATTGGTATCACTGGGAGGAATTGACCTCCAGGCCAATTGGCTATGAGGACCAGTTGTGTCTACAAAAGGAAAACTTATGTGCTGGAGACACCCTTATGGGGTAGGAGTTGCTTCAGTGGGGCTTTGGCATTCCAGTCTGGCCCCTGAGTGTGTCTTTTATGGATGTGAAAAGTTGTAATCTGGATAGTCTCACTCCCACCGCTGGGTACACTGGCTCTTGGATTTCCAAGGAAAGAGGCCAACATGAGCTACAGAGAGATCTGCAGATTCATTCTCTTTGTTTGGGGTTTGGAGGTGCCCAGATTAGGCCCAGCTGTGAAGCAATGCAAGGTGCTATCAAGCCTTGAGTCATTTTTTGGAGGCTCTGGCACTCTTTGACCCAGCTGCAGTATGTTAGGTTTCAGATTGCAAAGGCCCAGCTATTCATTTGCAAAAATATCTGTGCACAAATTGGGTGGAGTGGGGTCTCAGGGAATCACCAAGGTGGAGAAAACAACAATGGCTGACCATCAGCCCTACCTGGAAGAGGTCCTATGTCTCTGTGGCCTGTGGAACTGTGCAGGAACAATGATCGCTGCAAGCACCTCTGAGAGAAAGCCTCCCTCGAGTTCCACCCGATGCCAGACAGTCCAGTTTCTCCCTGTATGAGTCTGGGTCCCCAGAGTCCCGCCTGGAACTGGAGTTCAGAGCAGTCGAGAGCTTGTGTCTCCTTCCCAGTTTAAAAAGACAACAGCATACTCAGTTGCCAGCCCTTTTCACTCTCGTGCCTCCGTACCTCTGCATTTCACTTCTGCACCTCCACTTCTCCTCCAAGTCTCAGTGTGCTTTTCTCTTTCCTTCTAGTTGTAGAATTCCCACTCAGCAAGCCTTCCCATGGTTCTGAATGATACCTGTTTTGACTTTTAGTTGTAGTTTTGAAGTGGTTGTGCGAGGCATCAAGTTCAGGTCTTTACCTATTCCGCAATCTTATTTTCTCAAAAGTAGAATTTTATATACAGCCTATCATTGTAAGTAAATATTTTTGCATTTTGAGTATGGCCTCTTAAAAATGTCTTCTTTTATTTCAACAGGAAACCGATGATTTGAAGAGAGCTGAGAGTATGCTTCAACAAGCAGACAAATTAGGTTGCAGACAATTTGTTACCCCTGCTGATGTTGTCAGTGGAAATCCCAAACTGAACTTAGCCTTTGTGGCTAACCTGTTTAATAAGTATCCAGCATTAACTAAGCCAGAGAACCAGGATATTGACTGGACTCTATTAGAAGGTAAAATTCTAATGACTGGGACTATAAAGCAGAAATATACAGGCCACAATGATTTCATAATCTTGACTTAATACATTTCCTTATCAACTTTCCTTTAGCAAACATCTACTGGAAGTAGACTCAAAGACTAAGTAAAAAATAGCAGTTGACAGAAAGGGATATATGAAGGAATGTTTATTTATTTGTTATGTTTTTTTTTAATTTCTTTTTAGAAAGAGAGAGGAAGGAAGAGGGATAGAGAGAAACATCAATGATAAGAGAGAATCGTTGATCAGATGCCTCCTGCATGTCCCCCACTGGGGATCGAGCCCGCAACCCAGTCATGTGCCCTAATTGCAATCAAACTTCTTAGTTCATGGGTCCACATTCAACCACTGAGCCACACCGGCTGAGCAATATGAGAGAATTTTAAATTAAAGTAGTCTAGGGCAACTCAGTTTAAGTCCCCTCAGTAAACCAGTGTTTTATTTTAATATTTTAAAATTAGATCACTTTTTTAATATCTCACAAGACCAATGCGCATCTGCATAAAATTTGATCTATAAATTTAGAGTATTTATGTTTCATTCTTCCACAATCAGACTAACTGGAACTAGCCCCCCATTTCTTTCACACATACCTACTCAAAAATTAGTAATAATGTGTAGTAATTATTTGTTTAACTTTGGAGAAGGCAGTTTACCTTTCCCAGGTTTTATATATATATGAAAAATTAACAAATATAAATAGTAGTTGTTGAATTTCCATTGACATTACTATAAAATATTTAAATTTTATGCTTTTGACATTTCAAGTAATTGTTGCTTTAATATAGGTGTGTAAAAAGAAGCACTTGTGTAGTTTAGTCAACATACAATACAACATACTAATGATGTATTATAGAATTGTGTACCTGAAACCTATATTTGTATTAACCAATATCACCCTAATAAATTTATTAAAGTTTTTAAAAAGTTAAAAAATAAAAATGGGTAGAGGAAAGGCATAAATTAATATGAGTATAGATTCATATGTCCAGAGCAAATTTTTTAAGATACAAACTATACTTGATAACATCAGTTAGTACTTTGAAGTACGGGGACTTGGATAAGAATTAAAGGAGGGTGGAGTTTATAAAAAGTTCCTAGATGTCTAAATTGCTTAACTGGTTATAATAAGGTTCTATCCTTTCATTTTAAAGTAAATAAGCAAATTTTAAAAATAAGCACATGTCTAGAGGATGTATTTAGAGAGAATGCTTACAAATTCATAAGGAGAAAACCTTTAGATCTGGAGAGGAAATAGTCTTATGTATTGGTTGACATTATAAACACATATACAAGGAGTTTAATGAATATAAAATTTGTTAATATTCTTAATAGGAGAAACTCGTGAAGAAAGAACCTTCCGTAACTGGATGAATTCTCTTGGTGTTAATCCCCATGTAAACCATCTCTATGCGTAAGTCTTCCTACTGCCATTCTAAATAGTAATGAACATCATGAATGGATGCTACACAGATAATTACTGCTCTAAACATTTTCTGAATATTGATTTATAGTGGTTATTTGTATTGGAAAATGTTGAGTTGTGATATCAACTATAAGTGATAGAATGCATTAATGTCTTTCTGGGGAGAATATATCCTAATTTGAGACAAAGATCATCAAGGAACCCTTTAAGTAGACCATCCATGATGCCTGGGGGCCTTTGTGCTCACTATTCTCTCAGCCTCGAATGTTCTTTTCTATATTTAATGCCTCACTTCCTTATTATATTCATACCACTGGTTCAGATAAACAGATTAAACAGATTCAGGTGTTGACCACCACTGCCACTCTCTAACTCCTAACCCTACCTCTGTTTTTCTTCATAAAACTTACCCCCAAATTGTATCTATTTATCCTTGTACTTGTTTATTCTCTCTCTCTCTCTCTCTCTCTCTCTCTCTCTCTCGAAAAGCCAGGGATTTTTCTCCTATGTGCCCAGCTTCTAGAGCAGTGCCTTGAAAACAGCAAGCTCTCAACAAATACTTTTAAGTGAATCAGATGGTCTTAGCTCTGTTTTCAGCATAGATTGATAGAATATATGTCTTGGGTATTATCTCTGGTTTTATGTATCTTGTTTGACAGTGTCGTGTTATTCTTTTTAAAGAACAAAAGCCAAGTGTTTTAAAACACTAATTAAATTATTTTTAAATTGTTAGCGACCTGCAAGATGCCCTGGTAATCTTACAGTTGTATGAGCGAATTAAAGTTCCTGTTGACTGGAGTAAGGTTAATAAGCCTCCATACCCGAAACTTGGAGCCAACATGAAAAAGGTAGAAAATTACATTGCCACATATCTTTGCTACCAACTATTTTTCTTCTAACTTTGTTTCTTTTGTTTGGAAATCTCTTAACTCAAAGCTTCTTGTGGACAGAAACTGTGGCTTATTAACTGTTGTGTAGTAAGCATCTGGCATCACATATGTGTACAGATTAAACAAATAAAAATCTTTCACCATTTACTTTTGTGTGTTTGCAGCTAGAAAACTGTAACTATGCTGTTGAATTAGGGAAGCATCCTGCCAAATTCTCCCTCGTTGGCATTGGAGGGCAAGACCTGAACGATGGAAACCAAACCTTGACTTTAGCTTTGGTCTGGCAGCTGATGAGAAGGTATGATACACAATTTTGGCTGTTTAAGCTTCACTCTAATACAGGTCTGTGATCTAGTTATTATTTTTAAGTAAACACACCAGTGACTACACCTTTGAAATGTTTGTATTTAGACTCTGAAATGAGCTTTAGGTAATGAGTATATATTTGATATTTCATGGGAGATGATGCCTCCTTGAGAGTTGGACAACAGAACTGTGAACATTTCCTTTTCTCATAGAGCCTGAGGCATACACTTGAGCCTCACCTAAAGTCAATGAATAAAGAAATAACCAGCAAAAATTATGAACATCCCATATATCCATTTGAAAAATATCTCTTAACTATAATGCTAAAAAAAACATTTATTATGACTAGGTGCCAGCCAAAGCAGAGCTTATTTTCAGATATTAACACAGTCGGACTAGTACCAAATGTGCCTGCTGTAGACAGTTTAGCTTACTCATTAAACACTGAAACTCTTAAGCCCCACTGTCACCTCCATTACTGAAAAGGGTAAATCACTAGCAACCCACTTTTACTTGAAATAAGTTTTTCATGTAAGATGACTCCATGAAATCTTTAGTTTCTCAAACCTAAGGAATAAAAGAAATGGAAGCTAAAGCATCTTCCTAATGTTTACATTTTTACTCATAAAGTAGATTGGGACCTTTTCTTTGGCTTCTTCTTTTAGATATACCCTCAATGTCCTGGAAGATCTTGGAGATGGTCAGAAAGCTAATGACGACATCATTGTAAGCTGGGTCAACAAAACATTGAGTGAAGCCGGCAAATCAACTTCCATTCAGAGTTTTAAGGTAAGAATTTCCATGTGTGACTATTAAACATTATGTTTGCTACAAAGTCTCTGTAATTTTGGAAGGACAACCTTTGGTTCATTGTGAGTGAGAATTATCATTGGGCTAATGGCAAGATTGTCTTTGAATTCTCTGGTCTTTTGTTTTGGGAACTTTATGTAAGTAATCCCATGTTTTACATATTGAAATTTGTACATATTAAAATTCTCAGATTTGTTCTCCTTTTACACTAGGACAAGACAATCAGCTCCAGTTTGGCAGTTGTGGATTTAATTGATGCCATCCAGCCAGGCTGCATAAATTATGACCTTGTTAAGAGTGGCAATCTAACAGAAGATGACAAGCACAATAATGCCAAGTAAGTAATGCTGCCTGATATCCTGGCAAGAGCCAGGCAGATCTTCATTCTCAGCCAAGTATTGCCACTTAAGAATTGTGTCAACTCAGGGAAACCTCTTTGAGCCTGAGAGTCCTCATCAGTAAAATGGGAACAATAGTAATTACCTTAGAGATTTTGAAATGAACAAAATACTGTATATATAAGTGCCTAGCATTGTGCCTGCCCCACCAGGTGCTCAATTAGTTGTTGCTTCAGGGAATTATAAAAATAATGTAGCATATGCTTTAATGCTACAAATTCACAAGGGAAAAATGAGCTAAGGACAATCATGCCTTATCCTCTGAACCCTTTTTACTGTGCATAGATCACTCTGGCTATGTATGCTGAGCTCATTATCTTGGTCCCTAAATGGGCAGGATGCTTAAACTTCAGCTGAAAATATGTTTTGGAAGTTTCTTGCATTTCAATAGCATTGAGATCTTTTCCACCCATCTCTTCCTTTCTTCACCAAAGAACTTGACCTACATTTATGGGAAACCCATGGGAGCTTTACTAATACGTTGAAAATCACCCAGTGCAGAGCTTCATATGATATAACTAAGGAGAATTACTGCAAAAAAAATTCCTGTCAATAAACAGCCAGAAATGCCACATTTACGAATTGAGGTGCACTCCTCTGCAAACTTCCCTAGCTGGACATGTCAGTTCTTTCCTTCCTTCCTTTGTCTACCCTTTCTGTTCCTTGCTGTAGTCCCTCTGGTCATGTGCCATGTAGAAATTTGAAGTATTCACTGCATCTACCAAAGTAACCTGGATTTTGCATCTGGTATAATTTTACACCCCATATCTCCAAGATCACATGAGAGTGTAAAAAAATTTTTTTAACCACATGACCTTTAAAAAAAGCATTGATTGTGCAGCCAACATGGGTGATTTTGTGTGTGTGTGTGTGCCTATTTTCATTTTCATATCAATTAATTATACTTTTATATTGGAGGAAATGAGTGAATAAATGTTATCAGTCCCAAACAGCAGAGCTTAAAAACCGGGTGTCACTTAAGAGTAACCTCCAAAACAAAATAAAACATCAAAAAGTGAAATGGTTCTGATTTGAACTTTAAATGTGGAAGCTTTATACCCCAGCCAAATGATTATAGAAAACAGATGTCTTATATTGTGTGCTTGACTAACAAGATTTTCATCTTAATTTTTGTTTCCTCAAAAAATAGGTATGCCGTGTCAATGGCTAGAAGAATTGGAGCCAGGGTGTACGCTCTTCCTGAAGACCTTGTGGAAGTAAAGCCCAAGATGGTCATGACCGTGTTCGCATGCTTGATGGGCAGAGGGATGAAGAGAGTGTAAAATAACCCATTTGAATAAAAACAGCCTTGCTCCCAGGTGCATGATTAGCAAGTCAGCTATTTCCAGGTGCAGTGCTCACTGCTTAAGGAACTGTTGGTCATTTAAAGGACTTTTCATTTTGATTAAGAAGACTAGCTCCTCATGAGAGCCCTCAGGGGAAAGAGTTTTCATAAAAACAAGTCCTCTTTCCCATAGTCCTAGTTGGATTGATCGGCACACCTGAAATGTGCTCATAGCCAAATCATTTACTCTCCTTCTAGATTGCTGCCTTTGACATTTCCCCTTGTTATATGTTATTTCTTTCTGTATATCTTTTTCCCTCTTAGAATGTCCACCTCTTGAGACTTATTTAGATGATTGGATATGACTATTATTAGACAATAATTTTGCTTTCCATCTGGTATGCTAGTTCTTAATCAAGAACTGTGGTCAGAGGGTATTTAGGTGTGAGTATCCTTTGCTTATCTTGATAGTACTGAAAATTTGTGGAAGTAACTGGCTGTGCAGAATGTAATAGAAGCTTTTCATATTCTTTTATTCTTAAAATTAGTATCTTTTTACAGTATTCTTTCTACACGATCCTTTTTTTGTACATTTAAGAATATTTTGATTACATTAAATAAGACTGCTGATTTTGCTACTTTTTTAAAGGGGTCTTCAAGTAACTAAAAAACATACATTATAGGTAGAGGAAAATGTACCTTAAATTTGCATCTTCTCCCTCACACCCAAGCTGTAAACAGTTGACATATATTTTGTCTTAAAACACTTGGTTCAATTTCGGCTTGTTTTAAAACCTGTTTCGTCAAACTCTCTCTTTAGATTTAAAATGCTGTTGAATATGACACTTTTGAGGAGAGAGTATGCTCAGAACTTAGGTAGGATGCAGTAGGCCAGGTATGCTAAAGTGTACAATAGATTTTCTAATTTTACACCTAAGACAAGGAGATGTGGTCACTAAAACATGAAAATATATGTAGGACTTATGTACTCTTGCTTGTCAGGCTGTTTGCTATAGTTTCCAAGATTATAATGTTACTCTAACTCTGAAAAATTATGTAATCTGATAGCAATGTATTAGTTCAAATAAAGGCATTTACATAATAATTAGTCTGTTCATGCTTCTGTTCCTTAGTAGTATGCTAATGATGTTCACCAGTTTTTCCTCCAATATTTTAACTCTTTTTCTGTTATACCGTATAAAATTATGTTTGTTAAATTTAAATTTTTGGCATAACCAATAGACACAGGCACCAGGGGGGTGAGGGAATGAGCAAGAGGGGGGTCAATGGGATAAGGACACATATATAATACCTTAATCAATTTAAAAAATTAAGTTTTTGTCAGTGAATCACAGAGACTGAATTAAGGGTAAACACAATGAGAAAAGATGGTTTTTTTCCAGCTTACAAAAATTTCCTTATCCAGATCCACCCTTTTTCTTTCTTTCCCATCTCACTCAATTTTTTCAATATTCTATGATATTCAGAAGACCAAAACATTGGGGATCTGAACAACCAGGAAAGAGAGAGGTGGTTTATACAGATTTTTTCAACCTCATCACTATTGACATTTTTAGTTGGATAACTTTTTGTTGGGGGGGGGCGCTATTCTGTGCATTTTAGGATGTCAGTAGCACACCCCAGAGTGTAAACCAAGTAAGTCTCTAGAAATAGTCAAATGTCCCATGTGGGGCAAAAGCATCCCTAGTTGACAACCAGTGGTTTCTGGTACCATTTTAAGGCTTTGTGTGAATGAGTACTATGAAATGCAGTCCTCTGAGGGACTGCATGGTGATGTTATAAAATATTTTATTTTTTAAATAGATTTTATTGATTTTTTACAGAGAGGAAGAGAGAGGGATAGAGAGTTAGAAACATCGATGAGAGAGAAGCATCGATTCTTAATCGAACCTGGGACCCTTCAGTCCACAGGCCGATGCTCTATCCACTGAGCCAAACCGGTTTCGGCTATAAAATATTTTATATTTATAGTCTAAGAGTAAGACAGACCTTTCTAAGTATAATACCCCAAAGACATAAAATAAGAGAATGATAAATTTGAAAATTCTGCTTTAGCAAAGATATCTAAAGAAATACAATTTAAAAGTCAAACAAAACAAAACAGTTTAGTCCCATTGTCTTAGTCTCTTTGTGCTGCTGTAACAGAATATCATAAACTAAACTTGTAAGCAAGAAAAATTTAGCCGAAACCAGTTTGGCTCAATGGATAGAGCCTGTGGACTCAAGGGTCCCGGATTCGATTCTGGTCAAGGGCATGTACCTTGGTTGCAGGCACATCCCCAGTGTGTGTGTGTGTGTGTGGGGGGGGGGGTGCAGGAGGCAGCTGATTGATGTTCCTCTCTCATCGATGTTTCTAGTTCTCTATCCCTCTCCCTTCCTCTATGTAAAAAATCAATAAAATATGTCAAAAAAAGAAAGAAAAATGTATTTCTCACAGTTGTGCAGTCTGGGAAGTCTAAGATCAAGGTGCTAGCAGGTTCACTGTCTGGTGAGAGCCTACTTCCTGGTTCATAAATGGCTGTCTTTTAGCTGTAACCCAACATAGCAAAAGAAGAAAGGGAGCCATCTGGAGTCTCTTGAATAAGGTCACTAGCCTAATCACTTTTAAAGACCCTACCTTCAAATACCATCACATGGGAGATGAGGTTTCAACATAGGAATGGAGGGGGGGAGGGACATTTGGTCTATGGTACCTTATAATGGATTGATTTCCTTAATGTAAAAACAGTTTATCCTATCTAATAAAGAGGGAGTATGCTAATTGGCCCTCATGCTATGGCAAAGATGGTGGTGCCCACAGTCAATAAGAGAGAATATGCTAATTGACTGCTGCACCCTCAAAGATGGCAGCACCCAGGGCCAGCCCAAGGTGCAGGCAAACCTCGGATGGTGGCTGCCCAGCCACCCAGGGCCACCTAAGGTTCAGGTAACCAGGGCCGGCTGAAGTTTGCACTGCCTGCAGTGGCAGCAGCAGAGGTGTGATGGGGCATCACCTTCCCCTGATCACCAAGTCGTTTCTCATCCCTGAAGGCTCCCAGACTGTGAGAGGGGCCATGCTTGGCTGAGGGACCCCCCGCCATGCAGTGCATGAATTTTCATGCACCAGGCCTATAGTGAATAAATAAAAGACAAGTCTTCTGCAAACACACTTACCAGGGCAACTAATGAGATAAAGCCAATCACCTTATGACCTGTTTTCTACCTTGTATTATCTATGCTTACCCATCTCTCTACAAGTAATTAGGATCCTAATGCCTTTTTTAAATTTTTAAATTAAATTTGTTGGGGTGCCGAAACCGGTTTGGCTCAGTGGATAGAGCGTCAGTCTGCGGACTGAAAGGTCCCAGGTTCGATTCCGATCAAGGGCATGTACCTTGGTTGTGGGCACATCCCCAGTAGGGGCTGTGCAAGAGGCAGCTGATCGATGATTCTCTCTCATTGATGTTTCTAACTCTCTATCCCTCTCTCTTCCTCTCTATAAAAAAATCAATAAAATATATATTTTTTTAAATTTGTTGGGGTGACATTGGTTAATAAAATTATATAGGTTTTTAAGTATGTAGTTATATATTATATTATCTCTATTGCATTATGCATGCCACCCAAAATCAATTCTTCCATCTCCATATATTTGACCCCCTTTGCCCTTTACTACCTCTTCCCCACCCCCTTTCCCTCTGGTAGCCATCATACTATTGTCTGTGTCTAAAAGTTTCCCTTGTTTGTTCATTTGTTGCTCTCAGCTTAATGATTGGAAGCAAGATAGAAAAGGTTTATTCCATCTTGCCCTTTCTTCAAAAAAGGAACTGATTTCTTGGGTGGTTCACTGTAAAGCCTATAATATATAGAACTTGACCCTAAATGTTTATATAAAAGATAGTTAAGTGTTCATATAAAGCAGTGCACCTGAACACACCATTTCTCCCTTCCTCTAATAATGGGCTAAAATTGCTAATAGATTAAGAGGTCTAGCAAATCTATAAAAGAGAAAGTTCCATTATAAAAATGGGCAGAGAAGATGAATATTCAGTGCAAAACACTATAGTTAACCAATGAACATAAAATTGGAATGCTGATTATCAAAAGTAAAGAAGATTATGAATTTAAACCAACCAATAACTGTCTTTTTTTTTAATAGACTTTATTTTTAGAGCAGTTTTGGGTTCACAGAAAAATTGAGGTATAGAGATTCCCACATACTTCCTGCCCCCAGTATACATAGCCTTCCTCACTATCAACATCTGGCTCCAGAATGGTACATTTTTTACAAATGATCCTATATTGATACATCATTATTACCCAAAGTCCATAATTATATTAAAGTTCATGCTTGGTATTGTACTTTCTATGAGTTTTGATAAATGTATCCATTAGAATAGTTTCACTGCCCTGAAAATCCTCTGTCCTCAGCCCATTAATCCCTTCTTATCTCCTAATGCCTGGACACCACTGATCTTTCTCCTGTCTCCATAGTTTTGCCTTTTCCAGATAATATCCTCTATAGTATATTTAAAAGTTGTTAAGAGAGTAAGTCTTAGAAGTTTTCATCACAAAAAAATTTTGTAACTATGGTGACAGATGAAAACTAGACTTATTGCAATCATTTCACAATGTATGTAAATACTGAATATTGAATAGCTGAAACTAATGTTATATGTCAATTATACTTCAATTTTAAAAAAACAGAGGAGATAGAAAAGAGTACACGTAACCTTCAAAAAAACAAACAGGAAATTACAAACAACAAGTGCAAGCAAGGGTGTGGTGAGAAGGGAACCCTCATGTATTATTAGCCGGAATGCAGACTGGTGCAGCCATGGTGGGAAACAGTATGGAGAAGCCTCCAAAAATTAAAATGAAACAATTTTATGATCCAGTGATTCCACTTCTGGGTATATATTCAAAGACATCCAAAACACTAATTTGAAAGAACATATGCACCATATTTACAATAGTCAAGCTATGGAGGCAACCCAAGTGCCCATCAATAGACAAGTGGGTAAAGAAGTGGTGGTACATAATCAATGGAATATTATTTGGCCATAAGAAGAAATGAAATCTCACCACTTGAAACAGCATGATATTATGTTAAGTGAAACAAGCCAGTCATAGAGAGACAAATACAATATGATTTCACTTATAGGTGGAATCAAAAGAACACTGTAAATGGACAAACATAACAGAAACAGACTCATAGATACAGAGAATAGACTGATGGTTGCCAGAGGAGAGGGAAGTTGAGGAACTGGGTGAAAAAGTTGAAGGGTTTGAGAAGTACACATTGGTAGTTATAAAATAGTCATGGGTATGCAAAGTACAACATAGGGAATATAGTCAATAATCCTATATAATAAAATCCTAATATGCTAAATGTCTGACCATTCATTGGACCATTTGACCAGTTGCTATGATGTGCACTGACTAACAGGGAGCAGATGCTTCAACCAGTAGGTTAGCTTGCTGCTGGGGTCCAACCTATCAGGACCGAGCGAGATGGGCCAGACATGCCCTGGAACCCTCCCAGGGTCCCTCTTCAGCCCCAATCGTGCACCGGTGGGGTCCCTCAGCCTAGCCTGCACCCTCTGGCAATCCAGGACACCTCGGGGGATATCAGAGAGCCAGTTTTGGCCCTATACCCGCAGGCCAGCAGAAGGACCCCACCAGAGCACGAATCTGTGCATCAGGCCTCTAGTATTGTAATAACTATGTATAGTACTAGGTGGATACTAGATATATTGTAGAAAACACATTATAAAGTATGTGATTGTCTAACAACTATATTGTAACACAAAATAATATTGAATGTAAACTGTAATTGAAAAATAAAATTTTCCCCTGGATGGTTGCACAGTGATTAGAGTGTTGATCCATGCACCAAAGAGTCCTGGTTTTGATTCCCAGTCAAAGGGAAGTACCTGGGTTGTGGGGTTGCTCTCAGTCAGGTTGCATGCCAGAGGCAACCAGTAGATGTGTCTCTCACACATCAATGTTTCCCTCTACCTTCCTTTCACTCTTCTCTGAAGAATGATGGAAAAAAATATTCTCAGGTGGGGATTAACAAAAAATGAATAAGAAAATTTAAAAATGACCTGTTTTTTTTTTATTTGTTTTGAAAAAAACACACAGGAAATTGACATTGGTTACAAGCCACAATGCTTATTCATTTTTCATGTTTTTTTAATGTACCTGTATACATACATACCTTCCTTGGAACACTGCATGGGAAAGAATACTTAAAGGACCAACAAAATGGACATGACAACCACTTACTGGGAAATATCCTATCTAATAAAAGAGTAATATGCAAATTAACCATTACTCCACGAAAAAATGGCAGAGCCCATATACACAAGATGGCAGTGCCCAGTTTCTTAGGCCCAGGGAGGGCTGTTTCTGAGAGCAGGCAGCATGAGGCCCCGGCTGTTGGCCTGGGAGGCGCCTTCGCACTCACTGCTTGATCAGCTCCCAGCCGAGACCCGGGCAGTGGCCTGGGAGGTGGCCATGCAAACCCGGTGCAATCAGCCAGCTGTAATCTGGGCCATAGGCCTGGGAGGCGGCATGCACCCACCCCCATCGGCTCCCAACAAAGACCTGGGCAGTGGCCTGGAAGGCAATGCATCTCCTCTCTCCCCCACCTCCGCCCCGTGAGATCCACTCTCAGCCCCAATCTGGGCCATAGGCCTGGGAGGTGACACACACCCTGGCAAGATCAGGTCCCAGTGGCTACCTGAGCAATGGCCTGGGAGGTGGCTGTGTACCTCTGGCGTGATCAGGTCCCAGCTGCAACCTGGGCCATAGGCCTGGGCGGTGGCCACGCCCTCCCCCATCACCCTCAAACCCTACTCCCCCATCCCCGGTGCAATCTACTCCTAGCCTCGGCCTGGGATGTGGGCCTGGGAGGCCCTCAACCGCATATCCCCTCCCTTCCCCCCCCAAGTGATCAGCTCCCATCCACAGCCGGGGGTATAGGCCTGGGAGGCAGCTGTGCCCACAAGAGCTATCCCTTCCCTGGGGCAGCCTGGGGTGTCAGCCTCCAAAGGGTCTGCACCCTCATGGAGTGATCCCCCCACACACACCTATAGCCTTGGAATTTCCCTTGCCCCCCCCCCAGAGTGGTTAGAGACAGAAAAGAAAGAAAGAAAGAAAGAACAAAAGATGAAACAGAAAGAGAAGGAAAAAAGGAAAAAACAACCACATGATATCACCTTTCCAAGGTCTCATGAAATTCCTGTTTAAGGAGTTTATTTTATGACACTTTTAGTTTGGGTTTACATTTTTACTGGTTTGTCAGGACCACAGCAGGTACACTGTCCAATATGTTAAAGAAAAAACACTATCTAATAAAGAGGGAATATGCAGGGGAGGGCAGTTGGAGACTGTTGGGCCTGCAGGGGGAACAGTTAGGCATCAATCAGGCTGGCAGGGAAGTGGTTAGGGAGTGATCAGGCTGGCAGGCAGAAATGGTTTGTGGCAATCAGGCAGGCAAGCAAGCAGTTGGGAGCCAGCAGTCCCAGATTGTGAAAAGGATGTCCGACTGCCTGTTTAGGCCCGATCTCTAGGGCCTAAGCAGGCAGTCAGACATCCCCTGAGGGGTCCCAGATTGGAGGTGTGCAGTTTGGGCTGATGGACACCAACCCCCCAGTGGACGAATTTTGTACACAGGGCCTCTAGTCTATACTAATAAAAGGGTAATATGCTAATTAGGCCAGATATATTCTGACTGACCCTCTGAACATCCTTCCAGACAAAGCCGTAGCTGCAAGAGCAGAGGCAAGCCACCAAGGCTGGGAGGGCTCATTGCAAAGCCCTAGCCAGGTTGGTAGGGCCTTCTTCTGTGCAGCATTGACCACAAAGCCCTGGCAGGGTGGGAAGGGTGAACAGGGCCTCTCTATGGATGGCGATGGGACCCATCCAGAGACCCAACCAGGTGACCAGGGCCTCTCTCCGCTCTGTCATTGATCCCAGAGCCCCAGAAGGTGATTAATGGCTGAGCTCAGGCCAGATAGGCAGGGCCTCCCTGTGAGCGGGGGTTAATGGTGGAGCCCAGGCTGGGTGGGGAGGGCCTACATCTGTTCCACCATTCATCCCACCCACAAGGAGACACTGCCCACCCAGCCTGGGCTCTACCATCAATCTCCACCCAAGGGAGGCCCTGCCCACCCCAATAGGAGAGGGTGCAGGGTGGACTGAGCAAGCTCCCCCTCCTCGCCCCCTGTGCACAAATTTCATGCACCAGGTCACTAGTTTTTATATAAAACCATTGAACAGCAGTTATAGGGACTTGCAGCAACTCATGAATGTATCAGATTTATTTACTGTGAAATGTTCCTTGTGAAAAACTTAAGGCTTTAGTCTTCCTCCTTTGTCACTTTTTATTCAGCATACTCCCTGTGGAGAAATTTTCAAAGTATGTTTTCTGTTCATTAATTATTAATTAATCAATTAAACCATATTAAGTAACTGCTTTGTCCCAGGCTTTTGTCAAAGATCTGAATAAGATGAAAGAGAAATCCTTTTCCGTGAATTCTATGGTTATGTATCTGGAACACAAACACTCATGAAATCATCTATAACGGACAGTCTGTACAGGAGGTGTTCCAAGATGGCAGCATAGATAAACATTTGTACGTGCTGCCTCTCACAACCACATCAGAGCTGCAACTGGGGATCGTATCTGAGACCTGAAAAAGCCACAACTGTGGAGACCACTGAGCAGCTGTGGGGCCCCGATCAGTGTGGACACTCAGATTCCACGGAAAGGTTAGATTTTGGCAGGGATAACGTGGGGTGTCTGTGTCTCAGCAGCAGCAGTGGCAGCTGCAGAAGCAGAGACAAAAGTGCACACTGAGAGCACGGAAATCTGTGTCCACAAAAGCCCTCCACTGTTGGGTCTGGCGTGATCCAAGAGAGTGGACGGTGTCCTCACGGTTGCCAATAGTAGGGTTCTCTAGAGAGCAACACATTCTGATCTGACAGGGAGGGAGAACATAGTTGCAAAGGTATGCAGTCTGTTTGTAAGTGCGCACAAACTGGCCCATCACGCACCTAGGCTGGCTCCCCTGCAACCCTTTGCGTCTGTTTACAAAGGAGAGGCCACCCAGATTGACTTGCCTTGAGAGAAGGCAGGGGAAAATTGCTTTTCTGGAAGCTGGGAAGCAAAGCCCTGGGAGAGACAAGCTGGGATTCAGCTCCGAAGCAAAATCAGCATTAAGTGCCATAGAAAAAGAAGGCTAGAGCAGCCAAAAAGACAGGAACATAAATCCAGAAACACTACCACCTAGGAGCTGGAGTACAAATTGACTGTATTTATTACTAGTTTTATTTAATCAAAAACGAAGAAACTAAGAAATCATCTTAAAATTAAGGACTAGCTTGCAACACTGAGGTGCAGAGGAACACAAGAAACTGCAATACTGTCTGGACTGAGAAACAGACGTGCCAAACAGAATAAAGGACAAAGTGAATGGCCTTCACAGCTGCACTTTTTTTTTTTGCAAATTTTTTTATTTTTTATTTTATTTTCATTTTTTGCATCTTTTACTTAAGAAACAATTTTTTTTATTTTTTCCTCATTTGATTGTACCTTTTTAATTATTACATTTTTAGGTTCAATCAGCATTATTACTACTGCTATTTTAATTTTTGCTTTCCTTTTTCTTTCTTTATCTTTTCTTTTTTGTTAAGTGCCATTTATTTTCTCTTTATTTTACATGGGAATTAGTGTTCATCATTCTATTTTCATTTATCCTTTATCATTGTTTAACCCTATCTTAACAAGACCTTTACACCATCACTCTCTTCCTAGCCTTTCCCCTTATGCTATCCTGTTTATCTTAACCCATTCCTGCTTTAGATTTTCCCTACACTTTCTGTCTCCCCCCTGCTAAAATTTCTACCCTACTTATATAGCTAATTTCCAATGCCCTGGGCCAAGTGCATACACACCCCTATCTGAGCTGTATTAACTAGCAAAAAAAAATTGTTTCCCTGTGTCCTTTTGATACTGTATGTGGGAATATTGATTATATTATATTTTTTATGCTTTTAGCGAGATTACTTTGCTTAATCTTTTGTTGTTGTTGATGCTTGGTATTTTTTATTAGCTTTATTTTTGTTTGTTTGTTTACTTTCCTGGATATTGTGGGTGTTGTAGTTTGTATTATTCTCCAGGTACTGTTGCCAGCACTTGCTGGGGTTAGTGGTTGCTCTATTAAAATTATCTCCCCATATATACAGTTTGTTCCCATTTTCACTCTTAGTCTCTTTTCTTTCTCTCTCTCTCTCTCTCTCTCTCTCTCTCTCTCTATCTCTCTTTATTTCTCCCTGTTTCCCAATTTCATTATAACACTCCCTTTTTTTCTTTTTTTTCTTTCTTTTCCTATCTTTTTATTTTTCTCCCCCCACCCCCTTATTCTCTTTTTACTATTCTTCTTTTTTCCTAACCCCTAATTTGCCTTTCCCTAGTGGTCACCTTTATTGGAGGTTATTAATCTCAAAAATACATTTCTGTTCAGTGCCTTGTGTATTATACCTGGTTGTGTTGTATTTTGTGCCTTTAAATGAACACAGGATACAGAGATCTACATAACCAGACATCCTGAAAAGAGAGACCATGGGAAGACAAAAAAAAAACATCCCACAAATGAAAGAAAAGCAGGCATCACCAGAAAAGGAAGTAAACGAGTTAGAGGCAAGCAACACAAAGAGCAAGAATTCAGAGTAATGATCATAAGAAGGCTAAAAAGAATGGAAGACAAATTTGACAATATGAGTAAGAACGAAGAGGAAATGAAGATGAACCAAGAAGAAATGAAAAATGACATAGCTACAGTAAACAACTCAAAAGAAAGCATCAAAAGTAGACTAGAAGAATCAAAGGATGGGATCAGTAAGCTACAAGACAAGATGGAAAAAAATAACCAATTAGAGCAACTTCTAGAAAAAAAATATTAAAAAGCAGGAGGAGAGCCTACAAGAACTTTGAAACAATACAAAAAAACCAATACAATATTAGAATAATAGGGATTCCAGAAGGAAAGGAAACTGAGAAAGGCATAGAAAAACTGTTTCAAGATATAACAAAAAACTTCTATGAGATAGAGAAGAAAAAACCCACACAAATACAAGAAGCTCACAGTCCCAAGCAAAATGAATCCCAAAAGACTGACACCTACGCACATTATAATTAAATTGGCAAAAACCATCAACAAAACCAGAATCTTAAAAGCAGCCAGAGAGAGACAGAAAGTTACATATAAAGGAACCCCCATCAGACTAGCAACTGATTTCTCAACAGAAACTCATCAGGCCAGAAGGGAATGGGATGAAATATACAAAGTCATGCAAAGGAAGGGTATGAATCCAAGAATACTGTACCCAGCAAGGCTGTCAATCAAAATTGAAGGTGAAATCAGGAGCTTCACAGACAAAAAAAGACTAAAGGAATTTATCTCCAACAAACCAGGAATGCAAGAAATGCTAAAGGGTCTACTGTAAAAATAAAGAAATAGGAAGTGAAGAAAGAACAAAGGGATATAGAATAAAAAATGGCATCAAATAACTACCTATCAATAATAACTTTAAATGTAAATGGTATAAATGCTCCAATCAAAAGGCATAGGGTAACAGATGGGATAAGAAAGCAATACCCATATATCTGCTTTCTACAAGAAACCCACTTCAGAAAAAGACACACACAACAGACTGAGGGTGAAGGAATGGAAAAAGGTTTTCCAGGTGAATGGAAATGAAAAAAAAAAAAAAGTGGGCTAGCAATACTTATATCTGACAAATTAGATCTCAAAGTGAGTGACATAACAAGAGATAATGAAGGCCACTTCATAATACTAAAGGGAGCAATCCAACAAGAAGAAATAACCATGGTAAAAATATAAGCACCCAATAAAGGAGCACTCAAATACATTAAAAAAAAAAAACAGCTGGAGGACATTAAAAGAGAGATTAATAGCAACACAATCAGATTAGGAGATTTTAATGCCACACTGTCACCTTTGGACAATCCATCTAAACAAAAAACCAGCAAAGAAATATCAATCCTAAATGACTGACTAGACCAGATGGAATTAATCAACATCTTCAGAACATTCCACCCCAAAGCCACAAAATATACATTCTTCTCAAGTGCACATGGGTTATTTTCAAAGATAGACCACATGTTGGGACATAGGCAAAGTCTCTTCAAATTCAAGAAGATAGAAATCGTATCAAGCATCTTATTAGATCATAGTGGCATAAACATGGAAATTAACTACAACAAAAATAATCGAAAGAAATCAAGCACATGGAGACTAAACAGCATGCAATTAAACAAGGGCTGGGTTACCAGAGAAATCAAGGAAGAAATTTAAAACATCCTGGCAAGAAATGACAATGACAACACAACAATCCAAAATCTATGGGACACAGAAAAAGCAGTTTTGAGAGGGAAGTTCATATCTCAAAAAGCCTATGGTAACAAATTACCTAACTCTAAAACTCAAAGACTTAGAAAAAGAGCAACAAGAAAAGCCCAGTGTAAGCAGAAGGAAAGAAATAATAAAAATCAGAGCATAGATAAACGACATAGAGACCAAAGAAACAATACATACGATCAACAAAACCAAGAGCTGGTTTTTTGAAAGCATAAAAAAGATTGATGAACCTCTACCCAGGCTAACCAAGAAACAAAGAGAGAGGACCCAAATAAACAAAATGAGAAATGAAAGAAGGGAATTAACAACAGACCCCAACAAAACACAAAGGTTGTTACAAAATACTACAATCAACTCTATTCCAACAAACTGGACAACCTGGAAGAAATGGACATATTCCTAGAAAAATACAACCTTCCAAAACTCATTCAGGAAGAATCTAAAAATTTCAATAGACCAGTGACTTACTTAGGAAGAAATTGAAGCAGTCTTCAAAAAGCTTCCAGAAAAAAAAAAAAAAAAAAAAAAAAAAAAAAAGTGCTTCCAGCAAACAACAGCCCAGGGCCAGATGGCTTCACAGGAGAGTTTTACCAACCATTCAAGGAAGAACTAAAACCTATCCTCTTCAGACTATTCCAAAAAATTCAAGAGAAAGGAACACTTCCAAACTCCTTCTATGAAGCCAGCATCACCCTAATACCAAAGCCAGATAAAGACAACTCAGTGAAAGAGAATTACAGCAATATCCCTCATGAATATAGCTGCCAAAATCCTCAACAAAATTCTAGCAAATCGGCTCCAGCAAAACATCCGAAAGATCATACACCATAACCAAGTAGAAATGATTCTGGGAATGCAAGGATGGTACAATATCCTGAAATCGATAAACTTGATACATCATATAAATAAATTGAAAGATAAATATCATATAGTCATATCAATTGATGCAGAAAAAGCATTTGATAAAATCCAACACCCTTTCCTGATATAAACTCACAACAAGGTGGGAGTACAAGGATCATACAGAATAAAAGCTATATCTGATAAACCCACAGCACACATCATACTCAATGGGCAAAAACTAAAACCATTCACTCTAAGAACAGGAAAAATACAGGGATGCCCACTCTAAAAATGCCTGTTTAACATAGTACTGGAAGTAATCGTCATTGCAATTAGACAAGAAGAGGAAATAAAAGGCATCCAAATTGGAAAAGAAAAGGTAAAACTGTCTTTATTTGGAGATGACATGATATTGTACATAAAAATCCCAAAAGACTCCATCAAAAAACTAATAGACTTAATAGATCAATTTGGCAATGTAGCAGGATACAATATTAATGCCAGAAAATCTATGGCATTTCTATACACCAACAGTGAATTAACAGAAACAGAGACTAAAAAAGCAATCCCATTTACCATCACACCAAAAAAATTAAGATACCTAGAGATAAACATAACTAAGGAGGTAAAAGACATATATGCTGAAAACTACACAACACTGAAAAAAGATATAGAGGAAGATGTAAATAGATGGAAGAACATACCATGTTCATGGATTGGTAGAATCAACATCATCAAAATGTCCATACTTCCCAAAGCAATTTATAGGTTCAGTGCACTTCCCATTAAAATACCAACAGCTTATTTCACAGACCTAGAAAGAACTCTCCAAAAATTCATTTGGAACAATAAAAGACCCCGAATAGCCGCAGCAATCTTGAGAAAGAAGAGTAAAGTAGGAGGGATCTCAATACCAGATTTCAAGCTGTATTACAAAGCCACTGTTCTCAAAACAGCCTGGTACTGGCACAAGAACAGACATATAGATCAATGGAATAGATTAGAGAATCCAGATATCAACCCAAATCACTATGCTCAATTAATATTTGACAAAGGAGGCAGGAATATACAATGGAGTCAAGACAAACTCTTCAATAAAGGGTGTTGGGAAAATTGGACAGATACATGCAAAAGAATGAAACTAGATCACCAACTTACACCATACGCAAAAATAAATTGGAAATGGATAGAGGACTTAAACATAAGACGGGAAACCATAAAAATACTAGAGACATCCACAGGCAGCAAAATCTCAGATATATGCCAAAAGAACTTCTTCACTGATACTAACCCTAGGGCAATGGAAGCTAAAGAGAAAATGAACAAATGGGACTACATCAAAATAAAAAGCTTTTTTACATCAAAAGAAACCATCAACAAAACAAGAAAACCCACTGTATGGGAGAACATATTTGCAAATGATATCACTGATAAAGGTTTAATCTCCAACATCTACAGACAGCTTATACAACTCAATAAAAGGAAAATAAATGAGCCAATTAAAAAATGGGCAGTGGACCTAAATAGAATCCTCTCAAAAGAAGACAGAAGGAAGGCCAAGAGTCACATGAAAACATGTTCAAAGTCACTAATTATCCAAAGATGCAAATCAAAACAACAATGCGGTACCATCTCACACCTGTCAGAATGGCCAACATCAACAAAACAACAAATGACAAATGTTGGCGAGGTTGCGGAGAAAAAGGAACCCTCGTGCACTGCTGGTGGGATTGCAGGTTGGTGCAACCACTGTGGAAAACAGTATGGAGTTTTCTCAAAACACTGAAAATGGAACTCTCATTTGACCCAGTAATCCCACTACTAGGAATATACCCCAAGAAGCTAGAAACCCCAATCAGAAAGGATATATGCACCCCTGTGTTCATAGCAGCACAATTTACAATAGCTAGGATTTGGAAACAGCCTAGGTGCCCATCAGCAGATGAATGGATCAGATAACCATGGTACATCTACGCAGTGGAATACTATGTTGCCATAAAAAGGAAGGAATTCTCATCATTTGCAGTAACCTGGATGGAATTGGAGAGCTTCATGCTGAGCGAAATAAGCCAGTCAATGAAAGTGAAACACTATATGACCTCACTCACTTATGGATATTAAAGAACATTATAAACGAATGGACAGAAAGATAGATATAGTGACAGTAAAACAACAAGCAGACTGTCAAATGACAGCGGGGGTGGGGGTGGAGGGAGGGTAGGGAGATCTGGGGGAGATAAGAGATCAACCAAAGGACTGGTATGCATGCATATAAGAACAACCAATGGACACAAAACTCTGGGGAGGGAGGGCATCTATGGGAGGGGGGGACAATGGTAAGCTATGTACACAGATAATACCTTAATAAATTTAAAAAATGGGCAATGGAACTAAATATAATTTTCTCAAAAGAAGACAGAAGGAAAGCCAAGAGGCACATGAAAACATGCTCAAAGTCACTAATTTTCAGATAAATGCAAATCAAAACAACAATGCGGTACCATCTCACACCTGTCAGAATGGCCAACATTAACAAATCAACAAACAACAAGTGTTGGCGAGGTTGCAGAGAAAAAGGAACCCTCGTGCACTGCTGGTAGGAATGAAGACTGGTGCAACCACTGTGGAGAACAGTATGGAGCTTCCTCAAAAAACTGAAAATGGAACTCCCATTTGACCCAGTAATCCCACTCCTACAAATATATCCCAAGAAACTAGAAACACCAATCTGAAAGGATATATGAACCCCCATGTTCACAGCAGCACAATTTACAACAGTTAGGATTTGGAAACAGCCTAGGTGCCAGTCAGCAGATGATTGGATCAAAAAACTATGGTACAGCTGAATCTGGTTTGGCTCAGTGGATAGAGCGTTGTTTTGTGGACTGAAAGGTCCCAAGTTCGATTCCAGTCAAGGGCATGTACATTCGTTGCGGGCACATCCCCAGTAGGGGGTGTGCAGGAGGCAGCTGTTCGGTGTTTCTATCTCATCGATGTTTCTAGCTCTCTATCCCTCTTCCTTCTTCTCCGTGGAAAATCAATAAAAAATATATATTTTTTTAAAATCAATGGTACATCTATGCAATGGAATACTATGCTACCATAAAAAAGAAGGATTTCTTATCATTTGCAGCAACCTGGATGGAATTGGAGAACATCATGCTGAGTGAAATAAGCCAGTCAATAAAAGAGGAATATCACATGACCTCACTCATTTATGAATAATAAAGAACAACATAGACTGGTGAACAAAAATAGACCCAGAAAAAGAGAAGAAGCGATCAGACTCTCAAACCTCAGAGGGAAAGTAGGGGAGGGTGGGGGTAAAGGGAAGAGATCAACCAAAGGACTTGTGTGCATGCACCATGGACAATAGGGGGGTAGGGGGATATGTACGGAGGGGTTTGGGATGGGAATGGGGGGATAAGGACAATTATGTGATACCATAATCAATAAAAATTAATTTAAAAAATAATAAAGAACATTATAAACTGATGAACCAAAAGATAGATATAGTGACAGTAAAGCAACAAGCAGATTGTCAAATTATAGCGGGGAGGGGAGGGTGATCTGGGGGAGATAAGAGATCAATCAAAGGACTTGTATACATACATATGAGTATAACCAATGGACACAAAACTCTGGGGAGGGAGGGCATGTATGAGACGGGGGGGGGGCAATAGTAAGATATGTACACAGATAATAATTTTATTTTTAAAAATTTAAATAATAAAATAATATAAAATCATATATAACAATGGAGTTTATATCAAGTAGTGGCACCAAGTCAGAAAGGGTAAATTGAGCAATGATAGACAGGATATGTTTGGTTCAGGGGAGGGGCCTTGTGGTCAATAAATCCCCCAACATGAAGCGATGCTTTAGGTGGTGATTCATTTTGAGTTTGAGTGGAGGTAAAAGGGCACAGGTAGATTTTTTAAAATCCTGTAGATATCTTTTCTGAGGTACAGATTTGATCTATACTTGCTCTCTGATTTCAAAATCCTATTTCAAAACTGTGTTATGCTCATTAGATTTCATGGGAGGGGCTCTTTGTAATGCTTAATAGCTTAGAGTTAAAATACATGTAAGACATTTAAACAGCATCCCCAATTTTCCCTCTCACTGTCCAAAATTACTGGTGAGAAACAAAAAAAAATAGCCCCTGCATGAGTGAGGGTGGAGTGGGGGAGTAATAAGGACATATATGTAACACTTTTAATCAATAAAAAAAATTAAAAAGAAAACAGCCCCTGACATGGGAACTGGCCTTGCCCACACAGCTAGTCCTGTCGCAGTTCTCCTGTGATCATAAACAAATTCACAGAACAACATCCAACAAGGCTCGTCTGATAGTGATAAAGGGAGACAATAATAATCCCACTGTGTTATCTTGTATGAAAGACAAAATATGAATGTTGTCCAAATCTCAGAAATGAACAAATATCCCCCTCTCCTGGCTAATATGAAGTATGGCTGCTGCTCCAACATCAGTACAGCTTTAGCCAGGTTATAACCTAGTACAGTTTTGCAATGTTGATTGTAAATATAGCTTGTCTTAGATATACATATATATATATATATGACTTATACCTTGTCTCCTCTAATAACTATTCTCCATATTGCCCATCCCAAATCCAGAATAATAAAACTATTAAAATGTCTTTCATGCATAAACTATCTTTTGGTTTCCTAAAAATGGCCATTAGGGAGTACAAATATTTGCTCTTCAATCCTACAAAAGAAAGGACAATAAGAATAATTTTTCTAACTTTTAATTATGTCATATTATCAGAAAAAAATTAATAGAATTCTAGAATTATGATTATCAAAACTCTCAAAAACCCTCGAACTTCCTAGGCCCAAAGTACTGACATTATCCCTGATGACAATAGCATCAAACCTCGCAAAGGCACAAATGTTAATAAAAGGTTGCTTCATGCATTTGGAAATTTCACTTCCAATCCCAGATTCTACTCAATTACAAGATAATGTGACTGAATATTCCAAGAGACTCATAAAATATCTCCAGTTACATGATAATCAGAAACAAAGTAATGAGGAGCGGATTCTATTCATGTGATTCTGAGATAGTCACCATAAAACAAGCAGATTGTCAAATGACAGCGGGGAGGGAAAGGAGACCTGGGGGGAGATAAGAGAACAACCGAAGGACTGGTATGCATGAATATAAGTACAACCAAGGAACACAGAACTCTGGGGAGGAAGGGCATGAATGGGGAGGGGGGGGGCAATGGTAAGCTATGTACACATATAATACCTTAATAAAAATAATAATAATATTAAAAAAAAGAAACGAAGTACATTTTTAAAGATCCAGTCGAGGACCTGCCACCTCTTGTCTTCTGAAACAGGCAACAGAAGTAAACCTTCCCTTGAGACTTGATAAATATCTTGTTACTTGGTGCATTTAAAAAGTGACATATCAGAGGATAAACCAAGGTGGCATAGGTAAACAACTGGTTTGCCACCTCGCACAACAATTTAAAAATTAAAATTAATATAAAGGACACCTATCACCCAAAACCACGGGAAAGCTGGCTGAAAGAGAAAGGAGTGCAAATGCTAAAAGCTGAGGAGCCTAGCTACAGAGGCAAATGAATTGGGCTGGTGGCGGCTACTGGGCCCACGGCTTTTTATTTTTTTTCAAGCTCCCTATCACTTTGAAATCCAGTTTCTGGGGTCACGTAGGTGACCCAGAGGCATACGGGGAGAATCTGGCCTGTTGGCCATCTGATCTGAAAGTGAGGGTAATTCTCCTGCAGAGGTGTGCCTAGAAATCATTGTTTACTGCACTTGATGGCAGGGAAGCCGGGACTTGGAAACGCCTGGACGTGGAAACACGGAAGGGCAGGGAGGACTGACTGAAGACATCTATGTTAGCCACAACCCAACCTAGTGAAGTCCTGAGACCCCGCCCTACCCTGGGATCCCGCCCCACCCTGAAGCCCTGCCCTTAGGCCCTGCCCACACATTCTACAGACCCGCCCAGGCACCACAAAACTGTTTTTGCATATAAATAGCATGCATTGTGGCAGCTTAACGATATAAACTGCAGATCCAACAACAAAACCTCCAGGTCCCAAGCAAAGAAGACAAAACTGTATTTCTTGCGTTAGCTCCTGCAGGGTGGCCTCAGACAGTAGCTGAACTACATCCCATTGGAGATCCAGAATCCATTGTTCCTAGTGGTCAATTTCAACGACTCAATACCCATAAGTGGCTTATTGGGAGATGGACTCAGTGAGCACCAAAGCCCCGCTGAAACAAACTGTCTCTCCAGCAGAGCAGTTCTTCCTTTATAGACACAGTGGGTCCTCACAGACAAGTGGCCTGGAGATCAATTCCTCCCAGTGTACCAACAGCAATCAAGGCTTAATTACACCAAGACTTTGCACTCAGCCCACAAAGGGATATACCAAAAGCGACCACCTAAGGTGATTGGGGAAGCTGAACTACTGGCCCCTATAGGTCACATACCACACAAAGCCACTCCATCAACACAGGGAGGAAGCCAAAATGAGGAGACACAGAAACATGGCACGAATGGGAGAGATGGAGAAAATTAAACTACTAGACAACACAGAGTTCAGAATCACATTTATAAGATTACTCAAGAATCTTCTAAAAACCTTTGAGAAACTTGATGAGACCTCCAAGAAGCTTGGTGAGACATTCAAGGACCTTAATGAGAATACCAAAAAATATGGAAAAGGATCAGTCAGAAATTAAGCATACAATGTCTGAAATAAAGAATATACAGAAACTCAACCATAGATCAATGTACCCCAAGAATCAAACCAAAGATCTGGAATATAAGGAAGAAAAAAATCACCCAACCAGAGAGGCAGAAAGAAAGAAGAATCCAAAAGCATGAGTATAGTGTAAGGAGCCTCCAGGACTGCTTAAAGCCTACCAACATCTGGATTTTTGGGGTGCCAGAAGAGAGCAAGAAGGATATTGAAGGCCTATTTAAAAAAATAATGACAGAAAACTTTCCTACCTGGTAAAAGAAATAGACTTACAAGTTCAGAAAGCATACAGAACCCCAAACAAAAGGAATCCAAAGAGGACCACACCAAGGCAGATCATAATTAAAATACACAGGGCAAAAGATAAGAGAAAAAAACAAGAGAAAAACAGCTAGTTACCTACAAGGGAGTACCCATATGACTGTCAGCTGATTTCTCAACAGAAACTATGCAAGCCAGAAGGGAGTGGCAAGAAATATTCAAAATGATGAACAACAAGAACCTACAACCAAGATTATTCTACCCAGCAAAGCTATCATTCAGAATTGAAGGTCAGATAAAGAGCTTCATAGACAAGAAAAAGTTAAAGGAGTTCATCAACACCAAACCAGTATTATATGAAATGCTGAAGGGTATTCTTTAAGAAGAGTAAGAATAAGAAAAAGGTAAAGGTAAAAATTATGAACAACAAAGACATCAAATACATACCTACCAACAAGTGAATCTAAAAATCAAGTGAATAAAAAATCTGAAGAACAAAATGGACTGGTGAATATAATAGAATCAGGGACATAGAAAGGAATTGGACTAACAATTCTCAGGGGGAAGGGGATCTGAGTGGTACAGGAAGAGATTGGACAAACATCGTACACCTATGGATGAAGACAGGGGCCTGGGTAAGAGCATGGGGTGGAGTTGGGAATCGGGTGGAGTGGAGCTATGGGGGAGGAGGGGGGAAATAAGAACACCTGTAATAATCTGAACAATAAAGATTTATTATTTATAAAATAAAATAAATGAGAAAAAAAGTGACATATCAGTAAAACTCCAAGGTATTGATACTTAGATTTGTTAACATGTATATAGCTTTTTACTTAAAAGATGCCATCACTTTCTCCCACAACTATTGAACATCCATTTTATCAGAAGGCCTTAAACCAAGCATGCCAAACAAAAAGGCTAACATGGGCTAAATAACGGTTTACATTTATGTGGGCCGCAAAATTCAAAAGCTTCAATCTTCATGGAAATGTAGGTTTATTTCTATAGAGACATGCTGAATACAAAGGACAGAAATGAACATACAATACTAGAACATTTTAATACAAATTAATATTTTTCTTGAACATTAACTTACCAGACACTGAATAACTGCACAAATTAATAAACGTAACGCAAATAAACCTATTTTTCTTGTTCTCCAAAAGCGAAATATTTCCTGTTGCTCACACCAAACAAGTCAATCCAAGAGTAATGATGTGGGAACCAGTTGCTAAAATATTTGCTGCTAGTATTAGTGGAGAGAAATGGTGCGTCTGTGTGTAAGGCACAAAAGGGAAATGAATGCAACACGATTATAATATTCACTCATTAGCAAACATTATAGTTCATTATTAATAATTATGTGAAACAGAATTTTGTAAAAATTAAGTTACAAAATCTTTTTTTTAATTTTATTAAAACATATTTTTTAAATTTAATAAATCTTTATTGTTCAGATTATTAGAATTGTTTCTCCTTTTTCCTCTCATAGCAATACTCCACCCAGTTCCCACCCCACCCTCTGCCCTTACCCCCCCCCCCGCCACTGTCCTCATACAGTCTCTTCCCCTACCCACACACCCCTTTCCCCCTGATTTATGTCAAGTCTCTCCCCTACCCGGTGGGGGCATGCAGGAGACAGCCAGTTGATGTTTCTCTCTCATGGATGTTTCCATCCCTCTCCCTTCCTGTCTCCCTAAAAATAAAATTAAAACATCTATTAAAAAAGACACAAACATCTTGATAGGTAATGACATATGCTATGCAGCAAATTAAAAGGGGGGCATAACAGGGTACAGGGTATGAGATGGTACAGCATTGTTGTTTTGATTTGCATCTCTCTGATAATTAGTGACTTTGAGCTTGTTTTCAGGTGTCTCTTGGCTTTCCTTCTGTCTTCTTTTGAAAAGATTCTATTTAGGTCTGTTGCCCATTTTTTATTGTTGATGGTTTCTTTTCCTGTGAAAAAGCTTTTTATTTTGATGTAGTCCCATTTGTTTATTTTCTCTTTAGCTTTCATTGCCCTACATCTTTCAGAATTTTATACCACATATTAACATTTTTTAAAAGGGGTCACTAAAAATAGATACACTGCACTTTAATTAAGCAGTTAAATTTTTTTTACAATAATTCAAACAAATATCGTCTGACTCCAGCCATAAATGGAGACAGAACCAAATACAGCTCTGTAAATGTAATTGTAATCAACTCTCTTAGGCGGTATTTTCACCCACAATCTCAATAACATACTCAAAATAGATTTACTTTATCAGTTTTGGTTGGCATAGTTGTTTTTGTTCATCTTTTTAGCTCTTTAAAATAGATAATTTTAAACAAAGCAGATAAAACAATATATAAATCTAAGTAAGTATCAATTGTCTTCTTCAATAATAGTCAACATTTTCCCAATGATTTATCTTTGTATTTTTTGCTGGCACATTTCATAGCATATGCCAGGTATCATATAACTTCATGCATAAATACATCAACAGAAGTTATTTCCTCTGCATGCTCTACTGTACCAGAAATGCTAACAAATAGGGCTTTGGAAAAAAGTACCATCACCAAAGTACCATCATTACATCTAACAGAAATTATAATTATTCCCTAGTGCCCCATGAAAATATCCATGTCCAATGAGTGTTCTTCATCTACAGATGTCTCTTAAATTTGATTTGTTCTTATTAGGATCCAAACATATACCATACACAGAATTGGCTGAAATATTACTTCATCCTTGATAGATCACCCCTTCCCTGAAGTGGTGGGCAGAGTAACGATAATCATGACTCAGCCTGCAGCCTGAAAATACCAGGAGGCCCAATTCTGTACCTTATATGGACTGTACATTGAATCACCTATCAGCGCCAGCAGACAGACGCTCTACCACTGAGCCAAACTGGCCTCGGTATCCCTAGCATTTCAAGGAAGCAGTGGGCAGCGGAAGTCTGACCCAGGCTTATTCCTTGACTTTGCTTGGTGGTGCGGTTCTGGGTAGATTGGCCCATCCCGGTCCCCTCTCAAACCTGATGGACCAGGACACAGGGGATCTTGTCACTTCCTGCCCGCCAGTAGGCTGCAGCAGCTTCCTTCTCCCCCACCTCTGACCGCTGTTCCCTTGACCTGGAGGGGCATTAGGGCCTCAGAGTTTCCCATCTACTCAGCTTCTCACACTCAAAAGGCCAGCGGAAGCACCAACGTGGCTGGCACCACGGATGTCCCACCCGCCCAGTGGGGGGAGCTAGGCCCTCTCTGGAGAAGAAACATGGAGTCCCAAAAATATGAGCTCAACGCCCGGACCTTGCCAGCAGGTGAGGGGTTCCCGAGGCAGGTGCTGGGTGTGGAGCCCATGGGGCATAGGTCACCAAGGAGACAGAACTAAACCTCACATCACCCTGCTTGGCCCCGGAGGATGGCTGGTTAGCCAGAGACGGGTAAGATTCCTCATGGAAGGAACAACCTAAGACAGGCACAGTCACAGAGGGGCCATCAGGAGAGAACTTGGGGAGCAACGGAGGTGGGGCACAGACCTTTACCACCCCTCCTGCAACCTGGCAGGCGCCTGAACATTCTCCCATTCTGAGGGAGGTCTCCTTCCCCCATGGCTGCTTCACTACCCATGCACAGCTCAATTTGGGACCCATGTAACAGAGACGTGGCTGACAGCAGCTGCCATTTCACTGCAACAAGACTTGTTTGAGAGGCCTTGTATCCATGGTGGGGGCAAGTGGGTTTCTAATTTCCAAGTCCAGCCTAATAGCTAGAATGCTCAGGCCCTTCTCAAGAAGCCAAACAATCAATTCCACTAATACACACATGGTAAATAAGATAGTTGCTAGAGTGTTGAGTCTGACATATGAATAGTACCCAATTTCTCAGAGAAAATCAATGTGGCTAATAGAAGTAAATTAATATTCTAGAAAAACTGAGTGTACTGTACAAAATGCTGTTCCTATAGTATTAACAAAAATTCTTATTGGCAGAGCGCCTCATGGTAAAATTGCACAACATGTTATGAACCTAATGCAGTCATAGTGTAGCGCAAATAATTAAAATGTAAAAGATATCAAGACTAACAATAAAATCCCCAGAAGTCTCCAATTATCTAAAGTAAAAAAGGGGGTGACAGTGGAAGAATATCATGTAAGGAAAAATATACTGAGAATAATTTACATCTAAAAACTTTTTTTGTACTTAAGAAAATTAACCTTTATTTGAAACGCTAACAGCAAGATATCCATAAAAATACACACATGGAGTCAAAATAAGCAAGAGGAAAATTATTTGGGGGAGTGGGGTGGGGATGAAAAAGAATCCCAAGTCAAATTTAAAGAGAATATCTCTGTATTAACTTTTGGTCGAGAATATGTTTGTATAGTTTCAGAAAACAACTCTGAGACCACCTGGAATCCAGTAACAGAGAGGAATAGACAGAAGTGCTCCAGCCATGAAGACAGAAGAGACAATTCAGAGATGGAAGATGCTGAGGACGCCTCACCATACCAACAGACAGCGGCTGCCTATTGCTGAAGGATACCCACGATCAAACAAGAGATGGTCGGACCTGCATTACCACCATTTGTCCACCAACCAGATCTGAAATATCATGGCTGACATGTACACACAAGGAACTATTTGACATTGAAACTGGGACTCAAAAGAACTGCTGGCCCAGAAAGGAACTCACTACAGACTGATTCATTTGCCTCTCAGGATAACCATTAAGGCTTATCGCAGTTTAGGTTTTTATAAGGGTATTTCTTGGATCACATGACCTCACACATCTAGACGAAATAATGAACAACATAGACTGGTGAACAAAGATAGACCCAGAAAAAGAGAAGCAGCGATCAGACTCTCAAACCTCAGAGGGAAAGTAGGGGAGGGTGGGGGTAAAGGGAAGAGATCAACCAAAGGACTTGTGTGCATGCACTATGGACAATAAGGGGGTAGGGGAATATGTAGGGATGGGTTTGGGTTGGGAATGGGGGGATAAGGACAATTATGTGATACCATAATTAATAAAAATCAATTAAAAAAAAAAAAAGGCCAGCGGGAATACTCTTTTCTACTCGACGGGAAAAGTGTCTCCTAGGTGACTATCTCAGAACCTTTTCTCCTAGGTGACTATCTCAGAACCTTTTCTCCGCTCTCTCTCTCACTCTCAGATTGGGTGGGGAGACAAGAGGAAGCTCTTTGCTCTCTCCTCCAACCTCCGATAGCCCTTCCGTCCAATCATGGGGACCTCTCAATCCAACCCCCCTCGAAACACTCCCTTAGGGTGTCTCTTTGCCAAACTTTCACCCTTGGTCTTTCTGGCTACATCAAACCAAAGAAGTTCATTTTGTTTCTACTCGAATCTTCTTTTCTACTCGCCACAAAAGCGTGGCCCTTGTTCCCCTCTGAGTGGGTACAGGAGTCCTCACTGCAGGAGGGACAGGAATAGGAGGCACTTCCTCCTCTGTTTATTTCTACCACAAATTGCTGAATTTTCAGAAGATATCTCCATCATTAGCAATTCCCTTAAATCCCTTCAAAGGCAGATAAACTCCTTAGCAGTGGTAGCCCTACAGAACCGGTGTACTTGAGATCTCTTGACAGCAGAAAAAGGGAGTGCCTGTGTCTTTCTTGGGGAAGAATGCTGCTACTTTGTTAATGAATCAGGAATTGTCAAAGATCACATTAAATCCCTCCGAGACAGGATTGACCAGAGATGACATAACCAGCAGGGGGGGCGGGAGGGGCCTGAAACCAGTTTGGCTCATTGGGTAGAGCATCGGCCTGCGGACTGGAAGGTCCCGGGTTCGATTCCGGTCAAGGGCATGTACCTTGGTTGTGGGCACCTCCCCAGTAGGGGGTGTGCAAGAGGCAGCTAATCGATGATTCTCTCTCATCGATGTTTCTAACTCTCTATCCCTCTCTCTTCCTCCCTGTAAAAAGTCAATAAAATTTTTTTTTTTAAAAAGAAAGGGGGGGGTATGCCATTTTTGGTTCACTTGCCTCATGGCTCCTCCAATTATTAGGCCCACTGGTATTTATTCTTTTAATTTTGCTCTTGGGCCCCTGTCTCATGCACTGTTTCACTAATTTATTACAGAACAGAATGCAGGTGTTTGCCAACCAGAAGGTGGGAGAGATCTATCCTGTTTCCCCGAAAATAAGACAGTGTCTTATATTAATGTTTGTTCCCAAAGATGCGCTAGGTCTTATTTTCAAGGGATGTATTATGTTTCCATGAAGTAGGTCTTATTTTCGGAGGATGTCTTATTTTCGGGGAAACACAGTATCTGGCCTTGAACTCTGAACAGGGACATCTATATTGCCAGAACTGAGACCTTGGGTAAATGCCTCTGATGCCACCCCCTCTTAGCAGGAAGCAGCTACAGAAGATGGACCTTCACCCCCTGACCTTGCCCGGATTCTCAATTTTTTTTTTACTATTACCAAAAGCCTGTAATGAAGATCACCCCTTTACCGAGTAATGGTAATCATGACTCGGCCTTCAGCCTGGAAATACCAGGAGGCCCAATTCTGTACCTTATATGGACTATATACATTGAATCACCTATCAGCGCCAGCCGAGTGCCCTAAGTCCCCGTTCTTTCCTTATTCCTCTCAGCTCACCTCTGCTGGGGCCACTGCTTTCCCCTTGCGAGACAGCCTGGCAGGTCTTTCTCCTAAAATAAAGCCTGTAATACCGTGTTTTTTTTTTGGCTCCTGACTGATCTTTCAATTCTCTCTTAATCTATAACTGTTTCTCCCTATTTTTCTTAGCCATTCCTTTGACAAAAAGACTGGATTATTTGCCCTATAGAATCATTCACATACTGGATGGCCCCATAGGCATCCTTGTCCATTAGATGTAGGCTCAATTGCTTTAGTGACAACATGTCATAGTTGATGGTTTGTACTTTTATTGCAGCATATCAAAAGCACATGATATCTGTTGCTCACATTTCTCACGAAGTAAAAATTGAACAAATGGTTCCAAAATTCTTACCTCGATTCACCCACCCTATAAAATTTCCCACTTGTCTTTTACCTGAATTGTACTGAAGTCATGTACTGGTTTATGTTTTTATTATTGATATGCTACTCACTTATCCTATAAGTCACCATATTAAAGTTTACAAGTCACAGTGCAAAATAATATGGAATGTAAACGGTAATAGGAAAAAAATAAAATTTTAAAATAAAATGTACAAGTTACTATTCTTGTAAATCCATAAAAGTGTGGGACCATTACCACAGGAAATTGTAGGACATTTTCACCCCCAAAAGAAAGTCCATACTTATTATCAGTCATTCCCCATTCTCCTAATGGGACTGCTCACACACCTGAAGTGTATACAGACACTTCAAAGTGAACACCTTTGAGCCACAACAGAAGCAATAATAAGCCTTTACTGAGCTCCCCTTAACTGACTAAAGCAGAGCTTTATAAGAGACAGCTGCCAACCCACCTCCCAAATTTGGGAGGCATGATTAGGAGGGCTTCAGCTTGGATATTACATCATTCCAAAAGAATGTGTAAACAGGGTCATTGGATCCTTCCATCCTTTGAAGTCTTAATCCACCAACCCCCTTGTGAAGCTGGGATATGAACCACTATACCTAGCTATTTAGGGAGCCTCTTTATCTGAAAGCCCCCATATAATAAATAAACTTTTCTCCTCGTAATTCACTTTAATTTGCAGGACCCTAGCCCCTTGAACCTGAGAAAGAGGTAACATTTTCCTCCTAGCATTCTCCTCTCACTAGCCCCTGGCAAACACTAACTGACTTTCTCTCTCTATAGATTTCACTGCGCCAGACATTTCATATCAATGAAATCTCATGGTGTTCTTTGGTGTCTGGCTTATTTCATGTGTCATCATGTTTTCAAGGTTCATCCATGTTTTAGTATGTGTCAGTACTTTATTCCATATTTTACCTAAATAAAAGTCCATGGTATGGATATAGCACATTTTGCTTACACATTCATCAGTTGATGGGCATTTGGGTTGTCTTTCCCTTTTGGCTTTTGAATAACGTTGCCATAAACATTCATGTACAAGTTTTTGCTTGAATATTTTCAGTTCTCTGTGCTAAATGCCTAGGAGTGAAATTACTGATCATGTGATCACATTATATTTAATTTTTTGTGAAAATGCCAAACTGCTTTTCACATTGTCCATGCACCATAAAATATCCTTGCCAAAGACCTATATGGGAAAAACTACACAACACTGAAAAAAGAGATAGAGGAAGATGTAAACAGATGGAAGACCATACCACGTTCATGAATTGGTAGAATCAACATCATCAAAATGTCCATACTTCCCAAAGCAATTTATAGGTTCAATGCACTCCCAATTAAAATACCAACAGCATATTTCACTGACCTAGAAAGAACTCTCAAAAAATTCATCTGGAACAAAAAAAGACCCTGAATAGCCACAGCAATCCTGAGAAAGAAGTCTAAAGTAGGAGGGATCTCAATACCAGATTTCAAGTTGTATTACAAAGCCACTGTTCTCAAAACAGCCTGGTACTGGCACAAGAACAGACATATAGATCAATGGAATAGAATAGAGAACCCAGATATCAACCCAAATCACTATGCTCAATTAATATTTGACAAAGGAGGCACGAACATACAATGGAGTCAAGACAGTCTCTTCAATAAATGGTGATCAGAAAATTGGACAGATACATGCAAAAGAATAAACTAGATCACCAACTTACACCATACACAAAATAAACTCAAAATGGATACAGGACTTAAACATAAGACGGGAAACCATAAAAATACTAGAGGCATCCACAGGCAGCAAAATCTCAGACATATGCCAAAAGAACTTCTTCACTGATACTGCCCCTAGGACAATGGAAGCTAAAGAGAAAATAAACAAATGGTACTACATCAAAACAAAAAGCTTTTTTACAGCAAAATAAACCATTAACAAAACAACAAGAAAGCCCACTGTATGGGAGAACATATTTGCAAATGTTATCACTGATAAAGGTTTAATCTCCAACATCTACAGACAGCTTATTCAACTTAATAAAAGGAAGATAAATGGTCCAATTAAAAAATGGGCAATGGCATGGATGGAATTGGAGAACAGCATGCTGAGTGAAATAAGCCAGTCAATGAAAGAGGAATACCACATGACCTCACTCATTTACGGATATTAAAGAACATTATAAACTAATGAACAGAAAGATAGATATAGTGTCTGTAAAACAACAAGCAGACTGTCAAAGGACAGCGGGGAGGGGAGGGAGATCTGGGGGAGATAAGAGATCAACCGAAGGACTGGTATGCATGCATATAAGTACAACCAATGAACACAAAACTCTGGGGAGGGAGGGCATGTATGGGAGGTGGGGGGGGTGGCAATGGTAAGCTATGTACATATATACTACCTTAATAAATTTTTAAAAAAAGATAGCCAAAACCGGTTTGGCTCTGTTATAGTTATATTAGTGTGATGTCTGATAATGTTATAGTTAGATTAGTGCCATGTTTGATTGATTTATATTTTAAGGATTTAAAACAGTGTGAGAATAATGAGTGATTTAAAACAGCGTGAGAATAATTATTTGTGTGATTAAAATAGGAGTGAAAGCATTTACTTTTATGAGTGACTTATAGTTTAAGTGTGAATTGTATTTCTGATCTTATTCTGATTTTATTTTAAGTAAAATAAATTATTTGAAGTGTGTTTTAGCCTTAGTATAAATAACTCCATTTAATGTAACTTGAATCCATTTTGTAAAACTTGAGTTTTGTTTTTTGTTTTTTTTAAAAAAAGGGCAATGGACCTAAATAGAATCTTCTCAAAAGAAGACAGAAGGAAGGCCAAGAGGCACATGAAAACCTGCTCAAAGTCACTAATTATCTGAGAGATGCAAATCAAAACATCAATGCAGTACCATCTCACACCTTTCAGAATGGCCAACATCAACAAATCAACAAACCACAAGTGTTGGCGAGGTTGTGGAGAAAAAGGAACCCTCATGCACTGCTGGTGGGAATGCAGACTGGTACTGTAGGACCCCAAGATTGAGGAAGTGACCTTCCCCACTGCGTGTTCCAGGATGTGACCTTTACGGTTAAAGATTAGACAGGGAGGAGGTCAGTTCTTTATGGTTGAAGATTAGGCAAGAATGAAATCAGTCCCCAGAAACTCCCTACCCTGAGGACTTGCCCAGAGGAGAGACCAAGGGGCTTGCAAGATTAACATGTAATTAACGAGCCCAGCTCCCCTTAGAATTTCCTTGTTTCCTTCTTCCCCCTCCATGTGTAACCCCACCTGCGTGTGGTGTTTGCCTTTATAAACTCATGTTCTGCAGTTACTCGGGGCTCCTAGGCAGACAGCTCTGTTGCTGTCTGCCTGAGAAGCCCCTGCGCTTGTACTATTAAAACCTCATGCTTTTTGCATCAAGTTTCGGTCTCGGCATTTGACTTGGGGTCGTCGCCCCCTCCGTCGGACTCACCGGGGGTCTTGGGACCTTACAGTACAACCACTGTGGAGAACAGTAAGCAGCTTCCTCAAAAAACTGAAAACGGAACTCCCATTTGACCCAGTAATCCCACTCCTAGGAATATATCTCAAGAAACTACAAACACCAATCAGAAAGGATATATGCACCCCTATGTTCATAGCAGCACAATTTACAATAGCTAGGATTTGGAAACAGCCTAGGTGCCCATCAGCAAATGATTGGATCAAAAAGCTATGGTACAGCTACACAATGGAATACTATGCTGCCATAAAAAAGAAAGAATTCTTATCATTTGCAGCAACCTGGATGGAATTGGAGAACATCATCCTAAGTGAAATAAGTCAGTCAATGAAAGAGAAACGCCACATGACCTCACTCATTTATGGATAATAAAGAACATTATAGCCGAAACCGGTTTGGCTCAGTGGTAGAGCGTCGGACTGCGGACTGAAAGGTCCTGGGTTCGATTCCGGTTAAGGGCATGTACATTGGTTGCGGGCACATCCCCGGTAGGGGGTGTGCAAGAGGCAGCTGGTCGATGTTTCTCTCTCATCGACATCTCTAGCTCTCTATCTCTCTCCCTTCCTCTCTGTGAAATATCAATAAAAATATATATATTTAAAAAAAAAAGAACATTATAAACTGATGAACAAAAAGATAGAGACAGTAAAGCAACAAGCAGACTGTCAAATTACAACGGGGAAGGTAGGGAGATCTGGGGGAGATAAGAGATCAACCGAAGAACTTGTATGCATGCATATAAGTACAACCAATGGACACAAAACTCTGGGGAGGGAGGGCATGTATGGCAGGTGGGGGGCAATGGTAAGATATGTACACATACAATAATTTAACAAAAATAAATAAATAAATAAAACATCCTTGCCAGCAGTGTAGGAGGGTTCCAATTTCTCCGTATCCTTATCACACTTGTTATTTAGCATTTCATTTTTTAATATTAGCAGTCCCGTGATTTTGATTTCCCAATGACTATGGATTTGAGCATCTTTTTGACGTGCTTATTGGCTAGTTGCAAGGAGAGAGCAACGGATTTGTAGTATGAGCACTCCATCCTGTGCCACCCTGCCTCACAATGCCTAGGCCATTTAGACCTCGGTGTCCTGGCACAATGAGTAGTTATTATTACATCTGTGTCAGTCCAGGAAATGGGGACAGAAAAAGGGCTTTGACTTGGATCTCTGCATGGGGAAGCGGCCGCTACTCCCTAAAGTGAAGGATAAGAAACCCTGGGAGGAACCCAGCGGGGCAGCTGAGATCCAGGGCCAGGGATTAGCCAGGTAATTCCACCTGGAAGGAGGTGGAGGCTCTTTCAGGCTCCAGTATAAAGGGAGGGAAGTTGTGGCAGAGCATTAAGCCTTCCCTTCACCCCCTGGGAGTTGAAGGCAGCTGGGTTTTGTGTGACTTCCTGTGTTGACCTGAACTGCAAAAAGGCAGCAGTCTGTCCAGGAGCCTGGCCTGGACAAAGCACCTCAGGGTCCTCACTGTCCTACTCCCTCCTGCCCTGAACAGTCCCACCCACCGCTGCCCGAATTGCAAGGGGATGAGTGGCAAAAGAGCCCGAGCCCAAGGCTGGGAGCAGCCAACAGCAGTGGTCTGGGGAAGCCTGGGCTCCTGCAGGTCCTTTGTGGCCAGGAAAGCAGCAGCAGGAAATTCCAAAGTCGGGGGTCAGCAGGCCCATGGAGCTGCTGTCTTTCTCTCCCTCTCTGCCCCACACGCGGCTTCCTCACGTGAACATGATTTTGCAAGAGGAGCGTGCTCTTTTTTCAGTAGGAAGGAAGAAGTAAATCAAGGCACCAGTCAGGCGGGAGAAACCTGCCAGTGGCCCTGACGTTGGGCCCAGCACCTCCCCGCCCCCCACCAGGCGGTGCGGACGTCCAGGGCTGCAGGCCCGGGAAAACCGAGGCCTGGGAGGGGGGTCCCCAGCAGGCCCTTGGGAAAGAGCAAAAGGTGGCGGAGCGCAGGGCGTGCTGCTCTTGGGAACCTGCCTCTCACCTGAGGAGGGAACAGTGAAAATCTGATGACCTGGGCCAAATGAAAGGTGTAAATTTGCAACATCAACATCGTCTCAAATCATTACGTGTTTAAACAATCTTCCCTCCAGCTTTGCGACTGTTGAATGACAAACTTTACGTTTCATTGTTCCTTCTATCACATTCCCGTTTTGCCCTCTTGCCCGCAGGGAACCTACAAGGGGGACAAATAGGTTTTCCTGAGGAAATGGCAGAGCACTAGAAGTTTCCCCTCCGACTTTCCCAAGCCCACCTCTCTCCGCCCCTTCTCTCACTGCGAATGGTCTGAGGACCTCCCACCCCTCTCGGGGGCGGGGCCAACGCCGCGGGAACCGGACCCCCCTCCCCGTATCTGTAGTCCCTCCCCCCAGGAACTGGAGGTCTTGGGGGGAGGGGTGGCGGCATCCGCTTTAGGGCGGTGCTGAGTGGGGGTCGCGGTGGAGTCCCGCCGGCCCGCGCGAGGAGCGGAGCTGGCCAGGTCTTTCCATGCTGCGTGGCCTCAGCCAGGTGGGTCCGCTTCGCCCTCTTTCCTTTTGCCTTTCCCAGCCTTTCCGTGATGCGGGGTGCACGCGGGGTGGACGCAGGGTGGACGCGGGGGCTGGGCATGGACGAGACCTTGCTGGCCCTGCAGTGAGTGGGCAGCCCATTAATCTGGGCCTGTGATGGCTCGGGGCCCAGTAGGAGTCTGGAGGTTCGGTGAGGCTGGCTGAGTTCTGGGGCTGTTGCCAGAGCCTCCAAGTGGATCCCCTCGGAAGTCCCGTCCCGCGCCCTGGGCCTGGAAGCAGCTCCCTGTGGCCCCAGTTCTCGGCGCGGCAGGCGGGAGGATCCGGTCGGTCGGCCCGCGAATCCCATTTCCCCACACACACATCCTTCGCCCCATTTAAGGGGCTGTCCGAGGGTCTCCCTAGTATGTTCGATGCAAAGCGTTACCCACAGGGACTGGGCTCCCCGGAATATATCCCTAGAGAAGGAACCTTTCCTTTAACAAATGTTTGAACAAACATCATAGCTCCATTTCCTTGTATGCATTTAACCACGTGGAGAAACTAGCCCCCAAGTCTTCAGGGGCTTCCCCACGTGATGGGGAGTTCTGGTGGATTAACCTTTCATCTATTTACAGTTCGGTGCAATAAGAGGGATCTGTTGATTATTAATGAAAGAAACTATGAAGCTTTTGATAGAAATAATTTCTAGTTATCGGAGATAGTAAAAGGTGGTGGTAATAATACAACAACAACAAAAAAACATGTATGAGGAAAACCCCAAAAGTTCGGAAGGAAACAATTGTGGTATTTATCAAAAGGCGTTAAAGGCGTGAGGTTTGGGGGAGCGCACACGTGCCCTCTTGTTTCCAGTTACTAATAGTGAGACAGAAGTTTGGCCTTCCTTCCAAAATTTAGAAACTCAACTTCTGCAGAGATTTGATGGCGTGAGAGGGAAATCGAGATCTAAGGGTCAGGGATTTTCATATAAAGGGCCTCAGGCCCTCAGAGGAGTAGGTTTTGATTGGAAACTCATAATATGTAAAAAATTATACAAGAGTGTGAGTTTTGTTTGTATTTCCCTTACATGAGTGGCTGGGGAATCTTTTCCTATATTTAATAGTGTTTGTGTGTGTGTGTGTGTGTGTGTGTGTGTGTGTGTTTTCTGTGAATTGTTATTTCTTTTTGGTCGTTACTTTTTCCCTTAAATGATATCAAGAACCTTGCTGTATATAAGGAAGACTGGTGATGTGAATTGAAAAATTTTTTTTCCATTTATCGTTGTTTTTTTGTTTTTTTCAACATGGTGAATTTTATGTTCTACTAGTAGGGCCCCTAGGCCTGGCCGGCCATCAGGGCTGATCAGGTTCCCCGCCTCCCTGCTGCCTGTTCGCCTCCCCGCTGCCTCCTTCCCTGGCTCCCTCAGGCCCTGCCTCCATTGCTGGTCGCCCGCCATGTTCTGCGCTGCCCCCTGGTGGTCAGTGTACATCATAACAAGCGATCAAACTCCTGGTCTTCCTGTGGAACTTCTGAGGGGGCAATTTGCAAATTAGCCTTTTATTATATAGGGTTTATCCATTTTTAATGGCTTTTTGAGTCAAATATACAAAAGCCTTTATAACCATGGATGTGCCTAGTATTTCTTCTAGTAGTTAAATGATTGTTATCACTACATTTTTTTACTCTTTCAAGCTTTTATTTAATGGCAATAATCTGTGATGGATTTTAAACCTTGTTGAAAGCATGGCTGCAGGGAATCCTCCAAATCAGTGATCTGCACCTCTAGCATATCTGTTCCAATTTTATTGTCTTCTATTACACATTGTGTCCGAATTTAATTCCATATTACACCCGATCCTGTTTAGAAGAGCCCCAGACCAAGCCATCTGCTTAAATGGTCCTGTGGAGCTCCCCTAATTTTGCCATATCTGTGCCTCATCCCAAGGTTACACATCTAATAAGATGGAAGACTTGGCCAACAAGTGAAGGTTTTATTTTATTTCTTTGACTCATGCTGTGCAAGGTGTTGGTCTCTTAGCCTCTACTTTCCTCCTCCTCATCTCCAAAGAGATCAAAGTCATCTATGTCTTTACTATCTGTAGCTGCACTTCCTGTGGCGTCTTCCACATGAGCAAGCGCCACACTTGCTCAAAGCTTTCCTCACTCCTGGCAGGCTGACCTTTCCTTTTCATAAGACTTGATGTGATGGTCATACCAATGTGGGGGATGGTATGATTCGGCAAGTGGTGCTTCAAATACTGCCACATCTGCTGGTGATGCACATACCCCCCTCCCCTCCATGTAGCACCTGGTAGTGCCGGGCATCTGGAGGCCAATGGGTCTTTTCAGGTCTCCAAAACCCATGGCGGCCATTGATGTGGGAGCTGGGCGGCAGCAGAGCAAAGAACTGCAGGCAGTTGGTGCCTAGTGTGGACGGGGATGTTCGTTGTACATTTACTTCTATCTATATAGAGTTTCTCCTGTTTTATTGGGAGAGGTATAGAACTAAGATAAGATGACCAGATTTTAACATTGGTAAAATGGGACACCACTGATAGGGGTGGGGGGTCTTGATTAAAAATTTGGTCTATATGTTAATAGCATGAAAAGACATAAGTCCTCCTGCTAATGCTAATTTCTTTTCTTCGTCCCCATAAGTTGTTTTCTGAGAAAATTCCTGTATTTTGGAGGAAGATGCAGCAGTATTTAAATATCTTTTATGTTTCTGTGTCTCCAAGTGCTTTAAAATATCATTCTTCCCGCCTTGCAAAATAGAAAATTCACCATTACATTTCTCACATTTTACCATGTAATCGCTTTTGGTTTTTTTAATAAAAGGAAATTCACTTCTTAGGTCATCGTTGAATTTGCGTTCTCTTTTCTTACTCATATGTTAAAAATCTAAAAACAAATAATTTAAAATTATATTATAAATTATTATATACATATTGCTTAAAACACAGTAAGTAGGTACATAATTACATGAACATATTTTATTGTTAGTTTATAAATTAATTTGATTGTTATAAAGGAACTATATTTTAAAAATTATTTAAATTTTAATCTTATATTTCTTTCTAAATAGTAACAATACTAACTTGTATTATTTTTCCTCTGAATTTGCCGTAATGTAAGTCGTGTCACTTTCAAGGCCAGCGCTAGACTTTTTGCCACCACTATAAAATATAAATAATACGAGTACTGTCTGCAAAATTAAAAATTTATGTATTTATGAAATAAATAAATAAATTACTTAACTAAATTATCTGAATAGCTAACTTGTAATGACATCACTTGTTTAATAGCTTACTAGCATGCAGTACGATGTGTATCGTCTGAGAGACAGTTACAAAATGTTTTCGTCGGCCGAAATCGGTTTGGCTCAGTGGATAGAGCATCGGCCTGTGGACTGAAAGGTCCCAGGTTCGATTAAGAATCGATGCTTCTCTCTCATCGATGTTTCTAACTCTCTATACCTCTCTCTTCCTCTCTAAAAAATCAATAAAATATATAGTTTATTGATTTTTTACAGAGAGGAAGAGAGAGGGATGGTATGTTAGAAACATCGACGAGAGAGAAGCATCGATCAGCTGCCTCTTGCACACACCCCCGCTGGGGATGTGCCCACAACCAAGGTACATGCCCTTGACCTGAATTGAACCTGGGATCTTCCAGTCCTCAGGCCGACGCTCTATCCACTGAGCCAAACCGGTTTCGGCTAAAATATATATTTTTTAAAATGTTTTTGTCGTTGCCAATCCCCAAAAAATGCCATTGTTCATTAAGTCCAAACAATGGTGGTCGAATTCTAACAACTGATCAACAATGCAAACTTTGATAAGCAGTTCTCGATAATCAGTTCTCAACAATTATTTGTTATTATTAAAGTTTAACATTATAAAATTAACAAAAATAATATAAAACTCATATCCTGGCTAAATAGCCACATGGCCACCGAAAACCGTATATTCCCTTCCCGCTCTCCCGCCGTTCCCTAGCTTGTCGTGCATTCTTTCCAAAACTCAGGACTTTTTTAAAACGCTACGTGGCTGGACAAATTGTTAACAATCGGGACATCTGGTCACCTTAAACTAAGAACATAATGTTGATGGTTACCCCTTTATTGCAAGGGCATGTTTACTCTCATTGTTACGGGAGTGTGACACATTGTATAGGAAATTTTTGTAGATATTCAGATCTATTCTTTTTAAAAAATATATATTTTTTATTAATTTTTTACAGAGAGGAAGGGAGAGAGATAGAGAGCTAGAAACGTCAATGAGAGAGAAACATTGACCAGCTGCCTCCTGCACACCTCCTACTGGGGATGTGTCCATAACCAATGTACATGCCCTTGACCGGAATCGAACCTGGGACCTTTCAGTCCACAGACCGATGCTCTACCACTGAGGCAAACCGGTTTTGGCCAGATCTATTCTTGAACTTTGTGTTCTGCTGTATAATGGGGTGAGCAAAAGTAGGTTTACAGTTTTGAGTTTAGTCTTCTGTTATTAGTAATAATTATAACCGGCATGTAAACCTACTTTTGCCCCCGTATTTTCATGTAGTAAGACTGGTTCTCTCACAACATGGCTATTTATTCATTGTGATAATTCTGTATATTCCTGCCTGTTTATTTTTCCCTATGAACAATGGAAAATAGGGTCCCATTTTGAACTCGGGTTGCAAGAGGCAAGTCCAGTGTCAAAATGGAGTTAAAACCACTTCCTGGTTGCCCCTAGCCTGACTCCAACTGCTGGGGTAACTGGGGAGGTGGGGAGGGAAGTAGGGCCATGATGGATCCTAAGGAACCAGAGCAGTTGAGAAAACTGTTTATTGGTGGTCTGAGCCTTGAAACTACACACGACAGTGTAAGAGAACAATTTGAGAAATGGGGCACACCTACTGATTACATGGTGATGAGAGACTCCCAAACAAAATGTTACCGGGGCTTTGGTTTTGTAACCTACCCTTGTGTTGAAGCGGTGGATGCAGCAATGTGTGCCTGACCACACGAGGTTGATGGGCTAGTAGTGGAACCAAAGAGCTGTTTCTAGAGAGGATTCTGTAAAGCTGGTGCCCATCTAACAGTGAAGAAACCTGTTGGTGGTATTAAAGAAGATACACAAGAATATAATTTGAGAGACTACTTTGAAAAGTATGGCAAGCAGAAACCGGTTTGGCTCAGTGGATAGAGTGTCGGTCTGCGGACTGAAAGGTCCCGGGTTCGATTCCGGTCAAGGGCATGTACCTTGGTTCTGGGCACATCCCCAGTAGGGGGTGTGCAAGAGGCAGCTGATCGATGATTCTCTCTCATCAATGTTTCTAACTCTATCCCTCTCTCTTCCTCTCTGTAAAAAATCAATTAAAATATTTAATTAAAAAAAGAAAAGTATGGCAAGATTAAAACCATTGAAGTTATGGAAGACAGGCAGAGTGGGCCGGGGGGTGGGAGGATTTGCTTTTGTAATTTTTTAAAAAATATTTTTATTGATATTTTTACAGAGAGGAAGAGAGAGAGATAGAGAGCTAAAAACGTCAATGAGAGAGAGACATCGACCAGCTGCCTCTTGCACACCCCCTACCAGGGATGTGCCCGCAGCCAAGGTACATGCCCTTGACTGGAATCAAACCTGGGACCCTTCAGTCCGCAGACCGATGCTCTACCACTGAGCCAAACCGGTTTCGGCATGCTTTTGTAATTTTTGACAATCATGATATAGTTAATAAAATTGTTCAGAAATACCCTAGTATTAATGGGCATAATTGTGAAGTGAAAAAGGTCTTTTAAAAAATGTTTTTATTGATTTCAGAGAGGAAGGGAGAGAGAGAAACATGAATGATGAGAGAGAATCATGGATTGACTGACTCCTGCACTCCCACAGGGGATTAAGCCTGCAACCGGAACATGTGCCCTGACCAGGAATTGAACCATGACTGTCTTGTTCACAGGTTGATGCTCAATCACTGAGCCAAGCCAGCCAGGCAAAAAGGTCCTTTCTAAACAAGAAATGCAGTCTGCTTGATCGCACAGGCCGTGGGGGTGGATCTAGCAACTTCATGGGTGGTGGAGGAAACTTTGGAGATGGTGGAGATAACTTTGGCCATGGTGGAAACTTTGGTGGAAGAGGAGGCTATGGTGGAGGAGGTGGCAGCAGAGGTAGTTATGGAGGAGATGATGTGGATATAATGGACATGGAGGCAATGGTGGCAACTATGGCAGTGTTGCTGATTATATTAGTAGAGAAAGCTATGGAAGTGCTGGTGAACCAGGATATGGAAACCAAGGTGCTGGATATGGTGGCGGTGGTGGAGGATATGATGGTTACAACAAAGGGGGAAATTTTGGTGGTAACTATGGTGGTGTTGGGAGCTATAATGATTTTGGAAATTACAGTGGACCACAGCAATCAAATTATGGACCCATGAAGGGGGCAGTTTTGGTGGAAGAAGCTCTGGCAGCTCCTGTGGTGGTAGTTATGGATCAGGTGATGGAAGTGGTAGATATGGTAGCAGAAGGTTCTAAAAACTCTGCAGAAAAGAGCTACCGTTCTTAACAGGAGAGCTGCCAGTTACTTTTGAGACAGTTATCCCAAATGCATTGGAGGAACTGTAAAAATATGCCACAGAAGGAACAATGATTCATAATCGGAAAAAGTTACTGTAGCTTAAACAGGAAACTAGCCATAGTTTGCAAAAAGTGCACATCTTTACTCTTGTTTGAATCTACTTTTCTGTCCTTTGGGAATTTAAAAGTTTTCCTCATGACGTTTTTCATGTGTTTTTTTTTTCCACATTACGCCTGAGTATATAATTTGTGATTAGTGATTTTTAAAAATCCTGTGTATTTAATTTTTAACAGGATATTTATTTGTGGAATTAGCTTGTAAAAATATTGTTAAAGTCCTTGATTGTCAAGGATTTCTCAGTATCAGTCCATGTTAAATTTCCCATATTACAGTCAACCCTGGGAAAGGTTAAAGTATTTTGAAGCATACCACTCCGAGTGTTGGATTTTTGAGAACTAGGTGAATAAAAAGAAGTTATTGTGTATCTCAGAAATGTTTCCCCCCTTATGTACACTGTTGCAAACATAGTTCAAAAATCACTAATTATTTTAATGCTTCGTTGGAATGTAGTGAAACCCTTGAATTGCCCTTTTAAAAAAAACAAAAAACTTTTTTTCATTATTGATTTCAGAGAGGAAGGGAGAAGGAGATAGAAATATCAATGATGAGAGAGAATCATTGATTGGCTGCCTCCTGCACATTCCCTACTGGGATCCAGCCCGGAACCCAGGCACGTGCCCTTGACTGGAATTGAACCTGGAACCCTTCAGTCCGCAGGCCAACACTAACCACTGAGCAAAACCAGCCAGGACTAAAAAACCAAACTTCTAAGATTGTAAACTTTTAAAAGTTACTTTTAAAGGGGAAAGAGTCTGTCTGTGACTTTATTAAGCCAGCTAGTAGGTCCAGATCCACACAAACACATGGTCCCTACACATGGCTGTGAGCCAGGTGATCTCAATGTGTTCTTTTTTTGCCTGAAGCTAACTCTGGTCCATAATGAAGATAGAAAATACAAACCACCTGCTTGAGTTCCCAGGTGTCTTTGCAAACAGGAAAAACTTGATGTCAACTGGAAACCAGAGAAGTAGGGGATCAATTGTAAGGTGACCAGACGTCCTGATTTTTGGACTTTAAAAAAAAAAGCAGGACTTTTTTATTTATTTTTAAATATATATATATATATATATATATTATTGATTTTCTACAGAGAGGAAGAGAGAGGGATGGAGAATTAGAAACATCGATGAGGGAGAATCATTGATCAGCTGCCTCTTGCACACCCCCACTGGGGATGTGCCTGCAATCAAGGTACATGCCCTTGACCGGAATCAAACCTGGATCTTTCAGTCCACAGGCCAACGCTCAGTCCTCTGAGCCAAACTGGTTTCGGCAAAATTGGGACTTTTAAAAAAAAAAAAACGCCACAGGACGAGGGACAAATTGTTAAAAATCGGGATGTCTAGCCGAAACCGGTTTGGCTCAGTGGTAGAGCATCGGTCTGCGGACTGAAGGGTCCCAGGTTCGATTCCAGTCAAGGGCATGTACATTGGTTGCGGGCACATCCCCAGTAGGGGGTGTGCAAGAGGCAGCTGGTCGATTTTTCTCTCTCATCAGCGTTTCTAGCTCTCTATCTCTCTCCCTTCCTCTCTGTAAAATATCAATAAAAAAATATATTTTTTAAAAAATCGGGACGTCTGGTCACCTTAATCAATTGAGCAGTATGGATAAGAAGCTTGGACAATACACTTTGATGCAGTGACTCCAAAGGATAATGGATATCTCAATGAGTTCATAAAGAAAGGATATAGACATGCTTATTAATATGTAAGTAGAATTAGGCCCAGCTGGCTTGGCTCAGTGGTTGAGCTTCGACCTATGTACCAGGAGGTCACAGTTTGATTCCAGGTCAGGGCGTATGTCGGGTTGTGGGCTCGACCCCCAGTGTGGGGTGTGCAGGAGGCACAATAATTCTCTCTCATCATTGATGTTTCTATCTCTCTCTCCCTTCTTCTCTGAAATTAATTTTAAAAATATATTTAAAGCACAACTGTGGAACTTATAACCCAGATATTAAAGAGGATTAAAAGAGAAGAAACTATAATACACTTGCATTATCCTTCCTTTTCATGGGCTGCTAAAATGGATAAGCATCTCCGCTGAAACAAAAGGTTGCCAAATGCTGATCATTTTCTTCTTGAAAGCCTTCCATTGATATTATTGGTGCTCTTATGATACACTGACTAACCTTTCACTGGCAATAAAAAATGATACAAACATAAAATGTTTTTAAAAGGGAAAAGCTTGTTCTAACATTGCATAAAGGGTAGGGCTTTTTATACTTATTTATACTTGTGTTAAAAGTGAAAGAAATAGTGAACCTTCTCCGATACTAGTTCCTTTCTGTCTCCCGTAGGGAACCCAAACTCCTCCACCTAAGCCATCTGGAAAACCTTCATTCTGGCCTCTCAGTGACTTTTGAGCATGCCTCCTTGAGAATGTAGGCCCCCAGCACTGGCTGGGAGTAGCTTGGACTCTGCCCAAGTCAGTGTGTTTCCTGAAGTCTCATATAAACCTCTTCTTTTAAAGATATAGCCACCCTTGGCTGAGGAGCCAATGGGACAAAGCTACCATATGTGGGATTATGACTGAATGCCTGCAAGTCAGAATCCACCCCTGATCCCCTCTTAACACCCCCCCCCCAGAATAATAAGACAGTGCCTTGGAGCCTCACTTGACCCTGTTGACTTCAAATGGCCTGCATTGACCTCGGATAGTTGGTCCCCCACTGTTCTGATTCCAGGTATGGGGAGCAGAGAGCCCTGGGAAACTGGTGTGTTGAGACTGGAAAGGGATTGCTCCCTCGCCCTTAAGGCAACCTTCGTTCCTGGGGAACCTGGTAGTAAGCCACTCAGTAGATGGATGACCTGCTTCTGGGTCAGGGTTTCTGCAGAGCAGAGCAGCTCCCTTGCTGCGATCTATTGAAAGTCAGCTCTCCACACAAGGGTTTGTTAAAAAATAAAAATAAAAATAAAAATAAATCTAGCCACCCATAAGATCAGGTCGAGGGATGCCTCCATGAAGAGCTATTGGTTTTTGGTCACCAAGGCCTGGTTAATTGGACCAACCAGGAACAAGTTTCTGCTCCATGGAGGCCCTCAACCTGGCCAACAAGTTGAGCTGCCACATTGGAGAGAAGTTGGTCAAGAGTTGGCTTTTTTCTTCTTCAGCGAAGGTGGAGGGAAAGGATTTGAGGAGGGCAGGTTAGTGTTTCTGGTGCAATACTGCCATCAAGCAGAACTTGTTTCTCATCCCATGAGTTTTGCACCCTTGTTTTGGTTCAGAGCCACAGTTGGGAGCAGATAAGACTTTTGACCCTCCTTCACTCCACACCTCCTCCCCCAAGCCCCAAAGCTCTGCGACTTGGGTAATGTGTGGCTAAGTTCCAAGGGTCTGGTAACTGGCAGGTCCAGCATAGGAAGCTGCGCCTTGGGAACCTGGTGGTCGCCATGTCTGGGCTGCACTGGCAGAGACAGCCCTGTCAGGAGCCCAGAAGCTACACCCAGGGGCTGAGGGCATTTGGTCCCTTGTACTCCGAGCAAGAGGACACTAGGCACCAGGCAGGCTTTGGGCCCTGGAAGCCTCTTTTGCATTCCATGCTGCCCAGCCACAGGCGATTGGCAGCTTGGGTGGAGCTGGGACCCATGATGTCCTGTCTGGCTCTGGGGATCCAGTACACAGCCTGACTCCCCTGTGACAGGAAGGGCTTGAGGAGGTTGCTGGAAGTATGTGTGGGTTTTTTGTTTTGTTTCCGGGTGGGGTGGGAGGCACTTCAGGACAATGTATCCTTGAGTGGAGGGAGGGTATGTGTCGGGTGTTTTCCCTAGCAGAGTCCAGAAGGCATAGGCCCTAAATGGAAAGAGTCCTTCCTTCTAGGCTAAGCTGACCAGATTTTAACATTGGTAAAGCAGGACACCATTGACCTGGGGGTAGAGGAGGAGGGAGGAGTGGCGGGGCGGGGTTTTGATTTAAAATTTGGTCCATATGGAGCAACAAAAATTTTCATAGAACACAAAAATAGTATTGTAATATATATTTTTAAATTTCAACATAAGTACAATTTACAGATATAATAAATAAAAATTATATATAGTATTATTTTATTCTTTGGCATATTTCTCATTTCAGTGAATTTTTTAGTAGATTGCTGTCGTTGTTTAAAAGGACATGAAATTTTTCACAAGTATTTGTTAAATTTCACACATAAAATGGCTTTCAAAGTATCAACACTTAATTGTAATGTAAGTAGTGTCACTTTCAAGGCTGGCGTTAGACTTTTTGCTGCCACTATACAATATAAATAATATGAGTACTATCTGCAAAATTCAAGAAAATTTATGTATTTATGAAATGAGTAAATAAATAAATAACTTAGCTGAATTATCTGAATAGCTGATTTGTAATGACATCACTTGTTTAACTAGCTTACTAGCACCGAGTACGATGTGTATCGTCTGAGAGACAGTTACAAAATGTTTTCATCATTGCAAACTTGATAAGCAGTTCTCGATAATCAGTTCTCAACAATTATTTGTTATTATTAAAGTTTAACATTATAAAATTAACAAAGATAAAATAAAACTCATATCCTGGCTAAATAGCCACATGGCCGCCGAAAACCATATATTCCCTTCCTGTTCTCCGGCCTTTCCCTAGCTTGTCCTGCATTCTTTCCAAAAATTGGGACTTTTTTAAAACGCCACAGGACTTGGACAAATTGGTGAAAATCTGGACTGTCCCACCAAAAGGAAGACATCTGATCAACTTACACTACCTGAATCACATACACACACACTCCTGACCCCCAGTTGTGACACTTTGACAGTTTTTTCCTTCCCCAAGGGCGGAGGGAAGAGGACAAGTTGGCATTTGTGGAGCAATACTGCCATCAAGCGGAATAGCTTTGTGCTACCACGAGCGCCTTGCTGTCCCTGCCCAAGGAGAGTAACGCGTGGCACAGGGACCAGGGATTTAGATCCCCGGAGGGCCAGAGCTTGGCGAGGCACTGGGGTTTCCCCAGGAAGCTGTCCCGGTGGGCTTTGTGAGGACAAGGCGCCCAACCCCAGCCCCGGTCCCTGGCTCACAGGAAGCCCAGGCACCCTGGGGACTAAGATGGCCGCCATGAGTGGGCGGGACAAAGGAAGCTGCTGCTACTGCTATGACAGAGCCCTGTCCCAAGGCCTGAGGGCATTTTGCCAGGTGCCCCTTCTCCTTGGGAGGGAGAAGCGCGGGTATGGGACCGGCCATGGCCACTTCCCCACCTCCTAGCCCCCTCCAGAGCGGGCACGGGAGTTCCTTGGGATTTGGCTGCCTTAGAGGCCAGACAGTGCCGTTCTCAGGGAGCACACATGGAACCCCGCTTTCCCTGAGCCAAGGGACCCAGTAACCCAGCTAGTTGGCGGGTGCAAGCAGAGCCCAGAAGGCAGCGCCCCTCACCATGGAGTCCCTCACCCAGACGAAGGAGGCGGGGCAGAGGAAGTCCTTAACCCGTGAATCCAAGTGTGGCAGGCATGGGGCCATCCCTAGGGGTCTCCAGGATTCAAACCCAGACCCGCCCCAAGGATCCCGGATGCACCTCCCAGAAGGGAAGGGACCTTCTGGTAACCAGGGAGCAGAACCGAGCTCAGCAGACAGAAGGCTCGCCTTATATTGGCAGACATGGGGCGTTCTTGGTCACCTGCCAGCAAGAGCTCCTGAGCAGGACTTGTGTGAGGAGAAGGAACGGCCCTGGCGTGCACTCCCCCCTGACTCTCCAGGTCTCCACCGAAGCAACACCAAGAGTGAAGAAGATGCCTCCAGCTCAAAGCAGTTGGGTTGGCAGAAAGTAAAAATAGCCTGTAGAATAGTAATCCCCAAGGCGGGGGGGGGGGGGGGCGGGGGGGACAAATAATATTACACTTAAAAAATAATAATATCCAAAACCGGTTTTGCTCAGTGAATAGAGCGTCGGCCTGCGGACTGAAGGGTCCCTGGTTCGATTCCGGTCAAAGGCACATACCTTGGTTGTGGGCACATCCCTAGTGGGGGATGTGCACGAGGCAGCTGGTCGATGTTTCTCTCTCATCGACCTTTCTAACTCTATCCCTCTCAACTCCTCTCTGTGTAAAATCAAAATATATATTTTTTTAAAAATAATAAAAATAAACAAAAAAATAAGATAAAGATAAAATAGTAGTAGTAATAATGTTGATTACATATAAAATGTATTAATTAAAAAGGTAAAATCAAGTGAGGGAAGACAAAAATAATTTCTTGAGTAAATGTTGCAGCTAATAAAAACAAAAATTAAACAATTTTTAAAAATTAAATAAAATTTGCAGTAATGAAGGTCATTTGCGTCCTCTGTTGTTCTGTTTGGCATGCCTGTTTCCCAGTCTGCGCAGTATTGCAGGTCCCTGCGTTTCACTGTTCCTCAGTGTTGTAATCTGGTCCTGATTTTTAAATAGGTCTTGGTTTCAGTTTTTAGTACACTAGGGTCAATATGTAATTTAGCCTCTGGGTGGCAGTGTTTCTGAGTTGACTTCCAGGGTTCTGAAGCCTCTCTAGCTTTTTTCCCCTCTCTGTGTCCCAGATCTGTGGAGAGGGGCGCAGGGGGCAGGACCGAGCCGACTGCACTCCCCTGTAATTCTCTGGATATGCCTCAGAGTCAGATCCAAATGTGTTGTTCTTTAGATATCTCTCCACTTAGGAGCCTCATCCACAGTCAGGAGTACCACTAGCCCCAAACCCCGGGGGTTTCTCCTTGTAATCACCAGCCCAGTCCTCCAGTTTCTGCGAGCCTAGTCCGCGGGCTAGTCTTCTGCCAACTCAGGATCTCAGCGAAATCTGACCTTTTTGTGGTGGGGTGAAGCACTCCTTTGAATCCAAGTGTTCTCCCTGGCAGGGATCAGCGTTCTGGGGCTCACAGATGCTTGGTGGTCACTGCGGCCGTCCTGAATCGCTTACATCCTGGGAATCTTTTCACACTTTGTCTCTGCGGCCAGTCAGTGCCTCAAGACCTTAAATGTGCTCAGAACTCATGCATCAGCCTATCCTCTGGCAAACTCATCCAACAATGGATACACTGTAGACTGGTTCAATAAAATATATATTTTTTAAAAAGTTCCAGGGAGGGCCGAAACCAGTTTGGCTCAGTGGTAGAGCGTCGGTCTGCGGACTGAAAGGTCCCGGGTTCGATTCCGGTCAAGGGCATGTACATTGGTTGCGGGCACATCCCCAGTAGGGGGTGTGCAGGAGGCAGCTGGTCGATGTTTCTTTCTCATCGATGTTTCTAGCTCTCTATCTCTCTCCCTTCCTCTCTGCAAAATATCAATAAAATATATTTTTTTAAAAAAAAGTTCCAGGGAGGCTCCACCAGCCTTTAAGGCCACCCAGCCCCATTGCCTGTGCTGGGGTTTGGGGAGCCCATGTCTTTGCCTCTGGGGTTATTGTCAGGAGGAAGGGGCTTGGAAAGGCCACCAAAGCAGTTCTGGCATCTTGGATGCGTCTCCAATTCTCCCTGGACTTCCATGTCCAGCCCCTGCCCCCGCCCGGAGAGGACTTGTCCTCTCTGCCCACTGGCCCACGGATCTCCTCTGGGGTCTTCTTCTCAGACCAACAGGCCAGACCTCCTCCGAGCACTCAAGACACAGGGGACATGTGTTTCCAGCTGGCCCTACAAAGGGAGATCTGCACTTTGTCTCTTCTCCTGACACCTGGCTTCTCTTCTGCTCTCCTCAGAGCTTCCTGGGTCAGGTTCCAGGGCTCAGGGACCTGCGCACCTGCCCGACTCCGGGTATTTCAGGCTTTCACTCCTACTATGGGCGCCCCAGTTGAATGGTGGTGGGGGCGTTTTGGTGCAGGGACCCGGCAGAGAAAACAGCGGTTCCATCTATAAATGGAATGGCCTAGGGAAGGGTCATCTTTTCAGTAGCCCCTTCGTGTAAGTTCTCTTTGGTGGTGTGTTTTGTGCACTCTCCCTGGATCACACACACCCGCCCACCCCCACATTCATTAATGTGGTCAGTCAGTCATTCAATCTCTGCGGCCCTTGGTGCAATAGTTCATTCTTGCGTTCCTGCATCTGTTCGTTCATTCTTGAATACAAATGTAGCAGTCACTACACACATGTGCATTGCGAGTATACAGGCGTGTACACACATCTGTGGTCCGTGTTCTTTATCCTGTCCCTTTCCTGGTGACCCTGGCCATGCCCCTGTAGATAAGAGTTCCTCCCCAGGAACACAAATGCCCCTCACCGTGAGGGACCCACCTTGTCCCTGTGTTTTCAGACAGGCACCTTGCGAGCTGGGCAAACCGCATTTCTACATTGCTTTCTCCGGAAGTTTCTGGGGCTGACTGCAGCAGGAGACTCCCAGGACTCACTCCACTGGGTCTGTGTCCAAGCATATGGTGTGCTGGCCTTGACACGTGTAAGGAGTGGGTGTCCGGTCCCACCAACCGATGCTCTCCATCTGTTTGGTGACAGCTAGCTGGGCTGGGGTGGCATTGCCCTGCCTCAATGTAGGAGCCAAGGGCATTTCATCATTTCATGGGTCCCTTCTCCTGGGACACCAGGTTCCCCTGGCTCTCCTGCTCTCCTCTCTTGTGTCTTCGCCCCAACTGGCGAGGAGGCAACCTTTGGACCGGGAGGGACCGCAGTGTCAGTGAGTGACCAGCATCCACCCCGGGGAAAGAGGTTGGTACCCTGTCAACGTGGGCCCATCTAGGGATAGATGCCCTCCTTTCCAGGTGGAAGGTCAGTCCTGTAGAACCCTGTAGAGCCAGAGAGGAGATGCTGGTGCCAGTTTACCCGCCATTTGGACCAGCTGCTGGGGGTTTGAGGGTCTGGGCCCGGACCTGTTTCAGGCCTCTGCTCCATCAAGCCAGCCTTCGCTGACATCACCTTTGGAGTCTCCCACCTGGTCCAGGAGAAGCACCAATCCTGGCCTTACCCGGGGACCTTCCTGGTCCAGGCGGCCGCTCTGTGGAGGAGGGCCAGGGCCTGGAAGTTTTTCCCCTCTTGTTGCGAGAGTGCTGCCCTCCGTTCGCATTGGTCTCATCCTGTGGTCTTCCATTGGCTCTTGGGCGCAGTTCAGTGATCCTTGAGCCTCCCTCAGGCCTGGGAGCACTAGGGCACTGGTGCTGCAGGAATAGTGGGAGGGTGTGCTGCTCGTGGGGGTCGGGTGGGCACGGTGGTGGTGACGGTGTGGGGGAAGAAGCGGGTAAGTGCCGACCCTTGGCATCCCTTGAAAACCCCTGCTGGAGACCAAGCATAGGCACTGGCCCTGCAGTGACTGGCCAGTGTGCCCCATTGAGAAGGTGCCCCCTACCTGGCCCTTCCCCACCCACACCAACTACACAAACTAGCTGTGGGCGACTTGGCAGACTGTGAGCAACTTCTTCATTTGGGGTTGTTAAGAGGGGGTACCTGGACATCTAGTTATATCTGTGGGTACCTCAGGGCTCCTGGATGGGGAACCTCTGTTTAGGGGTAGGTAAAGGCCTCAGAGAAACCCTATCAGTGAAGGGAGGTCCTGCAGGCTGGAGCCCCTAGACCTGGAGGCACACACCCCCCCAGAGTGGGTGGGGTTCCTTGTATTTGAGGGGTGCCCTCCTGCCAACCCATTCATTCCTGGGGACTCTGAGGTCTTTTGTTTTGCTGAGGCCCTCAGGGTCAGCTTGTCAACATACCCAGCTTTGGTGACCCTGGTAGTGTGGAGCAATACACCCCTTCCTTGGGCCGTGTTTATTCTTAAGGCCTACCCATTCCCATGGCATGTCATGCAAGGATTGTGGACCCATTTCTTTCAGAATGTCTGGATTGGAAATTGTTGCTCAAGAAGGAACACTCTTCCTTGTTGGGCCTCAGAAGCCTGAGGCAGCCTGGCCTGTAGTGCAGTTGGGACAGGGGTTGACAGTTTTTTGCTTTGCGAAGGGCGGAGGGAAGAAGAGGGGTAGCATATGTGGAGCAATACTGCCACCAAGCGGAACGTCTTTGTGTTTCCCCGAGACCCGAGCTGTCCCTTCCAGCAGAGGGGACCGACCTGGCACAAAGGGAGCAGAGTAGAGATCCAGGGAGGTCCAGAGCTTGGTGAGGCACTGGGGTTTCCCCTGGAAGCTGTCCAGGTGGGCTTTGTGAGGACAAGGCGCCCATTGCCAGCCCTGGTCCCTGGCTCACAGGAAGCCAAGGCGCCCTGGGGACTAAGATGGCCGCCATGACTGGGCGGGACAAAGGAAGCTGCTGCTGCTGCTGCTGGGACAGAGCCCAGTCCAGGAGCCTGTGGGCATTTTGCCAGGTGCCCCTTCTCCTTGGGAGGGAGGAAGCGCAGGTATGGGCCCGGCCATGGCCACTTCCCCACCCTCCAGCCCCCTTCAGTGTAGGCACGGGAGTTCCTTGGGATTTGGCCGCCTTAGAAGCCAGACAGTGCCATTCTTAGGGAGCACACATGGAACCCCGCTTTCCCTGAGCCAAGGACCCAGTAACCCAGCTAGTTGGCGAGTGCAAGCAGAGCCCAGAAGGCAGCACCCCTCACCATGGAGTCCCTCACCCAGACGAAGGAGGCGGGGCAGAGGAAGTCCTTAACCCGTGAATCCAAGTGTGGCAGGCATGGGGCCATCCCTAGGGGTCTCCAGGATTCCAACCCAGACCCGCCCCCAAGGATCCCGGATGCACCTCCCAGAAGGGAAGGGACCTTCTGGTAAACCAGGGAGCAGAACCGAGCTCAGCGGACAGAAGGCTGGCCTTATATTGGCAGACATTGGGCGTTCCTGGTCACCTGCCAGCAAGAGCTCCTGAGCAGGACTTGTGTGAGGAGAAGGAACGGCCCTGGCGTGCACTCCCCCCTGACTCTCCAGGTCTCCACTGAAGCAACACCAAGAGTGAAGAAGATGCCTCCAGCTCAAAGCAGTTGGGTTGGCAGAAAGGAACACGCCTGTTCCTCGCAAGTCTGTGTGTGTGTGTGTGTGTGTGTGTGTGTGTGTGTGTGTGTGTGTATGTGTGTGTGTGTGTGTATACAGGCCTATATATGAGTGTGTTGGTGCATTCCTAGGCACTGGATCTTCTGGAGGAGAAGTGAGGGACATGGACTTCCAACACCTCAATCCACAGAATGCAGTCAGTCCCTGTCCACATAGGGATCCTACCTGCTGTGCCCTGATCCCAGGGGACAGCAGTGCCCAGGTGGCATGGGCACCTCTGTCCCAGGAAACAGGAAGGGCCCAAGTGGGACGCTGTGTGTCCAGGGAAGCAGGCTCTCTTTTACACGCAAGCCCAAGGATGCCACACACACCTCTTCACTCTAAGCTGCTCTGCACCTGCGGGCCTCTGCCTGCTCTGGGACAAGCACCACTGAAGGCAGGGGCGCCAGTGCACAAACAAGGGCCAGGGGGAGGTGCTCTAGGGGGCCAGGAAGAGGCTGCCCCTCCAGAGGCTTTGGTCTTTCCCCTTTTCCTGGACCCCGGGTGATCCAGTTCCAGGCTTCCACAGGGCGCACCCCGCCGGGAGCCCACGGGTGGACCCGGCTCCCCCAGCAGCTCCAGCCTCCAGGACACAGGCTGTGTATGATCCCGGGCTGCTGAGCTGAGAACATGGCTGCCGCCGAGGCCACGCCCCTCAGCCCTGGAGATCCAGGGCGCCCAGCTGGGGGAGCTCTGCTGCTTCCAGGGCCCCCATATCTCTTCCAAAGCCACTGTGAGGGTGTGCGGGACACCTAAACACCCCCCCCCCCCCAACACACACACACGCACACACACACACAATGCTCTGCCGTCCCCAGCAGATCCCCGGATGCCCAGGCGCATGCGCCCTGTGCTGCAGGACCTGCTCTGAATGGATTCCGCTGGATGGCACTGTGGCTCCACAGATCGCTCACTCTCCAGAAGCCTGGCCGCTCCCTCCGCCCTTTGTGGATCAAAAAACGCCCAGGGAGGCTCCACCAGCCTTCCAAGGCCATCCAGCCTAATTGCCTCTCCTGGGGTATTGTGGAGCCCATGCCTCTGCCTTTGGGGTTCTGATCAGGCATAAGGGGCCTGGAAAAGGAGTTCTGGTATCTTGGATCCCTCTCCACATCTCACTGGATGTCAGTGTCCACCACCGCCCCCCTCCCAGTCAGGACCTGTCCTCTCTGCCCCCTGGTCCACGGCTATCCTCTTGGATCTTCTCCAACAAACACGCCAGATCTCTTCTGTGCACTCAGGACACAGGGCACATGTGTTCCCACTTGCCCAGAAAGGGAGATCTGCACTTAGCCTCTTCTCCTGGCTCTGACTTCTCTTCAGCTCTCCTCAGAGCTGCCTGGATCAGGTTCCAGGGCTCAGGGGCCTGTACACCTGCCCAATTCGCCGTATTTCAGGTCGTCACGCCAATTTGGGTGCCCAGGTTGAATGGAAGATCGGGTCATTAAGGTCCAAGAAACCGGCGGAGACACCTGCGGTTCCACCCATGGGTGGAATGACCTAGGTGTGGGTATCTTTTCAGTAGCCCCTTCTTGGAAGTTCCCTTTGGCACTGTGTGTTCTGTACTCTACCTGGATCACACATACACACCGTCCTCCCTCCCATTCATGCTTACGGTGTGTGCTGTGCACTCTACTTGGATCATACACCCCCACTCGCCCCCCTTCCCCCAAATTAATTAATGTGGTCAGTTAGTCATTCATCCCACTCGGCCCTTGGAGCAAGTGTTCATTCTTGTGCACCTTCATCTGTTCATTCATTCATTTTTTTAAAAATATATTTTATTGATATTTTATAGAGAGGAAAGGAGAGAGATAGACAGCTAGAAACGTCGATGAGAGAGAAACATCGACCAGCTGCCTCTTGCTCACCCCCTAACGGGGATGTGCCCGCAACCAAGGTACATGCCCCTGACCGGAATCGAACCCGGGACCTTTCAGTCCACAGACCGACGCTCTACCACTGAGCCAAACCGGTTTCGGCTGTTCATTCATTCTTGAATACTAACGTAGCAGGCAGTACATAAGTGTGCATCATGAGTATGTGGGTGTGTGCACACGTGTGTGGTCCGTTTCCCATCTCCTATCCGGTTTCTGGTGACCCTGGCCATACCCCTGTAGATAAGAGTTCCTCCCCTCACCATGAGGGACCCACCTTGTCGCTGCATTTTCTGACATGACCCCTGTGTCGAGGCAAATCACAGTTCCATGTTGCTTCCTCCGGATTCTTCTTGGACTGCGGGACCCAGGCAGGCAATGAGGGCCCACTCCACTGGGCCTGTGTCCCAGAGTATGGTTGTGCTTGCCGTGACATGTGTGCAGAGTGGGCCTCCAGTCCCACTGCCCAATATTATCCATTTGTTTGGTGGCCTTGCCTTACCTCGGTGTAGGAGCCAAGGGCATTTCATCATGTCATGGATCCCTTCTCCTGGGACACCGGTTTCCCCTCGCTGTCATGCTCTCCTTCTATCTTCGGCCCACTGGCAAGGAGGTGGCCTCTGGACCGGGAGGGTCCGCAGTGTCAGTGTGCCTGACCAGTGTGTGCTCAGCGGAAAGAGGTTGGTACCGCCTAACATGGCCCCGTCCCAGGATAGACGCCCTCCTCCCAGGAGGGAAGGTCCGTCCCATGAAACTGACCAGAAAAGATGCTGGTGCCTGTTTACCCGCCATTCGGACCAGCTGCTGGGGGATCGAGGGTCTGGGCCTGGGCCTGTTTCAGGCCTCAGCTCATCCAGCCAGCCTTCACTGACACCAACTTTGGAGTCTCCCCCCCTGGTCCAGGAGAAGCAGCAGTCCCGGCCCCACTCGGAACCTACAGGTCCAGGCGGCCGCTCTGTGGCGGAGGGCCAGGCCATGGAGGCCTTGTGCCTCTTGTTGCCTGAGTGCTGCCCTCCATCCACATTGTCCTTGCCCTGTAGTCTCCCGTTGGCTCTTGTGCGCAGCTCACTGAACCTTGATCCTACCCCAGGCCTCAGTGATGCAGGCACTAGTGATGCAGGAATAGTGGGAGGGTGTGCTGCTTGTGGGGGTCGGGTGGGCATGGTGGTGGTCAGGTCCGAGGGTGTGGGGGATGAAGCAGGTATATAGCGACCCTTGCATCCCTGCAAACCCCCTGCTGGAGACCAACCATAGGTACTGGCCCTGCAGTGGCTGGCCAATGTGCCCCATTGAGAAGGTGCCCTCTTCCTGCCCCTCCCCCACCAACATCAACTGCACAAATTACCATATTTGCCCGCGTATAAGACGATTTTTTGGCCCTGAAAAATATGCCTCCAAGTGGGGGGTAGTCTTATACGGCGAGTATATAACAAACTCTGTATTTTGGGTGGAAATGTTAGGGGGTCGTCCTATACGCCCAGTCTCTTATACGCTGGCAAATACGGTATTTTTCTGGGCCAAAAAATCGTCTTATACGCCGGCAAATACAGTAGTCGTAGGCGGCTTGGGACTGTGAGCAACTTTTTCATTTGGTGTTGTAAGGGGGGTACCTGGACAGCTAAAGTTATATCTGTGGGTGCCCTCAGGGCACCTGGATGGGGAATCTTTGCTTAGGGGTTAGGTACAGGCCTCAGAGGAACCCTACCAGTGGAGGGAGGTCCTGCAGGCTGGAACCCCTAGACCTGGAGGCACACCCCACCCTCACAGTGGGTGGGGTTCCTTGTATTTCATTGGCGCCCTCCAGCCAACCCATTCATTCCTGGGGACTCTGAGGTCTTTTGTTTTGCTGAGGCCCAAAGGGTCAGCTTGTCAACATACCCAGCTTTGGTGACCCTGGTAGTGTGGAGCTATACACCCCTTCCATGGCCTTGATTATTTTGAAGGCCTAACCGTTCCTGTGGCTCGCCATGAAAAGATTCTGGACCCATTTCTTCCAGAATGTCTGGATTGGAAATGGGCTCTCAAGAAGGGCCATTCTCCCTTGTTGGGCCCCAGAAGCCTGAGGCAGCCTGGCCTGTTTTCAGTTGGGACACAAGTAGACAGTTTTTTCTATCACGAAGGGCGGAGGGAGGAGGAAGGGTAGCATTTGTGGAGCAATACTGCCATCAAGTGGAATAGTTTTCTGAGATCCCGCGACACCAGTGCTGTCCCTTGCAATGGAGGAGAGTGAAGCCTGGCACAGGGGGACAGGGCCGGGATCCCTGGAGTTATAGAGCCCGAGGAGGCACTGAGGGTTCCCCAGGAAGCTGTTCAGGGGGGCTTAGTGAGGTCACGGCACCTGACTCAGGCCCCTAGGGGGCTCACAGGAGGCCCAGGCGCTCTGGGGACCAAGGCGGCCGCCATGACTGGGCGGGACAAAGGAAGCTGCTTTTGCTGCTGCTGGGACAGCCCCTTTCCCAAGGCCTGTGGGCATTTGGCCAGGTGCCCCTTCTCCTCGGGAGGGGGGAGCTCAGGTGCGGCTCTGGCCAGAGCCACTTCCCCACCCTCCAGCCTCCTCCGGAGCTGGCATCATAGTTCCTTGGGAGTGGCAGCCTTAGTGGCGGGTCAGTGCCATTCTCAGGGAGCAGGCATGGAACCCCGCCTTCCCGGAGCCACTGGACCCACAACCCAGCATGCGGGCAGGAGCATAGCCCAGAAGGCTGCTCTCCTCACCTAGGAGGACTTCTGCCAGTGAAGATGCTGCCTCCAGCTTAAAGCAGTTGGGTGGGCAGAGAGGAAGGTGCCCGCCCCTCCCATCCCCTTTGCCTCCCCCATTGTCCACCTGCCCACCACAGAGGCAGCCCCTCTGCCAACACCAGAAAGGAGGAGCATTTCCATCTAGACCTCGAGGGTCTGAGAGCCCGCTGAGGTGATGAACTCCTGGGGTGGCTCTTTTGTGGCCCCTGGAGAGCTCTTCCCTGCTGGGTCAGCTGGTGTCTGGGAGCTGGTGCCCAGGCTCAGCTCCTGGCTGAGCTCACACCCTTTGCTGTCATGTCTCCACGAAGGGTGCGGAAACCTGCTCCCTTGCTCCCTGTCCCTTCTTTTCTCAGTTGTGAGTCCCCAGACCTTTCTCCAGGGGTACATAGATCTTGTGTAGACAGAGGCCTTGGAAACCAGTGTCCTGAGCTGAGCCGTGCCAGGTCCTGACCTACGTTTTCCAATTGGTCTTCAGCCCCAGAGGGTGTCAGTGTAAGGTGATCAGCTTTTAACATTGGTAAAGCTGACACCATTGACCTGGGGTGGGGCCGGGGTCTTGATTAAAAATTTGGTCTATGAGGAGCAACAAAATTTTTCATAGAGCGCAAAAATAGTATTGTAGAATATATAATTTTAAATTTCAACATAAGTACACTTTACAAATATATTTTAACAAATTAAGTACAGTCGTGTCACTTTCAAGGCTGGAGCTAGACTTTTTGTGGCCACTATAAAATATAAATGATATGAGTACTGTCTGCTAAATTCAAGAAAATTTATGTATTTTTGAAATAAATAAATTACCTAAATTATCTGAATAGCTGGTTTGTAATGACATCACTTGCTCAACTAGCTTACTAGCACACAGTACGATGTGTATCCTCTGAGAGACAGTTACATAATGTTTACATCGTTGCTAATCCCCAAAAATGCTATTGTTCATTAAGTCCATCCATGGTGGTCGAATTGTAACAATTGATCCACAATGCAAACTTTGACAAGCAGTTCTCAATAATTAGTTGTCAATAATTATTTGTAATTTTAAAATTTAACATTATAAAGTTAAGAAAAATAATATAAAACTCATATCCTGGCTAAATATCCACAAGGCCTCCGAAAACCGTATATTCCCTTCCCATTGTCCTGATGTTCCCTAGCTTGTTGTGCATTCTTTAAAAAATTGGGACTTTTTTAAAAAGCCGGGGTAAGCGTCCAATTGTTAAAAATCAGGACGTCTGGTCACCTTATCTCAGTGTGCCCTTGTGGCCAGGGCCAATGGCTGCGTCTCAATATCAAGGACCTGCCAGGCGGAACATGGACACGTTGCCCAAGTCTTTGTGTATGGTTCTCTATGTGTGTGTGCACCTGTGCGTGTGGTTCCAGTGTGTCCCTATATGTTTGTGGGTGCGCCCCCGGGTGGTATGGGGCACCTAGGCAGTGGGCCTCCTGGAGGAGAAGTGAGGGAAACAGACCTCCACCACCTCAATCCACAGAATGGAGTCAGTCCCTGTCCACATGGGGATCTTAGCCTGCTGTGACCTGATCCCAGGGGACAGCAGTGTCCAGGGGGCGTGGGCACTCTCTGTCCCAGGAAACAGGAAGGGCCAGTGTGGGACGCTGTGTGTCCAGGGAAGCAGGCTCTCTTTTACACACAAGCCCATGGATGCCACACACACCTCTTCACTCTAAGCTGCTCTGCACCTGCTGGCCTCTGCCTGGTCTGGGACAAGCACCACTGAAGGCAGGGGCGCCAGTGTGTGCACAAGGGTCAGGGGGAGGTGCTCCAGGGGGCCAGGAAGAGGCTGACCCTACGGAGGCTTTGGTCTCCCCCCCTTTCCTGGACCCCTGGTGGTGGAGTTTCATTCTTTCACAGGGCGCACCCCGCTGGAATCTCACTAGTGGATCTGGATCCCCCAGCAGTGCCAGCCTCCAGGACACAGGCCCTGTAGGATCCCGGGTTGCTGAGCTGAGAACATGGCTCCTGCCGAGGCCACGCCCCTCAGCCCTGGAGATCCAGGGCGCCCATCTGGGGGAGCTCTGCTGCTTCCAGGGCCCCTTGTCTCTTCCTCTGGCACTGTGAAGGTGTGCAGGATACCCAGACCCGCCCCACAATGCTCTGAGGTCCCACGGGTGGACCCGGCTCCCCCAGCAGCTCCAGCCTCCAGGACACAGGCTGTGTAGGATCCCGGGCTGCTGCGCTGAGGACATGGCTGCCGCCGAGGCCACGCCCCTCAGCCCTGGAGATCCAGGGCGCCCAGCTGGGGGAGCTCTGCTGATTCCAGGACCCCCATATCTCTTCCAAAGCCACTGTGTGGGTGTGCGGGACACCCAGACCTGCCCCACAATGCTCTGCTGTAACCAGCCGCAGCCTGCCCTCCCACGCCCCCGCCTGCATGTGTGCGGGCCTGCCCCAGCAGATCCCCAGGCAGAGTGGGCCTGTGCTGCAGTCCCTGGTAGAAAAGAATTCCGCTGGATGGCGCTGTGACTCCACAGATCCCTCACTCTCAGGAAGCTTGGCCTTTCCCTCCTCCCTTTGGGGATTAAAAAAGGCCCAGGGACTCAGAACCAGCCTTCCTAGGCTACCTGGCCCATTGCCTGTCCTGGGGTGTTGGGAAGCCCACGTCTCTGCCTTTGCAGTTTTTTTTAGGAGAAAGGGCCTTGGAAAGGCCACCAGAACAATTTTGTTATCTTAGATCCCTCTCCACAACTCCCTGGCAGTCTGTTTCTGCCACCCGTCTCCCCCTCCCCCATCCCTAGTAAGTGGGACCTGTCCTCTGTGCCCACTGTCCCAGGCTATCCTCTGGGGTCTTCTTCCACGTCCACCTGGCTGGATCTGGACGGAGCACTTAAGACACAAGACACGTGTTCCCAGCTGGCCGATGACACGGAGATGTGCACTTCCCTTCTTCTCCTGGCACCTGCCCTCTCCTCTGCTCTCCTCAGGCCTCCGGGGTCATATTCCAAGGCTTAAGGGCCTGTGCCCCTGCTCGCCTCCAGGGGTTACAGGGGATCACGCCTACCATGTTGAAAGGTGACTCCCCAGTTGAATTTTGGCAGCGGGGGAAAGTTTGGTCCAGAGACATGGCAGTGACACCCGTGGTTCCATCCATGCATGAAATGACCTAGACGAGGGCCATCTTTTCAGTAGCTCCTTCTTCGAAGTTCCCTTTGGCACAGTGCATTGTGTACTCTACCTGGATCACACATACACACCGTGCTCCCCCCCATTCATTCTTGAGGTGTGTTTTGTGCACTCTACCTGGATCACACACCCGCCCGCCCCCACATTCATTAAGGTGGTCAGTCAGTCATTCACCCTGTGCGGCCCTTGGTGCAAGTGTTCATTCTTGTTTGCCTGCATCTGTTCCTTCATTCTTGAATACAAATGTAGCAGTCACTATACATGTGTGCATAGTGACTGTCGGCGTGTGAACACGTGTGTGGTCTGTTTCCTGTCTCCCATCCCGTTCCTGGTGACCCCGGCCATGCCCCTGTAGATAAAAGTTCCTCCCCAGGAACACAACTTTCCCTCACCGTGAGGGACCCACCTTGTCCCTGTGTTTTCCGACAGGCACCCTGTGGCGGGCAAACCGCAGTTCTACCTTGCTTTCTCCGGATGCTTCTGGGGCTGAGTGTAGAGGACAGGCTCCCAGGGCCCACTCCAATGGGTCTGTGTCCCAGCATATGGTGTGCTTGCCTTGACACATGTGTGCAGAGTGGGCCTCCGGTCCCACCGCCCGATGCTCTCCATCTGTTTGGTGACAGCTAGCTGGGCTGCGGTGGCCTGGCCTTGCCTCAGTGTAGGCGCCAAGGATATTTCATCATTTCATGGGTCCCTTCTCCTGGGACACCGGGTCCCCTGGCTCTCCTGTTCTCCTCTCTTCTGTCTTCGCCCCACCTGGCAAGTAGGCCGCCTCCAGACCGGGAGGGACCGCAGTGTCAGTGTGCGTGACCACCGTCTGGCACGGGGAAGGTGGTTGGTACTGTGTCACGTGGGCCCATCTAGGGATAGATGCCCTCCTTTTGGATGGAAGGTCAGTCCTGTAGAACCTTGTGGAGCCAGACAGGAGATACTGGTGCCAGTTTACCCGCCATTCGGACCACTTCTGGGGGTATAAGGTCTGGGCCCGGACCTGTTTCAGGCCCCTGCTGCATCAAGCCAGCCTTCGCTGACATGACCTTTGGAGTCCCGTTCCCTCCCCCCCCCCCCCCCCCCGGGTCCAGGAGAAACAGCATTCTAAGCCCCAAGTGGGATCCTTCAGGGAGAAGAGCCAGGCCCTGGAGGCCTTTTGCCTCTTGTTGCCTGAGTGCTGCCCTCCGTCCACATTGGCCTCGTCCTGTAGTCACCCGTTGGCTGTTCGGCCCAGCTCACTGAACCTTGAGCCTCCCCCAGGCGGGGAGCACTGGGGCACTGGTGCTGCAGGAATAGTGGGAGGGTGTGCTGCTGGTGGGGGTCATGTATAGGCATATTGGTGGTGGGGGTTAAGGGGTTTGGGGATGAAGAGCCCATGTGGCGACCCTTGGTATCCCCTTGATGGAGACCAAGCAGAGGGGCTGGGACTGGGTCTGTGGTGATGGGCAAGTATGGCCCACTGAGTAGGTGCCCCATTCCTCCCATACACACCATAACAACACACAAAATATCTGTGGGCTGCTTGGCGGACTGTGTGTGGGACTTCCCGGAGTCTAGGGTTCGGCTTGTAATGGGGTACCCAGACTGGTAAAGTTAGAGCTGTGGGTACCCTCAGCTCCACTCCTAGAGCGCCTGGATGGGGAGTTGCTGCTTTGGGGTCAGGAAAAGGCCTCAGAGGAACCCTACCCAGTGGAGGGAGGTCCTGCAGGCTGGAGCCCCTAGACCTGGAGGCACACCCCACCCTCACAGTGGGGTTTCTTGTATTTGAGTGGTGCCCTCCTGTCAGCCCATTCATTATCTGGGGACTCTGAGGTCTTTTGCATTTGCTGAGGCCCTCAGGGTCAGCTTGTCAACATACCCAGCTTTGGTGACCCTGGTACTGTGGAGCAATACACCCCTTCCTTGGGCCGTGTTATTTTGAAGGGCTACCCTTTCCCTTGGCATGCCATAAAAGATTGTGGACCCATTTCTTTCAGAATGTCTGGATTGGAAATTGTTGCTCAAGAAGGGCCACTCTCCCTTGTTGGGCCTCAGAAGCCTGAGGCAGCCTGGCCTGTAGTGCAGTTGGGACAGGGGTTGACAGTTTTTTGCTTTGCGAAGGGCGGAGGGAAGAAGAGGGTAGCATATGTGGAGCAATACTGCCATCAAGCGGAATGTCTTTGTGTTTCCGCGAGCCCCGAGCTGTCCCTTCCAGTAGAGGGGAGAGACCTGGCAGAAGGGGAGCAGAGTACGGATCCCTGGAGGTCCAGAGCTTGGCTAGGCACTGGGGTTTCCCCAGGAAGCTGTCCAGGTGGGCTTTGTGAGGACAAGGCGCCTGACCCCAGCCCTGGTCCCTGGCTCACAGGAAGCCAAGGCGCCCTGGGGACTAAGATGGCCGCCATGAGTGGGCGGGACAAAGGAAGCTGCTGCTGGGACAGAGCCCTGTCCAGGGGCCTGTGGGCATTTTGCCAGGTGCCCCTTCTCCTTGGGAGGGAGAAGCGCAGGTATGGGACCGGCCATGGCCACTTCCCCATCCTCATACCCCTTCAGAGCGGGCACGGGAGTTCCTTGGGATTTGGCCACTTAGAGGCCAGACAGTGCCATTCTCAGGGAGCACACATGGAACCCCGCTTTCCCTGAGCCAAGGACCCAGCAACCCAGCAAGCTGGTGGGTGCAAGCAGACCCAGAAGGCAGCGCCCCTCACCATGGAGTCCCTCACCCAGACGAAGTAGGCAGGGCAGAGAGAGTCCTTCACCCGTGAATCCAAGTGTGGCAGGCATGGGGCCATCCCTAGGGGTCTCCAGGATTCCAACCCAGGCCTGCCACCAAGGATCCTGGATGCACCTCCCAGAAGGGAAGGGACCTTCTGGTAAACCAGGGAGCAGAACCGAGCTCAGCGGACAGAAGGCTGGCCTTATATTGGCAGACATTGGGCGTTCCTGGTCACCTGCCAGCAAGAGCTCCTGAGCAGGACTTGTGTGAGGAGAAGGAACGGCCCTGGCGTGCACTCCCCCCTGACTCTCCAGGTCTCCACCGAAGCAACACCAAGAGTGAAGATGATCCCTCCAGCTCAAAGCAGTTGGGTTGGCAGAAAGAAACAAGGCCATTCTTCCCGTGTGTGTGTGTGTGTGTGTGTGTGTGTGTGTGTGTGTACAGGCCTATATACCGTGTTTCCCCCGATAATAAGACCTACATACAGGTTTCCTTCTGAGTGAAATATAATGCACCCCCACCCCTGAAAATAAGGCCTCCAGGATTCACAGTTTGTCTGGTTTGTGTTGACAACTACCGTACTTCCGTACCGTATACAGGTAAAAAATTTCTTTTATTTTCATTTAACAACACATTCTTCTTCATGGAAAAATAATACATCCCCTGAAAATAAGACCTTGCACATCTTTGTGAGCAAAAATTAATATAAGACACTGTCTTATTTTAGGGAAAAAAGGTTATATGTGTGTTGGCTCGCCCCTAGGCACTGCACCTTCTGTAGGAGAATTGAGGGAAACACCTCAATCCACAGAATGCAGTTCCTGTCCACATAGGGATCCTAGCCTGCTGTGACCTGATCCCAGGGGACAGCAATGCCCAGGGGGCGTGGGCACTCTCTGTCCCAGGAAACAGGAAGGGCCAGTGTGGGACGCTGTGTGTCCAGGGAAGCAGGCTCTCTTTTACACGCAAACCCAAGGATGCCACACACACCTCTTCACTCTAAGCGGCTCTGCACCTGCTGGCCTCTGCCTGGTCTGGGAGAAGCACCCCTGAAGGCAGGGGCGCTAATGCTTGCACAAGGGCCAGGGGGAAGTGCTCCAAGAGGCTGTCCCTCTGGAGGCTTCCGCCTCCCCTTTCCCAGACCCCCTGGTGGTCGAGTTCCAGGCCTCCGCAGGGCGCAACCCGCAGGGAGCTCATGGGTGGACCCGGCTCCCCCAGCAGAGCCAGCCTCCATCTTACAGGCTGTGTAGGAGCTGGGGCTGCTGAGCTGAGAACATGGCTGCTGCCGAGGCCACGCCCCTCAGCCCAGGAGAACTAGAATGCCCAGCTGGGGGAGCTCTGCTGCTTCCAGGGCCCCCATATCTCTTCCAAAGCCACTGTGTGGGTGTGCGGAACAGCTAGACTCACCCCCCCACACACGCACCCACACAATGCTCTTCGGTCCCCAGCCCCAGCCCGCCTGCCAGCCTGAATGCTCACAGGCCTTCCCCAGCAGATCCCCGGATATCCAGGTGCAGGCGCCCTGTTTGTGGCCCGTGGCAAGCTCTTCCCTGCTGCGGGTCAGCTGGTGTCTGGGAGCTGGTGCCCAGGCTCAGCTCCTGGCTGAGCTCACACCCTTTGCTGTCATGTCTCCAGGAAGGGTGCGGAAACCTGCTCCCTTGCTCCCTGTCCCTTTCTTTTCTCAGATGTGAGTCCCCAGACCTTTCGTCAGGGGTACATAGGCCTTCTGTGGGCAGAGGCTCTGGAAACCAGGGTCCTGAGCTGAGCCGTGCCAGGTCCTAACCTATGTTTAACAATTGGTCTTCAGCCCCAGAGAGTTTTGGTGTAAGGTGATCAGATTTTAACATTGGTAAAGCACGATACCATTGACCGGGGCGGGGCGGGGGTCTTGATAAAAATTTCGTCTATATGGAGAAACAAAATTTTTCCTAGAATGATAAATTAGTATTGTAAATATATATATATATATATATATATATATATATATATATATATGTATGTATTTTAATTTCAACGTAAGTACCATTTACAAATATAATAAATAAATAAAATTAAGTATAGTCATAAGTGTCACTTTCAAGGCCGGTGCTAGACTTTTTGCCACCACTATAAAATATAAATAATATGAGTACTGTCTCCTAAATTCTAGAAAATTTCATGTATTTTTGAAATAAATAAATTACCTAAATTATCTGAACAGCTGATTTGTTATGACATTTCTTGTTCAACTAGCTTACTAGCACGCAGTATGATGTGTATCCTCTGAGAGACAGTTACAAAATGTTTTCATCGTTGCCAATCCCAAAAAATGCCATTGTTCATTAAGTCCAAACAATGGTGGTCGAATTCCAACAACTGATCCACAATGCAAACTTTGACAAGCAGTTCTCAATAATTAGTTCTCAAGAATTATTTGTTATCATTGAAGTTTAACATTATAAAATTAACAAAAATAATATAAAATTATATCCTGGCTAAATAGCCACATTGGCCTCCGAAAACCATATATTCCCTTCCCATTCTCATGTTGTTCCCTAGATTGTCCTGCATTCGTTCCAAAAATTGGGAATTTGTAAAACGCCGAGGGATGAGAGACATATTATTAAAAATCAGGACGTCTAGTCACCTTATCTCAGTGTGCCCTTCTGGCCAGGGCCAATGGCTGCATCTCAATATCAAGGACCCGCCAGGCGGAACATGGACACGCTGCCCAAGTCTTTTTGTATGGTTCTGTGTGAGTGTGTATGTGTGCGTTTGGTTCTTGTGTGTCCCTGTGTGTGCGTATGTCCTTATATGTGTGTGATGGCGTACCCCTGAGGGGCATGGAGCACTTAGGCACTGGGCCTCCTGGAGGAGAAGTGAGGGACAGTGACCTCCAACTCCTCAATCCACAGAACACAGTCCCTGTCCACATAGGGATCCTACCGGCTGTGACCTTATCCCAGGGGACAGCAGTGCCCAGGGGGCGTGGGCACTCTCTGTCCCAGGAAACAGGAAGGGCCAGTGTGGGACGCTGTGTGTCCAGGGAAGCAGGCTCTCGTTTACACGCAAGCCCAAGGATGCCACACACACCTACCTCTTCACTTTAAGCCGCTCTGCACCTGCTGGCCTCTGCCTGGTCTGGGACAAGCACCACTGGAGGCAGGGGCCCTAGTGCAAAAACAAGGGCCAGGGGGAAGTGCTCCAGGGGCCAGGAAGTTGCTGTCCCTCCTGAGACTTCTGCCTCCTCCCCTTTCCCAGACGCCCTGGTGATCCAGTTGCAGGCTTCCACAATGTGCACCCCGCCGGGAGCCCACTGGTGGAGCCAGCTCCCCCAGCAGCTCCAGCCTCCAGCTTACAGGCCCTGTAGGAGCTGGGGCTGCTGAGCTGAGAACATGGCTGCTGCCGAGGCCACGCCCCTCAGCCATGGAGATCCAGGTCGCCCATCTGGGGGAGCTCTGCTGCTTCCAGGGCCCCCATATCTACCCCAAAGCCACTGTGCAGGTGTGCGGAACACCCCGACCCACAACCCCCCGCCCCCCCACACACAATGCTACGCAGTCCGCACCCCAGCTCCCCTTTCAGGCTGCATGTCCACAGGATTTCCCCAGCAGTTGCCAGAATGCCTAAGTGCAGGCGCCCTGTGCTGCAGGCCCTGCTCAGAAAGCATTCTGCTGGATGGCGCTGTAGCTCCACAGATCCCTCACTCTCCGGAAGCCTGGCCTCTCCCTCCGCCCTTTGTGGATCATAAAACGCCCAGGGAGGCACCACCAGCCTTCCAAGGCCACCCAGCCCCGTTGCCTGTCCTGGGGTTAGGGGAGCCCATGTCTTTGCCTCTGGGGTTCTTGTAAAGAGGAAGGGACTTGCAAAGGCCACCAAAGCAGTTCTGGCATCTTGGATCACTCTCCAATTCTCCTTGGACATCCGTGTCCATCCTCCGACCCCAACCCTGTGAGGACTTGTCCTCTCTGCCCACTGGCCCACGGCTATCCTCTGGGGTCTTCTTCTCAGACCAACAGGCCGGTCCTCTCTGAGCACCAGACACAGGGGACATGTGTTCCCAGCTGGCCCTGGAAAGGGAGATCTGCACTTTGTCTCTTCTCCTGACACCTGGCTCCCACATTCATTAATGCGGTCAGTCAGTTATTCAATCTGCGCGGCCCTGGGAACAACAGTTCATTCTTGCGTTCCTGCATCTGTTCCTTCATTCTTGAATACAAAGGTAGCAGTCACTACACACGTGTGCATCGCGAGTATAGGAGCGTGTGCTCATGTCTGTAGTCCATTTTCTGTATCCTGTCCCTTTCCTGGTGACCCTGGCCATGCCCTGTAGATAAGAGTTCCTCCCCAGGAACACAAATGCCCCTCACCGTGAGGGACCCACCTTGTCATGTGTTTTCAGACAGGCACCCTCTGGCGGAGCAAACCGCAGTTCTACCTTGCTTTCTCCCGAAAATTCTCCGGCTGAGGGCCTGTGTCCCAGCGTATGGTTGTGCTTGCCTTGGCACATTGTGAGGCGTTTGCCTCCAGTCCCACCGACCGATGCTCTCCATTTGTTTGGTGACAGCTAGCTAGGCTGGGTGGCCTTGCCCTACATCGGTGTGGGAGCCAAGGGCATTTCATAATTTCATAATTTCATTGGTCTCTTCTCCTAGGACACCGGGTTCCCTTGGCTCTCCTGAGCTCCTTTCTTCTATCTTCGGCCCAACTGTCGAGGAGGTGGCCTCTGGACCGGGAGGGACCGCAGTGTCAGTGTGCCTGACCAGTGACAGCTCAGCGGAAAGAGGTTGGTACCGCCTAACGTGGACTCGTCCTAGGATAGACGCCCTCCTCCCAGGAGGGAAGGTCCGTCCCATGAAACTGACCAGGGAAGATGGCTGGTGTCTGGTTACCCGCCATTCGGACCAGCTGCTGGGGGATCGAGGGTCTGGGCCTGGGCCTGTTTCAGGCCTCAGCTCATCCAGCCAGCCTTCACTGACACCACCTTTGGAGTCTCCCCCCTGGTCCAGGAGAAGCAGCAGTCCCGGCCCCACGCGGGAACCTACAGGTCCAGGCGGCCGCTCTGTGGCGGAGGGCCAGGCCATGGAGGCCTTGTGCCTCTTGTTGCGTGATTGCTGCCCTCCGTCCACATTGTCCTTGCCCTGTAGTCTCCCGTTGGCTCTTGTGCCTAGCTCACTGAACCTTGATCCTACCCCAGGCCTCAGTGATGCAGGCACTAGTGATGCAGGAATAGTGGGAGGGTGTGCTGCTTGCGGGGGTCGGGTGGGCATGGTGGTGATCAGGATCTAGGGTGTGGGAGATGAAGCGGATATTTGGGGACCCTTGGCTTCCCTCCAACCCCCTGCTGAGGACCGAGCATAGGCACTGGCCCTGCAGTGACTGCCCAGTGTGCCCCATTGAGAAGGTGCCCTCTTCCTGCCCCTTCCCTGCCCACACCAACTACACAAACTAGCTGTGGCCTGCTTGGCGAACTGTGAGCAATTTCGTCATTTGGTGTTGTAAGGGGGGTCCCTGGACATCTAAAGTTATATCTGTGGGTGCCCTTAGGACGCCTGGATGGGGAACCTCTGCTTAGGGGTTAAGTAAAGGCCTCAGAGGAACCCTACCAGTGAAAGGAGGTCCTGGAGACTGGAACCCCTAGACCTGGAGGCACACCCCACACTCACAGTGCGTGGGGTTCCTTGTATTTGAGTGGTGCCCTCCTGCCAGCCCATTCATTCCTGGGGACTCTGAGGTCTTTTGCTTTTGCTGAGGCCCACAGGGTCAGCTTCTGAAGATACCCAGCTCTGGTGACCCTGGTAGTGTGCAGCAATACACCCATTCCTTGGCCGTGTTTATTTTTAAGGCCTGCGTGCTCCCGTGGCGAGCCAAGAAAGGATTGTGGACCCATTTCTTCCAGAATGTCTGATTGGAAATGGGCTCTCAAGAAGGGCCGCTCTCCCTTGTTGGGCCCCAGAAGCCTGAGGCACTCTGGCCTGTTTTGAGTTGGGACACAGATAGACAGTTTTTTCTTTCACGAAGGGCGGAGGGAAGAGGAAGGGTAGCATTTGTGGAGCAATACTGCCATCAAGCGGAATAGTTTTCTGAGCTCCCGCGACACCAGTGCTGTCCCTTCCAATGGAGGAGAGTGAAGCCTGGCACAGGGGGACAGGGCCCGGGATCCCTGGAGTTATAGAGCCTGAGGAGGCACTGAGGGTTCCCCAGGAAGCTGTCCAGGGGGGCTTTGTGAGGTCACGGCACCTGACTCAGGCCCCTGGCTCACTGGAAGCCCAGGCGCTCAGGGGACAAAGGCGGCCGCCATGACTGGGCGGGACAAAGGAAGCTGCTGCTGCTGCTGGGACAGCCCCTTTCCCAAGGCCTGTGGGCATTTGGCTGGTGCCCCTTCTCCTGGGGAGGAAGGAAGCTCAGGAGCAGCTCTGGCCAGAGCCACTTCCCCACCCTCCAGCCTCCTCCGGAGCTGGCATCAGAGTTCCTTGGGAGTGGCAGCCTTAGTGGTGGGACAGTGCCATTCTCAGGGAGCAGGCATGGAACCCCGCCCTCCCGGAGCCACTGGACCCAGCAACCCAGCATGCGGGCAGCAGCATAGCCCAGAAGGCTGCTCTCCTCACCTAGGAGGACTTCTGCCAGTGAAGATGCTGCCTCCAGCTCAAAGCAGTTGGGTTGGTAGAAAGGAACGTGCCCGCCCCTCCCATCCCCTTTGCCTCCCCCATTGTCCACCTGCCCACCACAGAGGCAGCCCCTCTGCCAACACCAGAAATGAGGCGCATTTCCATCTTGACCTCGCGGGTCTGAAAGCCCGCTGAGGTGATGAACTCCTGGGGTGGCTCTTTTGTGGCCCCTGGAGAGCTCTTCCCTGCTGGGTCAGCTGGTGTCTGGGAGCTGGTGCCCAGGCTCAGCTCCTGGCTGAGCTCACACCCTTTGCTGTCATGTCTCCAGGAAGGGTGCGGAAACCTGCTCCCTTGCTCCCTGTCCCTTTTCTCAGTTCTGAGTCCCCAGACCTTTCGTCAGGGGTACATAGGCCTTGTGTGGGCAGAGGCCCTGGAAACCAGTGTCCTGAGCTGAGCCGTGCCAGGTCCTGACCTATGTTTAACAATTGGTCTTCCGCCCCAGAGGGTTTTGGTGTAAGGTGATCAGATTTTAACATTGGTAAAGCTGACACCATTGACCGGGGCGGGGCGGGGGTCTTGATAAAAATTTCGTCTATATGGAGATCCAAAATTTTTCCTAGAATTATAAATTAGTATTGTCATATCTATATATATATATATATATATATATATATATATATATATATATTAATTTCAACGTTAGTACAATTTACAAATATAATAAATAAATAAAATTAAGTATAGTCATCAGTGTCACTTTCAAGGCGGGTGCTAGACTTTTTGCCACCACTATAAAATATAAATAATATGAGGACTGTCTCCTAAATTCAAGAAAATTTATGTATTTTTGAAATAAATAAATAATCTGAATAGCTGATTTGTATTGGCATCACTAGTTTAACTAGCTTACTAGCACGCAGTACGATGTGTATCATCTGAGAGACAGTTACAAAATGTTTTCATCATTGCCAGTCCCCAAAAATGCCATTGTTCATTAAGTCCAAACAATGGTGGTCAAATTCTAACAACTGATCCACAATGCAAACTTTGATAAGCAGTTCTCCATAATTAGTTCCCAACAATTATTTGTTATTATTGAAGGTTAACATTATAAAATTAACAAAAATAATATAAAACTCATATGGTATCTAAATAGCCACAGGGCCACTGAAAACATTATATTTCCTTCCTGTTCTGCTATTCCCTGGCTCATCTTGGGCTGAAGAAGCCTGAGGCAGCCTGGCCTGTAGTGCAGTTGGGACCCCTGTTGACAGTTTTTTGCTTCACAAAGGGCAGAGGGAAAAAGAGGGGTAACATTTGTGGGGCAATACTGCCATCAAGCGGAAAGGCATTGCGCTCTCAGGAGCCCGCGCTGTCCCTTCCAGAGGAGGGGCGTGACGCCTGGCACAGGGGGACAAGGGATAGGGATCCCTGGAGGTCCAGAGCTTGGCGAGGCACTGGGGTTTCCCCAGGAAGCTGTGCAAGTGGGATTTGTGAGGACAGTGTGCCAGGACCTGAGTCCCTGACCCTGGCTCACCGGAAGCCAAGGTCGGATGCTGTGTGTCACACTAAAGGACTCTGGCTCTCCTTTAGGTGTGAGCTCAGGGATACCACACACACCTTTTCGCTGTATGCTCCCTGAACCTGCTTGCCTCTGCCTGGTCTGGGACCAGCACCCAGGATTGCTGGAGAGTGTGCACACAAGAGCCATGCGGAAGTGCTCCAGGGGGGCAGGAAGAGACTGTCCTTTCCTAGATTGGCTGCTGCTTCCTCCCCTTTCCTCCTCTCCCTGGTGGTCAGGTCCCAGGCTTTCATAGGGCGCACCCCACAGGGAGCCCACGGGTGGACCCGGCTCCCCCAGCAGCGCCAGCCTCCAGGACACAGGCCCTGTGGGAGCTGGGGCTGCTGAGCTGAGAACATGGCTGCTGCCGAGGCCAGGCCCCTCAGCCCTGGAGAACCAGGGCGCCCACCTGGGGGAGCTCTGCTGCTTCCAGGGCCTCCCTGTCTCTTCTTCTGTAACTGTGCGAGTGTGTGGGCCACCTAGACCGGACCCACAATGCTCTTGGGTCCCCAGCCCCAGCCCACCTGCCCGACTGCATGTGCAAGTGCCTTCCCAGCTGATTCCCAGGCGCATGCGCCCTGTGCTGCAGGCCCTGGTCGAAAAGGTTTCCGCTGGATGGCACTGTGGCTCCACAGATCACTCACTCTCCAGGATCCTGGCCTCTCCCTCCGCCCTTTGTGGTTCAAAAAAGTCCCAGCGAGGCACCACCAGCCTTCCAAGCCCGCCTGGCCCCATTGCTTGTCCTGGGTTGTTGGGGAACCAGATTCTCTGCCTTCAGGGTTCTTGTTGTTAGGAGGAAGGTGTTCAGAATGGCCACCAGAGCAGTTCTGCCATTTGGGATCCCTCCACATCTCCCTGGGCGTCCATGTCCGCCCCTTGTGCTCGCGCCCCCCCCTCCCGCCCAGTGAGCAGGACCTTATCCTCTCTGCCCACTGGCCCATGGCTATGCTCAGGGGTCTTCTTCCACTGACAGGCCTGTATCTTTTCAGTAGCCCCTTCTTGGAAGTTCCCTTTGGCACTGTGTGTTCTGTACTCTACCTGGATCACACATACACACCGTCCTCCCTCCCATTCATTCTTGTGGTGTGTGTTGTGCACTCTACTTGGATCATACACACCAGCCCGCCCCCCCCCCCCCAAATTCATTACTGTGGTCAGTCAGTTATTCATCCCTCTCGGCCCTTGGAACCAGTGTTCATTCTTGTGCACACTCATCTGTTCATTCATTCTTGAATACAAACGTAGCAGGCACTACATAAGTGTGCGTCACAAGTATGCGGGTGTGTGCACACGTGTGTGGTCCATTTCCCGTCTCCTGCCCCGTTTCTGGTGACCCCGGCCATGCCCCTGTAGATAAGAGTTCCTCCCCTCACTGTGAGGGACCCACCTTGTCCCTGCATTTTCTGACAGGCACCCTGCGAGCAGTGCGAACAGCAGTTCCGCGTTGCTTTCTCTGGGTGCTTCTGGGCCTGAGGGCACTGCACAGGCTCCGAAGGCCCACTCCACTGGGCCTGTGTCCAGAGTATGGTTCCGCAGGCCATGACACATGTGTGCAGAGTTGGCCTCCAGTCCCACTGCCCAATGCTCTCCATTTTTTTGGTGACAGCTAGCCGAGCTGGGGGGGTGGCCTTGCCCCGCCTCGGTGTGGGAGCCAAGGGCATTTCGTCATTTCATGGGTCCTTTCTTCTCAGACACCAGGTTCCCCTGGCTCTCCTTCTCTGCTCTCTTCTGTTTTTGGCCCAACTGGCGAGGAGGCGGCCTCCGTATCGGAAGGTACCGCAGTGTCAGTGTGCGTGTCCAGCGTCCGCCCCAAGGAAGGTGGTTGGTACCGCAACATGTGGACCCCCCCCCCCCCCGGGACAGACGCCCTCCTCCCAGGAGGGAAGGTCAGTCCCATGAAACTGCCCAGAGAAGATGGCTGGTGCCTGTTTACCCGCCATTCGGACCAGCTCCTGGGGGATTGAGGGTCTGGGCCTGGGCCTATTTCAGGCCTCTGTTCATCCAGCCAGCCTTCACTGACACCACCTTTGGAGTCTCCCCCCTGGTCCAGGAGAAGCAGCAGTCCCGGCCCCACGCGGGAACCTACAGGTCCAGGCGGCCGCTCTGTGGCGGAGGGCCAGGCCATGGAGGCCTTTTGCCTCTTGTTGCCTGAGTGCTGCCCTCCGTCCACATTGGCCTCGTCCTGTAGTCTCCCGTTGGCCCTGGGGCCCAGCTCACTGAACCTTGAGCCTCCCCAACCCAGGAAGCACTCTGGCACTGGTGCTGCAGGAATAGTAGGAAGGTGTGCTGCTTCTGGGGGTCGGGTGGGCATGGTGGTGGTGGGGGTCGAGGGTATGGGGGATGAAGCAGGTATGTGGCACCCCTTGGCATCTCTGCAAACCCCCTGCTGGAGACCAAGCATAGGCACTGGCCCTGCGGTGACTGGCCAGTGTGCCCCATGGAGAAGGTGCCCTCTTCCTGCCCCTCCCCCACCCACACCAACAGCACACACACTGGCTGTGGGCTGCTTGGCTGACTGTGTGAGCAACTTCTTCATTTGGGGTTGTAAGGGGGTACCTGGACTGCTACAGATATATGTGTGGGTACCCTCAGGTCCTGTATGAGGAGTTGCTGCTTAGGGGTAGGTACAGGCCTCAGAGGAACCCTACCAGTGGAGGGAGGTCCTGCAGGCTGGAGCCCCTAGACCTGGAGGCAAACCCCACCCTCCCAGTGTGTGGGGTTCCTTGTATTTGAGTGGTGCCCTCCTGCCAGCCCATTCATTCCCAGAGACTGAGGTCCTTTGATTTTGCTGAGGCCCTCAGGATCAGCATATCAACATAACCAGCTTTGGTGACCCTGGTAGTGTGGAGCAATACACCCCTTCCTTGGGCCATGTTTATTCTTAAGGCCTGCCCGTTCCTGTGGCATGCCATGCAATGAATGCGGACCCATTTTCTGCAGAGTGTCTGGATTGGAAATGGGCTCTCAAGAAGGGCCACTCTCCCTTGTTGGGCCCCAGAAGCCTGAGGCAGCCTGGCCTGTTTTGAGTTGGGACACAGGTAGACAGTTTTTTCTTTCACGAAGGGCGGAGGGAAGAGGAAGGGTAGCATTTGTGGAGCAATACTGCCATCAAGCGGATGAGTTTTCCGAGATCCCGCGACACCAGTGCTTTCCCTTCCAATGGAGGAGAGTGAAGCCTGGCAAAGGGGGACAGGGCCGGGATCCCTGGAGTTATAGAGCCTGAGGAGGCCCTGAGGGTTCCCCAGGAAGCTGTTCAGGGGGGCTTTGTGAGGTCACGGCACCCAACTCAGGCCCCTGGCTCACAGGAAGCCCAGGCGCTCTGGGGACCATGGCGGCCGCCATGACTGGGCGGGACAAAGGAAGGTGCTATTCCTGCTGCTGGCACAGCCCCTTCCCAAAGGCCTGTGGGCATTTCGCCTGGTGCCCCTTCTCCTAGGGAGGGAGGGAGCTCAGGAGTGGCAGCCTTAGTGGCGGGACAGTGCCATTCTCAGGGAGCAGGCATGGAACCCCGCCCTCCCGGAGCCACTGGACCCAGCAACCCAGCATGAGGGCAGCAGCATAGCCCAGAAGGCTGCTCTCCTCACCTAGGAGGACTTCTGCCAGTTAAGATGCTGCCTCCAGCTCAAAGCAGTTGGGTTGGTAGAAAGGAAGGTGCCCGTCCCTCCCATCCCCTTTGCCTCCCCCATTGTCCACCTGCCCATCACAGAGGCAGCCCCTCTGCCAAAAATCAGAAATGAGGAGCATTTCCATCTAGACCTCGAGGGTCTGAGAGCCCGCTGAGGTGATGAACTCCTGGGGTGGCTCTTTTGTGGCCCCTGGAGAGCTCTTCCCTGCTGGGTCAGCTGGTGTCTGGGAGCTGGTGCCCAGGCTCAGCTCCTGGCTGAGCTCACACCCTTTGCTGTCATGTCTCCAGGAAGGGTGCGGAAACCTGCTCCCTTCCTCCCTGTCCCTTCTTTTCTCAGTTGTGAGTCCCCAGACCTTTCGTCAGGGGTACATAGATCTTGTGTGGGCAGAGGCCCTGGAAACCAGGGTCCTGAGCTGAGCCGTGCCAAGTCCTGACCTATGTTTAACAATTGGTCTTCAGCCCCAGAGGGTGTCAGTGTAAGGTGATCAGATTTTAACATTGGTAAAGCTGACACCATTGACCTGGCCAGGGCGGGGGTCTTGATTAAAAATTTGGTCTATATGGCGAAACAAAATTTTTCCTAGAATGCAAACATAGTATTGTAATATATATATATATATATATATATATATATATATATATATATATATATATAAAACTTCAACATATGTACAATTTACAAATATAATAAAAACAAAAAATTAAGTATAGTCATAAGTGTCACTTTCAAGACCGGTGCTAGACTTTTTGCCACCACTATAAAATATAAATAATATGAGTACTGTCTCCTAAATTCAAGAAAATTTACTTATTTTTGAAATAAATAAATAACCTAAATTATCTGAATAGCTGATTTGTAATGACAACACTTGTTTAACTAGCTTACTAGCACACAGTACGATGTGTATCCTCTGAGAGACAGTTACAAACTGTTTTCATCGTTGCCAATCCCAAAAAAATGCCATTGTTCATTAAGTCCAAATAATGGTGGTCGAATTCTAACAGCTGATCCACAATGCAAACTTTGATAAGCAGTTCTTGATAATTAGTTCTAAACAATTATTTGTTATAATTGAAGTTTAACATTATAAAATTAACAAAAATAATATAAACTCATATCCTGAATAAATTGCCACAGGGCCTCCGAAAACAGTATATTCCCTTCCTATTCTCCTGCTGTTCCCTAGATTGTCGTGCATTCTTTCCAAAAATTGGGAATTTTTAAAACAGTGAGGGATGAGAGACCAATTGTTAAAAATCAGGACGTCTGGTCACCTCACCTCAGTGTGCCCTTGTGGCCAGGGCCAATGGCTGCATCTCAATATCAAGGACCCGCCAGGCGGAACATGGACACGCTGCTGTCTTTTTGTATGGTTCTGTGTGTGTGTGTGATCGCGCGCGCGAGCGCGCGCATGTGCTTCTTTTGTTTCCCTGTGTGTGCGCACGTCCTTATATGTGTGTGATGGTGTTTCCCTGAGTGGCATGGAGCACCTACGCCCTGGGCCTCCTGGAGGAGAAGTGAGGAAAACAGACCTCCAACACCTCAATCTACAGAATGCAGTCAGTCCCTGTCCACATAGGGATCCTAGCCTGCTGTTACCTGATCCCAGGGGACAGCAGTGCCCCGGGGACATGGGCACTCTCTGTCCCAGGAAACAGGAAGGGCCCGTGTGGGACGCTGTGTGTCCAAGGAAACAGGCTCTCTTTTACATGCAAGCCCAAGGATGCCACACACACCTCTTCACTCTAAGCTGCTCTGCACCTGCTGGCCTCTGCCTGGTCTGGGAGGAGCACCACTGAAGGCAGGGGCTCCAGTGTGTGCAAAAGGGCCAGGAGGAAGTGCTCCAGGGGGCCAGGAAGAGGCTGTCCCTCCCCAGACTTCAGCTTCCTCCCCTTTCCCGGACCCCCTGGTGTCGAGTTCCAGGCTTCCACAGGGCCAACCCCACAGGGAGCTCACTGGTGGACCCGGCTCACCCAGCATATCCAGCCTCCAGGACACAGGCCCTGTAGGATCCTGGGCTGCTGAGCTGAGAACATGGCTGCCTCCGAGGCCACGCCCCTCAGCCCTGGAGAACTAGGGCGCCCAGCTGGGGGAGCTCTGCTGCTTCCAGTGCCCCCATATCTCTACCAAAGCCATTGTGTGGGTGTGCGGGACACCCAGACCTGCCCCACAATGCTCTGCTGTAAGCAGCCGCAGCCTGCCCTCCCCGCCTGCATGTGTGCAGGCCTGCCCCAGCAGATCCCCAGGCAGAGTGGGCCTGTGCTGCAGTCCCTGGTAGAAAAGAGTTCCGCTGGAAGGCGCTGTGACTCCACAGATCCCTCACTCTCCAGAAGCTTGGCCTCTCCCTCCGCCCTTTGTGGTTCAAAAAAGACCCAGGGCAGCACCACCAACCTTCCTTGGCTACCTGGCCCCATTGCCTGTCCTGGGGTGTTGGGAAGCCCATGTTCCTTTTTGGGGGGTTAATTTAGGAGGAAGCGGCTTGGAAAGGCCACCAGAACAATTTTGGCATCTTAGATCCCTCTCCACAACTCCCTGGCAGTCTGTTTCTGCTGCCCGTCTCCCTCTCCCCCATCCCTAGTGAGTGGGACGTGTCCTATGTGCCCACTGTCCCAGGCTATCCTCTGGGGTCTTCTTCTATGTCCACCTGGCTGGATCTGGTCCGAGCACTTAAGACACAAGACACGTGTTCCCAGCTGGCCGATGACACGGAGATGACCTGCGGCGGGGCCGGGGTCTTGATTAAAAACTTGGTCTATATGGAGAAACAAAATTTTTCATATAATGCAAAAATAGTATTGTACTATATATATATTTAACATTTCAACATAAGTATAATTTGCAAATATAATAAATTTTAAAAAATTAAGTATAGTCATCAGTGTCACTTTCAAGGCCGGTGCTAGACTTTTTGCCACCACTATAAAATATAAATAATATGAGGACTGTCTCCTAAATTCAAGAAAATTTATGTATTTTTGAAATAAATAAATAATCTGAATAGCTGATTTGTAAAGACATCACTAGTTTACTAGCTTACTAGCATGCAGTAAGGTGTGTATCGTCTGAGAGACAGTTACAAAATGTTTTCATCGTTGCCAATCCCCAAAAATGCCATTGTTCATTAAGTCCAAACAATGGTGGTCGAATTCTAACAACTGATCCACAATGCAAACTTTGACAAGCAGTTCTCAATAATTAGTTGTCAATAATTATTTGTAATTTTAAAATTTAACATTATAAAGTTAACAAAAATAATATAAAACTCATATGGTATCTAAATAGCCACAGGGCCACTGAAAACCTTATATTTCCTTCCTGTTTTCCTGCAATTCCCTAGGTTGTCTTGGGCTGAAGAAGCCTGAGGCAGCCTGGCCTGTAGTGCAGTCAGGACCCGGGTTGACAGTTTTTTGCTTCGCAAAGGGCGGAGGGAAGAAGAGGGGTAACATTTGTGGGGCAATACTGCCATCAAGCGGAAAGGCATTGCGCTCCCAGGAGCCCGCGCTGTCCCTTCCAGAGGAGGGGCGTGACGCCTGGCACAGGGGGACAAGGGGTAGGGATCCCTGGAGGTCCAGAGCTTGGCGAGGCACTGGGGTTTCCCCAGGAAGCTGTCCAGGTGGGATTTGTGAGGACATTGCGCCAGGCCCTGAGTCCCTTGACCCTGGCTTATCAGAAGCCAAGGTCGGACGCTGTGTGTCACATGTAAAGGAGGCAGGCTCTCCTTTAGGTGTGAGCTCAGGGATACCACACACACCTTTTCGCTGTATGCTCCCTGAACCTGCTTGCCTCTGCCTGGTCTGGGACCAGCACCCAGGATTGCTGGAGAGTGCGCACACAAGAGCCATGGGGAAGTGCTCCAGGGGGCCAGGAAGAGACTCCCTTCCTAGATTGGCTGTTGCTTCCTCCCCTTTCCTCGTCTCCCAGGTGCTCCAGTCCCAGGCCTGCACAGGGCGCACCCCACAGGGAGCCCACGGGTGGACCCGGCTCCCCCAGCAGCTCCAGCCTCCAGGACACAGCCCTGTAGGAGCTGGGGCTGCTGAGCTGAGAACATGGCTGCCGCCGAGGCCACGCCCCTCAGCCCTGGAGAACCAGGGCGCACAGCTGGGGGAGCTCTGCTGCTTCCAGGGCCCCCCTGTCTCTTCTTCTTCAACTGTGCGAGTGTCTGGGCCACCGAGACCGGACCCACAATGCTCTGGGGTCCCCAGCCCCAGCACACCTGCCCGCCTGCATGTGCAAGGGCCTTCCCAGCTGATTCCCAGGCGCAGGCGCCCTGTGCTGCAGGCCCTGGTCGAAAAGGTTTCCGCTGGATGGCACTGTGGCTCCACAGATCGCTCACTCTCCAGAAGCCTGGCCGCTCCCTCCGCCCTTTGTGGTTCAAAAAAGTCCCAGAGAGGCACCACCAGCCTTCCAAGCCAGCCTGGCCCCATTGCTTGTCCTGGGTTGTTGGGGAACCAGATTCTCTGTCTTCCGGGTTCTTGTTGTTAGGAGGAAGGTGTTCAGAATGGCCACCAGAGCAGTTCTGCCATTTGGGATCCCTCTCCACATCTCCCTAGGTATCCATGTCCGCCCCTTGCCCCCCGCCCAGTGAGCAGGACTTTATCCTCTCTGCCCACTGGCCCATGGCTATGCTCACGGGTCTTCTTCCACTGACAGGCCGGACCTGGTGATAGCACTCCGGACACAAGGGACATGTGTTCCCAGCTGGCCCTGGACACGGAGATCTGGACTTCCCCTCTTCTCGTGGCACCCGGCTTCTCTTCTGCTCTCCTCAGGCCCCCTGGGTCAGGTGCCAGGGCTCAGGTGCCCGGGCCCCCGCTCGCCTACAGGGATTTCAGGTGGTTACGCCTACTTTGGGTGTCCCAGTTGAATGGTAGAGCAGGTTGTTGGGGTCCACGGAACCGGCGGAGACACCCGCGGTTCCACCCATGGAATGACCTAGGTGAGGGTATCTTTTCAGTAGCCCCTTCTTGGAAGTTCCCTTTGGCACTGTGTGTTCTGTCTCTACCTGGATCACACATACGCACCGTCCTCCCTCCCATTCATTCTTGTGGTGTGTGTTGTGCACTCTACTTGGATCATACACACCCGCCCCACCTTTCCCCAAATTCATTAAAGCGGTCAGGCAGTTATTCATCCCACTCGGCCCTTGGAGCCAGTGTTCATTCTTGCGCACCTTCATCTGTTCATTCATTCTTGAATACAAACGTAGCAGGCACTACATAAGTGTGCGTCACAAGTATGCAGGTGTGTGCACACGTGTGTGGTCCATTTCCAGTCTCCTGCCCCGTTTCTGGTGACCCCGGCCATGCCCCTGTAGATAAGAGTTCCTCCCCTCACCGTGAGGGACCCACCTTGTCCCTGCGTTTTCTGATAGGCACCCTGCGAGCAGTGCGAACAGCAGTTCCGCGTTGCTTTCTCTGGGTGCTTCTGGGCCTGAGGGCCCCGCACAGGCTCCGGGGGCCCACTCCACTGGGCCTGTGTCCAGAGTATGGTTCCGCTGGCCATGGCACATGTGTGCAGAGTGGGACTCCAGTCCCACTGCCCAATGCTCTCCATTTTTTTGGTGACAGCTAGCCGAGCTGGGGGGGTGGCTTTGCCCTGTCTCGGTGTAGGAGCCAAGGGCATTTCATCATTTCATGGGTCCCTTCTTCTCAGACACCAGGTTCCCCTGGCTCTCCTGCTCTGCTCTCTTCTGTTTTCGGCCCAACTGGCGAGGAGGCAGCCTCTGTATCGGAAGGTACCGCAGTGTCAGTGTGCGTGACCAGCGTCCGCCCCAGGGAAGGTGGTTGGTACCGCAACATGTGGGCCCCTCCCGGGACAGACGCCCTCCTCCCAGGAGGGAAGGTCAGTCCCATGAAACTGACCAGAGAAGATGGCTGGTGTCTGGTTACCCGCCATTTGGACCAGCTGCTGGGGGATCGAGGGTCTGGGCCTGGGCCTGTTTCAGGCCTCAGCTCATCCAGCCAGCCTTCACTGACACCACCTTTGGAGTCTCCCCCCCGGTCCAGGAGAAGCAGCAGTCCCGGCCCCACGCGGGAACCTACAGGTCCAGGCGGCCGCTCTGTGGCGGAGGGCCAGGCCCTGGAGGCCTTTTGCCTCTTGTTGCCTGAGTGCTGCCCTCTGTCCACATTGTCCTTGTCCTAGAGTCTCCCGTTGGCTCTTGGACCCGGCTCAGTGATCCCTGAGCCTCCCCCAGCCTGGGAGCACTCAGGCACTAGTGATGCAGGAATAGTGGGAGGGTGTGCTGCTTGCGGGGGTCGGGTGGGCATGGTGGTGGTGGGGGTGGAGGATGTGGGAAATGAAGCAGGTATGTAGTGACCCTTGCCATCCCTCAAACCCCCTGCTGGAGACCAACCATAGGTACTGGCCCTGCAGTGACTGGCCAGTGTGCCCCATTGAGAAGGTGCCCTCTTCCTGCCCCTCCCCCACCCACACCAACTACACAAAGTCGCTGTGGGCGGCTTGGCGAACTGTGAGCAATCTTTCATTTGGGATGGTACGGGATGTACCTAGACAGCTAAAGTTAAATCTGTGGGCACCCTTAGGACGCCTGGATGGGGAATCTCTGCTTAGGGGTTAGGTAAAGGCCTCAGAGGAACCCTACCAGTGAAGGGAGTTCCTGCAGGCTGGAGCCCCTAGACCTGGAGGCACACCCCACCCTCACAGTGGGTGGGGTTCCTTGTATTTGAGTGGTGCCCTCCTGCCAGCCCATTCATTCCTGGGGACTCTGAGGTCTTTTGCTTTTTTGAGGCCCAAAGGGTTGGCTTCTCAACATACCCAGCTTTGGTGACCCTGGCAGTGTGCAGCAATACACCCCTCCCTTGGCCGTGTTTATTCTTAAGGCCTGCCCGTACCTGTGGCGTGCCATGCAAGGATTGTGGACCCATTTCTTCCAGAATGTCTGATTGGAAATGGGCGCTCAATAAGGGCCACTCTCCCTTGTTGGGCCCCAGAAGTCTGAGGCAGCCTGGCCTGTTTTGCAGTTGGGACACAAGTAGACAGTTTTTTCTTTCACGAAGGGCGGAGGGAAGAGGAAGGGTAGCATTTGTGGAGCAATACTGCCATCAAGCGTAATAGTTTTCTGAGCTCCCGAGACACCAGTGCTGTCCCTTCCAATGGAGGAGAGTGAAGCCTGGCCCAGGGGGACAGGGCCCGGAATCCCTGGAGTTATAGAGCCTGAGGAGGCACTGAGGGTTCCCCAGGAAGCTGTTCAGGGGGGCTTTGTGAGGTCAGGGTACCTGACTCAGGCCCCTGGCTCACAGGAAGCCCAGGCGCTCTGGGGACCATGGCGGCAGCCATGACTGGGCGGGACAAAGGAAGCTGCTATTCCTGCTCCTGGGACAGGCCCTTTCCCAAGGCCTGGGGGCATTTCACCAGGTTCCCCTTTTCCTATGGAGGGAGGGATTTCAGGAGTGTCAGCCTTAGTGGCGGGTCAGTGCCATTCTCAGGGAGCAGGCATGGAACCCCCCCTTCCAGGAGCCACTGGACCCAGCAACCCAGCATGAGGGCAGCAGCATAGCCCAGAAGGCTGCTCTCCTCACCTAGGAGGACTTCTGCCAGTGAAGATGCTGCCTCCAGCTCAAAGCAGTTGGGTGGGCAGAGAGGAAGGTGCCCGCCCCTCCCATCCCCTTTGCCTCCCCCATTGTCCACCTGCCCACCACAGAGGCAGCCCCTCTGCCAACACCAGAAATGAGGAGCATTTCCATCTAGACCTCGAGGGTCTGAGAGCCCGCTGAGGTGATGAACTCCTGGGGTGGCTCTTTTGTGGCCCCTGGCGAGCTCTTCCCTGCTGGGGGTCAGCTGGTATCTGGGAGCTGGTGCCCAGGCTCAGCTCCTGGCTGAGCTCACACCCTTTGCTGTCATGTCTCCAGGAAGGGTGTAGAAACCTGCTCCCTTCCTCCCTGTCCCTTCTTTTCTCAGTTGTGAGTGCCCAGACATTTCGTCAGGGGTACATAGATCTTGTGTGGGCAGAGGCCCTGGAAACCAGGGTCCTGAGCTGAGCCGTGCCAGGTCCTAACCTGTGTTTAACAATTGGTCTTCAGCCCCAGAGGATGTTAGTGTAAGGTGATCAGATTTTAACATTGGTAAAGCAGAACACCATTGACCTGGGCAAGCGGGCTGGGGAGGGGGGAGGGAGGGGCGAGTGTCTTGATTATAAATTTGGTCTATAGCCGAAACTGGTTCGGCTCAGTGGTAGAGCGTCGGTCTGCGGATTGAAAGGTCCCAGGTTCAATTCTGGTCAAGGGAATGTACATTGGTTGCGGGCACATCCCCGGTAGGGGTTGTGCAAGAGGCAGCTGGTCAATGTTTCTCTCTCATTGACGTTTCTAGCTCTCTCTATCTCTCTCCCTTCCTCTCTGTAAAATATCAATAAAATATATTTAAAAAAAATTTGGTCTATATGGAGCAACAAAACTTTTCATAGAACACAAAAATAGTATTTTAGTATATGTTTTTTAAAATCTCAACATAAGTACATTTTATAAATATAATAAATAAATAAAAATTAAATATAGTTATAATTGTCACTTTCAAGGCCGGTCCTAGACTTTTTGCTGCCACTATAAGATATAAATAGTACGAGAACTGTCTGCTAAATTTAAGAAAATTTATGTATTTTTGAAATAAATAAACAACGTAAAATGTCTGAATAGCAGATTTGTAATGGCATCACTAGTTTAACTAGCTTACTAGCACGCAGTAAGATGTATATCATCTGAGAGACAGTTACAAAATGTTTTCATCTTTGCCAGTCCCAAAAAATGCCATTGTTCATTAAGTCCAAATAATGGTGGTCTAACAACTGATCCACAATGCAAACTTTGATAAGCAGTTCTCCATAATCCGTTCTCAACAATTATTTGTTACTCTTGAAGTTTAACATTATAAAATTAACAAAAATAATATAAAACTCATATGGTATCTAAATAGCCACATGGCCACTGAAAACCTTATATTTCCTTCCTGTTCTCCTGCTATTCCCTAGCTTGTCTTGGGCTCAAGTAGCCTGAGGCAGCCTGGCCTGTAGTGCAGTCAGGACCCAGATTGACAGCTTTTTGCTTCAGACAGGGCAGAGGGAAGAAGAGGGGTAGCATTTGAGGGGCAATACTGCCATCAAGCAGAAAGGCATTGCGCTCCCAGGAGCCCTCGCTGTCCCTTCCAGAGGAGGGGCCTGACGCCTGGCCCAGGGGGACAAGGGATAGGGATCCCTGGAGGTCCAGAGCTTGGCGAGGCACTGGGGTTTCCCCAGGAAGCTGTCCAGGTGGATTTGTGAGGACAATGCGCCAGGCCCTGAGTCCCTGACCCTGGCTCACCAGAAGCCAAGGTCGAACACTGTGTGTCACACTAAAGGAGTCTGGCTCTCCTTTAGGTGTGAGCTCAGGGATACCACACACACCTTTTCGCTGTATGCTCCCTGAACCTGCTTGCCTCTGCCTGGTCTGGGACCAGCACCCAGGATTGCTGGAGAGTGCGCACACAAGAGCCATGGGGAAGTGCTCCAGGGGGCCAGGAAGAGACTCCCTTCCTAGGTTGGCTGCTGCTTCCTCCCCTTTCCTCCTCTCCCTGGTGCTCCAGTCCCAGGCCTCCACAGGGCGCACCCCACAGGGAGCCCACGGGTGGACCCGGCTCCCCCAGCAGCGCCAGCCTCCAGGACACAGGCCCTGTGGGAGCTGGGGCTGCTGAGCTGAGAACATGGCTGCCGCCGAGGCCACGCCCCTCAGCCCTGGAGAACCAGGGCGCCCAGCTGGGGGAGCTCTGCTGCTTCCAGGGCCCCCCTGTCTCTTCTTCTGCAACTGTGAGACCGGACCCTGAATGTTCTGGGGTCCCCAGCCCCAGCCCACCTGCCCGCCTGCATGTGCAAGGGCCTTCCCAGCTCATTCCCAGGCGCAGGCGCCCTGTGCTGCAGGCCCTGGTCGAAAAGGTTTCCGCTGGATGGCACTGTGGCTCCACAGATCGCTCACTCTCCAGAAGCCTGGCCGCTCCCTCCGCCCTTTGTGGTTCAAAAAAGTCCCAGAGAGGCACCACCAGCCTTCCAAGCCCTCCTGGCCCCATTGCTTGTCCTGGGTTGTTGGGGAACCAGATTCTCTGCCTTCCGGGTTCTTGTTGTTAGGAGGAAGGTGTTCAGAATGGCCACCAGAGCAGTTCTGCCATTTGGGATCCCTCCACATCTCCCTGGGCGTCCATGTCCGCCCCTTGCCCCCCGCCCAGTGAGCAGGACTTTATCCTCTCTGCCCACTGGCCCATGGCTATGCTCACGGGTCTTCTTCCACTGACAGGCCGGACCTGGTGATAGCACTCCGGACACAAGGGACATGTGTTCCCAGCTGGCCCTGGACACGGAGATCTGGACTTCCCCTCTTCTCGTGGCACCCGGCTTCTCTTCTGCTCTCCTCAGGCCCCCTGGGTCAGGTTCCAGGGCTCAGGTGCCCGGGCCCCTGCTCGCCTACAGGGATTTCAGGTGGTTACGCCTACTTTGGGTGTCCCAGTTGAATGGTAGAGCGGGTTGTTGGGGTCCTTGGAACTGACGGAGACACCCGCGGTTCCACCCATGGGTGGAATGACCTAGGTGAGGGTATCATTTCAGTAGCCCCTTCTTGGAAGTTCCCTTTGGCACTGTGTGTTCTGTACTCTACTTGGATCACACATACACACCGTCCTCCCTCCCATTCATTCTTGCGGTGTGTGTTGTGCACTCTAATTGGATCATACACACCCGCCCACCCCCCCTTTCCCCAAATTCATTACTGTGGTCAGTCAGTCATTCATCCCACTCGGCCCTTGGAGCCAGTGTTCATTCTTGCGCACCTTCATCTGTTCATTCATTCTTGAATACAAACGTAGCAGGCACTACATAAGTGTGCGTCACAAGTATGCGGGTGTGTGCACACCTGTGTGGTCCATTTCCCGTCTCCTGCCCCGTTTCTGGTGACCCCGGCCATGACCCTGTAGATAAGAGTTCCTCCCCTCACCGTGAGGGACCCACCTTGTCCCTGCATTTTCTGACAGGCACCCTGCGAGCAGTGCGAACAGCAGTTCCGCGTTGCTTTCTCTGGGTGCTTCTGGGCCTGAGGGCCCCGCACAGGCTCCGGGGGCCCACTCCACTGGGCCTGTGTCCAGAGTATGGTTCCGCTGGCCATGGCACATGTGTGCAGAGTGGGCCTCCAGTCCCATTGCCCAATGCTCTCCATTTTTTTGGTGACAGCTAGCCGAGCTGGGGGGGTGGCTTTGCCCTGTCTCGGTGTAGGAGCCAAGGGCATTTCATCATTTCATGGGTCCCTTCTTCTCAGACACCAGGTTCCCCTGGCTCTCCTGCTCTCCTCTCTTCTGTTTTCGGCCCAACTGGCGAGGAGGCAACCTCCGTATCGGAAGGTACCGCAGTGTCAGTGTGCGTGACCAGCGTCCGTCCCAGGGAAGGTGGTTGGTACCGCAACATGTGGGCCCCTTCCGGGACAGACGCCCTCCTCCCAGGAGGGAAGGTCAGTCCCATGAAACTGCCCAGAGAAGATGGCTGGTGCCTGTTTACCCGCCATTCAGACCAGCTGCTGGGGGATTGAGGGTCTGGGCCTGGGCCTGTTTCAGGCCTCAGCTCATCCAGCCAGCCTTCACTGACACCACCTTTGGAGTCTCCCCCCTGGTCCAGGAGAAGCAGCAGTCCCGGCCCCACGCGGGAACCTTCCTGGTCCAGGCAGCAGTTCTGTGGCGGAGGGCCAGGCCATGGAGGCCTTTTCCTCTTGTTTTGTGAGTGCTGCCCTCCGTCCACATTGTCCTTGTCCTAGAGTCTCCCGTTGGCTCTTGTGCGCAGCTCACTGAACCTTGAGCCTCCCCAACCCAGGAAGCACTCTGGCACTGGTGCTGCAGGAATAGTGGGAGGGTGTGCTGCTTGTGGGGGTCGGGTGGACATGGTGGTGGTGAGGGTCGAGGGTATGAGGGATGAAGCAGGTATGTGGCGCCCCTTGGCATCCCTCCAACCCCCTGCTGGAGACTAAGCACAGGCACTGGCCCTGCAGTGACTGGCCAGTGTGCCCCATTGAGAAGGTGCTCCATTCCTGCCCCTCCCCCACCCACACCAACAGCACTCACACTAGCTGTGGGCTGATTGGCTGACTGTGTGAGCAACTTCTTCATTTGAGGTTGTAAGGTGGTACCTGGACTGCTACAGATATATGTGTGGGTACCCTCAGGTTGCCTGTATGAGGAGTTGCTGTTTAGGGGTTGGTAAAGGCCTCAGAGGAACCCTACCAGTGGAGGGAGGTCCTGCAGGCTGGGGCCCCTAGACCTGGAGGCACACCCCACCCTCACAGTGGGTGGGGTTCCTTGTATTTGAGTGGTGCCTTCCTGCCAACCCATTCATTCCTGGGGACTCTGAGCTCTTTTGCTTTTGCTGAGGCCCAAAGGGTCAGCTTGTCAGCATACCCAGCTTTGGTGACCCTGGTAGTGTGGAGCAATACACCCCTTCCTGGGGCCATGTTTACTCTTAAGGCCTGCCCATTCCTGTGGCGTACCATGCAAGGATTGTGGACTCATTTCTTGTAGAATGTCTGGATTGGAAATGGGCGCTCCATAAGGGCCACTCTCCCTTGTTGGGCCCCAGAAGCCTGAGGCAGCCTGGCCTGTTTTCAGTTGGGACACAGGTAGACAGTTTTTTCTTTCAGGAAGGGCGGAGGGAGGAGGAAGGGTAGCATTTGTGGAGCAATACTGCCATCAAGCGGATGAGTTTTCTGAGCTCCCGCGACACCAGTGGTGTCCCTTCCAATGGAGGAGAGTGAAGCCTGGCCCAGGGGGACAGGGCCAGGATCCCTGGAGTTATAGAGCCTGAGGAGGCACTGAGGGTTCCCCAGGAAGCTGTTCAGGGGGGCTTTGTGAGGTCACGGCACCCAACTCAGGCCCCTGGCTCACAGGAAGCCCAGGCGCTCTGGGGACCAAGGCGGCCGCCATTACTGGGCGGGACAAAGGAAGCTGCTCTTGCTGCTGCTGGGACAGCCCCTTTCCCAAGGCCTGAGGGAATTTGGCCTGGTGCCCCTTCTCCTAGGGAGGGAGGGAGCGCAGGTGCGGCCCAGGACAGGACCACTTCCCCACCCTCCAGCCTCCTCCAGAGCTGGCATCATAGTTCCTTGGGAGTGGCAGCCTTAGTGGCGGGTCAGTGCCATTCTCAGGGAGCAGGCATGGAACCCCGCCTTCCCGGAGCCACTGGACCCAGCAACCCAGCATGAGGGCAGCAGCATAGCCCAGAAGGGTGCTCTCCTCACCTAGGAGGACTTCTGCCAGTAAAGATGCTGCCTCCAGCTCAAAGCAGTTGGGAGTGTAGAAAGGAAGGTGCCCACCCCTCCCATCCCCTTTGCCTCCCCCATTGTCCACCTGCCCACCACAGAGGCAGCCCCTCTGCCAACACCAGAAATGAGGAGCATTTCATCTAGACCTTGAGGGTCTGAGAGCCCGCTGAGGTGATGAACTCCTGGGGTGGCTCTTTTGTGGCCCCTGGCGAGCTCTTCCCTGCTGGGTCAGCTGGTGTCTGGGAGCTGGTGCCCAGGCTCAGCTCCTGGCTGAGCTCACACCCTTTGCTGTCATGTCTCCAGGAAGGGTGCGGAAACCTGCTCACTTGCTCCCTGTCCCTTCTTTTCTCAGTTGTGAGTCTCCTGACTTTTGCCAAGTGAACTTAAGTCTTATGCGGGCAGAAACCCTGGAGACCAGCGTTCTGAGCTGAGCTGTGCCAGGTCCGGACCTAGGTGTTAGAATTGATCTTCAGCCCCAGGGGGTCTTAGTGTGCCTTTGTGGCCAGAGCCAATGGCTGCTTCTCCACATCAAGGCCCTATAGGCTTAACATGGACATGCTGCCCGAATCCGTGTGTTTGGTTCTGTGTGTGTGTGCACGCGCGCGTGTATGGGGTTGGTGAGTGTCTTTGTGTGTACACGTCTATATATATGTGTGTATTGGCGCGCCCCTGAGGGGCAAGGAGCACCTAGGTACTGGGCCTTCTGGCGGAGAAGTGAGGGAAACAGACTTAGATCACCTCAATCCAGAGAACGTGTTCCCTGTCCACATAGAGATCCCAGGGGGTGTGGGCACTCTCAGTCCCTGGGAACAGGAAGGGCCCGTGTGGGTCGCTGTGTGTCCAGGGAAGCAGGCTCTCTTTTACACGCAAGCCCAAGGATGCCACACACACCTCTTCACTCTAAGCTGCTCTGCACCTGCTGGCCTCTGCCTGCTCTGGGACAAGCACCCCTGAAAGCAGGGGCTCCAGTATGAGCACAAGGGCCAGGGGGAAGTGCTCCAGGGGGCCAGGAAGAGGCTGTCCCTCTTGCGGCTGTTGCCTCCTCCCCTTCCAGTGTCCCTGGTGGTCAGGTCCCAGCCCACAGAGAGCGCCCCCCCCCCCCCCCCCCCCCCCCGCACGGAGATCACTGGTGGAGCTGGCTCCCCCAGCAGCACCAGCCTCCAGGACACAGGCCCTGTAGGATCCTGGGCTGCTGAGCTGAGAACATGGCTGCCACCGAGGCCACGCCCCTCAACCCTGGAGATCCAGGGCGCCCAGCTGGGGGAGCTCTGCTGCTTCCAGGGCCCCCTGTCTCTTCCTCTGCCGCTGTGAAGGTGTGCAGGATACCCAGACCCGCCCCACAATGCTCTGAGGTCCCACGGGTGGACCCGGCTCCCCCAGCAGCACCAGCCTCCAGATTACAGGCTGTGTAGGATCCCGGGCTGCTGAGCTGAAAACATGGCTGCCGCCGAGGCCACGCCCCTCAGCCCTGGAGATCCAGGGCGCCCAACTGGGGGAGCTCTGCTGCTTCCAGGGCCCCCATATCTCTACCAAAGCCACTGTGTGGGTGAGCTGGACACCCAGACCTGCCCCACAATGCTCTGCTCTACCCAGCCCCAGCCTGCCCTCCCCGCCCCCGCCTGCATGTGTGCGGGCCTGCCCCAGCAGATCCCCAGGCAAAGTGGGCCTGTGCTGCAGGCCCTGGTAGAAAAGAATTCCGCTGGATGGCGCTGTGACTCCATAGATAGCTCACTTTCAGGAAGCTTGGCCTCTCCCTCCGCCCTTTGTGGATCAAAAAAGTCCCAGGGAGACACCACCAGCCTTCCAAGGCCACCCAGCTCCATTGCCTGTCTTGGGGTGTTGGGGAGCCAGCTTCTCTGCCTTTGGGGTTCTTTTAAAAAAATATAAAATATATATTAATGATTTTTTACAGAGAGGAAGGGAGAGGGATAGATTCAGAAACATGGATCAGCCGCCTCATGCACACCTCCCACTGGGGATGTGCCAGCAACCAAGCTACATGCCCTTGACCGGAATCGAACCTGGGGCCCTTGAGTCTGCAGGCCGATGGTCTATCCACTGAGCCAAACCGGTTTCGGCTGCCTTTGGGGTTCTTGTTGCCTGGAGTCAGGAAAGGCCATCAAAGCAATTCTCAAATCTGGGATCCCTCTCCACATCTCCCTTGGCGTCCCTGTCCGCCCCCTGCACCCCACCCAGCGAGCAGGACCTTGTCCTCTCTGCACACTGGCCCACGGCTATCCTCAGGGGTCTGACCCACAGGCTGGACCTGGTAGGAACACTCAGGACACAGGTGACCTGGGTTCCAGCTGGCCCTGAACACTGAGATCTGTACTTCCCTGTTCCTGGCAAGAGTTCTTCTCCAGAAACAGAAATGCTCCTCACCCTGAGGGACCCACCTTATCCTGCATTTTCTGACAGGCATCATGCAGCGGGGCAAACCCCAATTCTGTGTTGCTTCCTCCCAGTGCTTCTGGGGCTGAGGGCAGTGGGCAGGCTCCAGGGGCCCACTCCACTGGGCCTGTGTTCCGGCATATGGTTCCGCTGGCCATGACACATGTGTAGAGTGGGCCTCCAGTCCCACCGCCCGATGCTCTCCATCTGTTTGGTGACAGCTAGCTGGGCTTGGATGGCCTTGCCCTGCCTCGGTGTGGGAGCCAAGGACATCTCATCATTTCATGGGTCCCTTCTCCTGGGACACCAGGTTCCCCTGGCTCTCCTGCTCTCCTCTCCTCTGTCTTCGCCCCAACTGGCGAGGAGGCGGCCTCCAGACCGGGAGGGACCGCAGTGTCAGTGTGCCTGACCAGTGTCCGCCCCTGGGGAAAGAGGTTGGTACTGTGTCACGTTGGCCCCTCTCTGGACAGATGCTCTCCTCCCGGATGTAAGGGCAGTCCCATGGAACTGTGTGGTGCCAGATAGGAGATGGCTGGTGTCTGTTTACCCGCCATTCGGACCAGCTGTGTACAGGGCTGTGGGTCTGGGCCCAGATTTGTTTCAGGCCTCAGCTCCATCAAGACATCTTTCGCTGACATGACCTTTGGAGTCTCCCCCCTGGTCCAGGAGAAGCAGCAGTCCCGGCCCCACACGGGAACCTTTCGGGAGAAGAGCCAGACCCTGGAGGCCTTTTGCCTCTTGTTGCCTGAGTGCTGCCCTCCGTCCACATTGGCCTCGTCCTGTAGGCATCCTGCAGCGGGTTGGCTCTTGGGCCCAGCTCACTGAACCTTGAGCCTCCCCCAGGCCGGGAGAACTCGGGCACTGGTGCTGCAGGAATAGTGGGAGGGTGTGCTGCTTGTGGGGGTCGGGTGGGCATGGTGGTGGTGGGGGTTGAGGGGTTTGGGGATGAAGTGGGCGTGTGGCGACCCTTGGCATCCTCTCACTGGAGACCAAGCAGAGGGGCCAGCCCCTTGGTGACTGGCAAGTATGTCCCACTGAGTAGGTGCCCCATTCCTCCCACACACATCATAACAATACACACACTAGCTGTGGGCTGCTTGGCGGACTGTGTGTGGGACTTCTCAGAGTCTCGGGTCGGGATTGTAATGGGGAACCTGGACTGCTAAAGTTAGAGCTGTGGGTACCCTCAGGTTGCCTGGATGGGGAGTTGCTGCTTTGGGGTCAGGAAAAGGCCTCAGAGGAACCCTACCCAGTGGAGGGAGGTCCTGCAGGCTGGAACCTTTGTGAAGGGCGGAGGGAAGAGGAAGCGTGGCATTTGTGGAGCAATACTGCCATAAGCGGAAAGGCTTTGTGCTCCCTCGAGCCCTGCGCTATCCTCCAGTGGAGGAGAGTGAGGCCTGGCACAGGGGGAAAAGGTTCGGGATCCCAAGAGGTCGAGAGCTTGGCCAGGCACTGAGGGTTCCCCAGGAAGCTGTCCACGTGGGCTTCTTGAGGACAAGGCACCCGGCCATGGCCCCTGGCTCACAGGAAGCCAAGGCGCCCTGGGGACCAAGGCGGCCGCCATGACTGGGCGGGACAAAGGAAGCTGCTGCTGCTGGGACAGCCCCTATCCCAAGGCCTGTGGGCATTTGGCCAGGTTCCCCTTCTCCTAGGGAGGGAGGGAGCGCAGGTGTGGTCCGGGCAGGGCCACTTCCCCAGCCTACAGCCCCCTCCAGAGCGGGCACGGGAGTTCCTTGGAAGTTGGTTCCTTAGAGGCTGGACAGTGCCATTCTCAGGGAGCACACCTGGAACCACACCTTCCAGTAGCCAGGGACCCAGCAACACAGCTAGCCATCAGGATGAGAACCCAGAAGGCAGCGTCCCTCACAGAAGAGAACCTCTCTCAGATGAAGGAGGCGGGGCAGTGGGAATCTTTCACCCGTGAGTCCAAATGTGGCAGGCATGGGGCCATTTCTTCAGTGATATGAGTGTGAGACATTTTGGGGGCTAGCAATCTAAATTTGTCCCAGTTACCGTATTTGCCGGCGTATAAGATGATCTTTTGGCCCTGAAAAATATGCCTCCAAGTGGGGGGTAGTCTTATACGGAGAGTATATAACAGACTCTGTATTTTTAGTGGAAATGTTAGGGGGTCGTCTTATATGCCCGGTCGTCTTATACGCCGGCAAATACGTATTTTTCAGGGCCAAAAAATCGTCTTATACGCCGGCAAATACGGTACTTGCTTTCTGTTTATTGCTCTTACTATCTGATCATTAAATCCATTTGTGAAAGAATTGTCTCTCCCCAACCAGACTCTCCGGAGCCAGTTAGACGGTGCTTGCACTCAGCTGCTCAGGGACCCAGGCCACATCCAGTCTTCCAGATGCTTCTCGGGAGATTCAGGGTCCCCAAGTGCTTGGAGAAGCAAGAAGAGAGACCTGTCTTTTACTAGCAGCCTTTTACCATGACCAGTCTCCTGAATTAGAAGCATCACACTCCTGCTTATTCTGAAAAACCTCAGGCCATGGTAGACCTTCTTGAGTCCATTTTCCAGACCAAGAAGCCTACCTAGGTAGACTGCAAGCAACCCCTTTTCACACTCTTTAACACTGAGGAGTGCATGACAATAGTAACAGAGGCTCAGAAATAGCTCCAGACCCAGGCCCCGGGAGGGATATTATACATAGACAGATGGGCCAGGGAGGCCCTCCCAGATATCAGCTGGCCCTCCTCCAGGGGCTCAGGGCTACCAATATGGCTAAGACCTCTGAGGCCTTCCAGAATCCTGATGAAAATTCAGCGGCTTTCTATGAGAGACTATGTGAGGTATGCCGGGTCTACACTCCTTTTGATCCTAAAGCCCCAGAATATCAAACTATGGTAAATGCGGCCTTTGTGGGCCAAGCCCAGCCTGATATAAGAAGAAAGCTACAGAAGCTAGAAGGATTTGTGGGGGGGACATGCCACTGAGCTGCTAGAAATAGCAAACAAGGTTTTCATTAACCAAGACAGGGCGGCTAAGAAAGAAGCCGAGGAGATACTGAAAAAGAAAGCAACCTTGATAGTGGCGGCTATCGAGGAATGAAGTTCCCAGACAGATAGGAAAGGGAAACAAGGACTTAGGCCAGGGTGCCAATTGTCAGGAATATGGACATTGGAAGAATGAATGTCCAAACCACCAGAAAGCGAAGTCAGGGTAGTCCAACCCACCCAGCCACTACCAGCTGGAACTGCCTGAGGCAGGTCTCATCCAGCTGGCGGCAGCCAATTCTGACTAGGACGGACCAGGCTCTTTCTAACTGGGCCCCCATGAGCCCAAGGTCAGAATGAAAACTGGAAGCCAAACTGTGAACTTTATGGTCAGTACGGGAGCTGAGCACTCAATGCTCAGAAGGAAGCTCCTCTCTTAGGAAAGGAGGTCACCATTATCGGAGCTACAGGGGACCAGACCTGTAGACTGTTCTGCCACCCTCGCTGATGCCAACTTGGCGGCCACCAAGTTATCCATGAATTCCCGTACTTGCCAGATTGGCCAGTGCCTCTAATGGGTAGAGACCTTTTAGCTAAGATGAGGGCAGAGATTACCTTTACCCCAGATGGCTCAGCAAGGCTGCGCTTAGATGAGGAGACCTCTCCAATGATCCTGTCTTTAGCAGTGCCAGGGAGGAAGAATGGAAACTTTATACCTCCAAGTCAGAGGCCTCACCATTAGAGCCCGAATTAGATGAAGAATTCCTTCTGGTCTGGGCAGAAGGAAATCCCCCTGGCCAGCCAGGGACCATGCCCTGGTACTAACTGACTTAAAGCCTAGAGCACAGCCTCTCAAAGTCCGCCAATATCCGATTCCAAGGGAAGCACGCCTAGGAATCCAGGTCCACTTAGACCCACTGCATCAGTGGAGACTTCTCAAACGGCATCAGCCGCCATGGAACACTCCTCTCTTGCCTGTCAAAAAGCCTGGGACTAATGATTACCACCCGGTGCAAGATCTGAAGGCTGTTAATGAGGCTGTTATAACCCTGCACTAGGCGCTGCCAAACCCCTACACTTTTCTGAGACTCATTCCGTCAGAGGCAGAATGGTTTACACGCCTATATCTGAAAGATGCCTTTTTCTGCCTTCAGTTGGCACCCTCCAGCCAGTCTCTTTTCACCTTTGAATGGGAACACCCAACTACAGAGGCCAAGGAGCAGTTCACCCGGACCAGATTGCCACAAGGGTTCAAGAACTCCCTTACTCTTTTTTTTTTCTTTGCAATTTTTAAAATTCTTTTTTTAATTTTTTTTTATTATGGTATCACATAATTGTTCTTATCCCCCATTCCCATCCCAAACCCCTCCCTACATATTCCCCCACCCCCTGTTGTCCATGGCCACCGGCTAGGCCAGCCGTGGGCAAACTGCTGCCTGCGGGCCGGATCCAGCCCATTCGGCTGTTCTATCCGGCCCAGAGAGCCGAAAGAGCGGAGGGTTCTCTTGCTCTCTCCTCCGCTCCTTCACCATCAGCCCATGATGAGAGTGCCAGGTTGCTTTTGTTCCGGCCCTCCGGGTCCAGTTTAAGAACCCATTGTGGCCCTCGAGTCAAAAAGTTTGCCCACCCCTGGGCTAGGCCCATGTGCATGCACACAAGTCCTTTGGTTGATCTATTCCCCTTACCCCCACCCTCCCCTACTTTCTCTCTGAGGTTTGAGAGTCTGATTGCTGCTTCTCTTTCTCTGAGTCTGTTTTTGTTCACCAGTCTATGTTGTTCATTATTTCCTCTAGATGTGTGAGATCCCCCCCCCCTACTCTTTTTAGTGGAGCACTAGCATCTGTTCTAAGTTCCCAGGATGAGAATTGGTGTGCATTTTACGCCAATATGTAGATTGCCTCCTACTGGCTAGCTCCAAGCGAGCTCAGTGCTGGGAAGGAATGCGAGCCCTTCTGAGACTCTTAACTGAAACAGGTTACCAGTGTCCAAGGAAAAGGCACAGATTTGTGAGAAATAAGTCAAGTATCTAGGCTTCTGAATCACCGAGGGAAATGAAGGCTAGGGACTGAAAGAAGGCAGGCGATATGGGCGATTCCAGTCCCTAGCACCTGGCGGCAGATTCGGGCATTCTAGGAACATATCGGATTTGGGTCCCAGGGTTCTCAGACCTAGCTAAACCTCTCTATGAAGCTTTGAAAAGGGAAGAGAAGGCACCCATCAACTGGGTCTTGAGCAGGAAAAGGCCATCACCATAAAGGCAAAGCTCACTGAGGCCCTAGCACTAGGGCTATCAGATGTGACACAGGACTTTAACCTCTTCATTCACAAGAACAATGGGATAGCCCTAGGAGTCTAACCCAGGAGTTTGGACCCCGTAAAGACAAATAGCCTATCTCTCCAAGCAGATTAACTCAGTTGCCTCTGGGCGGCCCCCAAGTCTCAGGGCCCTTGCAGTCAAAGAAGCAGATAACCTTACTTTGGGACAAAAACTTCAATGTAAAAGTACCTCATTCTGTTGTTTCCCTAATGGAAACTAGGGGGCAGCACTGGCTATGCTCCAAATGACTCAGTATCAAGGGCTCCTCTGTGAAAATCCATGGGTATGACTAGAAGCAGTGAGAACTCTTAATCCTGCCACCTTTTTACCCATAGCTGAGGGAGCCCCTGAGCGTGACTGCCTAGAAGTCCTAGAGGAGGTTTACTCCAGCCGGCCAGATTTAACAGACAAGCCCCTACAGAATCTGGACTAAGTATTGTTCACAGACGGCAGTAGCTTCCTAGATGAAAGAAAAAGACAAGCCGAGTATGCAGTGGTATCAAACTTTGAGACAATCGAGGCACAGGCCCTGCCAGAAGGTGGGTCAGCACAGGGGGCAGAACTTTGGGCCCCAGTCAGAGCCTTGGAATTCAGTAAGAAAAGCACACCAACATCTACACAGACTCGAGCTATCCCTTTGCTACCCTGCATATCCATATACAAGGAAAGGGGGCTCCTGATGACCAGAGGAAAAGGAATAAAAAAATCAGAATGAGATCTTGAAGTTACTAGAAACAGTCTGGGAACCCAGGAAGTAGCAGTCATCCATTGTAGAGGACACCAAAAAGGAAAAGACTCAGTGTCAGAAGGGAACCTTTGCAAAGCTGACTGCTAAGGAGCTGGCAGTGCCATTGCAGATCATGAATTACCTGAACCTCCGAAATACTCTCCTCAGGAAGAGGAATGGGCCCAGCAAGAAGGGGGTAAAACGACAAAGGAAGGTTGGTGGATACTCCCAGATCTTAGGATCTACTTTCCAGAACAGTTAGCCCATAATGTAGTCCTCCAGCAGCATGAAATGACTCATTTAGGGAAGACAGCCCTAGAAGCTTTGTTAGGCAAATATTACCTGATTGCCCATCTTCCCTCTTTGTGTGCCTCAGTCTGTCAGCATTGTCTCCTCTATGCACAGGACAATGCCAAACAGGGTCCTGTACTACCAATAGTAGTTCAGCACTGTGGGCAAGCTCCCTTTGAGGACTTAGAAGTAGATTTTACAGAAATAGGGCCTAGCAGACGGAATAAATATCTATTGGTCTTTGTACCTTTTCAGGCTGGGTTGAGGCATTTCCCACTCATACAGAAAAGGCAAGAAAAGTCACTAAGGCATTGCTGAAGGACATAATTCCATGGTATGGAATGCCTCTGACCTATAATGGCTGGTCCTGTAATGGCTCAGCCTTTGTAGCAGAAATAGTACAACAGGTAGACAAGGCTTTTGGAATTAAGTGGAACCTACATACAGCCTACAGGCCTCAGAGTTCAGGGAAAGTAGAGCACATGACCCGGACTATAAAGCAGAGTATGACTTAGCTATGCCAAGAGACAAACTTATCCTGGACAGATATCTTGCTCTTGTACTCCTGTGAAATTATATGTGGCAGACCCCCCCCCCCCCTTTAATTTGGCCAAAGGAAGATTTGGGAAAAATAGGGAACTTAATTCTGTCTCTGAGGTCTGCAAATGGGTTATTGACCCATCCATCTCTCTAGGAACAGCTGTACACCATTATAAACCTGGAGTCCAGGTTTGGGTAAAGGATTAGAAAAAGGAGCCCCTGAACCTAACTTGGAAGGGACTCTATTCAGTCATACTAACCACCCTCACAACTCTCAAGGTTGCAGGACTGAACACCTGAATCCACCACTCCCGGATGAAGGCAGCCCACTAGCCGATTGACGCCCAGCCTGAGTGTAAGGTGACCTCTGACCAGAAACACCCCCTGCAATCACCCTCAAAAGGCGGCGGAACTGGCTGATCAACCTGCTCCAAGGAATTCAGATAACACCCTGCTGAATTCTCCCTTACATTAATATTTGTTTCTTATCTCCTCCTAAAGGTAATATGCTCTGTTATTTCTGGATAACCATTGTTTTTATCTTTCTAATTTTTATTTTTCTATTTTTATGAGCGCCACCAGGACCCTAGGCTAGTACCAGGAGAACTCTTCTGACCTTGCTAGTCCTGTGGTACCAATAGTACTACATAAATTTACTACCTCCTACAAAGCAAAGGAACAAGATGAGGCTGAGGCTGATTCTTTTACTGTTACTGTACTCTCTTAATCTTGACCACTCCCAGGTCTACACTCTGCCTCTTAAGAATATACCAAGTCCTCACTATCTCTACCGAACCCTTAACCTCACCCTCTCTCTCTTAAATCAGACCAACCCAGCCTTAGCCAGGGAATGCTGGCTCTGCCTTTCCCTCTCTTCTTCAGCATATGTCGCCATCCCTATACCCATCGAGGGATGGAACCAGGCAAAAGTCACTCTGGCTTATAAAAAAGAAAAGGGGAATATATTTTCTGAAAGAGCTGACACCCTATTAGGTGATTATCCTACTGTCCAGGCAAACCAAGCCTCCCTTCTCTTTCGTACTTATATTCAGTCTCTTGCTAAAGTAGCTTCGTCCTCTCTTCCAGTCACAGGCCCTATTGCTCTACACACCCCACTACTCACCCAGGCCCCTTTATGCTTTACAAGATCACAGGGCAATATATCAATGGGTGACCTCCCATCCTCTGCTTGCAACACCACAGTCAAACTGGAACTACCAAATACCTATTGGTCCCAACGGATTGACTACCAGGTCTCCCCGGAAGCCAATGGTCATTTTCTACAACCAGTCCGTTTTACTTCTTATCCAACGGTCCAGGCCGTAGGCTTCAATTGTTCTTTTCCTTCCCTTTCACTCTTTCCTTGGATAACACCTCACACTAGTATTCCTACCCATTTTCACTGCAAAAGAGTTTCAACCTCTCACCTGTCACCCCTTATCGGAAGCGCCATGGCAGCCACCCTCTCGGTTTGGAGCGCAGAATCAGGACAGAGACCCCCATACCCTGCAACTCACCTTTTTTCTCTACACCTTTCAGCTTGTCTCCATAATCAGGGAGTCTTCTTCCTCTGTGGACAAAACACGTATGTCTGTCTGCCCACAAACTGGACAGGGACTTGCACTCTCATCTATCTCTCACCCAATGTAGATATAGCCCCCAACAATCAGTCCTTGCCCATCCCCGTAACACACCATATCCAATACAAAAGAGAAGTCCAGCTAATCCCTCTCCTTATAACACTTGGCATTTCAACAGGGTTTAGCACTGGAATAGAGGGACTGGCAACTTCCCTCTCCTACTATCAGAGCCTATCCAAAGACCTTGCTGAAAGTTTAGAAGAAATAGCCCAAAGTATTGTTGCAGTACAGGATCGGATTGACTCACTGGCAGCCGTTACTCTCCAGAATCGAAGAGGACTGGACCTTCTCACAGCAGAAAAAGGAGGGCTGTGCCTGTTCCTTGAGGAGGAGTGCTGTTTTTATGCCAACCAGTCTGGTATTGTAAGGGATGGGGCCAAGAAACTAGCTGATCGGGCTTCAAAACGAAGACAGGAATTATCGGAATCTTGGAGTTCCTGGAATAATATACAGAGCTGGGCCTTGTGGGTACTTCCACTAGCAGGTCCCCTCTTAATGATACTCGTAGTTCTGTTATTTGGCCCCTGTATACTCAATATGCTAACACAGTTTATCTCTTCTCGTTTAGAAACTTTTAAGCTCCAAATGGTACTACAAGCCAGGACCCTGCCCTACTATGATCCCCTTGGGCAAGATGAGGAAGACTCAACATGCTGAACCCCTTTTCTCGACGCCCCCCTTCAGCTGGAAGTAGTTAGAGTGGTCGTCATCCCTATCCCAATCACTGAGTCTTCTCTAATCCACAAGGCGAAGGCTAGCTTGTGGATGAAGGTGTGGGGGGAATGATGGGGAGCATAAGACATTTTGGGGGCTAGCAATCTCATTTTTGCCCCAGTAACCTGCTTCTACTGCACACTCTTGCTTAGCCGATAATTAACTCCATTTGTGAAAGAATGTAGATTAGCAGCTGGACTCTGTACCTAGTTAATCACCGTGCCTAATACACATTCCTGAAGTCACTGGCCCTTCCTTAATTTTCTGGTCTTGCAAGACCTATTTACCTAAATACTTCCAATTTACAAGGGGCCATAAACCAAGAATGTAATAGCTTAACTAGAAGGGTTCACTGGCGCCATCCAAGATGGACATTAGATATAATCTACGTTAACCATTCTAACTAATGCTCAAGGGGGAGAGGGGCTGTGAGTCTACCACAGAAGCTGGTAGTTAGCAAAAAAAGAAACTCTGAAATATGTAACGAGAAAATCTCATTGTTTAAGTAGTTTAGTATCTAGATCTTAATAGTCCCCTGAACCAGCAGGGCTGCTTTGAATAAAGGCTTTTACTGAAACCTCAGAGTGTCCAACTGTTTCTTCTGCATCAATTCCATAAATTTCATATTCTATAACACCAGGATTCCAACCCAGGTCTGCCCCCAAGGATCCCGGATGCACCTACTCGAAAGGAGAGGACCTTCTGGTAAACCTGAGAGTGGAACTGAGCTAAGTGGACAGACGACCGGCCACACATTGGCAGCCTTGGGCGTTCTTGGCCACCTGCCATCAAGAGCCCCTGAGCAGCACTTGGTTGAGGAGAAGGAACGGCCCTGGCGTGCACTCCCCCCTGACTCTCCAGGTCTCCACCGAAGCAAGACCAAGTGTGAAGATGCTGCCTCCCACTCAAAGTAGTTAGGTGTCAGAAAGTAACATGCCCACCTCCCTCACATTCCCCCTTGTCCCCCACTCCATTGCCCACCTGCCCACCACAGAGGCAGCCCGTCTGCCAAAGCAAGGTATGAAGAGCATTTCCATCTAGACCCCGAGGGTCTGGAGAGCCCGTTGCAGGGATGAACTGCTGGCACCTAGGTGTTCACTATCCCTTTAACTATATCTCAAGTGTAATTATTGAGCCTTTGCTGATTCTAGAAAATATAATTAATCCACCACATTATTTTTAAAAAAAATATTTTTATTGATTTTTTTTTACTGAGAGGAAGGGAGAGGGATAGAGAGCTAGAAACATTGATGAGAGAGAAACATCAACCAGCTGCCTCTTGCACACACCCTACTGGGAATGTGCCTGCAACCAATGTACATGCCTTTGACTGGAATCAAACCTGGGACCTTTCAGTCCACAGGCCAACGCTCTAGCCACTGAGCCATACTGGTTTCGGCAGTCCACCATATTCTTCTTCACAGTGGCCACCAGCACAGAACAGACTCAAACCCTGCAGCAATCTGATTTCTAGCCTTAAACTCCTTGGTACTCCTAGAACCTCAATGGGATCTGTATATGGATGTGTATATGGGGGTCAAAGGAGCCCCCCCCCCAACTCCTCTTCCTAGTCTGTCCATTGTAAAAGGTTCACAATATGCCAATGTGAAAGGAATAGCCAATTGTATCAGAGTGCAAGGTCCACTCCAGTTGCTCCACAAGTCAGTGTCCCCCATGACACCACTAGATATCAGCATGTGATATACATAGTGCAGCACGATGAGCTTCTGAGGATACTCGGCCATTTATGCATCTGATATATTTCTCATAAACTTCAAGCACTGTGTCCCCCCTCCCTTGAGAGGCGGGAGGTATAGTTTATGTCGGAGGACGGGCTGGGTTGTTTTGGGGGAGTCCTAGCTCTTTATCCCTGTTCGATAGGAACAACAGGGCAAGAGTCTTACAGGAAATGTTTCCCCAGGCGATTTCATTCTGGTACAGGGCAAGCACACATTCCATCCTGTTACTATCTGAGGTCCATCTGAATGGTAATGGGACCACTTGGGCCTCTAGCCTTCCTATCATGCATGCGTTAACAGTTACTTTTATTCAGGGTGTGTACAGAATATTTAATCCATTCCACCCAGGCATTTGTTCCCTTATATTCTATTTCTATTTGCATGGTGGCAGTGGCCTAGGGGATCTTGGCCTGTGACATCTATTCCTAAATGGAATCCTAGCCAATCTTTTGACCTAAAGACTGAAATCTCCAAGTCATTCAAGTTATCTATAACCAATAATTTAAGTGGGTAAGCATGATCCAGATTGTACACATTTCTCCAGCCCACATTATAAGCCCCTGCAATTTGCCAGATTCCTTAAGCAAATAGAGCCCAGTACATGATGGTTATTAAGACAGCTCACAGTTTTTAGCATCAGTTTCAAGGAGACATACCCTGGTGTGGCCATTTAAGTTGAGGTGTGTCTTACCCTTAACCCATATGTGATGGGTCCAACCTCACTCTGCAGTCCGAACAGCAGTGGTAAGTAAGACAGGTAAGGTCCTTCCCAGGAGGGTTCCAACATGCTTCCCTTCCAAATCTTGATTAGAACAAATGTAGTCTTCCAGTTGATGGCGATGAACTGGAAACTCTAGAGGGCCTTCTTACCTGAGAGATTAAAGTAGAAGAGATACCCAGTACACAGAAATCGGTCCCATTGTAGGAAGATCTTGAAGCATTCCAGGGCCTATTGGAGTCACCTACAGCCAACTCTAGGTAAAAAAACACAAAAAAAAACAAACTTGAAATTCAAATCCTAAGAAGGTTGTCAAACGATTTTACCAAAAGATTATATATTGAAGAGAAAATGGCGGAAGAGCAGATGGGCGGTTTCTGAGTCTTGTCCCGAGGAAGAGAGAGAGAGCAGCAGAGGATCGCGCTAGGAGTGCTGGTCAACAAGCCAGGAGACGGGCAAACACCAGAGGAAATTTGGGGTCTGCTGATCAGGGAGCCCCCAACAGTTGACCACCCGCGGCTGGGTCCCTTACCGGAGATACTTGCCAGCGCGCACGGGGAGATCTCGCCATCTTGGAAGGGAGGAGGTTCGAGTCGGAGGCATGATTATCCATAGCCCCAAGGAACACCAACTGAACATAGTCGGCGCGAACCCTTGATCTCAGAGGAGCTCAGATTTCGCAGCGATCCGGTGGGTGAGTTCCCCTCGGCCCGGTAGTTCTGACTGAGTTCCACTCGGCGCAGCAACCCCCTGCGCACCAGCTCGCGCGCACCAGCTCGCACGCAGCACCAGGAGCACAGAAGCTGAAGGACTGGGCCTGGATTTGCAGGAAGCCCCAGGGTCTTTGGTTGGAGGCGCGCCTGTCTGTGGACTGGGCTCCTAGGAGAGGGGATATCTGGGGAGCAGCACATCTGGATCTGAATCCAAGAAGTGTCCACAGAGATACAGGGGAGTGCAGCCAGCTCGGGACCGCCCCACCCCCAGCCCTCCATAGACCAGAGACACAGAGAGAGGGGGGAAAAAGATAGAAAGGCTTTAGAGTCCTGGAAGTCATCCAGAAACACTGCCACCCAGAGGCTAAAGCACATATGGTCTCTAGATCGGCCTAAAAATCAGGACTTGTAATCAACACGGAGGAACAGTGAAACACAGGGATCTGCAACTACCGCCCAGACGGGGAACAGGCGTGCCAGACAGAACAACACAGAAACTGAATGACCTTCATTACATCAAATTTTGTTTATTTTTCAATTTTTACTTTTTAACTGTTTAATTTTTGTTTTTTACCTACTTTAATTGCAAAGTTTACTCAAGAAATTTTTTCATCTGCCCTCACTTGATTTTACCTTTTTAATTAATTCATTTTTATAAGTAATCAACATTATTACTACTACTATTTTACCTTTTTTATGTTTTTTATCTTATTTTCTTTTGTTTATTTTTATTACTACTTTTTAAGTGACATATTATAATCCTTTTTTTTATTTCTTTTTTTTCCTTTCCCTTTTTCTTCTTTTTCTTTCTTTTCTCTTTTTTTCCCCTTTGGGATTACTATTCAAAAGACTATTTATACCTTTCCTTCTCCAACGCTCTATTCTAACTCAACCCTACCTTTATGCCATCACTCTCTTCCTAACCCTTTCCCTTTGGTGCCCTGCTTATCTTAACTCTTTACTGCTCTAGATTTTCCCTATTTTTTTCTATTTATCCCCTCCTAAATTTCACCCTTCCAGTGTATATCTAACCCCCAACCCCCTACTCCAAGTACATTCGCACCTACCTTGTCACTGTCCTTAAAAGAAAAAAAATCCTTCTCTCTACCCCTTTGTAGTTGTATGCTAAATGCTAACTATATCAAAGTTTTATGCTTTTTTGTAAGATTGGTTTGCTTATCCTGTTTATTTGATTGTATGATTTTGTTAGCTGGGTTCTAGTCACCTTTATTGGAGGATATTAATATTGCAAACGCTTTTCTGTTCAGTGCCTTGTGTGTTGTACCTGGTTGTGTTGTATTTTGTACCTTTAAATCTAAGCAGGAGAGAGAGAACTACATAAACAGGCGTCCTAAAAAGATAGATCATGGGGAGGCTAAGAAACAACCCGCCTATGAAAGAAAATCAGCCATCACCAGAAAATGAAGTAAACGATTTAGAGGCAAGCAACCTACCAGAGCAAGAATTCAGAGTAATGATCATGGGATGGCTAAAAAGAATGGAAGACAAATTTGACAATATGAGTAAGACCCAAGAGGAAATGAAGAAGAACCAAGAAGAAATGAAAAATGACATAGCTACTGTAAAGAACTCAATAGAAAGCATCAAAAGTAAGCTAGATGAAGCAGAGGACCGGATCAGTGAGCTTGAAGACAAGATGGAAAAAAATACCCAATTAGAGCAGCTTTTAGAAAAAAAAATTAAAAAGCAGGAAGAGAGCCTACGGGAACTTTGGGACATTACAAAGCAAAAGAATATTAGAATAATAGGGGTTCCAGAAGGAAAGGAAACAGGAAGGCATAGAAAAACTGTTTCAAGATATAATGAAAGAAAACTTTCCTGAGATAGAGAAGAAAAAAACCATACAAATACAAGAAGCTCGTAGAGTCCCAAGCAAAATGAATCCCCAAAGACCAACAGCTAGGCACATTATAATTAAAGTGCAAAACAACAACGACAAAGCAAGAATCTTAAAAGCAGCTAGAGAGAGACAGAAGGTTACATATAAAGGAACCCCCATCAGACTAGCAACTGATTTCTCCACAGAAACTCATCAGGCCAGAAGGGAATGGGATGAAATATACAAAGTCATGCAAAGGAAGGGTCTGAATCCAAGAATACTGTACCCAGCAAGGCTATCAATCAAGATTGAAAATGAAATCAAGAGCTTCACAGACAAAAAAAGACTAAAGGAATTTATCTCCACCAAACCAGCAATGCAAGAAATGCTAAAGGGTTTACTGTAAAAATGAAGAAATAGGAAGCAAAGAAGGAACACAGGGGTATAGAATAAAAATGGCATCAAATACCTACTTATCAATAATAACTTTAAATGTAAATGGTTTAAATGCTCCAATCAAAAGACATAGGGTAACAGAATGGATAAGAAAGCAAGACCCATATATCTGCTGTCTACAAGAAACACACTTCAGGAAAAAAGATGCACACAGGCTGAGGGTGAAGGGATGGAAAAAGATTTTCCAGGCGAACGGAAATGAAAAAAAGGCTGGGGTAGCAATACTTATATCTGACAAATTAGATCTCAAAGTGAAGGACATAAAAAGAGATATTGAAGGCCACTTCATTATATTAAAGGGAGCAATCCAACAAGAAGAAATAACCCTGGTAAACATATATGCACCCAATACGGGAGCACCCAAATACATAAAGAAACTGCTGGAGGACATTAAGGGAGAGATTAATAGCAATGCAATCATAGTAGGAGATTTTAATACTCCACTGTCACCTCTGGACAAATCATCTAAACAAAAAATCAGTAAAGAAACGTCAATCCTAAATGACGTACTAGACCAGATGGAATTAATCGACATCTTCAGAACATTTCATCCCAAAGCCACAGAATATACATTCTTCTCAAGTGCACACGGGTCATTCTCAAAGATAGACCACATGTTGGGACATAGGCAAAGTCTCTTCAAATTCAAGAATATAGAAATCTTATCAAGCATTTTCTCAGATCATAGTGCCATAAAATTGGAAATCAACTACAATAATAATAAGCCAAAGAAATTAAACACATGGAGACTAAATAGGATGCTATTGAACAAAGACTGGGTTACCAGAGAAATCAAGGAAGAAATCAAAAACATCATGGCAACTAATGACAATGAAAACACAACAATCCAAAATCTATGGGATACAACAAAAGCTGTTTTGAGAGGGAAGTTCATATCCCTACAAGCCTATTGCTAAAAACAAGAAAGAATGGTAACAAATTATCTAACCATACAACTCAAACAGTTAGAAAAAGAACAACAAGAAAGGCCCAGTGTAAGCAGAAGGAAGGAAATAATAAAAATCAGAGCGGAGATTAACGACATAGAGACCAAAGACACAATACATAAGATCAACAAAACCAAGAGCTGGTTCTTCGAACGGATAAACAAGATTGATGAGCCTCTAGCCAGGCTAACCAAGAAACAAAGAGAGAGGACCCAAATAAACAAAATCAGAAATGAAAGAGGTGAAATAACAACAGACCCAGCCGAAATACAAAGGATTGTTACAAAATACTATGAACAACTCTATTCCAACAAACTGGACAACCTGGAGGAAATGGACATATTCCTAGAAAAATACAACCTTCCAAAACTCAATCAGGAAGAATCTAAAAATCTCAATAGACCAGTAACCTGGAAAGAAGTTGAAGCAGTCATCAAAAAGCTTCCAGCAAACAAAAGCCCAGGGCCAGACGGCTTCACAGGAGAGTTTTACCAAACATTCAAGGAAGAACTAAAACCTATCCTCCTCAGACTTTTCCAAAAAATTCAAGAGGAAGGAACACTGCCAAACTCCTTTTATGAAGCCAGCATCACCCTAATACCAAAACCAGATAAAGACAACTCAATGAAAGAGAATTACAGGCCAATATCCCTCATGAACATAGATGCCAAAATCCTCAACAAAATTCTAGCAAATCGGCTCCAGCAGTACATCAGGAAGATCATACACCATGACCAAGTAGGTTTTATTCCAGGAATGCAAGGATGGTACAATATTCGCCAATCAATAAACGTGATACATCACATAAACAAATTGAGAGATAAAAATCATATAGTCATATCTATCGATGCAGAAAAGGCATTTGATAAAATCCAACACCCTTTCCTGATAAAAACTCTCAACAACGTGGGAGTACAAGGATCATACCTCAACATAATAAAAGCTATATATGATAAACCCACAGCCAACATCATGCTCAATGGGCAAAAACTAAAACCATTCCCTCTAAGAACAGGAACAAGACAGGGATGCCCACTCTCACCACTCCTCTTTGACATAGTACTGGAAGTACTCGCCATTGCAATTAGACAAGAAGAGGAAATAAAAGGCATCAAAATTGGAAAAGAAGAAGTAAAGCTGTCACTATTTGCAGATGACATGATTTTGCACATAAAAAACCCAAAAGACTCCATCAAAAAGCTAATAGACTTAATAAACGAATTGGGCAATGTAGCAGGATACAAAATCAATGCCAAGAAATCAATGGCATTTCTCTACACCAATAGTGAACTTACAGAAACAGAGACTAAAAAAGCAATCCCGTTTACCATCGCACCAAAAAAATTAAGATACCTAGGAATAAACTTAACCAAGGAGGTAAAAGACCTATATGCAGCAAACTACACGACACTAAAAAAAGAAATAGAGAAAGATGTAAACAGATGGAAGAACATACCAGGTTCATGGATTGGTAGAATCAACATCATCAAAATGTCCATACTTCCCAAAGCAATATACAAGTTCAATGCACTCCCCATGAAAATACCATGGACATACTTCACAGACCTAGAAAGAACTCTCCAAAAATTCATTTGGAACAATAAAAGACCCCGAATAGCCTCAGCAATCTTGAGAAATAAGAGTAAAGTAGGAGGAATCTCAATACCAGATTTCAAGCTGTATTACAAAGCAACTGTTCTCAAAACAGCCTGGTACTGGCACAAGAACAGACATATTGATCAATGGAATAGATTAGAGAATCCAGACATCAACCCAAATCAATATGCTCAATTAATATTTGACAAAGGAGGCACGAACATACAATGGAGCCAAGACAGTCTTTTCAATAAATGGTGTTGGGAAAATTGGACAGAGACATGCAAAAGAATGAAACTAGATCACCAACTTACACCATACACAAAAATAAACTCAAAATGGATACAGGACTTAAACATAAGACGGGAAACCATAAAAATACTAGAGGCATCCGCAGGCAGCAAAATCTCAGACATATGCCTAAAAAACTTCTTCACTGATACTAACCCTAGGGCAATGAAAGCTAAGGAGAAAATAAACAAATGGGACTACATCAAAATAAAAAGCTTTTTTACATCAAAAGAAACCATCAACAAAACAACAAGAAAACCCACTGTATGGGAGAACATATTTGCAAACGATATCACTGATAAAGGTTTAATCTCCAACATCTACAGACAGCTTATACAACTCAATAAAAGGAAAATGAATGAGCCAATTAAAAAATGGGCAATGGACCTAAATAGAATCCTCCCAAAAGAAGACAGAAGGAAGGCCTAGAGGCACATGAAAACATGCTCCAAGTCACTAATTATCCGAGAGATGCAGGTCAAAACAACAATGCGGTACCATCTCACACCTGTCAGAATGGCCAACATCAACAAAACAACAAACAACAAATGTTGGCGAGGTTGTGGAGAAAAAGGAACCCTCCTGCACTGCTGGTGGGATTGCAGGGTGGTGCAACCACTGTGGAGAACAGTATGGAGCTTCCTCAAAAAACTGAAAATGGAACTCCCATTTGACCCAGTAATCCCACTACTAGGAATATACCCCAAGAAACTAGAAAGACCAATCAGAAAGGATATATGCACCCCTATGTTCATAGCAGCACAATTTACAATAGCTAGGACTTGGAAACAGCCTAGGTGCCCGTCAGCAGATGAATGGATCAGAAAACTATGGTACATCTACACCATGGAATACTATGCTGCCATAAAAAGGAAGGAATTCTCATCATTTGCAGTAACCTGGATGGAATTGGAGAGCATCATGCTGAGTGAAATAAGTCAGTCAATGAAAGAGAAACACCACATGACCTCACTCATTTATGGATATTAAAGAACATTATAAACGAATGAACAGAAAGATAGATATAGTGACAGTAAAACAACAGGCAGACTGCCAAATGACAGGGGGGGGGGAGGGTAGGCAGATCTGGGGGAGATAAGAGATCAACCGAAGGACTGGTATGCTTGCATATAAGAACAACCAATGGACACAAAACTCTGGGGAGGGAGGGCATCTATGGGGGGGGGGGGCAATGATAAGCTATGTACACAGATAATACCTTAATAATAATAAAAAAAGATTATATATTAAAGTGTATTAGATAGGAATATAGGCCAGCAAACTTCATTTTCTATGATTAAAATGCGATCTTTTTATTAAATACCTGATTAATGTGACAATTATTTTACTAGAATTTTACTGACCAAAATAAGGCTTATTTTCTAACTCTGTTTGTCCTTGGGTATGGACAGCAAATGACACTAATTGGATTTCTGCTATCAGTCTCTCTGAGTACTTTGACATAAGCTATTTACTCGCTGTTTAGGGAAGCAAAATGTAAATTACTGACTTTCAGTGTCCTTGATTTAGGGAAGACAGAGTTTTCCAGATGGTTGCAAACTGTTATTTTAATATTTTAGTTTCCCTGCTCTGTCCTGGCTTACTGGCCTGTATCATTTAATCAATTTCCATTTAACATTTCTTTTTTATAAACTTATAATTTCCAGGGACATTCTTACAACTTTCAAAAACATTTTTACAATTTCCAGAAATAACCACCTTTAGAAACTACCTTCTTTTTCCTTCAAAATGCATAAACATGCCTCAGTCCTTCCAGTAAGCATCTCCATGCCAATATTCTTTCTTTCTGTCACACCATCAGCAATTTGTACAGACGTTTTCTTTTTTTTTAATGTATTAAAATTATTAGAAACATCAGTTTTTCAATAATTTACCAAAAAGTAAACAGCCAGCGTTTCTTAGATTAACATTTATCAACACACTTTTTGTAATTATTCTAAAAGACATTAATTAAATTTAAACCAGTTTTAATATTAAAAATTTTGTTCAGACCAATTAATCCTCTTTTTAAAAAATCAGGCCAATAAAACATTATATCCTAGGTGAAATTTTACCACACATATATTTCATTTTAAAATACCTAGATATTTAATAATTTTTATTATTTAATTCAGCAAGTTTTGAAGTTTTAAGTTACCAGAGACTTTGTAAAACTACGTATAAACTGCTACATTCTTCATTAGAGATACATCACCTAAGGTTAGTGTTGCCACTTCTGTTTCTGGCCCTTCCCTAGGCCACTTTCTTGAGCTGTCAGGCCAACTATTGGTGACAAAATGTAATTTATAATATTTATTGTTCCAACAGGTCCTCAGGGTCTGGCCCACAGTACTTTCTCATTTAATCTTTTAGTCTTGGTAAATTTGGAAGACCCTTCTTTGTCTTATTGAATATTAAAGGTTTTATTTAGGCTCTGAGACCCAGGAACTGCTTCGCTAATTCCTTTAATGATTACTTCTCTAAGGCCTCTCATGTACCCTCTATGGTCCATGTTGTTAAGTTCCCACTGAGGCTCCCGGGTTTGGGAATTTTACATGTGCTGGAAATGCCCTAGGGCCAGTCAGGTACTCTTGCTGCTCCCAGACCATCATAGCTGACCTCGAACCATTGCTCTCTCCTCTCCCGAGAATAGGATTCCTAAAATGGACATTAATTTGGTCCATGTATATACTGTGGGCCTAGAAATTGATCTAATTGGCCAGGTACACCATGTGGGTCTTCCAGTAGAGGCTTTAACTCTTTTTTTTTTTTTAACTGTTCCAACTTATTTTGCAGCCTAGAAAAGCTGTTTTCTGGTGTTGTGGTGGCCAAAGGGCCTATTGGAGCCTGAAGGGGAGGCTAGGATTGTAAATCAGCCATCTTGGATATTTCCTCAGATTGTCTCCCGGTGGCATTAGGGAGAGGCGAGGCAATTCAAGGGATCCAATTTGTCTGCTTTTTTTCTCTTTTAGATTTTTCCTGAAAAGCTTTATATCTTAATTTTGAGATTTTTAAAGCCAATTATTACCTAAAGAATTTTCTTGACTAATTTTTTTTTAACAGGGATTTGAATTATGCTGTTAACTATGATTGCCCTTTCTGTTCAAAGAAAGGAGATGCTAATCTGCCTGGGAGTCCTATGCCTCCAGGACCACCCTTGGAATGCGGTCCATCCTCATTCAAGAACTGCTCATTCTCTTGCTGCATGACTCAAGGTCAGCCTCAGCTGGTTTGTGACATCACAAGCAGGTGCAGGCCACCCACTTCCCTTCTCGGAGCACCCGCTTCCTTTCTGGTCCCTTCCCAGTCCCATTCCGGCCCAATCATGGTTAATACCAATGCTGACAACTGGATGTTAAATGGACATGATGCTGGGTGGGGTTTTGTAAATTTCTCCACCCTGCCCAGTTCAGCAAGCACTTGCCTCCCTTTCTGCTGCTTGGAAACTTCAGGCTTTTGTTCCTCCCTCCCGCTTTGCCTCAGGTGGGGAAGATAATGTTTTGTTAACCACAAGCAGTCTTGGAACTGGCTGGCCTTTGCTTTAAACTCCCCTGGATTGCAACCTTTACAAATTTTACACTTTTAAATTAATCTTAGAATTTTAAAATTTTAACCCAGCACAGAAAATCATAAATCAGGAAGAACAAATTAAATTCCCTACTTTACAAACATAAAGACAGAAATAAACAAGCAGAAAAACAAACATAACATCAACACACATTCTCATACAGGCGAGCACAACATTAAACATTTACACCAAATAGTGACAGTAAAACAACAGGCAGACTGCCAAATGACAGCGGGGGGGGGGGAGGGTAGGGAGGGCATCTATGGGGGGGGCAATGATAAGCTATGTACACAGATAATACCTTAATAAAAAATATTAAAAAAATAAAATAAAATAAACATTTACACCAAGAGCAATGTCTCTGTCCCAGGTTCTGGAACTTGCTTCCCCAGAACCTCAGCATTTTCCCAATGGACTATTTCAGGGGAATGTATTCCCTAGGCCTATCATTTGTTTCCCATCCGTGGCAGGTCTTCTTGTGACTATTTACTCAACCCCCCATATTGGAGGTTTCTTGTACTCCCCGAGATCTGCTTCTTCCCTCCCTGGTCACTTCCCTTGCAAGAGAATGGAATTACAGATCAGAACTCCACAATTGCTTTAAGTCCAAGACACATCTCAGTCACATATGCCTGACCTCCGAGGACACCCAATCACCAAAGTAGTACTCAGTCCATTTCCTACCTTGGCTCATGTATGTGGCTCCCTGATTGCTATAGGTCTTGCTTGGGCCCTTCCTATGATGCTGGCTGACTCTTGATCCCAATCTTGTAGTTGACCCAGAGGTAATGGCTGATCACTAGATACACTAGCTTCTGGGTCTCCAATGGGGTGAAGGTCAGCTACTGTCTGAGGCCACCCAGCAGGAGCTACAGCGAGAACTAAAGTTTTATCCACTTTGTGTGGGGTTTGGAGGTTTTAGAGCTGTCTGACCAGAACTGCAGTTTGTTAGGTTAAGCTGCGATAGGGCAGGCCATTTATATGCAAAAGCTTCTGTGAGGAGCTTGGGTGGGTTTTTAGATTGAGAGGGGCAGGGTCTCTCAAGGAGTCACTAGGCTAGGGCATGGCAAACAGTGATGCCTGCCAGTGATCTTTCTCTGTGTCTCCATGTTTCCAAGTCCCCACGTACCGTGCCCTAGCACAATTAACAATGATTGCTGGGCACACCTCTGCATGAAAGCCATCCTCACTTTCTGACCCAATGTCAGACAGTCCAGCTTCTCCCTGTAGGAGTTTGGGTCCCCAGCGTCTCCCTAGAAACTGGAGTTCAGAGTAATTGGGAGCTTGTCTCCCTTTGGGTTGAAAAAAAGTAATCGGGAGCTTGTCTCTCTCTGCTGCCAGCCTGATTCAAGTGCCTCTGTACCTCAGCTTTTCAGCACTTGTGCACATCTCAATGCTCTTTTTTCTTTCCTTCTAGTTGTAGTACTTTCACTCAGCCAGTTTCCCATGGTTCTGGGTGATAGATGTTTTGTCTTTTAGTTTTAGTTTTGAAATTGTTGTGCAAGGCAGCAGTTTAGATATTTACTTATGCTGCCATATTGTTTTTTTCACCTATGTTGTTTTCATGTCTTGGTTATTGTGAACCATATCTTGGATACTATGGACTTAACTAAACCACCCTTGTTTACCATGCTTTTGCTGGTCACCATCCTTTTTTGTTTAGTTCAAAATGGTTTATAAACCCAAGTTCTAACCACCCCTTTGGGTGATTCATCACAGCGTAATCCACTGTGTGCTTGTGCAGTATGCATGTTAATAAATTTCTGATTGTTTATTTTATTAATCTTTCTTTAGCCAGTACAATTTACAGGGCTCAAGATTTAGAACCTAAAATAGGTAGAAGAAAAGATTTTTTCCCCTTTCTTCCAAGGACCATTCATGGGGTGTATCCTGTCCCAGTCCACCTTCCTCAGGCCTCTAAATAGGTTCAAACAAACCTGAATACTGAGGGTGAACACAGTTAGGGTCTGACTATATAAAAGTAATACCGTATTTGCCGGCGTATAAGACGACTTTTTGGCCCTGAAAAATATGCCTCCAAGTGGGGGGTAGTCTTATACAGCGAGTATATAACAAACTCTGTATTTTTTGTGGAAATTTTAGGGGGTCGTCTTATACGCCCAGTCGTCTTATACGCTGGCAAATATGTATTTTTCAGGGCCAAAAAATCGTCTTATACGCCAGCAAATACGGTACTTACATATTCTTTTCTCTTTGTTGGATACTTCATTTTGAGTTTTTTTAGAATGGCACACTTGCTTCCAAATGACATGATTTCTGTTCCTAAAACTGATGTATTTTCCTAGCCAGAATTATTTCTAAAGTGTGGGATAAAAATTATTTTAATTATTAGTAAATATTCATTCCAAGAGTAGAATTGGCCTTTGGAAATTGTAAAAAGTCCCTTATATTCAAGTCTGAAGAAAGAACCGATGAGCAATATGAAATACTATATAAGAATGATTTTATCCATTCAAATCAGAATCCCTGGAAAATGGGCCACTGTTGCTGATTAAAATCTGCTCTAGGTTATTTAAATTTCAAAACCTCCCTGAAAGTTGTTATGCTCATGATCAATCAATGACATGGTTTCTCAGTTAATAATTTATTTATAATCACAAGTAGCAAGTTGGTGAGGTCATAAGGGATCTATGATGCTGACTATCCTCTCTCCCCTGGTCCCCTCTTCTCTCCCTTCCCCAACTGCTGATTCACAGAACATAGTCATAAGCAGCTGGAACACAGCCAATGTCTGCTTAATATTGACATGCTTACCATGTCAATAGGAGAGAGTGTGACAACAATATGATTCATAAGCCAGTACAACTATTGGAGAAGAGTACCTTTGATACTCTCATTTTCATTTGCCTGAAAAATGTTTTTCCATCCCTTCACTCTCAGTCTGTGTGAATCCTTTGCTTTGAGGTGGGTCTCTTGTAGACAGCAAATATATGGGTCATGTTTTCTTATCCATTCAGCTACCCTATGTCTTTGATTGGTGCATTTAATCCATTTACGTTTAATGTTATTATTGACAAGTACATGTTTGCTGACATATTTTTTCATTGTGTTTGTGTTTCTTTTTTACTTGCTCTTCTTTTTACAGCAGTTCCTTTAGCATTTCTTGCATTGCTGGTGTAAGGTCCCAAGACCCCCGGTGAGTCCGACGGAGGGGGCAACGACCCCAAGTCAAACGCCGAGACCGAAACTTGATGCAAAAAGCAGGAGGTTTTATTAGTACAAGCGGGAAGAAGGGAACAAGGAAATTCCAAGAAAGGGAGCTGGGCTCGTTAATCTTGCAAGCCCCTTTGTCTCTCCCCTTCCCATTCCTCTGGGCAAGTCCTCAGGGTAGGGAGTTTCTGGGGACTGATTTCATTCTTGCCTAATCTTCAACCTTAAAGAACTGACCTCATCCCTGTCTAATCTTTAACCGTAAAGGTCACATCCTGGAACAGGCAGTGGGGAAGGTCAATTCCTCAATCTTGGGGCCCTACATTGGCTTGGTACTGATAAACTCCCTTAGCCCTTTTTTGTCTGTGAAGCTCCTGATTCCCCCTTCAATTTTAGTATTCTTGGATTCAGTCCCTTACTTTACATCACTTTGTATATTTCATTACCTTCCCTTCTGGCTTGGTATGTTTCTGTTGAGAAATCAGTTGATTTTCTTATAGGAGATCCCTTGTAGGTAACTTTCCATTTCTCTCTGGTAGCCTTTAAGATTCTTACTTTGGATAGAAAACAACCAAGATGGTGGCATAGGTAACTGCCTAACTGCAGCCTCACTCAAAAATTTCAAAAAATACAAAATATAAAGTGGACATTATCCAGAACTACAGGAAAGTTGACTGACTGGAAATTCTACCACTAGAAGGAAAGAGAAAACCAGAAGGAAAATCAGAGGAGCTACAAAATGTGGGATCCCTTAACAGGACCCGTGTGGTTCAGGGCCCACACTCACGGTCCGGTTTCGGGAGAAGGCCGCACACTAAAATGAAGAGACTGGAAAAGAGTTAATTTGGGAAAATGGGGGCCAGGCGGGGAGTCAACCTCTAGTGGGAAGACTCACCGCCGATCTGGCCTGTTGCCATTCCTTTTATTGAGATTCTGAGACAAAAGACATGGCTTAGGCGGAAAAGTTCCAGCAACAGAAAATTAACAAGAATTTACATATGATTAACAAATTAAAGTTGCCTCAAGTTCTACTATCTCAACTAGACAATGAGTTAATTGCTCTGACCTTTCAGAGCCATTGAAGTTGGCCATCTTTTTTTGCATATTAACAATAGTGACCCAACCTAGAGTCAATGAGTTAATAGCTCTGACCATTCAGAGCCATCAAGGTTGGCCAGCTCCATTTACATTAGGTTTTAGTTCCTGGTTTTTCCTGGTTCTTCCTGGTTCCTGGTTCTTCCTGGTTCCCGGCATCTCCCCCCAATTTCTTCCTTTAAAAAATCTTGCATTTACAGACCAGAAATAAACATATAAGAACAAAAATGTTTGAGTCACAATTTCAAAGTCCAAGAGTTCTAAGTCCAAGTGTCAGTGTCCAAAAGTTTTGAGTCCAAAGTTCTGAGTCCCAAAGTTCTGAGTCCCAAAATTCCTTACATGGTATTTTTCCACTATCCCCTATTTTTATTTAATTATTAGGAGGTTTTAAGAAATTATTTTATAATGCTGTTTTGATAACTTTAAATTTTAATTTTTTGTACCAAAACTATGACATTGCATGTTAAACAATTTTACCATGAAATGAACTACCAATAGAAATTTTGGTTAATACTTTAGGAACAGCCTGTTGTACAATTAAATTTTCTTGAATATTAACTCATTTCATTTAGCCAAATTAAATTAATCTGAAAACTTGACTATTTTACTGTCAAATTTAATACTTTAACAACAATTTTAGTTTACTCTGTAAAAATTAATGGAAAGGATTATATGCATCCTTGAGAAAGCCCTGAGCACTCCTAGATTTAGGCTAGATTTAGATATAGGGAAGTAGACATCAGCCACTTCTCTGTTGCCTGGGTCTCAATCTGAGCTGGGCCAAGTCTCTTGTTTGTAGCTGAATCTCAATCTGAACTGGGCCAAATCTCTGTTGTCTGGGTCCCGATCTGAGCTGGGCATGGGAAGCACGAAGCAGCCATGGGGCAGGAGACCTCCCTCGGAAGGGGCAAGTGTTCAAGCCCCTGCAACATTGGGGGGGTGAGGTTCTGTGCCCCACCTCTGTTGACCCCCAAGTTCTCTCCTGTTGGCCCCTTGCGACTGGTGCCTGTCTTAGGTTGTCCCTCCCTTGAGGAATCTTACCCGTCATTGGCTAACCAGCCATCCTCTGGGGCCAAGCAGGGTGATGTGAGGTTCAGTTCTGTCTCCTTGGTAGCCTATGCCCCTATGGCCTCCATGCCCAGTACCTGCCTTGGGATGCTCTCGCCTGCTGGCGAGGCCCCTGCATTGATCTTTGGGAACCCAGGTTTCTTCTCCAGGGAAGGCCCGCTCACACCATTGTGCAAGAAACAGATCCATGGTACCAGTCACCATAAAGCTTTAACCTCAGCATGAATTAAAAACTCAAGCAACAGCTGTGGGCAATTGGATTGTGAGGAGAGGGTCCTCTTTGCAAATAAGGCAAGAAAGGCCAATATAGAATGCTCAAGTACCTTCCCAGTGAGGCTTTCCACAGTGGAAGGGATTAAATCCTTTAATGTCCTTTAAATTGCTGCCAAACATTCAAAAATTAGATTTTAAGTTTGTTTGTAATAATTGTAAAATATGCTATTACATTAAAAATTAATGACATTGTAGAATAATACCATGAAAGAATACTTTTTGCTCTAAGCCAATGACAATTCAAACTCAAACTGGCTGTCAATTTCTTTTTATATAGACAAGATCTTAGTTACATTCTCTGCACCTCTCTCAGGAGCAATAGTGATATTCCTCTACTTTGGTGCAAGCCAGAAACCTCTATTTGTTCTTTACACACAAAGGAGCTGTGGTTTAATTGTGTTATACAAAAAGGGAAGCTGGGTGGTAACAGCTATGTAATTATACTTCCTTGCTCCACCCATTTTCTTCCTAAATGATCAAGGTGTTTAGAATTATTGGTGACTACATTAAGCAAGTGATCAGCCCACATAAGGGCTTTTACCCATGAAGGGTCAGGAACATAAGTCCTAAACACTTCCACATTTGTCCCAGGTAAAATTACCGTACAGATGACTACTGCTAACATGGCAGGAAAGACATTCTCAGGTATCAGGTGTCTGTACTGGCTTCTTTACCACGCCCGTGTTCTCCGGGCTGTTTGCTGTCCGGCTCGTCCTCCTCCTGCTCATCTTCAATGCACTGCTTGAAGTCGCTGCCCTCTGTAGCTGGAGTAGTTGATTGTCTGCAGCTGCATGGTGTGGCTCCAGGCACAAGGTCCTCATTAGTCTGGCTACTTTCTCTCTTGGATTCCTGTTGCAGTTTAATATTTCTAGCAGGAATCCACACAGGTTTGGAAAAATTCTCTGGGAATATACAAGCATACCCTATGCCAAAGGTTAACAATGGATCAGGTCCCTTCCATAAACCAGATTCGGGATCCTTCCATTTTACTAGACCATTTTCTTTTGTTTTATTCTGATGCCAATGTATTTCCATAGGCGTCCTTCCTTCATCATCACAAGTGAAAAAAATTTAAAGTAATCAAGGCTTGGTGCAGCCTACCTACAGGTGATTTCTCCATCATCCCGATTTTTTGTTTTTCAAGCTGGGATTTTAGTTGCTGATGCTGTCGTTCAATAATGGCCTGTCCTTGGGAATTATATGGTATTCCCGTATGTGCTGAATTTTCCACCTTTTACAAAATTCCTGGAATTGACAGCTCATGTAAGCAGGCCAATTATCAGTTTTAATAATTTTTGGAATTCCCATGACGGCAAAAGCAGCCAGGCAATGATTAATAACCTGTTTTGCCGTCTCTCCTGTAGATGCAGTAGCCCATAGGACTTTTGAAAAGGTATCTACAGAGACATGTAACACCCCAAGGTGTCCAAAGGAATTATAATGCATTACATCCATTTGCCAGATATGATCTCTTAGCAAACCTCTGGGGTTGCTCCTGTGTTAGGCCCTTGAGGTAGATGTAACATACAAGTTGGGCATTCCTTAATAATCTGTTTTGCCTGTTGTCGAGTGATTGAGAATTGTTTAGACAACATTTTGCAGGCTGATGTAAAAGCTGATGAGATTCTAAGGCTTCTTTTAATAAAGCAACCAGTTGATCAGCCTGTGCATTTCCTTTGGTTAAAGGACCAGGTAAGACACTATGAGCCCTGATATGAGTAATATAAAAAGGATATTGTCTCTGTTGTACAATCTGCTGAACTTGTTTGAATAGTAAAAATAAACTTTGGTCACTAAGCCATTTCAATCGGGCAGTTTCAATTCTATTTACTAAGTTTGCAGCATAAAAAGAATCAGAGACAATATTAAGAGGCTCTTGGAAATCCTGCAATGCAGCCTTAATAGCTTCTAGTTCAATTCTTTGTACAGAAGTATGACTGGTCAATATGACTCGGTTTGAATTTATTGTATGATAGGCAGCTTTCCCATTTGATGACCCATCAGTAAAAACAGTTAAAGCTCCAGGAATAGGTTCCTGCCTAGTATTGTTTGGTATAATAATGGAGGTATTATATAAAAATTGTAGTAATTTATCTTTTAATAGATGACAGCTAAGTTCCCCTGAATATCCACTTAACCCAATTTGCCAATTTATATCAGTTTGAAATAACATTTCTAATTGCTTCCCAGTGGGGGGGAGGTAGATACACTGGGGCTCTTCCCCTCTAAGCTGTTTACAACATCTCCTAATTTGAAATAATAATTGGGCCAATAGTTCTACATATGTAACTGCAGTTTTAGAGGATTGATGTCCTAGGTGGACCCATTCAATAATGGCAGGAGAATTTTTATTTTGAAAGATGACTCCTGTGGGACTATTTGCAGTGGGGTTAATTTGTCCCAATAAAGGTAATTTGGGCTGTACCCGTGCTACTTGAGCTGAGGAAATTGCCTGCTCAACCCTTATCAACTCATTCCTAGCTTCATCAGTTAAAGTTCGAGGAGAAGAAAGATTAGAGTCACCTCTAAGTAAACTAAACAAATTCGTCATTTCTCCTGTAGAGATCTTCAGATAAGGTCTTAACCAGTTAATGTCTCCTAATAATTTCTGAAAGTCATTTAATGTTTTAAGACAATCTTTTTTATCTCCACCTGCTGAGGCCTAATGCTTTGGCTTTCAATTATGGTTCCCAGATATTGAAAAGGCATTTCTTTTTGTACCTTCTCTGGAGCAATTCTTAAGCCCCATTTAGGGAGCTCCTCTTCTAATTGGGAAAACATGGCCAAGGTCTGTTCTTCCCGTGGGCTTGCTAAGAGCAAGTCATCCATGTAATGAATAATGTAACATTGGGAATATTTGTCCCTTAAAGGCTGAATAGCTTGAGCCACATATTTTTGACACAAAGTTGGGCTATTGGCCATTCCTTGAGGTAAAACCTTCCATTGATATCTTTTCATAGGCTCTATATTATTAATAGATGGCACTGAAAATGCAAATCTCTTTTTATCTTGAGGTGCCAAGGGAATTGTGAAAAAACAATCCTTAAGATCTACTACTATGAGGGACGAATTTAAAGGGATTTGTGAAGGCGCTGGAAGTCCAGGTTGTAAAGATCCCATAGTATGCATAGTAGCATTTACCGCTCTAGGATCTGTAGGGCCCCAAGATTGAGGAATTTACCTTCCCCACTGCCTGTTCCAGGATGTGACCTTTATGGTTAAAGATTAGACAGGGATGAGGTCAGTTCTTTATGGTTGAAGATTAGGCAAGAATGAAATCAGTCCCCAGAAACTCCCTACCCTGAGGACTTACCCAGAGGGATGGGAAGGGGAGAAACAAAGGGGCTTGCAAGATTACCAGATGGGACTGTTGACTAAGCATAGACCCTGTCATAAAACATGTAATTAACGAGCCCAGCTCCCCTTCTTGGAATTTCTTTGTTCCCTTCCTCCCCCTCCATGTGTAATCCCACCTGCGTGTGGTTTTTGCCTTTATAAACTCATGTCCTGCATTTACTCGGCGCTCCCAGTCAGCCAGCACTGTTACTGTCTGCCTGAGAAGCCCCTGCACTGCGCTTGTATTAAAACCTCATGCTTTTTGCATCAAGTTTTGGTCTCGGCGTTTGACTTGGGGTCGTCGCCCACTCCGTAGGACTCACCGGGGGTCTTGGGACCTTACAGATCATGTAACAATCGCCATTTTCCTGTCGCCTTTTTAGGGATTGTAAATATAGGCGTATTCCAGGGATTATTGGAAGGTTCTATGTGGCCAGCCTCTATTTGTTCTTGTATTAATTCATGAATATGACTTAATTTCTCCTTAGTTAATGGCCACTGATCCACCCATACAGGTCTATCATCTTTCCATTGTATAGGATCAGCATGAGGGTGAGGAGACTGAGCAGTGACTGCTCCTAAAAATGTTGATATTCTATTTGAGTTATTAAATTCTTTCCTTTGCCAGTAACAATACATGCCTGTAAACCTTCTAAAATATCTAAAGTATTTTTATTTGATAAGGCTTTCCATGCAATTTCAAGTATATTAGATCTGTTTTAAAAATATTTCCTTTAAGAGAGAATAAATTTCTTGTATTACTCCGGGCCCTTGGAGTTTTCCAAGAATCATCTGTTAAGGCCTTGAAATTTTATCATGGAAAAAACCATCAAACAAATACCTATATCCATATATGATTTAAATATTATAATACCTTTTATTATCTTAAGATATCAATTAGACTAGCTTTTGCATAAAAATTTTTGGTTGAGATCACAGAATTAATCCTCCTTTTTAATTAGACCAATAATAAGCGACTTATTTTGAATTCCTAATTATTAGAGAAAACACAATTTTTATTTTCTCAAAAACAAGTTATACTTTTAGGTATTTTAATTACCACAACTACATAATTTTTCCCAATTTAATTTATACTTTGAACTCTTAAAGCTGGTAAGTCAAATATATTTTGCATGTCCTATATTAATAACACTTTACAGTTGTAAGAAAAATACAAGACATAATCAATTAAGAGTTTCAATTCTGTCCTCTAGATTTTTTATGAAGCAAATTTAAACTTTACCTTTTTTATTTATATAAGCAAACTTCCAAAAACTATTTTTTTGCCACAGGATTTTGGAGGAAGTTTGTAGCCATTCAAATACAAAATACCCCATTCTTTAGCTTATTTTGGGAGGTTTCAGCAACAGATCTGGCCACACATTTTTTCCATGCTTAATAAATAAAGACAGATCTCAAATTTTTTCTTTCTTTTTTGCTTTCTGAAGTAATAACTAGCACCCAATTTGACCAAGATAATACCTAATTTGCAATTTCTTTTATAACTTTTAAACAAAGCATTAAGTAATCTCATTGCAGGAGAGCAGATAGGCTTGTCCTCTCCTGCGGCCTTTGAATTTCTCCCCACCAGAGGAAGTTTCAATGGTGGAGTTTCATTTCTTATTACAGATTTTAAATTCCAAATACAAACTAAGATTTTAATTTGAACAAGAAACCACATTCTTTAAGCATATAAGCCAAATTCTGTAATAAAATTTACTTTATATTTATAACCTAATTCTTCCCCATTAGCCTGGTTAAGAAAGACGTTCCCACCCTACTTACAGTTCAAGACCTGGGTGGGTTAAGGTCCTTTTTGTTCCTCATTCCAAGCACATGGCTAAAGATAAGAAAGCAATACAGATAACAGGATTCTGCCAGTGCCCTCGGGCTCAGCTGATTAGAATTAAAAGAGTATCCATGTGCCTTCCCAGTTGGCTCTCTACATAGATGTAGCATAGTTTTTGATCCAATCATCTGCTGATGGGCACCTAGGCTGTTTCCAAATCTTAGCTATTGTAAATTGTGCTGCTATGAACATGAAGCTGCATATATCCTTTCTGATTGGTGTTTCTAGTTTTTTGGGATATATTCCTAGCAGTGGGATTACTGGGTCAAATGGGAGTTCCATTTCTAGTTTTTTGAGGAAACTCCATACTGTTTTCCATAGTTGTTGCACCAGTCTGCATTTCCACCAGCAGTACACGAGGGTTCCTTTTCCTCCGCAAACTTGCCAATACTTGTCGTTTCTTGCTTTGTTGATGTTGGCCATTCTGACAGCTGTGAGATGATACCGCATTGTTCTTTTGATGTGCATCTCTTGAATAATTAGTGACTGAACATGTTTTCATATGCCTCTTGGCCTTCCCTCTGTCTTCTTTTGAGAAGATTCTATTTAGGTCCATTGGCCATTTTTTAATTGGCTCATTTATCTTCCTTTTATTAAGTTGTATAAGCTGTATGTAAATGTTGGAGATTAAACCTTTATAAGTGATAACATTTGCAAATATGTTCTCCCATACAGTGGGCTTTCTTGCTGTTTTATTGATGGTTAATTTTGCTGTGAAAAAGCTTTTTATTTTGATGTAGTCCCAATTGTTTATTTTCTCTTTAGCTTCCATTGCCCTAGGGGAAGTATCAGTGAAGAAGTTCTTTTGGTATATGTCTGAGATTTTTCTGCCTATGGATGCATCTAGAATTTTTATGGTTTCCCATCTTATGTTTAAGTCCTGTATCCATTTTGAGTTTATTTTTGTGTATGGTGTGAGTTGGTGATCTAGTTTCATTCTTTTACATGTATCTGTCCAGTTTTCCCAACACCATTTATTGAAGAGACTGTCTTGATTCCATTGTATATTTGTGCCTCCTTTGTCAATATTAACTGAGCATAGTGTTTTGGATTGATATCTGGATTCTCTATTCTATTCCATTGATCTATATGTCTGTTCTTGTGCCAGTACCAGGCTGTTTTGAGAGCAGTGGCTTTGTAATACAGCTTGAAATCTGGTATTGAGATCCCTCCTACTTTACTCTTTATTCTCGGGATTGCTGTGGCTATTCGAGGTCTTATATTGTTCAAAATGAATTTTTGGAGAGTTCTTTCTAGGTCAGTGAAATATGCCATTGGTATTTTAATGGGGAGTGCATTGAACCTATTAATTGCTTTGGGAAATATGGACATTTTGATGATGTTGATTCTACCATCAACATGGTATGATTCAACCATGAACATGGTATGTTCTTCCATCTGTTTACATCTTCCTCTATCTCTTTTTTCAGTGTCATGTAGTTTTCTGCCTATAGGTCTTTTACCTCCTTAGTTAAGTTTATTCCTAGACATCTTAATATTTTTGCTGCTATGGTAAATGGGATTGCTTTTTTAGTCTCTGTTTCTGTAGGTTAACTATTGGTGTATAGAAATGCTATAGATTTCTTGATGTTAATTTTTTAATATATTGTATTGATTTTTCACAATGAGGAAGAGAGAGGGATAGAGAGCTAGAAACACCAATGATAGAGAATCATTGAATAGCTTCCTCCTGCACACCCCCAATTGGAGATGTGCCCACAAGCAAGGTCAAACCGGAGTCAAACCCAGGATCTTCCAGTCCACAGGCCACTGCTCTATCCATTGAGCCAAAACTATTTAGGCTTGGCATTAATTTTGTAACCTGCTACATTGCCATATTCATTTATTCAGTCTAATAGTTTTTTGTTGAAGTCTTTTGTTTTATTTTATGTACAGTATCATGTACTCTGCAAATAAGAACAACTTTACTTTTTGCCCAATTTGGATGTTTTATTTCCTCTTCTTGTGTAATTGTTATGGCTAGTGCTTCTAGTAATATGTCAAACAGGAGTGGTGAGAGTGGAAATCCCTGTCTTGTTCCTGTTCTTAGAGGGAATGGTTTTAGTTTTTGCCCATTGAGTATGATGTTGGCTGTGGGTTTATCATATATACTTTTTATTATGTTGAGGTGTACTTGTATTCCGACTTTGTTGAAATCTTTTATCAGGAAAGGATGTTGGATTTTATCAAATGCCTTTTCTGCATCGATTGATAAGATTACATGATTTTTATCTCTTGATTTGTTTATGTGACTTATCACGTTTACTGATTTGCGAATATGGTATCGTACTTGCATTCCAGGAATAAATCCTACTTGGTCATGGTGTATGATCTTTCTGATGTACTGCTGGAGCCTATTTGCTAAAATTTTGTTGAGGATTTTGGCATCTATGTTCATGAGGGATATTGGCCTCTAAACCTCTTTCAGTGTGTTGTCCTTAGCTAGTTTTGGTACTAGGGTGATGCTGACTTCATAGAAGGAGGTTGGCAGTGTTCCTTCCTCTTGAATTTTTTACAAAAAGTTTGAGGATAGGTTTTAGTTCTTCCTTTTTTTAAAAAAATAAATCTTTATTGCTCAGATTACAATTGTTTCTCCTTTTTCTCCCCCATAGCTCCCTTCCACCTGATTCCCACCCCACCCTCTGCCCTTACCCCCTCCCCCAACTACTGTCCTCATCCATAGGTTATACAATTTTAATCCAGTCTCTTTCTGCACCCCACACCCCTTTCACCCTGATAATTATCTATCCACTCCCTTTCTTTGCCCCTAATTCTATTTACCAGTTTATTATATTCCTCAGATTTTTAATTCACTTGACCTTCTTCCTCTTCTTAAGTAATACCTTTCAGCATTTCATATAATACTGGTTTGGTGGTGATGAACTCCTTTAGCTTTTTCTTATCTGTGAAGCTCTTTATCTGCCCTTCAATTCTGAATGATAACTTTGCTGGATACAGTAATCTTGGTTGTAGGTTCTTGCTATTCATCACTTTGAATATTTCTTGCCACTCCCTTCTGGCCTGCATGGTTTCTGTTGTGAAATCAGCTGATAGTCTTATGGGTGCTCCCTTATAGGTAACCAACTGCTTTTCTCTTGCTGCTTGCAAGATCTTCTTTTTGTCTTTTACCCTTGGCATATTGATGATGATGTGTCTCCAAGTATTTTTCTTTGGATTCCTCTTGTTTGGGGTTCTGTAGGCTTCCTGTACTTGTAAGTCTATTTCTTTCACCAGGTGAAGGAAGTTTTCTGATATTATTTCTTCAAATATGTTTTCAGTATTTTGCACTCCCTCTTCTTCTGGCACCCCCATAATTCTGATGTTGGTGCGCTTGCAGTTGTCCCAGAGGCTCCTTACACTATCTTCAACTTTCTGGATCCTCTTTTCTTCTTCCTTCTCCAGCGGAGTGTCTTTTGGCTCTTTGACCTGATTCTTGTGTTCTTCCATTCTGCTGTTGGATCTCTGCATAATATTTTCCAATTTAGTCAGTTTATGTATACTTTTTAGTTGGGTCTCATGAAGATTATTGAGCTTTTCTAGGATATTCTTGCATAACCTTAGAACCATAGTTCTGAACTCTATATCCTCCATCTCTTTTGTTTGAGATCTATTTCCTTGTCTCGGCATTATCACTATTTTTCAGAGTTGGTAGGATGGCTTTGTGTGTTTGGTGTCCTATATAGCACAGTGGGTCAGCCTCCTCAGTTACCTGAGGTAGACACTCTTGGTGATCCCCTTTGTGGACTGCGTTCACAGCCTTGTTGTAGCTAAGTCTTTATTGTTGTGAATTGACCTTCAGGCCAATTGGATGTGGGTATCAGCTGTGTCTACTCTGGGATAACTTCTGTATTGGAGACAGTCTTATAGGATCAGACTTGAAAAACTGCAGAAGCCTCTGCTCAGCTTGGGTGGGGCAGTCTCAGGGCTGAACTGACAGTCTTGGCATCCGCCCTGCCCTTGTGCACTCGCCTGAGTTTCCCCAAGCAAGAGCGTGGGTGCCCCAGGGGCTCGCCCGGACCTGGGCTGGTCTCTGTAGTCTGGGGCTTCTGACTCCTTCCGCTACAGAGTGACAGAGAGGCCGCCACCTTGTACAGAGAGGCAGCAGCAGCCTCCGCAGTCAGACCTGGAGCTTCTGACTCCTTCTGCTACGGAGGAGGGGCTGCGGTCAGACCTCAGCGCGTTCTCATTCGCGCGTGCACGACTGTAGACCCCGCCGGCTGCGGCTCTGGTCCCCGGTCTCCCAGTCTCTGAGTCTCTGGGTGCCTTTCTCTACAGTCCAGACTCCACCTGTATGAGCCTGGGACCACGGAATTTCAGCTGGGGTTGGGGTTCAGTACAGTCAGAAAGAGTTCCGTGTAATTGGGGAATTCCTCCCCTCCCGCCAGGCAGGCATTCGGCGGCCGCACTTCCTCTCCGCGCGAGCGTCTCCCTACCTCAGCGCTTTTCGGCTCCCAGTCAGATCCGTGAGCCTCTCTCTTTCTAGTTGTAGCTATTTGACTCTGCCAGCTTTCCTGAGGTTTTGGTGAAGTCCTTTTTGATTATAGTTGTTTTTTTAATTAAATTGTTGATGAGGCGGCAGCGTAGGAGACTGCCTAGGCCGCCATCTTGGTTCTGGTCTTAGTTCTTCCTTGAATGTTTGGTTAAACTCTCCTGTGAAGCCATCTGGCCCTGGGCATTTGTTTGCTGGAAGCTTTTTGATGACTGCTTCAATTTCTTCCAAAGGCACTGGTCCATTGAGATTTTTAGATTCTTCCTGATTGAGTTTTGGAAGGTTGTAGTTTTCTAGGAATATGTCCATTTCCTCCAGGTTGTCAAGTTTGTTGGAATAGAGTTGTTCATAGTATTTTGTAACAATCCTTTGTATTTTGGCGGGGTCTGTTGTCATTTCACCTCTTTCACTTTGGATTTTGTTTATTTGGGTCCTCTCTCTTTGTTTCTTGGTTAGCGTGGCTAGAGGTTCATCAATTTTTTTTATTGTTTCAAAGAAACAGCTCTTGGTTTTGTTGATCTTATGTATTGTTTCTTTGGTCTCTATGTCATTTATCTTCGCTCTGATTTACATTATTTCCTTCCTTCTACTTACACTGACCTTTTCTTGTTACTCTTTTCCAAACTCTTTAAGTTGTAGAGTTAATTTGTTACCATTCTTTCTTTCTTTTTAAAATAAATAAAATAAGCTTGTAGAGATATGAATTTCCCTTTCAAAACTGCTTTTGCTGTGTCCCATAGATTTTGGATGTTTGTGTTTTCATTGTCATTTTTTGCCATGATGTTTATAATTTCTACCTTGATTTCTATGGTAACCCAGTCCTTGTTCAATAGCATGCTATTTAATCTCCATGTGTTTGAATTCCTTGGATTATTTTTATTGTAGTTCATTTCCAATTGTATGCCACTATGATCTGAGAACATGCTTGATATGATTTCTATCTTCTTGAATTTGAAGAGACTCTGCCTATGTCCCAACATGTGGTCTATCTTTGAAAATGACCCATGTGCACTTGCGAAGAATGTACATTCTGTGGCTTTGGGGTGAAATCTGAAGATGTCGATGAATTCTATCTGGTCTAGTACGTCATATAGGATTGATGTTTCTTTGCTGATTTTTTGTTTAGATGATTTGTCCAAAGGTGACAGTGGGGTATTAAAATTTCCTAATATGATTGTATTTCTATTAATCTCTCCCTTAATGCCCTCCAGCAGTTTTTGTAAGTATTTGTGTGCTCCTGTATTGGGTGCATAAATATTTACCAAGTTTATTTCTACTTGTTGGATAGCTCCCTTTAGTACTATGAAGTGGCCTTCCTTATCTCTTGTTATGTCCTTCACTTTGAGATCTAATTTGTCAGATATAAGTATTGCTACCCCAGCTTTTGGTTTCACTTCCATTCGCCTGGAAAACCTTTTTCCATTGCTTCATCCTTAGTATGTGTTCGTCTTTTTTTCTGAAGTGGGTTTCTTGTAGACAGCAGATATATGGGTCTTGTTTTCTTATCCATTCCCTTACCATATGTCTTTTCATTGGAGCATTTAATCCATTTACATTTAAAATTATTATTGATAGGTACTTATTTGTACCTATCAGAACATTTGTACCTTCAGAACATTTCACCTCATTTTTATTCTATACCCGTTTTCCTTCTTTACTTCCTATTTCTTTATCTTTACAATAGACACTTTAGCATTTCTTGCATTGCTAGTTTGGTGGAGATAAATTCTTTTAGTCTTTTTTTGTCTGTGAAGCTCCTGATTTCACCTTCAATTTTGATTGATATTCTTGCTGGGTATAGTATTCTTGGATTCATACTTTTCCTTTGCATGACTGTATACTTCATTCCATTCCCTTCTGGCCTGATGAGTTTCTGTTGAGAGGTAAATTACTAGTCTGATGGGGGTTCCTTTGTATGTAACTTTCTGTCTCTCTGGCTGCTTTTAAGATTCTTGCTTTTGTTCTTGGTGTTTGCCAATTTAATTATAATGTGCCTTGGTGTTGGTCTTTTGGGGTTCATTTTGCTTGGGACTCTGAAATTCTTGGATTTGTATGAGGTTTTTCTTCACTATAATAGGAAAGTTCTCTGCCATTATTTCTTCAAACAGGTTTTCTATTCGTTGCTCTGTTTCCTTTCCTTTGGGAACACTTATCATGATTATATTTTATTTTGTTTTTTATTGTCCCAAAGTTCTCTTAGGCTCTCGTCCTTCCTTTTAATTTTTTTTCTAGAAGCTGCTCTTCTTGGGTATTTTTTCCTACCTTGTCTTCTAGCTCACTAATGCAGTCCTTGGATTCTAGTCTACTCTTGATGATTTCTATTGAATTCTTTATAGAAGAAATGTCGTTTTTCATTTCTTTTTGGTTCTTCATTTCCCTTTGGTTCTTACTCATATTGTTGAATTTGACTTCCATTCTTTTCTGCCACCTTATGACCATTTCTCTGAATTCTTTCACTGGCAGGTTGATTGCCTCCATTTCCTTTACTTTGTTTTCTTGTGATGCCTGCTTTTCCTTCATGTGTGGACTGTTTCTTTGTCTCCACATGGTCTCTTTTTTTCAGGATGTCTGGTTATGTAGTTCGCTCTCTCTCTCTCCTACATTGATTTAACAGTTCAAAATACAACACAACCAGGTAAAACACACAAGGCACTGAACAGAAATACATTCACGATATTAATGACATCCAATAAAGTTGACCACCTGATAATGGAAAATTAGGGGATAGGAGAGAAAAAACAAGGGTAAAAGGTGAATAGAGAAAAAAACAAAGTGTCAAAATGAAATTCGGAAAAGGAGAAAAAAATATAAGAGAGTAGAACAAGAGTAAGAGAGAAAAGGGGAAACAGCCGAAGCCGGTTTAGCTCAGCGGTAGAGCGTTGGTCTGCGGACTGAAGGGTCCCAGGTTCGATTCCGGTCAAGGGCATGTACATTGGTTGCGGGCACATCCCCAATAGGGGGTGTGCAAGAGGCAGCTGGTCGATGTTTCTCTCTCCCTTCCTCTCTGTAAAATATCAATAAAATATATATTAAAAAAAATAATAATTAAAAAAGAAAAAAAAAAGAAAGAAAAGGGGAAACAAATATATATATGGGAATAAAACTCCAGTAGGACATCCAGTAATCCAAGAAAATGCCAGCAATAAGTAACTAGAGATTAATACAAACTACGACACCAACAATATGAAGCAAGGCAAGGGAAAACAGAAATTAAAAAAAATGCAAAAACAAAGCAAACACACACAAAAAAAGAATAAGAAATCAATCTCACAAAAAAGCATAAAAATTAGATATGATCAACATTTAAGCAAACAGCGTCAAAAGAACAGAGAGGAAAATAATTGTTGAATAGTTAAGACAGCATAGAGAGAATTGTGTATGGACTTGGAGCAGGGGATTGGAAATTAGGTATATAAGTATGGTGAAATAGTAGCAGGGAATAAGCACAAAGAATAGGGACAATCTGAAGCACAAAAGGGCTAAGATAAATAGTACACCAAAAGCGGAAAGGTTAGGAAGAGAGTGATGGCATAATGTAAAGTTGAGATAGGGAAAAACGATGCTAAAGAAAAATGAAAATAGGATGTAGAACACTGATCCTAAAGTAAAATAAAGAGAAAATAAAACGACACTTAAAAAGGTAAAATAGTAGTAGTAATAATACTGATTGAAAATAAGAATGTAATAATTAAAAAGGTAAAAAGAAAAGTGAGGCAAAAAGAAAAAAATAGTTTCTGTATAAAAAGATGCAAAAAAGGAAAATAAAAAAATAAAAAATGTGCAGTAGTGAAGGTCATTCCCTTCCTCTATTGTTCTGTTTGGCATGCCTGTTTCTCAGTCTAGACAGTATTGCAGTTCCGGGCATTCCACTGTTCCTCTGCGTTGTAAGCCAGTCCTGATTTTTAAGTAGAGGGTGCCTTAATTTCTCATATTACTTTATTTTTTATTACATAGCGTCAATTTGTGATTCAGGTCCTGGGTGGAAGTATTTCTGGATTAACTTCTGGGTCTCTCTAGCCTTCTTTCTCTGTGGTACTCAATTCTGATTTGTGGAGGTAGATTGCCTTAGAGATGGCTCTCCTATGGTCACTCCCAGATACAATCCCCAGGTTCTAGAAAAACTTCCCCCTGCAGTCTCTCAGGGTATCCGCAACTCGGTTATCCTATTTATTGGGCATACTAATCAGAATAAGAAAAAGTCCAAGTATGCAAACAGTGGGTCTTCATGCAAAACTAATCAGCCTACACTCCTTTGAAATACTTAGTCTGACCCACCGCGTCAGATCAAAATGGATTGTTTTTTAGAGATCCCTTCTTTTACCAGCTCTGAGGACCGCCTTCCACATTCACAGATCATGTCAGCCCAAAAAACAGTAGTCTTTTCTAGGCACAGACTTCCCCGGTCCTCCAGTTCCCACAGCACGTGTGTTTCTCTCTCCCGCTGTGGTGAGCAGAGACCTCAGCTTATTACCGGTGAAATCTGACCTTTCTGTGGTGGAGTGAAGAGCTTTGAATCTCCATGTTTGTGCTGACTGGGGACCAGTGTTCTCAGTTCATAGTACTTTTTAACAATACTTTGTATTTCGGTTGGGTCTGCTGTTATTTCTCCTTTTTCATTTCTGGTTATGTTTAGTTGAGTCCTCTTCTTCATGGTGAGCCTGGAAAAAGGTTAATCAATAGTATTTATCTTTTCAAAGAACCAGCTCTTGGTTTTGTTGATCTTTTGTATTGTTTCTTTGGTCTCTATGTTGTTTATCTCCCATCTGACCTTTATTATTTCCTTCCTTATGCTTACAATGGGCTTTTCTTTTTGCTCTCTTTCTAACTCCTCAAGCTGTAGGGTTAGGCAATTTATTACCACTGTTTCTTGGTTGTTGTTTTTTTTTTTTTACAGTATGCTTTTAGAGCTATGAATTACCATCTTAAGACTGCTTTCAGTGTCCCATAGATTTTGTATTGCTGTGTTTTCATTGTTGTTTTTTCCCATGAGGTTTTTTATTTCTTCTTTGATCTCTCTGATAACCCAGTCATTGTTTAATAGAATGCTATTTAGTATCAAGGTGTTTGATATTTTTTAGTTGAATTGCCATTGTTATATGAGAAGATGATTGATATGATTTCTATCTTCTTGAATTTAAAGAGACTTTGTCTGTGACCCAATATATGGTCTATTTTTGAAAATGACCCATGTGCACTTGAGAAGAATGTATATTGTGTGGCTTTGGAGTGAAATGTTCTGAAGATTCCAATTAATTTCATCTGATCTAGTGAGTCATTTAGGATTAATGTTTGCTGATTTTTTGTTTAGAGGATTTATTGAATGGTGTCAGTCTGGTATTAAAGTGCCCTAGTATGATTGTATTGCTGTCAATCTCCCCCTTGATATCTTCCAGATTTATTATGAATTTGGGTGCTCCTGTATTGGGTGCTTATATGTTTACCAGAGTTATTTTTTCTTTTAAGATTGCTCCCTTTAGTATTATGAAATGGCCTTCCTTATCTCTTGTTATGTATCTTCACTTTGAGATCTATTTTGTCAGAGATATGTATTGCTACCCAAGCTTTATTTTAAATTTCCATTCACCTTAAAGATCTTTTTTCATCTCGTCACCATCAGTCTTTGTGTGTCTTTTTTTCTGATGTGGGTTTCCTGTAGATAGCAGACATATGGGTCATGTTTTCTCATCCACTAACTTACCCTATTTCATTTGATTGGGGCATTTAATTCACTTATATTTAAAGTTATTTTTTATGCCAAAACCAGTTTGGCTCAGTGGATAGAGTTTCGGCCTGTGGACTGAAAGGTCCTGGGTTCGATTCCGGTCAAGGGCATGTATCTTGGTTTCGAGCACATCCCCAGTAAGGGGTGTGCAAGAGGCAGCTGATCTTTGGTTCTCTCTCATCAATGTTTCTAACTCTATCCCTCTCTCCTCCTCTCTGTAAAAAGTCAATAAAAATATATTTTTTAAAAATAAAGTTATTATTGATAGGCACTTGTTTGTTGCCATTTTTATTCTTTACCCCCATGTTCCTTTTTTGCTTTTTTTTTTGCTTGCTCCTTTCTTTCTTTCTTTCTTTCTTTCTTTCTTTCTTTCTTTCTTTCTTTGCTTCTTTCTTTCTTTCTTTCTTTGCTTCTTTCTTTCTTTCTTTCTTTCTTTCTTTCTTTCTTTCTTTCTTTCTTTCTCTCTCCCTCCCTCCCTCCCTCCCTCCCTCCCTCCCTCCCTTCTTTCCTTCCTTCCTTCCTTCCTTCCTTCCTTCCTTCCTTCCTTCCTTCCTTCCTTCCTTCTTTCTTTTTCTGCATACCCTTTAGAATTTCTTGCAGTGCTGTTTGGTGGTAATAATCTCAGTCCTTTTTTGCCTGTGAAGCTCTTGAGTTCACCCTCAAATTTTATTGATAGCCTTGTTGGTTATAATATTCTTGGATTCAGACCTTTCCTTTGCATTACTTTGTATATTTCTTTGCATTTTCTTCTGGCTCGCTATATTTCTGTTGAGAAATCGGTCACTAGTCTGATGGGGGATCCTTTTTTGGTAACATTCTATTTCTCTGGCCGCTTTTAAGATTCTTACTTTGTTGTTGATGTTTGCCAATTTAATTATAATGTGTCTTGGTATCGATCTTTTGGGCTTCATTTTGTTTGGTATTCTGTGAGCTTCTTGCATTTGTGTGAGATTTTTCTTCCCTCCATCATGGAAGTTTTCCATCATTCTTTATTCAAACTGGTTTTCTATTCCTTGCTCAGTTTCCGCTCATTCTGGCACCCCTATTTTGTGGATGTTGTCCCAAAATTCTCTTAGGCTCTACTCCTCCTTTTTAATTTATTTTTCTAGAAGCTGTTCTACTTGGGTATTTTTCCTTACCTTGTCTTCTGTCTCACTGATACAGTCCTCTGATTCTTCTAATTTACCATTGATGCTTTGTATGCCCATTTCTCTCTCCTGCCCAGACCACAGAGCTCACCTTATCCCTGTCAAAATCTATCCTTTCTGTGAGAGGATGCAGAACTCCTCTGCATCCATATGCTCATGCCGTTTGGGGACCCATGTTTTGGGGTTTGCAGCTATACCTTGGGTACTGTTGTTGTAACTTCCCAAGATTTTCAGGCTTCCTACAATAAGCACTCTCCCATTCAAAATGGTGCGGTCTCCGCATCATTGCCAATTGCTCCAGAAATAATCCTAGCAGCGGGGATTGCAACAAGATGGCTGCAGAGGTAAAAGCCTAACTGCAGCCACACTCAACAATTTCAAAAAATACAACTTAAATATAAAGTGGACACTATCCAGAACTACAGGAAAGTTGACTGACTCGAAATCTACAACTAGAAGGAAAGAGAAAACCTGAAGGACAATCAGAGGAGCTGTAAAAGCTTAAGGTACGGAGACACGGGAGAGAACGGAGCCGGAGAGGAGGGGCGGCTGAGTACCTGGCTGGCGTTCCCTAGCGGGAAGGAGATAAAAGCTCCAGACTGTGCTGAACCCCAACTCCGACTGCACTGAACCCCAGTTTTGGGTGAGACCCTGGGGTCCCAGGCTCACAAAGCGGGAATCTGGGCTGTAAGGCAGAAGCTCAACGGAGCGGTGAAAGGCAGAACTCTGGAGTTGCGCACATTGCGCGCACAGAGGACAGACTGTTGATTGGGCCGCCAGATTGCCCTAGCAGGAAGGAGACATAAGCTCCGGACTGTTCTTAACCCCACCTCCAACTGCTCTGAACCCCAGTTGTGGGCTTGTTGGGGGAGAGACTACACTGTCTGGTAGTGGGCGAAGCTCTAGGGTGCCTTTCTCTCAGAGGTACTTGCAGCGAGTACCAAAGGACACAGGTACACTGAGACTCAGGAACCTCAGAGGGTGGGGCTAACCGGAAGCCAAGGCTGTAGGTTCCACCCTGAAACTCTGCCCCATCCAAGCTGAACACAGACTTTTGCAGGTTTCCAAATCTAGTGGAATAAGGCTATCTCCTGCCATAGACACAGCTGATCCTCCCAACCTACCAACTCAGGGAAGCAGCAAAAATTCCTGAGACGAGGAAAGAGATCACAAATGAAAGAAATGGAGGACAAAAAGCGACTGGATATAGAGTTCAAAACCACGCTTATAAGGTTGTTCAAGAATCTCCTAGAAAAGGCCGATAAAATAAATGAGACCTATGAGGATATGAAAAGGGATCAACTAGAAATAATAAAGGAACAACTAGAAATAAAGAATACATTGTCTGAAATAAAAAATATTATACAGAGTCCTAAAAACAGAATAGAAGATTGCAAGAATCAAGTCAAAGATTTGGAACATAAAGAGCCAGAGGACACTCCTCCGCAGAAGCAAGAAGACTAGAGAATCCAGAAAGTTGAAGATAGTGTAAGAAACCTCTGGGACAACTTCAAGCGAACCAACATCAGAATTATGGGGGTCCCAGAAGATGACAGAGAGCAAGATACTGAAAACATATTGAAAGAAATACTGGCAGAAAACTTCCCCCACCTGATGAAAGAAATAGACTTACAAGTCCAGGAAGCACATAGAACCCCACACAAAAGGAATCCAAAGAGAACCACACCAAGACACATCATAATTAAAATTCCAAGAGCTAAAGACAAAGAGAGAATATTAAAAGCAGCAAGACAAAAGCAGGTAGTTACCTATAAAAGAGTATCCATATGATTGTCAGCTGATTTCTCTACAGAAACCATGCAGGCCAGAAGGAAATGGCAAGAAATATTCAAGGTGATGAATAATAAGAACCTACAGCCAAAAATACTCTACCCAGCAAAGCTATCACTCAGAATCGAAGGCCAGATAAAGAGCTTCACAAATTTTTAAAAAAGCTAAAGGAGTTCATCAGTGCCAAGCCAGAATTATATGAATTGCTAAAAGGGGTTCTTTAGGAAGAGGAAGAAAATAAAGTTAAAAATTATGAACAAACACGTAACTATCAACAAGTGAGTCTAAAAACCAAGGGAAGTAAAAATCATGATGAACAATATTAACTGGTGAATATAATAGAATCAGAGGTATGGAAGGGGAGTGGACTGATGATTCTCAGGGAAATGGGGATGGGGGGGGCGGGAAGAGACTGAACATAAACTGCACCTATGGATGAGGACAATGGGGGATGGGGAAAGGACAGAGAGTTGAATGGAAACTTGGTGTAGGGGAGCAATTGGGGGGGGTGAGGAACATTTGTAATAATATGAACAATAAAGATTTAGTTTAAAAAAATAAATAAATGAAAATGACACTTTACCCATCATGCAATCACTTATCTTGCATACTTTTATATTTAATAATAGTTCCTTGATTGCTTTATTAGTCCTCATTTTTCTGGCTTTGCATTTTAGTAGGTATCTGTCTTTATATCTCTATATCAACTCTGTATCTATCTATATATCTCTCTATGTCTATCTCTTCTCTTCCAAGTGGTTGTAAATGGCTTAAACTAGAAACATTTTGAAGTTGTTTGTTTACATCACCTATATTTTGAAGCTGAAAAATGAAATAGCTGGGTCTGATAAGCTGGGATTTTGATGATCCATTAACACAGATGTAGAAATTTTGATAGTCTGGTTCCTCCAAATAGGGAAACCTGCATCCAATATTTTTTCCATTATCCTCAATGTAATCAGAACACTGTAATGCATGGTCCAAGCCCTCATACCTGTAAAGGGAAGTTTTGTAAGAATTGTTTTACTGATATCTTCTGATATTGTGGTGTCCAATTTTCAATTATCTTGAGTTACTAAGTGAATTAAAAATCACTTAATAACATGCAATGTTTGTAGGGGAGCAATGGGGGGGGGGATGAGGAACATTTGTAATAATATGAACAATAAAGATTTATTTTAAAAAAAAAGAATCCTAGCAGCAGTGGAGGCTTCCCAGTCAGGGGAACTTTGTACAACAATTCCCCTCAGCTCCCTGGGGTATAGCTGTCACTCAACTCACAAACCCTCTCTGTGCAACCACATACTCTCCCTTTGTTCTCTCACTTATGCACTATCTTGCTGTCTGCCTTCCCATCAGCAGCCATCTTCCTTCCTCCAAAAGAAGGAGTTCTTTCCATTTGCAACAGCATGGATGAAACTGGAGAGCATTATGCTAAGTGAAATAAGAAAGTCACAGAAAGATAAATATCACATGATCTCATTCATTTCTGGAATATAATGAACAACATAAACTGATGAAAAACATATCCAGAGACAGAGAAACATCGGCCAGATCATCAAGCCTCACATGAAAGGTAGGGGAGAGTGGGGGTTAGGGAGAGAGACCAACAAAAGGACTTGTATGCATGCATATAAGCCTAAACAATGGACACAGACACTAGGGGTTTAAGGGTATGAATGGGGGGATTAGAGTAGTAATAAGGACACATATGTTATACCTTAATCAATAAAGAAATTTAGAAAACAATGTTGATTACTTAACACAATGAAATAGTTTTTTAGAAGTAATTTAAGATAAAGTTTGATATGCATTTTTATCACAAAAATAGTAATAAAAATAGACCACCAACCTACACCATACACAAAAACAAACTAAAAATGTTTAATGGACTTAAATGTAAAACAGGAAACCATAAAAATCTTAGAAGACTCCATAGGCAGCAAAATATTAGACATCTGTCGTAGCAATATCTTTACTAATATAGCTTCAATGGCAATGAAGACTAAGGAGAAAATAAAGAAATAGGACTACATCAAAATAAAAAGCTTTTTTTACAGCAAAAGAACCCATCAACAAACAAGAAAGCCCACTGCATGGGAGAACATATTTGTCAGTGCTATTTCAGATAATGGTTTAATCTCCAAAATTTACAGGAATCTCATATAATTTAACAATTAAAAGATGAATAATTCAATAAAAAAAGGCAAATTACTCAAGGAGACACTTATTAAAAGAGGACATTCAGAATGCCATGAGTCATATGAAAACAATCTAAAAGTCACTAATCATCCAGAGATGCAAATCAAAACAACAATGAGGTACCATCTTTACCTGTCAGAATGGCTACCATGAACAGACTAGTGTTGGCAAGGATGTAGTTCAAAAGAAACATTCATGCACTGTTGGTGGGAATGCAAACTGTTGCAGACACTGTGGAGAACAGTATGGAGATTCCTAAAAAAACTAAAAATGGAACTCCCATTTGACCCAACAATCCCACTTCTAGACTATATTCCAAGAAACCAGAACACCAATCAGAAAGAATATATGTAACCCTATGTTCATAGCAGCACAATTTACAAAGCTAAGATTTGGAAACAGCCTAAGTGCCCATTAGCGCATGAGTGGATTTAAAAACTTTGGTCATCTATATAATGGAATCCTACGCTGCTATATAAAACAAGGAACTTTTACCATTTTAAGCAAAATAAGATAGTGGGTTAAAAATAAAAATCACATGAGCTCACTCATATGTGGGATATATAATCAATATAAACTGATGAACAAAAATGGATCCAGAGACAAGGTGGCAGTGAGCCAACTGTCTAACCTCAGGGAGAATGCATGAGAGGGGGTTAGAGATCAACAAAAGGACTTGTAAGCATGCATATTTGCATGACCAATGGACACAGACACTGGGGCAGTGAAGGCTTACTCTTGTGGGTGGGAAACGCACAGGGGAGTTAATGGAGGGAAAAAGGAGGCATGTAATATTTAAATAATAATTTAAAAATTCCATTTACAATACAATAAAAAATAAAATATTGAGGAATAAACTTAACCAAGAAAGTGAAAGATCTGTACACTAAAAAGTAAATAACACTGATGTAGAACATTAAAGAACACACAAATATATAGAAAAACATTTGAGTTCATGGATTGAAGGACTTAGTATTATTAAGGAGTCAATACTACCCAAAGCTATCTACAGATTTAGTGTAATCTGTTCAGAAATTTCAACAATATTTTTGCAGAAATAAAAAATCCATTCTAAAATTCATAGAGATTTCAGAGATACCAAGATGGCGGCCTAGGTAAGTATCTTATGTCGCCATCTTGGTTTCTCTGTATAATATTTTTAATTCCAGTGCAGTCAGAACTGGGGTTCAGTACAGTCAGGAGCTTTCGACTCCTTCTTCTATGGAGAGGCTGCAGCAACCTCTGCAGTCAGTCCTCTTTACGCACACTCACTCGCGCGCAAGTTCCTCTAGACCATGCTTGCTGCACCTCCTGGCTCCCCTGAGTCTCCCAGTCATTGAGTCTCCGGGTGCCTTTCTCTACAGTCCAGACTCCACCCATATGAGCCTGGGTCCATGGGGTTTTGGCCAGGGCTGGGGTTCAGTGCAGTTGGAACTAGGGATCACTGCAGTTGGGGTCTTCCTTTCTCCTCATGCCAGCCAGGCACTGAGATGCCCTACCTCTCTCACACGCATCTCCCTACCTCAGCACTTTGCAGCTCTCCTGATCCAAGAGAATCTCTTCTTTCTATTTTAGATTTCCTACTCAGCCAGCTTTCAGGTGGTTTTGGATGATGTCCGTTCTGTCTTTTAGTTGTTGTTTTGAATATGTTGTGTGAGGTGGCAGTTTAGATACTTACCTAAAAAAATATACAGAGACCTAACAGCAGACTAGAGGATCATAAGAATCAAGTCAAAGACTTGGAATACAAAGAGGCAAAGAATACTCCTCCAGAGAAGCAAGAAGAGAAGAGAATCTAGAAAGTTGAAGATAGTGTAAGGAGCCTCTGGGACAACTTCAAGCATACCAACATCAGAATTATGGGGATGCCAGAAGATGAGAGAGAGCAAGATACTGAAAAACTATTTGAAGAAATAATGTCAGAAAACTTCCCCTACCTGGTGAAAGAAATAGACTTACAAGTCCAGGAAGCACAGAGAACCCCAACAAAAGGAATCCAAAGAGGACCATACCAAGAGACATCATAATTAAAAGCCCAAGGGCAAAAGACAAAGAGAAAATCTTACAAGCAGCAAGTGAAAACAGTTTGTTTCCTATAAGTGAGCACCCAGCTGATTTCTGAAGAGAAACTATGCAGGCCAGATGGGAGTGGCAAGAAATATTCAAAGTGATGAATAGCAAGAACCTACAACCAAGATTACTCTACCCAGCAAAGTTATCATTCAGAATTAAAAGGCAGATAAAGAGCTTCACAGATAAGGAAAAGCTAAAGGCATTCACCACAACCAAACCAGTATTAGATGAAATGCTGAAAGGTATTCTTTAAGAAGAGGAAGAAGGAAAAAGTAAAGATAAAAATTATGATCAACCAACAAATATATATCAACAAATGAATCTAAAAATCAAGTGAATTAAAAATCTGAGGAACAGAATAAACTGGTGAATATAAAAGAAACAGGGGCAAAGAAAGGGAGTGGATTGATAATTATCAGGGGGGAGGGGTGTGGGGGATGCAGGAAGAGCCTAGACTAAAAGCGTACACCTATGGATGAGGACAATTGGGGGGGAAGTAAGGGCAGAGGGTGGGGTGGAAACTGGGTGGAAGGGAGCTATGTGGGGAAAAGAGAAACAATTGTAATAATCTGAGCAATAAAGATTTATTAAATTAAAAAATTCATAGATATTTCAAGGGAATACCAAATATTCAAAAAATCTTGAAAAAGGACAAAGTAAAATTCTCACACTTCCTGATTTCAAAACTTATTTAAAAATTTCTATAATAGCCAAGGTCGGTTTGGCTCAGTGGTAGAGTGTCGGTCTGCGGACTGAAGGGTCTCGGGTCCGATTCCGGCCAAGGGCATGTACATTGGTTGCGGGCACATCCCCAGTAGGGGGTGTGCAAAGGCAGCTGGTCGATGTTTCTCTCTCATCGACCTTTCTGGCTATCTATCTTCCTCTCTGTAAAATATCAATAAAATATATTTTTTAAAAATAAAAAAATAAAAATTGCTATAATAATAAAAATACTGTTGTACTGGCATGAAAGAGACACAGTGACCATTGGAAAGGAATAGAGAGCCACGAAATACCATTGCATACATGACCAAATAATTTTCAACAAAGGTGTCAATCAATACCTCTGAATGGTGAAACACAGACTCTTCAACAAAACATGTTGGCCCCATTGGATATCCACATACAAAAGAAAGAAGTTGGACACTTATACCATATAAAAGTTAGGTCAAAATATATTAAAGATCTATATATACAATACAAAATTACCAAACTCTTAGAAGAAAACATAGGTTAAAATTTCTTGTCATTGGATTTGAAAATGATTTATTGCATATGACAAAAAAGTACAGACAACACTTTTAAAGATAAAAATGAAACTACATCAAGTAAAAATTATTGTGAGGATAGAGAACCAAGATGGCGGCATAGTTAAACACCGGTACTTGCTGCCTCCCATAACTACATCAAAATTACAACTAAAAGACAAAACAACTATCATCCAGAACCACGTGAAATCTGGGTGAATGGAAGTAGTACAACTTGAGAGGTAAAGAAAGCGCATTGAGAGTGGAAGGAGGTGTAGAGACGCGGAATGGCTGGCACCCGGGTGTGCTGATTTTTTAATCAGTAGGGATACAAGTTCCTGCTTGCTAAGAACTCCAGTGCTGTGTGAGACTCTGTGGTACCCAAACACATACAGGGAGAAATATGACTATCTGACATCGGGGAAGGAATGTAGGGGCATCTTTCTTCCAGAGGTGCTCGCAGTGGTCATTGGTCCTGAGATCCTACCACACCCATTTTATAACCCCACCCAAGCTGTGAGGAGCAACTTTGAATATGAATGGCCTACACTTTCTCAGCCTAAAACCTGTCAAACAGGCAACAACTGGGTCAAGGAGCCCCAAAATTATTAAAAGGAAGCCCAAGGCTGGCAACAGCAGCAGACTACCTTGCTTCCCAGCTGGGCCTTGTCTGGACACTTCCAAACCTGATACAAAGAGGTGGAATCTGCAGATCTCTCTGTATCTCCTGCTGGATGGGTAGACTCAGCCAGTGGTTGACTTTTCACCTCCTTGAGGATCCAAGAACCAGTGTACACAGTAGTCATTGTGATACCATACCAGATTACAAGCCTCTACATCCATAAGTGACACAGTCCGGGGGCTTACTCAGTAAGCACCAAAGCCCCAATGAAGCAAGTCTTAACCTATAATAGTGTCTCCTGCACAGTAGCTCTTCCATTGTAGGCACAGCTGGTCCTCACAGCCAATTGGCCTGGAGGTTAATTCCTCCCAGTGATATCAACAGCAATCAAGGATTAACTGAAAATAAGACTATGCACACTTCCCAAAAAGGGGTGCACCAAGATTGTCCACCTCAGGTGACTGGGGAGGCTAACCCACTGGGCCCTGTAGGACACCTATCATACAAGGCCACTCTATCAACTCAAGGAGACTTAGCAGCTACCCAATACATAGAAACAAACACAGGGAAACAGCCAAAATGTGGAAAGAAACATATCACAAATGAAAGAAATGATTGAAAGAAAAATACTGAATATAGAGTTCAAAACCACAGTTATAATGTTACTCAAGAATCTTCTAGAAACTTCTTAGAAACTTAGTGAGACCTTGAAATATTTTAGTGAGAATGCTAAAAAATGGAAAAGAACCAATCAAAATTTAAACATACACTGAGAGAAATAAAGAATAATATACAGAGATCCAACAGCAGACTAGAAAATCCCAAGAATCAAGTCAGTTTTGAAGTATGAGGAAGAGAAAAACATCCACCTGGAAGAGCAAAAAGAAAAAAGAATCCAAAAACATGAGGATAGTGTAAGGAGCCTCTGGGACAATTTCAAGTGAAGCAAAATCCTATTTAGGGGTATGCTAGAAAAAGAGAGAGAGAACAAGATATTGAAAACCTATTTGAAGAAATAATGACAGAAAACTGCCCCTTCCTGGTGAAAGAAATAAACTTACAGTCCAGGAACCACAGAGAACTCCAAAGAAGAGGAATCCAAAGAGGACTACACCAAGACACATCATAATTAAAATGCCAAGGGCAAAAGACAAATAGAATATTAAAAGCAGCAAGAGAAAAAGTTAGTTAGTTACTTACTAGGGAGTACCCATACAACTGTCTGCTGATTTCTCAACAGAAACTATGCATGCCAGACAGGAGTGGCAAGAAATATTCAAAGTGATGAATAGCAAGAACCCTACAGCCAAGATTACACTACCCAACTAAGCTATCCTTTAGAATTGAAGGCCAGATAAAGAGCTTCAGAGATAAGAAGCTAAAGGAGTTCAATACCAAATAAGTATTATATGGAATGCTGAAGGATATTCTTTAAGAAGAGGAAGAAGAATAAAAAGATAAAGATAAAAAATTATGAACAATAAAGTGACAACAAATACATATCAACAAGTGAATCTAAAAATCAAATGAATAAAATATCTAATGAACAGAATAAACCGTTGAATGTAATAAAATCAGGGGCATGGAAAGGGAGTGGATTGAAATTCTTGGAGAAAGAGGTGTGTGGGGTGCGGGAAGAGATTGGAAAAATATCTTACACCTATGGATGTGGTCTGTGGGTGAGGAGGCGAGGGCCTGGGGTGAGGTGGGTACCGGGTTGGGGGAAGATCTTGGGGGGGGGAGAAGAACATTTATAATAATCTGAACAATAAATATTTTAAAAAATCAAAGGCATTATGGCCCATGGACACAGCCAATGGGGGGTGAGAACCAGGGACAGGTATAGGAGTGGGCTGGATGGGATCAATGTGTGAAAAGGAGATATAAGTAATACTTTCAATAATAAAGAATTTTTTAAATTAATTATTTTTTAATTTAATAAATATTTATTGTTCAGATTATTACAATTGCTTCTCCTTTCCCTTCCCCATAGCTTCTCTCCACCTGGTTCTGACTCCACCCACTGCCCTTACCTCCTCCCCACTGTCCTCATCCTTAGGTGTACGATTTTTTTCAGTCTCTTTCCATACCTCCCACACTCCTTTCCCCCTGAGAATTATCAATCCACTCCCATTCTATGCCCCTGATTCTATTATATTCACCAGTTTATTCTGTTCCTCAGATTTTTAATTCACTTGATTTTTGGGTTCACTTGTTGATAGATATCTATTTGTTATTCATAATTTTTTTTCTTTACCCTTTTCTTCTTCCTCTTCTTAAAGAATACCTTTCAGCATTTCATATATTAGTGGTTTGGTGGTGATGAACTCCTTTAGCTTTTTCTTATCTGTGTAGCTATTTATATGACCTTCAATTCTGAATAACTTTGCTGGGTAATATTGTTGAGAAATCAGCTGACAATCTTATAGGTGCTCCCTTGTAGGTAATTAACTGTTTTTCTCTTTCTGCTTTTAATATTCTCTCTTTGTCTTTTGCCCTTGGCATTTTAATTATGATGTTCCTTAGAGTAGTCCTCTTTGGATTCCTTTTGTTTGGGCTTCTATGTGATTCTTGGACTTATAAGTCTATTTTTTTGACCAGGTGGGGGAAGTTTTCTGACATTATTTCTTCAAATAGGTTTTCAGTATCTTGCTCTCTCTCTTCTTCTGGCACCCTCATAGTTCTGATGTTGGTACTCTTGAAGTTATCTCAGAGGCTCCTTACATTATTTTCAACTTTTTGGATTCTTTTCTCTTTTTGCTTTCTCTGTTGAGTGTTTTTTTTTTTTTGCTTTTTTGTATTTCAAATCTTTGACTTGATTCTTGCATTCATCTAGTCTGCTGTTGGGTCTCTGTATAATATTTTTTCTTTCAGTCAGTGTATGTTTTATTTCTAGTTGGTTCTTTTTCATATCCTCGAGGGTCTCATTAAATTTATCAGCCTTTTCTAGGAAATTCTTTAAAAACTTTTAACTGTCATTTGGAACTCTATATCTAGTCGTTGTTTTCCTCAATTTCTTTCATTTGTGATCTGTTTCCTTGTCCCCTCATTTTCACTGCTTCTCTGAGTTAGTAGGGTGGCTTCGTGGGCTAGGTGTCCTATTTGCTCCAATGGGTCAGCCTCTCAGTTACCTGAGGTGGACACTCTTGGTGCACCTCTTTGTGGACTCTGCATATAGCTTTGTGGTAGTTAAGTCTTGATTGTTGTTAGTGTCACTGGGAGGAATTGACCTCCAGGCCAATTGGCTGTGAATATCCATTGTGTCTATAATGGAAGAATTGCTGTGCTTGAGATACGCTTATGGGGCAGGACTTGTTTCAGTGTGGCTATGGTGCTCACTGAATTTGCCTCTTGAATGTGTCCCTTATGAAAGTAGTTGAAATCTGGTGTCCTCTCATACAGAACACTAGATGCACTAGCTTCTGGATCTCCAATGGGGTGTATGTCAGCTACTATCTGAGGCCACCCAACAGGAGCTACAGGAAGAACTACTTTTCTCCTCATTGCTTGGTGTTTAGAGGTTTTGGAGCTGTCTGACAGGAGTTGCAGTTAGTTTGGTTAAGCTGTGATAGGGCAGGCCATTTATATGCAAAAGCCGTGGCGAGGAGCTTGGGTGTGTTTGTAGATTTTGCAGTGCGATTCTCAGGGAGTCATTAGGCTAGGGTGTGGCAAACAGCAATGGCTGACAGTCAGCCTTCTCTGAGTTTCCGCGTTTCCAAGTCACCATGTCCTGCGCTCCAGCGCAATATACAATGATTGGTGGGCGCACCTCTGCAAGAAAATCACCCTCACTTTCCAACCTGATGGCCGACAGTCAGGCCTCTCCCTGTAGAAGTTTGGGTCCCTCCCATGTCTCCCCAGAAACTGGAATTCAGAGTAATTGGGAGCTTGTCTCCATTCGGGTTGAAAGAAGCAGTGCACCTAGACACCTGCTACCAGCCTAATTTGCGTGTCTCTGTACCTCAGCTTTTCAGCACTTGTGCATGTCTCAATGCTCTTTTCTCTTTCCTTCTAGTTGTAGAACTTCCACTCAGCCAGCTTTCCCAAGGTTCTGAGTGATTGACGTTTTGTCTTTTAGTTGTAGTTTTGAAATTGTTGTGTGAGGCAGCATTATAGGTACTTACTTACATACGCTGACATGTTGGTTTCTCCATAAAGAATTTTTTTTAAATAAAAGGAGGCTGTCTGGTCACATGAAACAACATGGATGAACTTGAGAACAATATGCAAGTGAAATAAACCAGTCACATAAAAAATACGATTAGGATTCCACATATATATATGGTTATGTAAAGTGGCCAAATTAATAATAATAATTAAAAAAAAACATGAAATAAATGGTGGATACTAGTAACTGGGATGCTTGAAAACAGGGACTTGTTGTTTTAAAGGGTGTAGAGATCACTTTTGAAAGATGGAAACATTTTGGAGATCTATAGCATAACAGGTATTTGTCACTATTGACCAGAATTGTAAAACCTGGTTATATGGTAAGTTGTATTTTACAATATTATTTTTTAAATGTGTGGGTAGGAGGAGAGAGGGAAAATGGCAGAAGAATAGGTAGGCAAGTTCTGACCCGGATCCCGAAGAGGAAGGAGAGAGCAGCCGAGGGTCGCACTGGGAGTGCCTGTTAGCAAGCCAAGAGAAAGACGAACACCTGGGGAAACTGGGGTGCGCCTGATCAGGGTGCCCCTGACAGTTAAGCACCCACAGCAGGATCCTTTCTCGGAGCGACCTAAAGGCAACGACGGGGAAATCTGGCCATCTTGACGGGAAGAGGTTTGGATTAGAGGACAGAATATCCACGGCCGTAAAGAACACCAAGCCCGAGGAGGGAAAATGGCGGAAGAATAGGTAGGCAAGTTCTAACCCGGGTCCCGAAGAGGAAGGAGAGAGCACCCGAGGGTCACGCTGGGAGTGCTAGTTAGCAAACCAAGAGAAAGGCGAACACCTGGGGAAACTGTGGAGCGCCTGATTAGGGTGCCCCTGACAGTTAAGCAACCACAGCCCGATCCTTTCCCCGAGCAACCTAAGGGCGAAGACGGGGAAATCTCACCAACTTGATGGGAAGAGATTTGGATTAGAGGACAGAATATCCACAGCCGTAAAGACCATCAAGTAGCTGTTCGCCCCTAAACGCTGACCACAATCAGCGCGAATGCTTGGATTCAAAGGAGTGCTCCACCCCAGGGTGAAAAATCAGATTTTGCGGAGATCGGGTGAGTTCCCACGGCGGCGTGCTTCCTCCGCGGCACGCGCATCTCCCACTCAGCAGCTTGAGCACAGCAGCCCGCTCGCACCAGCTCGCACGCACAAGGCGCACAGAGGGGTCTGTGTTTACAAGAAATCCAGAGCTGGGATGAGGCACCCCTGACTCTGCTCAGGGCTCCTAAGTGGGGGGATATCTAAGGAACAGCACGCCTGGATCTGACTCAAAGAGAGTTACAGGCAAGTGTGGTCGGCTCCTCCTGCCCAACCCCCACACCTCCATAGATCAGGGACACAGAGAGGGGAAAAAAGCTAGAAAGGCCTCAGAACCCTGGCTCTCTGCCACCAAGAAACACCACCACCTAGAGGCTACAGTACATATGGACTCTAGAACTGCTTAAAAATGAAGACCTGATTACAACACAGAAGAAACACAGGGAACTGCAATTAATGCCCAGACTGGGAACAGGTGAGCTAGACAGAACAACAGAGGAAGTGAATGACCTTCATTACTGCAAATTTTATTTAATTTTTGATTTTCTAATTGTTTAATTTTTTCTGTTTTTGTTTTGATTTTTAAGTTACATTAGTTGCAAAGTTTACTTAAGAAGATATTTTTTCATCTTTCCTCACTTGATTTTACCTTTTTAATTAATTCACTTTTATCTGTAATCAATATTACTACTACTACTGTTTTGCCTTTTTATCTTTTTATCTTATTTTCTTTTGTTTATTTTTATCATTATCTTTTAAGTGCCATATCATATACTTTTTTTTCTTTTTCTTTTTTTTCTTTTCTCTTTTTTCCCCGTTGGGATTACTGTTCAACAGACTATTTATACCTTTCCTTCTCCAACGCTCTATTCTAACTCAATCCTACCTTTATGCCATCACTCTCTTCCTAACCCTTTCCCTTTGGTGTCCTGCTTATCTTAACTCTTTACTGCTCTAGATTTTCCCTATTTTTTTCTATTTACCCCTTCTTAAAATTTCACCCTTCCTGTGTATATCTAACTCCCAACCCCCTACTCCAAGCCCATTCACACCTACCTTGTTGCTGTTTTAAAAAAAAAATCCTTCTCTCTACCCCTTTGTAGTTGTGTGCTAAATGCTAACTATATCAAAGTTTTATGCTTTTGTGTAAGATTGGTTTGGTTATTCTTTTTATTTGACGGTATGATTTTGTTAGCTGGGTTCTAGTCACCTTTATTGGAGGATATTAATATTGCAAACGCTTTTCTGTTCAGTGCCTTGTGTGTTGTACCTGGTTGTGTTGTATTTCGTACCTTTAAATCTAAGCAGGAGAGAGAGAAAACTACATAAACAGGCATCCTAAAAAGAGAGATCATGGGGGAGGGTAAGAAAAAACCCGCCTATGAAAGAAAATCAGACATCACCAGAAAAGGAAGTAAATGAGTTAGAGGCAAGCAACCTATGAGAGCAAGAATTCAGAGTAATGATCATGGGATGGCTAAAAAGAATGGAAGACAAATTTGACAATATGAGTAAGACACAAGAGGAAATGAAGAAGAACCAAGAGGATCTGAAGAAGAACCAAGAGGAAATGAAGGTGACCCAAGAAAAAATGAAAAATGACATCACTTCTATGAAGAACTCAATAGAAAGCATCAAGAGTAGACTAGAAGAAGCAGAGGACCGCATCAGTGAGCTAGAAGACAAGATGGAAAAAAATACACAATTAGAGCAGCTGCTAGGAAAAAAAATCAAAAAACAGGAGGAGAGCCTACGGGAGCTTTGGGACATTACAAAACAAAACAATATTAGAATAATAGGGGTCCCAGAAGGAAAGGAAACTGAGCAAGATATGGAAAAAGTATTTCAAGAAATAATGACAGAACACTTTCCTGAGATAGAGAAGAAAAGACCGACACAAATCCAAGATGTTCGAAGAGTCCCCAACAAAATGAACCCCCAAAGATCAACACCCAGACACATTATAATTAAACTGGCAAAAAATATTAACAAAACCGTAATCTTAAAAGCAGCCAGAGAGCCGATACCGGTTTGGCTCAGTGGTAGAGCGTCAGTCTGCGGATTGAAATGTCCCGGGTTCGATTCCGGTCAAGGGCATGTACATTGGTTGCAGGCACATCCCCAGTGGGGGGTGTGCAGGAGGCAGCTGGTCGATGTTTCTCTCTCATCGACGTTTCTAACTCTTTGTCCCTCTCCCTTCTTCTCTTTAAAAAATCAAATAAAATATATGTTTTAAAAAAAGCAGCCAGAGAGAGACTGAAAGTTACATATAAAGGAACCCCCATCAGACTAGCAACTGATTTCTCAACAGAAACTCATCAGGCCAGAAGGGAATGGGATGACATATACAAAGTCATGCAAAGGAAGGGTGTGAACCCAAGAATACTATACCCTAGAATGCTGTCAATCAAAATTGAAGGTGTAATCAGGAGCTTCACTGACAAAAACAGAGTACAGGAATTTATCTCCAACAAACCAGCAATGCAAGAAATGCTAAAGGGTCTACTGTAAAAATAAAGAAATAGGAAGCAAAGAAGGAAAACAGGGGGATAGAATAAAAATGGAATCAAATACCTACCTATCAATAATTACTTTAAATGTAAATGGTTTAAACGCTCCAATCAAAAGACATAGATAGGGTAACAGATTGGATAGAAAAGCAAAACCTATACATCTGCTGTCTACAAGAAACACACCTCAGAAAAAGAGACGCCCACAGACTGAAGGTGAAAGGATGAAAAAAGGTTTTCCAGGCGAATGGAAATGACAAAAAAAAAGCTGGAGTAGCAATACTTATATCTGACAAATTAGATCTCAAAGTGAAGGACATAACAAGAGACAATGAAGGCCACTTCATAATACGAAGGGGAGCAATACAACAAGAAGAAATAACCCTGGTAAATATATATGCACCGAATACAGGAGCACCCAAATACATAAAAAAAAACTGCTGGAAGACATTAAGGGAGAGATTAATAGCAATACAATCATAGTAGGAGATTTTAATACCCCACTGTCACCTTTGGACAAATCACCCAAACAAAAAATCAGTAAAGAAACATCAACACTAAATGACACACTAGACCAGATGGAATTAATCGACATCTTCAGAACATTTCACCCCAAAGCCACAGAATATACATTCTTCTCAAGTGCACATGGGTCATTTTCAAAGATAGATCACATGTTGGGACATAGGCAAAGTCTCTTCAAATTCAAGAATATAGAAATCATTTCAAGCATGTTCTCAGATCATAGTGGCATAAAATTGGAAATCAACTACAATAAAAATAATCCAAGGAAATCAAACACATGGAAACTGAATAACATGCTATTGAACAAGGACTGGGTTACCAGGGAAATCAAGGAAGAAATTATAAACATCATGGCAACAAATGATAATGAAAATACAACAATCCAAAATCTATGGGACACAGCAAAAGCAATCTTGAAAAGGAAGTTCATATCTCTGTAAGCCTATGGTAAAAGACTAGAAAAAATGGTAACAAATTATCTAACTCTACAACTCAAACAGTTAGAAAAAGAGCAACAAGAAAAGCCCAGTGTAATCAGAAGGAAGGAAATAACAAAAATCAGAGCAGGGATAAATGACATAGAGACCAAAGAAACAATACACAAAATCAACAAAACCAAGAGCTGGTTTTTTGAAAGAATAAACAAGATTGATGAACCACTAGCCAGGCTAACCAAGAAACAATGAGAGAGGACCCAAATAAACAAAATCAGAAATGAAAGAGGTGAAATAACAACAGACCCCACCGAAATACAAAGGATTGTTACAAAATACTAGGAACAACTCCATTCCAACAAACTGGACAACCTGGAGGAAATGGACATATTCCTAGAAAAATATAACCTGCCAAAACTCAATCAGGAAGAATATAAAAATCTCAATAGACTAGTTACTTGGGAAGAAATTGAAACAGTCATCAAAAAGCTTCCAGCAAACAAAAGCCCAGGGCCAGATGGCTTTGCAGGAGAATTTTACCAAACATTCAAGGAAGATCTAAAACCTATCCTCCTCAGACTATTCCAAAAAATCCAAGAGGAAGGAACACTTCCAAACTCCTTCTATGAAGCCAGCATCACCCTAATACAAAAACCATATAAAGATAACACAATGAAAGAGAATTACAGGCCAATATCCCTCATGAACATAGATGCCAAAATCCTCAACAAAATTCTAGCAAATCGGCTCCAACAGAACATCAGAAATATCATACACCATGACCAAGTAGGATTTAATCCTGGAATGCAAGGATGGTACAATATCCGCAAATCAATAAACGTGATACATCACATGAACAAACTGAAAGTTAAAAAATCATATGGTCATATCAATTGATGCAGAAAAAGCATTTGATAAAATCCAACATCCTTTCCTGATTAATACTCTCAACAAGATGGGAGTACAAGGATCATACCTCAACATAATAAAAGTTATATATGATAAATCCACAGCAAACATCATACACAATGGGCAAAAACTAAAACTATTCTCCCTAAGAACAGGAACAAGACAGGGATGCCCACTCTCACCACTTCTGTTTGACATAGTACTGGAAGTACTAGCCATGGCAATTAGAGAAGAAAAGGAAATAAAAGGCATCAAATTTGGAAAAGAAGAAGTAAAGCTGTTCCTATTTGTAGATGACATTATATTGTTCATAAAAAATCCAAAAGACTCCATCAAAAAACTAATAGACTTAATAAACGAATTTGGCAATGTAGCATGATACAAAATCAACGCCAAGAAATCTATGACTTTTCTATACACCAATAGTGAACTCATAGAAACAGAGACTAAAAAAGCAATCCCATTTACCATCGCACCAAAAAATTGAGATACCTAGGAATAAACTTAACTAAGGGGGTAAAAGACCTATATGCTGAAAACTACACGACACTGAAAAAAGAGATAGAGGAAGATGTAAACAGATGGTAGAACATACCATGTTCATGGATTGGTAGAATCAACATCATCAAAATGTCCATACTTCCCAAAGGAATTTATAAGTTCAACACACTCCCTATTAAAATACTAACAACATACTTCACAGACCTAGAAAGGACTCTCCAAAAGTTCATTTGGAACAATAAAAGACCCTGAATAGCCGCAGCAATCCTGAGAAAGAAGAGTAATGTAGGAGGGATCTCAATACCAGATTTCAAGTTGTATTACAAAGCCACTGTTCTCAAAACAGCCTGGTACTGGCAGAAGAACAGACATACAGATCAGAGAATGGAATAGATTCCAGATATCAATCCAAATCAATATGCTCAATTAATATTTGACAAAGGAGGCACGAGCATACAATGGAGTGAAGATAGTCTCTTCAGTAAATGGTGTTGGGAAAATTGGACAGATACATGCAAAAAATGAAACTAGATCACCAACTTATACCATACAGAAAAATAAACTCAAAATGGATACAGGACTTAAACATAAGACGGGAAACCATAAAAATACTAGAGACATCTACAGGCAGCAAAATCTCAGACATATGCCTAAAGAACTTCTTCATTGGCCAAAACCGGTTTGGCTCAGTGGTAGAGCGTCGGTCTGCGGACTAAAAGGTCCCGGGTTCGATTCCGGTCAAGGGCATGTACATCGGTTGCGGGCACATCCGCGGTGGGGAATGTGCAGGAGGCGGCTGGTCGATGTTTCTCTCTCATTGACGTTTCTAGCTCTCTATCTCTCTCCCTTCCTCTCTGTAAAATATCAATAAAATATATATATATTTTAAAAAGAATTTCTTCACTGATACTAACCCTAGGGCAATGGAAGCTAAAGAGAGAATGAACAAATGGGACTACATCAAAATAAAAAGCTTTATTATAGCAAAAGAAACCATCAACAAAACAACAAGAAAACCCACGGTATGGGAGAACATATTTGCAAATGATATCACTGATAAAGGTTTAATCTCCAACATCTACAGACAGCTTATACAACTCAATAAAAGGAAAATAAATGATACAATTAAAAAATGGGAAACGGACCTGAATAGAATCCTCTCAAAAGAAGACAGAAGGAAGGCCAAGAGGCACATGAAAACATGCTCAAAGTCACTAATCATCTGAGAGATGCAAATCAAAACTACAATGCGATACCATCTCACACCTGTCAGAATGGCCAACATCAACAAAACAACAAACGACAAATGTTGGCGAGGTTGCGGAGAAAAAGGAACCCTCATGCACTGCTGGTGGGATTGCAGGTTGGTGCAACCACTGTGGAGAACAGTATGGAGCTTCCTCAAAAAACTGAAAATGGAACTCCCATTTGACCGAGTAATCCCACTACTAGGAATATACCCCAAGAAACTAGAAACACCAATCAGAAAGGATATATGCACCCCTATGTTCATAGCAGCACAATTTACAATAGCTAGGATTTGGAAACAGCTTAGGTGCCCGTCAGCAGATGAATGGATTGGAAAACAATGGTACATCTACACCATGGAATACTATAGGGCCATAAAAAGAAGGAATTCTCATCATTTGCAGTAACCTGGATGGAATTGGAGAGCATCATGCTGATTGAAATAAGCCAGTCAAATAAAGAGAAACACCACATGACTTCACTCATTTACGGATATTAAAGAACATTATAAACTAATGAATAGAAAGATAGATATAGAGACAGTAAAACAACAAGCAGACTGTCAAATGACAGCGGGGGAGGAGGGTAGGGAGATCTGGGGGAGATAAGAGATCAACCGAAGGACATACATGCATATATGTAAAACCAATGGACATAAAACTCTGGGGAGGGAGGGCATGTATGGGAGGGGGGGGGGAATGGTAAGCTATGTACACATATAATACCTTAATAAATTTATATATATATAAGAGATGAAAGAATAGTTTCCAAAGGGAGTTCTGTGGACATAATGGAAAGAGCCATCTGTACGTATGGCAGAGTATTTCCTAAAAAATACAAGACAGAAAAGTTTTAGTGCAATCATAAAAATAAAAAAAATAAAAACTGAATACATTTAAGTGCCCTAATATCACACTATGGTTTGCCTACTCTGATCTGACAGAGAAATACACTGAACTAGATCCACAATGGATCAAGTGTAAAAGAAATTTTCAAGATTGTTCTCCCATTGTCTCTAAAGACAGTAGCGAACACACAATGTTGCCAAGGAGAGCAGAGAAGAAGGGGGCGATTTTGAGCAGTCCATTAAACATTTAAAAAGAGATGAGTCAGATCCTAGTGAAATGGTACTTACCAATCATTCAAACTGTAGTGAAGTTCTACTAAGTACATAGTAGAATTCTTGGTGCAGTGAGTTACAAAAGGTGTTTATTTCTTGAAACAGGACTACAGAAGCTTAACTAGAGATAAAACCTTGTAACGAAGTCATCAAACCAGGAGAAAACTGATAGTCAAGGTATGGGTCAGTAAACCTTTTTCAGTTCCTAAAAACACACTGATAACATTCACAGGGTCCACATGCAGTAATAAAAGTCCTCACCACTTACATGTCAATGTATTCAGGTGTCTGAAAAGTAGGAGAGTGAAGAGTGGAGAGAAAGGATGGGTAACATAGTACATATAGTACTTGGTGACTAATTATAATCATTAAGTATTTGTTAGATAAATGTGAAGGAAAGTATAGATTACATTGGGGTGTAACTATATTATTCAAATGTCAGAACATTGTAAGAAAATATCTAAGTGTCCGATGTGGCTTTTTACCTAACAGCATATATGAAAAACACAAATAAACTTCTGAAACTTAATGTGCCATCAGGGAGCTATATTTAAGCCACAACAGCTATCAACTATATCATAAATTATCATACATATTACAATTAATAGTCAGTTCTGCCTTTCTTCTTGGTATTTTTAAAATTTCCATTTCAGGTCTTTTTTCTCATTAAAAAGTTTATTTATAATAAAATAAAATAAAATAAAATAAAATAAAATGTGTGGGTAGGTTTTCCACATAATACTAATTAAATTTTGGGGGAAGGAGGGGATCCAGAAAGAGAAAACGCAATAATGGTATTTATTTCTAAATGCCAAGATTAAAGTTCTGTGGCTACAAGTATAACCATATATGGGCTTTCTTTAAATTTACTCCTAATGAAAAATTTTGATTTTTGCTGTAAAATATAAAAATACAAATAACATTTTCTGTGGTTATGATTTAATGGAGTTTAAGGGCAATTGCACATGTGTCGCAAATTTGGGACAAAACAGCCCTAACTGGTTTGGTTCAGTGGATAGAGCAGGGTGGGCAAACTTTTTGACTTGAGTGCCACAATGGGTTCCTAAACTGGACCAGAGGGCCAGAACAAAAGCAACCTGACCATGCTGGCACTCTCATCTTGGGCTGCTGGTGAAGGAGCAGAGGGGAGAGCAAGAGAACCCTCCACTCTTTTCAGCTCCGCAGGCCAGATAGAACAGCCGAATGGGCTGGATCCGGCCCGCGGGCCATAGTTTGCTCACAGCTGGGATAGAGCATCGTCCTGAGGACTCTAGGGTCCTAAGTTAGATTCTAGTCAAGGGCATGTACCTTGGTTGCAGGCACATCCCGAGTAGGGGTGTGCAGGAGGCAGCTGATTGATGTTTCTTTCTCATTGATGTTTCTAACTCTCCCTCTCCTTTCCTCTCTATAAAAAATAAATAAAATATATTTTTTTAAAATTTGGGACACTCAGGGGGCCTTGTGTCCCGGGTGAGCTGTGTGGCCCAGGGGCCCATATGCTCCGGGTGAGCCTTGTGTCCCAGGGGGCCGTGTGCCCTGGGTGAGCCGTGTGTCCCAGGGGGCCGTGTACCCTGGGTGAGCCGTGTGTCCCAGGGGGCCGTGTGCCCTGGGTGAGCCGTGTGTCCCAGGGGGCCGTGTACCCTGGGTGAGCTGTGTGCCCCAGGGGGCCGTGTGCCCTGGGTGAGCCGTGTGTCCCAGGGGAAGCAGTGGGACCCCGGGGGGGAGGGGCGGTGAGAACCAGAGGAGGAGCGGACTATATTCGTGTGGTCCTGAGATAGTCACCATAAAACTAGCAGACTGCCAAATGACAGCAGGGAGGGGAAGGAGACCTGGGGGAGACAAGAGAACAACCGAAGGACTGGTATGCATGAATATAAGTACAACCAACGAACACAGAACTCTGTGGAGGGAGGGCATGAATGGGAGATGGGGGGGGCAATGGTAAGCTATGTACACATATAATACCTTAATAAAAAAATAATAATTAAAAAAATAAATTAAAAAATGGTACAAAACAAACTTATCCTTAAGTACACTGTGATAAGAAACATTTTAGGGCCCTGTGCCCCGGGTGAGCTGTGTGTCCCAGGGGGCCCTGTGCCCCGGGTGAGCCGTGTGTCCCAGGGGGCCCTGTGCCCCGGGTGAGCCATGTGTCCCTAGGGAAGCAGTGGGATCCAAGGGGAGGGGCGGTGAGAACCAGAGGAGGAGCGGACTCTATTCGGGTGGTCCTGAGATAGCCACCATAAAACAAGCAGACTGCCAAAGGAGGAGTGGATTCTATTCATGAGATCCTGAGATAGTCACCATAAAACAAGCAAATTGTCAAATGACAGCAGGGAAGGGAAGGAGACCTGGGGGGAGATAAGAGAACAACGGAAGGACTGGTATGCATGAATACAACCAACGAACACAGAACTCTGGGGAGGGAGGGCATGAATGGGAGGAGGGGGCAATGGTAAGATATTTACACATATAATACCTTAATAAAATTCATGTGAGGGGGAAAAAAGAATCAATAAATGAATGTATTAATAAGTGGAAAAAAATACAAAAACAAATAAATAAAAAATGCAATTCCTCATGCCATACTTATACATCTAGTGGTTGCTCACGTGCCGGGCATTGTGTGGGCAAGCTAAACATCTCTATCACATCTTAAACTAAAAAAAAAAAAAAAAATTTAGCGGAGGACTGAGAAGGTGGAGCAGTTCTGTACCGTGCTGCCTTCCACTGGTTAAGACCTCCAAGAGCAAAGGCCTACCGAGGTGAGGATGCCCCTACTGTCACCTGTAGAGGGGCAGCACTGAGCTGGCCAATATTTGTGGTGGTGCTGCTTGTCCTGGCTCAGGGGAAGCGTTCCACTAAGTCTGAAAGACTAAGATATCGCGGGGACTCTCCGCCACCCCCCACAACCAGCTCGGCCCTGCCTTAGCGCATGCCAGCGGGACTCTCCGCCACCGCCCGCGGCCTGCTCTGCCAGGCCTTCACGCGCGCTGTGCTGGCACTGTGACTTCCATTGGCAGACCCGGAGAATCCTCTCTCCGCTGCCACATGGCCAGGCCAAAGCATCAGACACTACCACCAGGCGGATTTTAAAACTACAGGGGAAATTGAGCCACAGAAGCTACCATCGCTGCCGCACCCACTGCCGCCCCCAAGAATGGGAATCCACCGAAATCAGAGCTCACTACGCACTGGGCTCATAGAGAGTGTGGCTTCAGAAATTAGCCTCTGCATCCACAGCAGCTCCACATCCGCAACAAAGAGGACACCATTGAGGGCAGACTCTCCCCATGCAGCCATCACAGCCCGCCCACAATCTTCCCAGCACACCCACCATGCTGGGAGGGAGATGGAGCGCGCTGGTGAGGAAATGGCACAGCGCCTTCCATTAGCCGCCCAGGCGAGCCCATCCTCCGATGCCACATGGCCAAGCCGAAGCTCTCGCCACCACCGCCATGTGAACTTTAAAACTACAGTGGTAATTGAACCACAGGAGCAACCGTCAATGTTGCACCTGGCACTGCCACCCGCCACTGCCGCCAAGAATAAAGGAAATCCACCAAGAACAGAGCTCACCACGCCTTGGGCTCAGGGAATGGGCGACCTCAGAACTTAGCCTCCATGTCTGCAGCTGTTCCGCTCCCACACCGAACGAGACACCTTTGAAGGTGGTCCCCCCGCCTGCAACCATCTCAGCCCAACTGCAGCTGTCCCAGCCTGCGCGCCATGCAAGCAAGGAGCTAGCGCGGCGCCTCCAATATGCGACCCCAACACCCTAGAGGGGCTGTGTGCCCCAGGTGAGCCGAGTGTCCCAGGGGGCCGTGTGACCCGGGTGAGCCGTACCTCCCAAAGGGGAAGGGGATCCCGGGTGAGCCGTGTGTCCCAGGGGGCCGAGTGCCCCGGGTGAGCCGTGTGTCCCAGGGGGCCGAGTGCCCTGGGTGAGCCAGTGTCCCGTGGGGCCAAGTGCCCTGGGTGAGCCGAGTGTCCCAGGGGGCCGAGTGCCCCGGGTGAGCCAGTGTCCCGTGGGGCCGAGTGCCCCGGGTGAGCCGAGTGTCCCAGGGGGCCGAGTGCCCCGGGTGAGCTGAGTGTCCCATGGGGCCGAGTGCCCCGGGTGAGCCGAGTGTCCCAGGGGGCCGTGTGCCCCGGGTAAGCCGTACCCCCCTAGAGGGGAAGGGTGTCCCGGGTGAGCCGTGTGTCTCAGGGGGCCGAGTGCCCCGGGTGAGCCGAGTGTCCCATGGGGCCGAGTGCCCCGGGTGAGCCGAGTGTCCCATGGGGCCGAGTGCCCCGGGTGAGCCGAGTGTCCCAGGGGGCCGTGTGCCCCGGGTAAGCCGTACCCCCCTATAGGGGAAGGGTGTCCCGGGTGAGCCGTGTGTCCCAGGGGGCCGAGTGCCCCGGGTGAGCCGAGTGTCCCAGGGGGCCGAGTGCCCCGGGTGAGCTGAGTGTCCCAGGGGGCTGAGTGCCCCAGGGGCCCGTGTGCCCCGGGTGAGCCGAGTGTCCCAGGGGGCCGTGTGCCCCGGGTAAGCCGTATGCCCCTATAGGGGAAGGGTGTCCCGGGTGAGCCAGTGTCCCGTGGGGCCAAGTGCCCCGGGTGAGCCAAGAGTCCCAGGGGGCCAAGTGCCCCGGGTGAGCCGAGTGTCCCAGGGGGCCGAGTGCCCCGGGTGAGCCAGTGTCCCGTGGGGCGGAGTGCCCCGGGTGAGCCGAGTGTACCAGGGGGCCGTGTGCCCCGGGCTAGCCGTGTGTCCCAGGGGAAGCAGTGGGACCCAGGGGAAGGGGCGGTGTAAACCAGAGGAGGAGAGGACTCTATTCATATGGTCCTGAGATAGTCACCATAAAACAAGCAGACTGCCAAATGAGGAGCAGATTCTATTCATGGGGTACTAAGATGGTCACCATAAAACAAGCAGATTGTCAAATGACAGCGGGGAGGGGAAGGAGACTTGGGGGGAGATACGAGAACAACCGAGGGACTGGTATGCATGAACATAAGTACAACCAATGAACACAGAACTCTGGGGAGGGAGGGCATAAATGGGAGGTGGGGGGGGGGGGCAATGGTAAACTATGTACACAGATAATACGTTAATAAAATAAAATTAAAAAAAAAATAAAATAAAATAAAATAATTCCATTGAAAAAAATAAAATAAAATAAAGACATAACTGGTGCCAAAAAAAAAAAAATTAAAAAAATCAGGATCTAAAAAAAAAAAAAAGAAACATTTTAAAGAAAGGGGGAAAAATGAATGACTCGTGTCCCTTTACAAATCATTGGATTATGACACAGCAATTCATATTACCACATTATATTCACCTTCACTACAAGGAACTGTATAGCCAGGCTCCACACTCTGGGGCTAAAGATAACAGACCTCTAATTACTGTAATAGAATTACCATAAAATTCACCATGGACTAGAACAAGTATTAGGAACACTGCCCATCCAAGATGAACCTACTTCTGCTCCTAGGAAGTGACTCAACAAGATGCCTAGAGCCTGAGACCAGGACTCCTTCGTCCTGAAGACAAGAACCCCAAAATTAGAGACAGAGGGACCTTAAAATCCTAGGAGAGACAACGTGCCTAGATTCTCTTGGAAGGCTTCTAGCTTCTCCTTGCAAATTTTTGAACCAAAAAGTGCAGAGAGAGGCCAGGCTTCAGAGGACAAAGATATTTGTGAAGCCACAGCGACATCAAGTGGAATTATTCAGCTATGCCTGCAACACAGTTGACCTGTACTGGGAGATCCCCTGGGGAAGTCCATGGGCAGAATGCACAGACTGCGTCTGGGAATCTGGGAGCATTGTGGGCTGGGCTTGGATGGCCAGCACACCAAAAAGTAAGGCAGTAAGCAACAAGAGAAGGTGAGGAGGGGGCCAGGGGGAGCCATGGAAGCAGCAGTGCTCCCTCAGCTGGGCTCCCCAACTGCCCTGTGATAAGGGGCGTGGCCTCAGCTGCAGCCAGGTTCTCAGCTCAGCAGATCCAGCTCCTCCCTGGGCCTGTGACCGGACTGTAGGACAAGGCACATGATTATGGCAAAGACCACAAAAGGACTTACAGCACTTGAAGGGAAACCTGTAGGGAAACTAAATACCAAACTAGTCTTCCCAGCTTTCTCTAATGTCACCAAGACATGGCGGCCGATATGGTCCTGAGTCTCGGCTTCCTATGAGCCAGGGGAGAGGCACCTGGGAGCTCTACGCCTTGTGCTCAGAAGCCCATCCCCACAGCTTCGTTGGACCAGCCAGCACCTGGCCAAACACTTGGACTCCGGGACCTGGACCCACAGCCCCTGTGCAGGTCCTCATCCCTGGTCAGTCTCAAGCTGCAAAGGACCCAGCAGGTTTCACGAGGGGAAATCACTACCGCTGGGTGGCAGTCTTGTACCGCTAATGGGAATCAGGCCTACCCCAGCGCCACCCCCCTCACTCTCCCTCCGCCCTTCGCTAACAAAAAAAAACACAAAAAAATAGGTACAGGAATATCAAATGTGAACAACTGGCCAATCCTCACCCAATTGGCCACTCTGAGGGAGATCTGACGAATACAGGGACTGCCAAGTCAACTTTCCCGAATTGGCTACAGAACAAATGATCTTCAGGGAGTTCCTTTCCAACTCATCTTTCTGGGGTCCCTTGTATTTTCCTCTGCCTAGAATATTAAGTGCTGCGCCCGAGGTTGGCCTGACCTCTGCATACACGTGAACGTGGGCAGGAGATGGCCCCGGAGCCCGGAAAACCAAGCAGCCAGCAGTGAGAGCTGTGACACCGTGTGGCAAGGGACTGGAGCGCAGGGCAGGGTGGGAGAGGACCCCCGAAGGATCCCAAGGGCAGATCCCTGAAGATACCGGCGGTGTTTCCGGAAACTTTCTCTAATGCCGCCCTGACATGGCGGCCGCCATGGTCCCGAGTATCGGCTTCCTATGAGCCAGGGGACAGGCACCCGAGAGCCCTACGCCTTGTGCTCAGGAGCCCATCCCCACAGCTTCGTTGGACCAGCCAGAACCTGGTCAAACACTTGGACTCCGGGACCTGGACCCACAGCCCCTGTGCAGGTCCTCATCCCTGGTCAGTCTCAAGCTGCAAAGGACCCAGCAGGTTTCACGGGGTAAATCGCTACCGCTGGGGGGCAGCCTTGTACCGCTAATGGGAATCAGGTCTTCCCCAGGCCACCCCCTCACTCTCCCTCCGCCCTTCGCCACAAAAAAAAAAAAGAAAAAGAAAAATAGGTACAGGGATATCAAATCTGAACAATGGGCTAATCAACTTCCAATTGGCCAATCTGAGGGAGATCTGAAAAATACAGACACTGCCATGTGAACTTTCCCTAATGGGCTACAGAAGAAATGATTTTCAGGGAGTCATTTTTTTTTTTTTTTTTTTTAGTATACTTCATTGATTTTTTAAGAGAGGAAGAGGGAGGGATAGAGAGTCAGAAACATCGATGAGAGAGATATTCCATCAGTTGCCTCCTAAGCACACCCCAGCGGGGATGTGCCCGCAACCTAGGTCCATGCACTTGACCGCAATCGAACCCGGGACCCTTCAATCCGCAGGCCGATGCTCTATCCACAGAGCCAGACCAGTTTCGGCCAGGGAGTCCTTCGGACTCAGCTTTCTGCAGGTCCCTTGGATTTCTCGCTACACGATAAATAAAGTGCTGCGCCCCAGGGTGGCCTGAACTCTGCAGACACGGGGATGCGGGCAGGGGCTGGTCCCCGAGCCCGGAAAACCAAGCAGCCAGCAGTGAGAGCTGTGACACCATGTGGCAAGGGACTGGAGCGCAGGGCAGGGTGGGAGAGGACCCCCGAAGGATCCACAGGGAAGACCCCTGAATATACCTGCAGTGTTTCCGGAAACTTTCTCTAATGCCGCCCTGATATGGCGGCCGCCATGGTCCCGAGTATCGGCTTCCTATGAGCCAGGGGACAGGCACCCGAGAGCCCTACGCCCTGTGCTCAGAAGCCCATCACCACAGCTTCGTTGGACCAGCCAGAACCTGGCCAAACACTTCGACTCGGGGACCTGGACCCACAGCCCCTGTGCAGGTCCCCATCCCTGGTCAGTCTCAAGCTGCAAAGGACCCAGCAGGTTTCACGAGGGGAAATCGCTACCGCTGGGGGGCAGCCTTGTACCGCTAATGGGAATCGGGTCTTCCCCAGCGCCACCCCCTCACTCTCCCCCCGCCCTTCGCTACCCAAAAAAAAACAAAAAAACTAGGTACAGGGATATGAAATCTGAACAATGGAGTAATCATCTCCCAATTGGCCACTCTGAGGGAGATCTGATGAATACAGGGATTGCCAAGTGAACTTTTCCGAATGGGCTATAGAAAAAATGATCTTCCGGGAGTCCTTTTGTTTTCTTTTTCTTCCTTTTAGTATTTTTCATTGATTTTTTTTAAGAGAGGAAGACAGAGGGATAGAGAATCAGAAACACCGATGAGAGAGATATTCCATCAGTTGCCTCCTAAGCACCCCCCACAGGGGATGTGCCCGCAACCAAGGTCCATGTGCTTGACCGCAATCCAACCCGGGACCCTTCAGTAGGCAGGCTGATCCAGTATCCACTGAGCCAGAACGGATTCGGCCAGGGGGTCCTTCTGACTCAGCTTTCTGCAGGTCCCTCGTATTTCTCGCTGCATGAGAAATAAATTGCTGCGCCCGAGGTTGGCCTGACCTCTGCAGACACGTGGACATGGACAGGGGCTGGCCGCGAACCCGGAAAACCAAGCAGCCAGCTGTGAGAGCTGTGACACCACGTGGCAAGGGACTGGAGCACTAGGACATGGTGGGGGAAGACCCCCGAAGGATCCCCAGGGAAGACCCCTGAAGATACCCGCGATGTTTCCGGAAACGTTCTCTAATGCCGCCCTGACATGGCGGCCGCCATGATCCCGAGATTCGCCTTCTTATGAGCCAGGGGACAGGCCCCCGAGAGCCCTACGCCTTGTGCTCAGGAGCCCATCCCCACAGCTTCATTGGACCAGCCAGCACCTGGCCAAACACTTCAACTCGGGGACCTGGACCCACAGCCCCTGTGCAGGTCCTCATCCCTGGTCAGTCTCAAGCGGCAAAGGACCCAGCAGGTTTCACGGGGTAAATCGCTACCGCTGGGGGGCAGCCTTGTACCGCTAATGGGAATCAGGTCTTCCCCAGGCCACCCCCTCACTCTCCCTCCGCCCTTCGCTACAAAAAAAACCAAAAATAGGTACAGGGATATCAAATCTGAACAATGGGCTAATCAACTTCCATTGGCCAATCTGAGGGAGATCTGAAAAATACAGACACTGCCATGTGAACTTTCCCTAATTGGCTACAGAAGACATGATCTTTAGGGAGTCATTTTTCTTTTTTTTTTTTTTTTTAGTATATTTCATTGATTTTTTAAGAGAGGAAGAGGAAGGGATAGTCAGAAACATCCATGAGAGAGATGTTCCATCAGTCGCCTCCTAAGCAAACCCCACCGGGGATGTGCCCGCAACCAAGGTCCATGCGCTTGACCGCAATCGAACCCGGGACCCTTCAATCCGCAGGCCGACGCTCTATCCACAGAGCAAGACCGGTTTCAGCTTGGGAGTCCTTCGGACTCAGCTTTCTGCAGGTCCCTTGGATTTCTCACTACACGATAAATAAAGTGCTGCGCCCGGGGTTGGCCTGACCTCTGCAGACAGGGGGATGCGGGCAGGGGCTGGTCCCCGAGCCTGGAAAACCAAGCAGCCAGCATTGAGAGCTGTGACACCATGTGGCAAGGGACTGGAGCACTAGGACATGGTGGGGGAAGACCCCCGAAGGATCCCCAGGGAAGACCCCTGAAGATACCCGCGGTGTTTCCGGAAACTTTCTCTACTGCCGCCCTGACATGGCGGCCGCCATGGTCCCGAGTCTCGGCTTCCTATGAGCCAGGGGACAGGCACCCGAGAGCCCTACGCCCTGTTCCCAGAAGCCCATCCCCACAGCTTCGTCGGACCAGCCAGCACCTGGCCAAACACTTCAACTCGGAGACCTGGACCCACAGCCCCTGTGCAGGTCCCCATCCCTGGTCAGTCTCAAGCGGCAAAGGACCCAGCAGGTTTCACGAGGGAAATCACTACCGCTGGGTGGCAGCCTTGTACCGCTAATGGGAATCAGGTCTTCCCCAGGCCACCCCCTCACTCTCCCTCCGCCCTTCGCTACAAAAAAAAAGAGAAAAAATAGGTACAGGGATATCAAATCTCAACAATGGGCTAATGATCTCTCAATTAGCCACTCTGAGGGAGATCTGACGAATACAGGGACTGCCAAGTGAACTTTCCCGAATTGGCTACAGAACAAATGTTCTTCAGGGATTCCCTTTCCAACTTAGCTTTCTGGGGTCCCTTGTATTTTCCTCTGCTGAGAAAATTAAGTGCTGCGCCCGAGGTTGGCCTGACCTCTGCATACACGTGGATGTGGACAGGGGCTGGCCCTCGAGCCCTGAAAACCAAGCAGCCAGCAGTGAGAGCTGTGACACTACGTGGCAAGGGACTGGAGCGCAGGGCAGTGTGGGAGAAGGCCCCCGAAGGATCCCCAGGGGAGACCCCTGAATATACCCGCAGTGTTTCCGGAAACGTTCTCTAATGCCGCCCTGATATGGCGGCCGCATGGTCCAGAGTATTGGCTTCCTATGAGCCAGGGGACAGGCACCCAAGAGCCCTACGTCTTGTGCTCAGAAGCCCATCCCCACAGCTTCGTTGGACCAGCCAGCACCTGGCCAAACACTTGAACTCGGGGACCTGGACCCACAGCCCCTGTGCAGGTCCTCATCCCTGGTCAGGCTCAAGCTTCAAAGGACGCAGCAGGTTTCACGAGGGAAATCGCTACCGCTGGGGGGCAGCCTTGTACCGCTAATGGGAATCAGGTCTTCCCCAGGCCACCCCCTCACTCTCCCTCCGCCCTTCGCCACAAAAAAAAAAGAAAAAGAAAAATAGGTACAGGGATATCAAATCTGAACAATGGGCTAATCAACTTCCAATTGGCCAATCTGAGGGAGATCTGAAAAATACAGACACTGCCATGTGAACTTTCCCTAATGGGCTACAGAAGAAATGATCTTCAGGGAGTCATTTTTTTTTTTTAGTATATTTCATTGATTTTTTAAGAGAGGAAGAGGGAGGGATAGAGAGTCAGAAACATCGATGAGAGAGATATTCCATCAGTTGCCTCCTAAGCACACCCCAACGGGGATGTGCCCGCAACCTAGGTCCATGCTCTTGACCGCAATCGAACCCGGGACCCTTCAATCCGCAGGCCGATGCTCTATCCACAGAGCCAGACCAGTTTCGGCCAGGGAGTCCTTCGGACTCAGCTTTCTCCAGGTCCCTTGGATTTCTCGCTACACGATAAATAAAGTGCTGCGCCCCAGGGTGGCCTGAACTCTGCAGACACATGGGTACAGGCAGGGGCTGGTCCCCGAGCCCGGAAAACCAAGCAGCCAGCAGTGAGAGCTGTGACACCATGTGGCAAGCGACTGGAGTGCAGGGCAGGGTGGGAGACCCCCGAAGGATCCCCAGGGAAGACCCCTGAATATACCTGCAGTGTTTCCGGAAACTTTCTCTAATGCCGCCCTGACATGGCGGCCGCCATGGTCCCGAGTATCGGCTTCCTATGAGCCAGGGGACAGGCCCCCGAGAGCCCTGCGCCTTGTGCCCGGAAGCCCATCCCCACAGCTTCGTTGGACCAGCCAGCACCTGGCCAAACACTTCAACTCGGGGACCTGGACCCACAGCCCCTGTGCAGGTCCTCATCCCTGATCAGTCTCAAGCTGCAAAGGACCCAGCAGGTTTCACGAGGGGAAATCGCTACCGCTGGGGGGCAGCCTTGTACCGCTAATGGGAATCAGGTCTTCCCCAGGCCACCCCCTCACTCTCCCCCCGCCCTTCGCCACAAAAAAAAAAAATAGGTACAGGGATATCAAATCTGAACAACTGGCCAATCCTCACCCAATTGGCCACTCTGAGGGAGATCTGAGGAATACAGGGACTGCCAAGTGAACTTTCCCGAATTGGCTACAGAACAAATGATCTTCAAGGAGTCCTTTTTTAAAAAGTTTATTTCTATTATCTTTTACAGAGAGAAAGAGTGAGCGAAAGAGAGTCAGAAACACCTATGAGAGAGATCTTCGATCAGTCGCCTGCTGCACACACTCCACTGGGGATGTGCGCGCAACCAAGGTCATGCCCTTAATCGCAATCGAACCCGCGACCCTTCAGTCCCCAGACCGAGGCAGTATCCACAGAGCCAGACCGGTTTCGGTCAGGGAGTCCTTCTGACTCAGCTTTCTGCAGGTCCCTTGGATTTCTTGCTGTACGACAAATAAATTGCTGTGTCCATGGTTGCCTGACTTCTGCATAAACCTGGATGTGGACAGGGGCTGGCCCCCGAGCCCGGAAAACCAAGCAGCCAGCAGTGAGAGCTGTGACACCATGTGGCAAGGGACTGGAGGATAGGGCAGGGTGGGAGAAGACCCCCGAAGGATACACAGGGCAGACCCCTGAAGATACCCGCGGTCTTTCCGGAAACTTACTCTAATGCCGCCCTGACCTGGCGACCGCCATGGTCCCGAGTATCGGCTTCCTATGAGCCAGGGGACAGGCACCCGAGAGCCCTACGCCCTGTGCTCAGAAGCCCATCCCCACAGCTTCGTTGGACCAGCCAGCACCTGGCCAAACACTTCGACTCGGGGACCTGGACCCACAGCCCCTGTGCAGGTCCTCATCCCTGGTCAGTCTCAAGCTGCAAAGGACCCAGCAGGTTTCACGAGGGGAAATCGCTACCGCTGGGTGGCAGCCTTGTACCGCTAATGGGAATCAGGTCTTCCCCAGGCCACCCCCCTCACTCTCCCTCCGCCCTTCGCTACAAAAAAAAAAAGAAAAATAGGTACAGGGATATCAAATCTGAACAATTGTCTAATCAACTTCCAATTGGCCAATCTGAGGGAGATCTGAAAAATACGGACACTGCCATATGAACTTTCCCTAATGGGCTACAGAAGAAATGATCTTCAGGGAGTCATTTTTTTTTTTTTTTAGTATATTTCATTGATTTTTTAAGAGAGGAAGAGGGAGGGATAGTCAGAAACATCCATGAGAGAGATGTTCCATCAGTCGCCTCCTAAGCAAACCCCACCGGGGATGTGCCCGCAACCAAGGTCCATGTGCTTGACCGCAATCGAACCCGGGACCCTTCAATCCGCAGGCCGACGCTCTATCCACAGAGCCAGACCGGTTTCAGCCAGGGAGTCCTTCGGACTCAGCTTTCTGCAGGTCCCTTGGATTTCTCGCTACACGATAAATAAAGTGCTGCGCCCGAGGTTGGCCTGACCTCTGCAGACAGGGGGATGCGGGCAGGGGCTGGTCCCCGAGCCCAGAAAACCAAGCAGCCAGCAGTGAGAGCTGTGACACCATGTGGCAAGGGACTGGAGCGCAGGGCAGGGTGGGAGACCCCCGAAGGATCCCCTGGGGAGACCTCTAAAGATACCCGGGGTGTTTCCGGAAACTTTCACGAGGGAAATCGCTACCGCTGGGGGGCAGCCTTGTACCGCTAATGGGAATCAGGTCTTCCCCAGACCACCCCCCTCAATCTCCCTCCGCCCTTCCCTACAAAAAAAAAAAGAAAAATAGGTACAGGGATATCAAATCTGAACAATGGGCTAATCAACTTCCAATTGGCCAATCTGAGGGAGATCTGAAAAATACAGACACTGCCATGTGAACTTTCCCTAATTGGCTACAGAAGACATGATCTTTAGGGAGTCATTATTCTTTTTTTTTTTTTTTTTAGTATATTTCATTGATTTTTTAAGAGAGGAAGAGGAAGGGATAGTCAGAAACATCCATGAGAGAGATGTTCCATCAGTCGCCTCCTAAGCAAACCGCACCGGGGATGTGCCCGCAACCAAGGTCCATGTGCTTGACCGCAATCGAACCCGGGACCCTTCAATCCGCAGGCCGACGCTCTATCCACAGAGCAAGACCGGTTTCAGCTTGGGAGTCCTTCGGACTCAGCTTTCTGCAGGTCCCTTGGATTTCTCGCTACACGATAAATAAAGTGCTGCGCCCGGGGTTGGCCTGACCTCTGCAGACAGGGGGATGCGGGCAGGGGCTGGTCCCCGAGCCCGGAAAACCAAGCAGCCAGCAGTGAGAGCTGTGACACCATGTGGCAAGGGACTGGAGCGCAGGGCAGGGTGGGGGAAGACCCCCGAAGGATCCCCATGGACGACCCCTGAAGATACCCGCGGTGTTTCCGGAAACTTTCTCTAATGCCGCCCTGACATGGCGGCTGCCATGGTCCCGAGTATCGGCTTCCTATGAGCCAGGGGACAGGCCCCCGAGAGCCCTACGCCTTGTGCTCAGGAGCCCATCCCCACAGCTTCGTTGGACCAGCCAGCACCTGGTCAAACACTTGGACTCCGGGACCTGGACCCACAGCCCCTGTGCAGGTCCTCATCCCTGGTCAGGCTCAAGCTGCAAAGGACCCAGCAGGTTTCACGAGGGGAAATCGCTACCGCTGGGGGGCAGCCTTGTACCGCTAATGGGAATCAGGCCTACCCCAGCGCCACCCCCCTCACTCTCCCTCCGCCCTTCGCTACAAAAAAAAAGAGAAAAAATAGGTACAGGGATATCAAATCTCAACAATGGGCTAATCTCTCAATTAGCCACTCTGAGGGAGATCTGAGGAATACAGGGACTGCCAAGTGAACTTTCCCGAATTGGCTACAGAACAAATGATCTTCAGGGTTTCCCTTTCCAACTCAGCTTTCTGGGGTCTCTTGTATTTTCCTCTGCTGAGAAAATTAAGTGCTGCGCCCGAGGTTGGCCTGACCTCTGCATACACGTGGATGTGGACAGGGGCTGGCCCCGGAGCCCTGAAAACCAAGCAGCCAGCAGTGAGAGCTGTGACACCATGTGGCAAGGGACTGGAGTGCAGGGCAGGGTGGGAGAGGACCCCCGAAGGATCCACAGGGGAGAACCCTGAATATACCCGCGGTGTTTCCGGAAACGTTCTCTAATGCCGCCCTGATATGGCGGCCGCCATGGTCCAGAGTATTGGCTTCCTATGAGCCAGGGGACAGGCACCCAAGAGCCCTACGTCTTGTGCTCAGGAGCCCATCCCCACAGCTTCGTTGGACCAGCCAGCACCTGGCCAAACACTTGAACTCGGGGACCTGGACCCACAGCCCCTGTGCAGGTCCTCATCCCTGGTCAGTCTCAAGCTGCAAAGGACCCAGCAGGTTTCACGAGGGAAATCGCTACCGCTGGGGGGCAGCCTTGTATCGCTAATGGGAATCAGGTCTTCCCCAGGCCACCCCCGCACTCTCCCCCCGCCCCTCGCCACAAAAAAAAAAGAAAAAGAAAAATAGGTACAGGGATATCAAATCTGAACAATGGGCTAATCAACTTCCAATTGGCCAATCTGAGGGAGATCTGAAAAATACAGACACTGCCATGTGAACTTTCCCTAATGGGCTACAGAAGAAATGATCTTCAGGGAGTCATTTTTTTTTTTTAGTATATTTCATTGATTTTTTAAGAGAGGAAGAGGGAGGGATAGAGAGTCAGAAACATCGATGAGAGAGATATTCCATCAGTTGCCTCCTAAGCACACCCCACCGGGGATGTGCCCGCAACCTAGGTCCATGTGCTTGACCGCAATCGAACCCGGGACCCTTCAATCCGCAGGCCGATGCTCTATCCACAGAGCCAGACCAGTTTCGGCCAGGGAGTCCTTCGGACTCAGCTTTCTCCAGGTCCCTTGGATTTCTCGCTACACGATAAATGAAGTGCTGCGCCCCAGGGTGGCCTGAACTCTGCAGACACATGGGTACAGGCAGGGGCTGGTCCCCGAGCCCGGAAAACCAAGCAGCCAGCAGTGAGAGCTGTGACACCATGTGGCAAGCGACTGGAGTGCAGGGCAGGGTGGGAGACCCCCGAAGGATCCCCAGGGAAGACCCCTGAAGATACCTGCAGTGTTTCCGGAAACTTTCTCTAATGCCGCCCTGATATGGCGGCGGCATTGGTCCCGAGTATCGGCTTTCTATGAGCCAGGGGACAGGCACCCGAGAGCCCTACGCCCTGTGCCCTGAAGCCCATCCCCACAGCTTCGTTGGACCAGCCAGCACCTGGCCAAGCACTTCAACTCGGGTACCTGGACCCACAGCCCCTGTGCAGGTCCTCATCCCTGGTCAGTCTCAAGCGGCAAAGGACCCAGCAGGTTTCACGAGGGGAAATCGCTACCGCTGGGTGGCAGCCTTGTACCGCTAATGGGAATCAGGTCTTCCCCAGGCCACCCCCTCACTCTCCCCCCGCCCTTCGCTACCCAAAAAAAACAAAAAAACTAGGTACAGGGATATGAAATCTGAACAATGGAGTAATCATCTCCCAATTGGCCACTCTGAGGGAGATCTGATGAATACAGGGATTGCCAAGTGAACTTTTCCGAATGGGCTATAGAAAAAAAGATCTTCCGGGAGTCCTTTTTTTTTCTTTTTCTTTCTTTTAGTATTTTTCATTGATTTTTTTAAGAGAGGAAGACAGAGGGATAGAGAATCAGAAACATCGATGAGAGAGATGTTCCATCAGTCGCCTCCTAAGCACACCCCACAGTGGATGTGTCCACAACCAAGGTCCATGCGCTTGACCGCAATCCAACCCGGGACCCTTCAATCTGCAGGCTGATCCAGTATCCACTGAGCCAGAACGGATTCGGCCAGGGGGTCCTTCTGACTCAGCTTTCTGCAGGTCCCTCGTATTTCTCGCTGCATGAGAAATAAATTGCTGCGCCCGAGATTGGCCTGACCTCTGCAGACACGTGGACATGGACAGGGGCTGGCCGCGAACCCGGAAAACGAAGCAGCCAGCAGTGAGAGCTGTGACACCATGTGGCAAGGGACTGGAGCACTAGGACATGGTGGGGGAAGACCCCCGAAGGATCCCCAGGGAAGACCCCGGAAGATACCCGCGGTGCTTCCGGAAACTTTCTCTAATGCCGCCCTGACATGGCGGCCGCCATGGTCCCGAGATTCGCCTTCTTATGAGCCAGGGGACAGGCACCCGAGAGCCCTACGCCCTGTGCTCAGAAGCCCATCCCCACAGCTTCGTTGGACCAGCCAGCACCTGGCCAAACACTTGGACTCCGGGACCTGGACCCACAGCCCCTGTGCAGGTCCTCATCCCTGGTCAGTCTCAAGCTGCAAAGGACCCAGCAGGTTTCACGAGGGGAAATCGCTACCGCTGGGTGGCAGCCTTGTACCGCTAATGGGAATCAGGTCTTCCCCAGGCCACCCCCCTCACTCTCCCCCCGCCCTTCGCTACAAAAAAAAACAAAAATAGGTACAGGGATATCAAATCTAAACAATGGGCCAATCCTTACCCAATTGGCCACTTTGAGTGCGATCTGAAGAATAGGGACACTGCCAAGTGAACTTTCCTGAGTGGGCTATAGAACAAATGTTCTTCAGGGAGTCCTTTTTTTAAAAGTATATTTCTATTATCTTTTACAGAGAGAAAGAGTGAGCGAAAGAGAGTCAGAAACACCTATGAGAGAGATCTTCGATCAGTCGCCTGCTGCACACACTCCACCGAGGATGTACGCGCAACCAAGGTCCATGCCCTTAATCGCAATCGAACCCGCGACCCTTCAGTCCCCAGACCGAGGCAGTATCCACTGAGCCAGACCGGTTTCGGTCAGGGAGTCCTTCTGACTCAGCTTTCTGCAGGTCCCTTGGATTTCTTGCTGTACGACAAATAAATTGCTGCGCCCGAGGTTGCCTGACCTCTGCATAAACCTGGATGTGGGCAGGGGCTGGTCCCCGAGCCCGGAAAACCAAGCAGCCAGCATTGAGAGCTGTGACACCATGTGGCAAGCGACTGGAGCGCAGGGCAGGGTGGGGGAAGATCCCCGAAGGATCCACAGGGCAGACCCCTGAAGATACCCTCATTGTTTCCCGAAACTTTCTGTAATGCCGCAGTGACATGGCGGCCGCCATGGTCCCGAGCTTCGGCTTCCTATGAGCCAGGGGACAGGCCCCCGAGAGCCCTACGCCTTGTGCCCAGAAGCCCATCCCCACAGCTTCGTTGGACCAGCCAGCACCTGGCCAAACACTTCAACTCGGGGACCTGGACCCACAGCCCCTGTGCAGGTCCTCATCCCTGGTCAGTCTCAAGCTGCAAAGGACCCAGCAGGTTTCACGAGGGGAAATCGCTACCGCTGGGGGGCAGCCTTGTACCGCTAATGGGAATCAGGTCTTCCCCAGGCCACCCCCTCACTCTCCCCCCGCCCTTCGCTACAAAAAAAAAAGGAAAAATAGGTACAGGGATATCAAATCTCAACAATGGGCTAATGATCTCTCAATTAGCCACTCTGAGGGAGATCTGACGAATACAGGGACTGCCAAGTGAACTTTCCCGAATTGGCTACAGAACAAATGATCTTCAGGGATTCCCTTTCCAACTTAGCTTTCTGGGGTCCATTGTATTTTCCTCTGCTGAGAAAATTAAGTGCTGCGCCCGAGGTTGGCCTGACCTCTGCATACACGTGGATGTGGACAGGGGCTGGCCCCGGAGCCCTGAAAACCAAGCAGCCAGCAGTGAGAGCTGTGACACCACGTGGCAAGGGACTGGAGTGCAGGGCAGGGTGGGAGAGGACCCCCGAAGGATCCCCATGGACGACCCCTGAAGATACCCGGGTACCAGTGGCCCGAGAGGATACGGCTCCCCCTCCCTGGATGGCGGAATGTGGTCGGCCAGAGAGATGAGGAGAGGATCCCAGATGCCATAACTGCTTTGGTGGGTTTTCCAAGCCACTTCCTCCAGGTGACAGAACTCCAAAGGCCCCCCCAGCACCTAGGAGAAGTAACCAGGCGCTGCTTCTTAGAAGCCTTCTGGTGCCTCCGTGCGCCTTTTCTGACCCACAAAAGGCGGAGGTAGAGGGCAGGCTCACGGGGACAGTGGCATCAGTGGAGCCACAGTGCCATGGGGCCAGCGGAATCGTTTTCCCGCAGGACCGCCATGAGTCCCCTGCGCCTGGCGATCCCCTGGGGAAGAGCTGCGAGTGGGCGGGGTCTGGGCATCCGGAGCATGGTGGGCGGGTCTGGGGGTCCCGCAGACCTGCACAAAGGCTAAGGAAGCGATGGGGGGCCCTGGACGCAGCAGAGCTCCCCCAGCTGGACGCCCCCACTCCCTGGGATGAGGGGCGTGGCCTCGGCGGCAGCCATGTCCTCAGCTCAGCAGCCCCAGCTCCCACAGGGCCTGTGTCCTGGAGGCTGGCGCTGCTGGGGGAGCCGGCTCCACCCATGGGCTCCCGGCGGGGTGCGCCCTGCGGAGGCCTGGGACCTGACCACCAGGGAGACTGGGAAAGGGGAGCAGGCTGCAGCCACGCGAGGGGCAGCTTCTTCCCGGCCCCATGGAGCGCTTCCCCATGGCGCTAGTGCGCGCACTTTCAAGCACAGGTGCTGCCCCCAGACCAGGCAGAGGCCAGCAGGTGCAGGGCATTAAAGGGTGAGGAGGTGTGTGTGGCATCCTAGTCCTTGTGCCTAAAAGAGAGTCTGCGTCCCAGGACACACAGCGCCCCACATCGGCCATTCCTGCCATGTGGGACCGGGTGTACCCATAGCGACTGGGCACTCTGTATCCTGGGAACCGATCACAGGCGGCTCGGATCCCTTGGTGGGGAGGACATCATCCTCTGGATTGAGTTGATAGATGTCAACTTCACTCACTTCACCTGGAGAACTCTCCATTTGTAAGTGCTCCATGCCCCGCCCGCTAGGAAGTCACCCATCCGAGCTCGGCCTTGGACGGACACACAAATAAACACACAAACACACACACACACACACACGCAGGACTGCTCATTAGCTCTGCAGGTTCTTGAAATTAAATCGTGTGCCTTTTTTGAGGATCAGTGTGAAACCATTTGGGGCTTAGGGTAAATCCCCAGCAGGAGATCAGGACCTGGCTTTAGGACTAGGCACATGATTGTGGCACAGACCACACCAGGACTCACGGCACTTGAAGGGACAGGTGTACCAAACCCAAAAGACCACAGGAGTCTTTCGGAAACTTTCTCTAATGCCGCCCTGACATGGCGGCCGCCATGGTCCCGAGTATTGGCTTCCTATGAGCCAGGGGACAGGCACCCGAGAGCCCTACGCCTTGTGCTCAGAAGCCCATCCCCACAGCTTCGTTGGACCAGCCAGCACCTGGCCAAACACTTCAACTCGGGGACCTGGACCCACAGCCCCTGTGCAGGTCCTCATCCCTGGTCAGTCTCAAGCTGCAAAGGACCCAGCAGGTTTCACGGGGTAAATCGCTACCGCTGGGTGGCAGCCTTGTACCGCTAATGGGAATCAGGTCTTCCCCAGGCCACCCCCTCACTCTCCCCCCGCCCTTCGCCACAAAAAAAAAAAAAAAAATAGGTACAGGGATATCAAATCTGAACAATGGGATACTCATCTCCCCATTGGCCACTCTGAGGGAGATCAGAAGAATACAAGGACTGCCAAGTGAACTTTCCCGAGGGGTACAGAACAATGAACTCCGGGGACTCCTTTTTTTTTTTAGTATATTTCATTGGTTATTTACAGAGAGGAAGAGAGATGGATCGAGTAAGAAACACCTATGAGAGAGATGTTCCATCAAGTTGCCTCCTGCACACACCCCCCGGGGATGTGCCTACAACCAAGGTCCATGCGCTTCACTGCAATCGAACCCGGGACCCTTCAATATGCAGGCTGACGCTCTATCCACTGAGCCAGACCGGTTTCGGCCAGGGAGTCCTTCGGACTCAGCTTTCTGCAGGTCCCTTGGATTTCTCGCTACACGATAAATAAAGTGCTGCGCCCGGGGTTGGCCTGACCTCTGCAGACACGTGGATGCAGGCAGGAGCTGGCCCCCAAGCCCTGAAAACCAAGCAGCCAGCAGTGAGAGCTGTGACACCATGTGGCAAGGGACTGGAGCACAGGGCAGGGTGGGGGAAGACCCCGAAGGATCCCCAGGGGAGAACCCTGAAGATACCCGCGGTGTTTCCGGAAACTTTCTCTAATGCCGCCCTGATATGGCGGCCGCCATGGTCCCGAGTATCGGCTTCCTATGAGCCAGGGGACAGGAACCCGAGAGCCCTACGCCTTGTGCTCAGGAGCCCATCCCCACAGCTTTGTTGGACCAGCCAGCACCTGGTCAAACACTTGGACTCCGGGACCTGGACCCACAGCCCCTGTGCAGGTCCTCATCCCTGGTCAGGCTCAAGCTGCAAAGGACCCAGCAGGTTTCACGAGGGGAAATCGCTACCGCTGGGGGGCAGCCTTGTACCGCTAATGGGAATCAGGTCTTCCCCAGGCCACCCCCTCGCTCTCCCCCCGCCCTTCGCTACAAAAAAAAAAAGAAAAATAGGTACAGGGATATCAAATCTGAACAATGGGCCAATCCTTACCAAATTGGCCACTTTGAGTGTGATCTGAAGAATAGGAACCAGTGTTCCTATTCCAAGTGAACTTTCCTGAGTGGGCTATAGAACAAATGATCTTCAGGGAGTCCTTTTTTTTTTTTTTTTTTTAGTATATTTCATTGATTTTTTAAGAGAGGAAGAGGGAGGGATAGAGAGTCAGAAACATCGATGAGAGAGATGTTCCATCAGTTGCCTCCTAAGCACACCCCACCGGGGATGTGCCCTCAACCAAGGTCCATGCGCTTGACCGATTTCACGAGGGGAAATCGCTACCGCTGGGTGGCAGCCTTGTACCGCTAATGGGAATCAGGTCTTCCCCAGGCCACCCCCTCACTCTCCCTCCGCCCTTCGCTACAAAAAAAGAAAAAGAAAAATAGGTACAGGGATATCAAATCTGAACAACTGGCCAATCCTCACCCAATTGGCCACTCTGAGGGAGATCTGAAGAATACAGACACTGCCAAGTGAACTTTCCCGAAGGGGTACAGAACAATCATCTTCAAGGAGTCGCTTCTAACTCAGCTTTCTGGAGGTACCTGGGATTTCCCGCGGCCCACGGCCCGCGGCCGTGATAAATTAAGTGCTGCGCCCGAGGTTAGCTGACTTCTGCATAAACCTGGATGTGGGCACGGGCTGGCCCCCGAGCCCGGAAAACCAAGCAGCCAGCAGTGAGAGCTGTGACACCATGTGGCAAGGGACTGGAGTGCAAGGACAGGGGGAGAGGGGGAGAAGGCCCCCGAAGGATCCACAGGGAAGACCCCTGAAGATACCCGCGGTGTTTCCGGAAACTTTCTCTAATGCCGCCCTGACATGGCGACCGCCATTGTCGCGAGTATCGGCTTCCTACGAGCCAGGGGACAGGCACCCGAGAGCCCTACGCCCTGTGCTCAGAAGCCCATCCCCACAGCTTCGTTGGACCAGCCAGCACCTGGCCAAACACTTGGACTCCGGGACCTGGACCCACAGCCCCTGTGCAGGTCCCCATCCCTGGTCAGTCTCAAGCTGCAAAGGACCCAGCCGGTTTCACGATGGCAAATCGCTACTGCTTGCTGACTGCCCTGTACCGCTAATGGGAATCAGGTCTTCCCCAGGGCCACCTCTCCCCAATTGGCCACATTAAGATAAGTAACAAACCACAACATTCTCCAATGACTTACTATTTTCTTGGTGCATTCACTTTACTTGCATTTCACTCTCGCTCTTTCGCCAAGTCTACGTGCTACGTTCCTGCGCGCTACGTGCTACGTGCCTACGTTCCACACGTCTATGCGTCACAGGTCTACGGGGGCCATAGGGCTATGCGCATGCACGGAAGCATACCCTTACTTCAGTGTTTACCAAAGTGTGGTGCGCCTCCCCCCCCCCCCCCAAAAAAAAAAAGGGAGGGAAGAGTTTGGTGGAGTGCAGGAGCCTGATGTGGCGGGATCTCCCTTCTCCGCGTCCTGCACGGAAATAGAGATGAAAGTACCGGTTCTAAGGGGAGGCGGCCAGGGATTGAGAAATGTTAGAAATAAAGAGAGAAAGCACAGATAGATTTTAAGCTGGGATCTGGGAGGGCCGCCGACCTCCTCTGCTGAAGAGGCAGACTGAAGACCCTCTGAGCCACGCAGCACATCTATTTATACTCCGATCTAAAAAGGGGGTTTCCATTGTATGTTCATGCCTCCTTTGTCAAATATTAATTGAGCATATTGATTTGGGTTGATGTCTGGATTCTCTAATCTATTCCATTGATCAATATGTCTGTTCATGTGCCAGTACCAGGCTGTTTTGAGAACAGTTGCTTTGTAATACAGCTTGAAATCTGGTATTGAGATTCCTCCTACTTTACTCTTATTTCTCAAGATTGCTGAGGCTATTCGGGGTCTTTTATTGTTCCAAATGAATTTTTGGAGAGTTCTTTCTAGGTCTGTGAAGTATGACCATGGTATTTTAATGGGGAGTGCATTGAACTTATAAATTGCTTTGGGAAGTATGGCCATTTTGATGATGTTGATTCTACCAATCCATGAACATGGTATGTTCTTCCATCTGTTTACATCTTCCTCTATTTATTTTTTCAGTGTCGTGTAGTTTGCTGCCTATAGGTCTTTTACCTCCTTGGTTAAGTTTATTCCTAGGTATCTTAATTTTTTTGGTGCGATGGTAAACGGGATTGCTTTTTTAGTCTCTGTTTCTGTAAATTCACTATTGGTGTAAAGAAATGCCATTGATATCTTGGCATTAATTTTGTATCCTGCTACATTGCCAAATTCGTTTTATTAAGTCTATTAGATTTTTGATGGAGTCTTTTGGGTTTTTTATGTACAATATCATGTCATCTGCAAATAGTGACAGCTTTACGTCTTCTTTTCCAATTTTGATGCCTTTTATTTCCTCTTCTTTTCTAATTGTAATGGCAAGTACTTCCAGTACTATGTCAAAGAGGAGTGGTGAGAGTGGGAATCCCTGTCTTGTTCCTGTTCTTAGAGGGAATGGCTTTAGTTTTTGCCCATTGAGGATGATGTTGCCTGTGGATTTATCATATATAGCTTTTATTATGTTGAGGTATGATCCTTGTACTCCCACCTTGTTGAGAGTTTTTATCAGGAAAGGGTGTTGGATTTTATCAAATGACTTTTCTGCGTCGATAGATATGACTATATGATTTTTATCTCTCAATTTGTTTATGTGATGTATCACGTTTATTGATTTGCGAATATTGTACCATCCTTGCATTCCTGGAATAAAATCTACTTGGTCATGGTGTATGATCTTCCTGATGTGCTGCTGGAGCCGATTTGCTCTAATTTTGTTGAGGATTTTGGCATCTATGTTCATGAGGGATATTGGCCTGTAATTGTCTTTCATGGAGTTGTCTTTATCTGGTTTTGGTATTAGGGTGATGCTGGCTTCATAAAAGGCGTTTGGAAGTGTTCCTTCCTCTTGAATTTTTTGGAAAAGTCTGAGGAGGATAGGTTTTAGTTCTTCCTTGAATGTTTGGTAAAACTCTCCTGTGAAGCCATCTGGCCTTGGGCTTTTGTTTGCTGGAAGCTTTTTGATGACTGCTTCAATTTCTTCCCAAGTTACTGGTCTATTGAGATTTTTAGATTCTTCCTGATTAAGTTTTGGAAGGTTGTATTTTTCTAGGAATATGTCCATTTCCTCCAGGTTGTCCAGTTTGTTGGAATAGAGTTATTCATAGTATTTTGTAACAATCCTTTGTATTTCGGCGGGGTCTGTTGTTATTTCACCTCTTTCATTTCTGATTTTGTTTATTTGGGTCCTCTCTCTTTGTTTCTTGGTTAGCCTGGCTAGAGGTTCATCAATCTTGTTTATCCGTTCAAAGAACCAGCTCTTGGTTTTGTTGATCTTATGTATTGTGTCTTTGGTCTCTATGTCATTAATCTCCGCTCTGATTTTTATTATTTCCTTTCTTCTGCTTACACTGGGCCTTTCTTGCTGTTCTTTTTCTAACTGTTAGAGTTGTAGGGTTAGATAATTTGTTACCATTCTTTCTTGTTTTTTGCAATAGGCTTGTAGAGATATGAACTTCCCTGTCAAAAAAGCTTTTGCTGTGTCCCATAGATTTTGGGTTGTTGTGTTTTCATTGTCATTAGTTGCCATGATGTTTTTGATTTCTTCCTTGATTTCTCTGGTAACCCAGTCTTTGTTCAATAGCATGCTATTTAGTCTCCATGTGTTTAATTTCTTTGGCTTATTATTATTGTAGTTGATTTCCAATTTTATGGCACTATGATCTGAGAAAATGTTTGATAAGATTTCTATCTCCTTGAATTTGTAGAGACTTTGCCTATGTCCCAACATGTGGTCTATCTTTGAGAATGACCCATGTGCATTTGAGAAGAATGTATATTCTGTGGCTTTGGGATGAAATGTTTTGAAGATGTTGATTAATTCCATCTGGTCTAGTACGTCATTTAGGATTGATGTATCTTTGCTGATTTTTTGTTTAGATGATTTGTCCAGAGGTGACAGTGGGGTATTAAAATCTCCTACTATGATTGCATTGCTATTAATCTCTCCCTTAATGTCCTCCAGCAGTTTCTTTATGTATTTGGGTGCTCCCGTATTGGGTGCCTATATGTTTACCAGGGTTATTTCTTCTTGTTGGATTACTCCCTTTAGTATTATGAAGTGGCCTTCCTTATCTCTTGTTATGTCCTTCACTTTGAGATCTAGTTTGTCAGATATAAGTATTGCTATCCCAGCTTTTTTTTTTTCATTTCCGTTCGCCTGGAAAATCTTTTTCCATCCCTTCACCTTCAGTCTGTGAGCATCTTTTTTTCTGAAGTGGGTTTCTTGTAGACAGCAGATGTATGGGTCTTGCTTTCTTATCCAATCTGTTACCCTTTGTCTTTTTATTGGAGCATTTAAACCATTTACATTTAAAGTTATTGATAGGTAGGTATTTGATGCCATTTTTATTCTAACCCCCTGTGTTCCTTCTTCACTTCCTATTTCTTTATTTTTAGAGTAGACCCTTTAGCATTTCTTGCATTGCTGGTTTGTTGGAGATAAATTCTTTTAGTCTGTTTTTGTCAGTGAAGCTCCTGATTTCACCTTCAATTTTGATTGATAGCCTTGCTGGGTATAATATTCTTGGATTCAGACCCTTCCTTTGCATGACTTTATATATGTCGTCCCATTCCCTTCTGGCCTGATGAGTTTCTGTTGAGAAATCAGTTGCTACTCTGATGGGGGTTCCTTTATATGTAACTTTCTGTCTCTCTCTGGCTGCTTTTAAGATTCTGGTTTTGTCTATGTTGTTTGCCAATTTAATAATAATGTGCCTATGTGTCCGTCTTTGGGGATTCATTTTGTTTGGGACCCTTTGAGCATCTTGGATTTGTGTGGGTTTTTTTTTCTCTATCTCAGGAAAGTTTTCTTTAATTATTTCTTGAAATACTTTTTTCATATCTTGCTCAGATTCCTTTCCTTCAGGAACCCCTATTATTCTAATATTGTTTTGCTTTGTATTGTCCCAAAGATCCTGTAGGCTCTCCTCCTGTTTTTAATTTTTTTTTTCTAGCAGCTGCTGTAATTGGGTGTTTTTTTCCATTTTGTCTTCTAGCTCGCTGATGTGGTCTTCTGCTTCTTCTAGTCTACTCTTGATGCTTTCTATTGAGTTCTTCGTAGTAGTGATGTCATTTTTCATTTCTTCTTGAGTCACCTTCATTTCCTCTTGGGTCTTCTTCATTTCCTCTTGGGCCTTATTCATATTGTCGAATTTGTCTTCCATTCTTTTTAGCCAACTTATGATCATTATTTTGAATTCTTGTTCTGGTAGGTTGCTTGCCTCTAACCCGTTTACTTCCTTTTCTGGTAATGATTGATTTTCTTTCATAGGTGGGTTGTTTCTTTGCCTCCCCATGTTCTCTCTTTTTAGGATTCCTGGTTTCGTAGTTCTCTCCCTCCTGCTTTGATTTAAAGGCACAAAATACAACACAACCAGGTACAACACACAAGGCACTGAACAGAAATGTGTTAGCAATATTAATATCCTCCAATAAAGGTGACTAGAACCCAGATAACAAAAACATACAATCCTATAAAAAGAATAAGCGAACCAATCTTACAAAAAAGCATAAAACTTTGATATAGTTAGCATTAAACATATAATAACAAAGGGGTAGAGAGAAGGATTGTTTTTTTCGGGGGGGGGGGCAGCGACAAGGTAGGTGTGAATGGGATTGGAACAGGGGGTTGGGAATTATATATACACAGGTCAGGTGAAAATTTTGGAGGGGGTAAACAGAAAGAGTAAGGGAAATGTAGAGCAGTAAAGGGTTAAGATAAGCAGGACACCAAAGGGAAAGGTTTAGGAAGAGAGAGATGTCATAAAGGTAGGTTTGAGATAGAATAGAGCGTTGGAGAAGGAAAGGTACTAATAGTCTTTAGAATAGTAATCCTGAAGGGGGGAAAAAGAGAACAAAAGAGAAAAAGAAAAGAAAAAAAAAAGAAAAAAGAATATAATATGACATTTAAAAAGTAGTAATAAAAATGAACAAAAGAAAATAAGATAAAAAAGGTAAAAAAGGTAAAATAGTAGTAGTAATAATGTTGATTACCTATAAAAATGAATTAATTAAAAAGGTAAAATCAAGTGAGGGAAGACGAAAAAATAGTTTCTTGTGTAAACTTTGCAATTAATGTAAGTAAAAAACAAAAATTAAACAATTAAAAAATTAAAAATTAAACAAAATTTGCAGTAATGAAGGTCATTCACTTTCTGTGTTGTTCTGTCTCGCACGCCTGTTCCCCATCTGGGCGGTAGTTGCAGTTCACTGTGTTTCACTGTTCCTCCGTGTTGATTACAAGTCCTGATTTTTAAGTAGATCTAGAGACCATATGTTCTTTAGCCTCTGGGTGGCAGTGTTTCTGAATGATTTCAGGACTCTAAAGCCTTTCTATCTTTTTCCCCTTCTCCGTGTCCCTGATCTATGGAGGGCTGGGGGTGGGCGGTCCCGAGCTGACTGCACTCCCCTGTAATTCTGCGGATATTTCTTGGATTCAGATCCAGATATGCTGCTCCTTAGATATCCCCCCTTTTAGGAGCCCTGTCCACAGTGAGGGGCGCCTCCAGCCCCAAAGTCTGGGGTGTCCTGCAAATCCGGGAACAGTCAGTCCTTCAGCCTCTGTGCGCCTGGCGCACGCGAGCTGGTGCGCGCGGGTTGCTGCGCAGGGACTCAGGGTTATCGGACCACTGAGGGGGACTTACCCACCGGATCGCTGCAAAATCTGAGACCAAGTGTTCGCGCTGGCTATTATGAGTGATCAGGGTCTCACGGCAGCTTGATGTTCCTTGGGGGCTGTGGATATTCAGGCCTCTGACTTGAACTTCTCCCCTTCCAAGATGGCGAGATTTCCCCGTCCGCGCCAGCAAGTATCTCCAGTAAGGGACCTAGTTGTGGGTGCTCCACTGTCGGGGGCACCCTGATCATCAGACCCCAATTTTGACCCCTCTGGTGTTTGCCAGTCTCCTGGCTTGTTGACCAGCACTCCTAGCGCGATCCTCAGCTGCTCTCTCTCTCTCTTCCTTGGGACAAGACTCAGAAACCGCCCATCTGCTCTTCCGCCATTTTTCTCCCTCCACAACCAGAATTAGTTTTATGACTAACATAAAGCGCATCATACTACATTCTTTGTTGTGAGTCTGGTTGTTCGTTCCTCCCCTGGGCTGAAGCCCTGCCTCGACTGGTCTCGCCGGCCATAACAGAGCTTAATTCTACGTTCTCATGAGTCAAGTCAAGACAGTCTCTTGAGGCGTGAGATGGTCTGGTGTGCAAATAAATGTTATCTATAATATAAGTTATATTTATATTTTATTATGAATAATTTTATTTTTTGTTCACTGATGTTTGTATCTTAAATTGGTCTGTTAATACCATTCTACTAAAATTTAAGTGAAAAGTTACCAGTGAACTCCACATGACCCAATCTAGTAAATTTTCACTATATTTGATCATGTCTTTTAATTTTATTTTCCCTATTCTTAATCTTCCCTTTTCATATCTCTGAGAAGTCAGGCACTCTACTCTCCCTTTTCACCACCACCTCTCCTACCATGGGGCATTCCCCAAGGTTCTGTCCTCAGCTCATAACAAAGGACATGCATTCATGAGGCGGTAGCTGTAGTAATGAAACTAATTTTGAATAAGAACTGCATTCAAATCTTACCCATGTTTCACACTAACTGCATAAATTTAGAGTAATTCTCTGTACTGTACATGTTTATCATGAAATAGTTTTTATGAAGGTATCAATTCTAATAGGATTAGAGTGTTATCAGAAGTAGTCATTGTTGCCCAGCTGGCATGGCTCAATGGTTGAGCATTGAGGTAATGGTTTGATTCCCAGTCAGAGCATATGCCAAGGTTACAGGCTCAATACCCAATGTGGGACATGCAGGGGGCAGCTATCAGTGATTCTCATCATTGATGTTTCTTTCTCTCTCTTCCTCTCCCTTCCTCTCTGAAATCAATGAAAATATATTTTAAAAAATGAAGTAGTCATTGTGTAGTGTTTAAAACGCTTATCTAATATCTGTACAAGTCTTTTTCATGTACTGTTAAGTTTTTAAATATTGATAAATAAGCAGTGTGTAATCTATGGAAAAAACAAATGTCTACTGTATTGAATTATTTGCTGCATATTTATTTATTTTTTATATTTATTGTAAATTTATTTTTTATTAAATTATTATCTGTGTACATATATTACCATTTCCCCCCCCCCAAACATGCCCTCCCTCCCCAGAGATTTGTGTCCATTGGTTATAATTATATGCATGTGTACAAGTCCTTCGGTTGATCTCTTATTTCCCCCATATTTCCCTCCCCTCCCTGCTGTAATTAGACAGTCTGCTTGTTGCTTTACTATCTCTATATCTATCTTCTGGTTCATCAGTTCATAATGTTTTTTATTATCCATAAATGAGTGAGGTCATGTGGTGTTTCTCTTCCATTGACTGGCTTATTTCACTCAGGATGATGTTCTCCAATTCCATCCAGGTTGCTGCAAATGATGAGAATTCTTTCTTTTTTATGGAAGCATAGTATTCCATTGTGTAGATGTACCATGGTTTTTTGATACAATCATCTGCTGATGGACAATTAGGCTGTTTCCAAATCCTATTGTAAATTGTGCTGCTATGACCATAGGGGTACATATATCCTTTCAGGTTGGTGTTCCTATTTTCTTGGGATATATTCCTAGGAGTGGGATTACTGGGTCAAATGGGAGTTCCATTTTCAGTTTTTTGAGGAAGCTCCATACTGTTCTCCACAGTGGTTGCACCAGTCTGCATTCCCACCAGCAGTGCACGAGGGTTCCTTTTTCTCCACAACTTCGGCAACACTTATCATTTGTTGATTTGTTGATGTTGGCCATTCTGACAGGTGTGAGATGGTATCGCATTGTCATTTTGATTTACATCTCTTGGATAAGTAGTGACTTTGAGCATGTTTTCATGTGCCTCTTGGCTTTAATTCTGTCTTCTTTTGAGAAGATTCAATTTAATTCCATTTCCCATTTTTTAATTGGCTCATATATTTTCCTTTTATTGAGTTGAATAAGCTGTTTGTAGATGTTGGAGATTAAACCTTTATCCGTAATATCATTTGCAAATATGTTCTCCCATACAGTGGGTTTTCTTGTTGTTTTGTTGATGGTTTCTTTTGCTGTGAAAAAACCTTTTATTTTGATGTAGTCCCATTTGTTTATTTTTTCTTTAGGTTCCATTACCTAGGGGCAGTATCAGTGAAGAAGTTCTTTTGGCATATGTCTGAGATTTTGCTGCCTATGGATGTCTCTAGTATTTTTATGGTTTCCCGTCTTATGTTTAAGTCCTGTATCCATTTTGAATTTATTTTTGTGTATGGAGTAAGATTGTGATCTAGTTTCATTCTTTTGCATGTATCTGTCCAGTTTTTCCAACACCATTTACTGAAAAGACTGTCTTGACTCCATTGTATGTTCGAGCCTCCTTTGTCAAATATTAATTGAGCATATTGATTTGGGTTGATGTCTGGATTCTCTAATCTATTCCATTGATCAATATGTCTGTTCATGTGCCAGTACCAGGCTGTTTTGAGAGCAGTGGCTTTGTAATACAGCTTGAAATCTGGTATTGAGATTCCTCCTACTTTACTCTTCTTTCTCAAGATTGCTGAGGCTATTCGGGGTCTTTTATTGTTCCAAATGAATTTTTGGAGAGTTCTTTCTAGGTCAGTGAAGTATGTCCTTGGTATTTTAATGGGGAGTGCATTGAACTTATAAATTGCTTTGGGAAGTATGGCCATTTTGATGGTGTTGATTCTACCAATCCATGAACATGGTATTTTCTTCCATCTGTTTACATCTTCCTCTATCTCTTTTTTCAGTGTTGTGTAGGTTTCCGTATATAGGTCTTTTACCACCTTAGTTAAATTTATTCCCAGGTATCTAAATTTTTTTGGTGCGATGGTAAATGGGCTTGCTTTTTTGGTCTCTGTTTATGTAAATTCATTGTTGGTGTACAGAAATGCCATAGATTTCCTGGCATTAATTTTGTATCCAGCTACATTGCCAAATTCATTTATTAAGTCTATTAGTTTTTTGATGGAGTCTTTTGGGTTTTTTATATACAATATCTTGTCATCTGCAAATAAGGATAACTTTACTTCTTCTTTTCCGATTTCAATGCCTTTTATTTCCTCATCTTTTCTAATTGCAATGGCGAGTACGTCCAGTACAATGTCAAACAGGAGTGGTGATAGTGGGAATCCCTGTCTTGTTCCTGTTCTAAGAGGGAATGGCTTTAGTTTTTGCCCATTGAGGATGATGTTGGCTGTGGGTTTATTATACATAGCTTTTATTATGTTGAGGTATGATCCTTGTACTCCCACCTTGTTGAGAGTTTTTATCAGGAAAGGGTGTTGGATTTTATCAAATGACTTTTCTGCGTTGATAGATATGACTATATAATTTTTATCTTTCAATTTGTTTATGCGATGTATCACGTTTATTGATTTGCGGATATTGTACCGTCCTTGCATTCCTGGAATAAATCCTACTTGGTCATGGTGTATGATCTTTCTGATGTGCTGCTGCAGCCGATTTGCTAGAATTTTGTTGAGGATTTTGGCATCTATGTTCATGAGGGATATTGGCCAGTAATTCTCGTTCATTGAGTTGTCTTTATCTGGTTTTGATATTAGGGTGATGCTGGCTTCATAAAAGGCGTTTGGAAGTGTTCCTTCCTCTTGAATTTTTTGGAAAAGTCTGAGGAGGATAGGTTTTAGTTCTTCCTTGAATGTTTGGTAAAACTCTCCTGTGAAGCCATCTGGCCCTGGGTTTTTGTTTCCTGGAAGCTTTTCTAAATAAATATATATTTTATTGATATTTTACGGAGAGGAAAGGAGAGAGATAGACAGCTAGAAACATCGATGAGAGAGAAACATCGACCAGCTGCCTCTTGCACACCCCGTACTGGGGATTTGCCCACAACCAATGTACATGCCCTTTACCGGAATCGAACCTGGGACCTTTCAGTCCACAGAGCGATGCTCTACCACTGAGCCAAACCAGTTTTGGCTGCTGGAAGCTTTTTGATGACTGCTTCAAATTCTTCCCAAGTAACCGGTCTATTGAGATTTTTTTGATTCTTCCTGATTGAGTTTTGGAAGGTTGTATTTATCTAGGAATATGTCCATTTCTTCCAGGTTGTGCAGTTTGTTGGAATAGAGTTGTTCATAGTATTTTGTAACAATCCTTTGTATTTCCGTGAGGTCTGTTGTTATTTCACCTCTTTCGTTTCTGATTTTGTTTATTTGTGTCCTCTCTCTTTGTTTCTTGGTTACTCTGGCTAGAGGTTCATGAATCTTGTTTATCCTTTCAAAGAACCAGCTCTTGGTATTATTGATCTTATGTATTGTTTCTTTGATATCTATGTCGTTTATCTCCACTCTGATTTTTATTATTTCCTTCTTTCTGCTTACACTGGGCTTTTCTTATCCAATGGGTTTTCTTACTCTTTGAGTTTTAGAGTTAGATAATTTGTTACATTTTTTTTCCTTGTTTTTTGTAATAGGTTTGTAGAGATATGAACTTCCCTCCCAAGACTGCTTTTGCTGAGTCCCAGAGATTTTGGATTGTTGTGTTTTCATTGTCATTTGTTGCCAGGATGTTTTTAATTTCTTCCTTCATTTCTCTGGTAACCCAGTCCTTGTTTAATAGCATGCTGTTTAGTCTCCATGTGTTTGATTTCTTTGGATTATTTTTATTGTAGTTAATTTCCAGTTTTATGCCACTATGATCTGAAAAGATGCTTGATATGATTTCTATCTTCTTGAATTTGAAGAGACTTTGCCTATGTCCCAACATGTGGTTTATCTTTGAAAATGACCCATGTGCATTTGAGAAGAATGTATATTCTGTGGCTTTGGGTGGAATGTTCTGAAGATGTCAATTAATTCTATCTGTTCTAGTGAGTCATTTAGGATTGATATTTCTTTGCTGATTTTTTGTTTAGGTGATTTGTCCAAAGTTGACAGTGGGGTATTAAAATCTCCTACTATGATTGTATTACAATCAATCTCTCCTTTAATGTCCTCCAGCAGTTTTTTTTTATGTATTTGGGTGCTCCCGCATTGGGTGCATATATGTTTACCAGGGTTATTTATTCTTGTTGGATTGCTCCCTTTAGTATAATGAAGTGGCCTTCATTATCTCTTTTTATGTCCTTCACTTTGAGATCTAATTTGTGAGATATAAGTATTGCTACCCCAGCCTTTTTTTCACTTCCGTTCGCCTGGAAAATATTTTTCCATCCCTTCACCCTCACTCTGTGTGCATCTTTTTTCCTGAGGTGGGTTTCTTGTAGACAGCAGATGTATGGGTTTTGTTTTCTTATCTAATCTGTTACCCTATGTCTTTTGATTGGAGCATTTAAACCATTTACATTTAAAGTAATTATTGATAGGTATTTGATGCCATTTTTATTCTATCCCCCTGTGTTCCTTCTTCGCTTCCTATTTCTTTATTTTCACAGTAGACCCTTTAGCATTTCTTGCATTGCTGGTTTGTTGGAGATAAATTCCTTTAGTCTGTTTTTGTCAGTGAAGCTCCTGATTACACCTTCAATTTTGATTGACAGCCTTGCGGGGTACAGTATTCTTGGGTTCAGACCCTTCCTTTGCATGACTTTGTATATGTCATCCCATTCCCTTCTGGCCTGATGAGTTTCTGTTGAGAAATCAGTTGCTAGTCTGATGGGGGTTCCTTTATATGTAACCTTCTGTCTCTCTCTGTCTGCTTTTAAGACTCTTGCTTTGTCGTTGGTATTTTGCAATTTAATTATAATGTCCCTAGGTGTTGGTCTTTTGGGATTCATTTTGCTTGGGACTCTGCGAGCTTCTTGTATTTGTCTGGGTTTTTTCTTCTCTGTCTCAGGAAAATTTTCTGTCATTATATATTGAAACAGTTTTTCTATGCCTTCCTCTGTTTCCTTTCCTTCTGGAACCCCTATTATTCTAATATTGTTTTGTTTTGCAATGTCCCAAAGTTCCCATAGGCTTTCTTCCTGCTTTTTAATTTTTTTTCTAGAAGCTGCTCTAATTGGGTATTTTTTTCCATCTTGTCTTCTAGCTCACTGATTCGGTCCTCTGCTTCATCTAGCCTATATTTGATACTTTCTATTGAGTTCTTTACAGTAGCGATGTCATTTTTCATTTCTTCTTTGTTCTTCTTCATTTCCTCTTGTGTCTTACTCATATTGTGAAATTTGTCTTCCATTCTTTTTAGCCACCCTATGATCATTACTCTGAATTCTTGCTCTGGTAGGTTGCTTGCCTCTAACTTGCCTCTAACTCATTTCCTTCCTTTTCTAGTGATGCCTGCTTTTCTTTGATTTGTGGGCTTTTTCTTTGTCTCCGTATGTTCTCTCTTTTCGGGATGTCTGTTTATGTAGATCTCTCTCCTCTGCGTTGACTTAAAGGCACAAAATACAACACAACCAGGTACAGAACACAAGGCACTGAACAGAAATGTATTTGCAGTGTTAATAACCTTCAATCAAGGTGACCACTAGGGAAAGGCAAATTAGGGGATAGGAGAGAAAGAAGAATAGTAAAGAGTGAAGGGGGGTGGGGGGGGGGAGAAAAACAAAAATATAGGAAAAAAGAAAGAAAGAAAAAAAAGGAGTGTCAAGATGAAATTGGGAAACAGGGAGAGAAAGAGAGAGAGAGAGAGTAAGAGTGAAACGGGGAACAAACTGTATATATGGGAAGATAATTTCAGTAGAGCAACCCCCAACACCAGCAAATGCTGGGAACACTACCTGGCGAATAATACAAACTACAACACCCACAATATCCAGCAAAGTAAAAACAACAACAAACAAACAAAAACAAAGCAAATACAAAAATACCAAGCTACAATATCAACTAAAGATTAAGCAAAATAATCTCACTAAAAGCATAAAAATACAATATAATCAATATTCATACAAACAGCATCAAAAGAACAGAGGAAAACAATTTTTTTATAGTTAATACAGCTCAGAGAGGGGTGAGTATGCTTTTTGCCCAGTGGATTGGAAATTAGATATATAAGTAGGGTAGAAATTTTAGCAGGGGGGGGAGACAGAAAGAGTAGGGAAAATCTAAAGCAGGAATGGGTTAAGATAAACAGGATAGTATAAGGGGATAGGTTAGGAAGAGAGTGATGTTGTAAAGGTTTGCTAAGATAGGGTTAAAATAAAAATGAATATAGAATGAAGAACACTAATTCCAATGTAAAATAAAGGGACAATAAATTGGCACTTTAAAAAAAAGAAATAAATAAAAAGGAAACAAAAAAGTTAAAGTAGCAATAGTAATAATGCTGATTGAACCTAAAAATGTAATAATTAAAAAGGTAAAATCAAAAGAGGAAAAAAGGAAACAATTCGTTACTTAAGTAAAAGATGCAAAAAATGAAAATAAAATAAAAAATTAAAAAAATTAGGAAAAAAATGTGCAGTTGTTAAGACCATTCACTTCCTCCGTTATTCTGTTTGGCGTGCCTGTTTCAGTTCAGACAATATTGCAGTTTTCTGCGTTCCTCTGCACCTCAGTGTTGTAAGCTAGTCCTTAATTTTAAGATGTTGATTTCTTAGTTTCTTGGTTTTTGATTAAATAAAACTAGTAATAAACACAGTCAATTTGTACTCCACCCCCTAGGTGGCAATGTTTCTGGATTTATGTTCATGTTTTTGTTTTGTTTGTGTTGTTTTTTTTTATTTTTTTATTTTTTGCTAATCTAGCCTTTTTCTATGGGATTCAATGCCGATTTTGCCTCGGAGCTGAATTGCAGCTGTCTCTCCCCCGGCTATGCTCCCCAGCTTCCAGAAAAGCAGTTTCCCCCTGCAGCCTCTCAGGGCCAGCCAATCCCGGTGGCCTCTCCTTTGTAATCAGAAGCAAAGGGTTGCAGGGGACCCAGCCTTGGTGGCCAATGGGCCAGTCTGCACGCAGTTACATAAAGACTGTATATCTTTGTAACTATGTTCTCCCTCTGTGTCCGATCAGAATTGGTTGCTCTCTGGAGAACCCTACAATTGGCAACCCTGAGGACCCCGTCCACTCTCTTGGGTCACGCCAGACCCAATAGCGGAGGGCTTTTGTGGACACAGATTTCCGCGATCCCAGCGTGGTCCCAGCCCGAGTTTTCAGGGCGCAGTCCCAGCGGGCAAGCTTTTGTCTCTGCTACTGCCGCTCCTGGGACACAGACACCCACTTATCCCTGGTAAAATCCAACCTTTCTGTGGAATCCGAGTGTCCACATCGATCAGGGGCCCACAGCTTCTCAGTGATCTCCAAGGTTGTGGCTTTTTCAGATCTCAGATACGATCCCCAGTTGCAGCTCTGATGTGGATGTGAGAGGCAGCACTTAGAAGTGTTTATTTATGCCACCATCTTGGACCTTCTCTGTCTACATATTTATTTTATTACAAGCATTTAAACATTAGATTTACTTATGTTACAGGAGCATGGCCCCTCTGATTCCTTTTAAGTTTCAGGATATCTTCCACTGAACCACAGGTATATAGAGGGCCATCCTCACCCCCAACTCAACCAGTGCCATCTCTACCCAGAAAAGTTGTTCCTTTTGCTCCAACTCTTTTACCTGGAATAAGTGGTAAACCATACCACCACCATTACTTTTGTTTAAGCACCTTTTCCTTTAGGATTACTGTCTTTGCTGCTTATGGAATGAAGTAGAAATAAATGTATAAGCCTGAATTCCATGTATTTATTCTTGAACTGCTTTAAGAGAATCAACTCATCAATAGGAAAACTTTGAATAAAGCTGAAACCAGTTTGGCTCACTGGTAGAGCGTCAGTCTGAGGACTGAAAGGTCCCGGGTTTGATTCTGGTCAAGGGCATGTACATTGGTTGTGGGCACATCCCTGGTAGAGGGAGTGCAAGAGGCAGCTGGTCGATGTTTCTCTCTCATTGACGTTTCTAGCTCTCTATCTCTCTCCCTTCCTCTCTGTAAAATATCAATAAAATATATTTTAAAAAAACAAAAAAATCTTTGAATAAAGATTTTGGCATCTTCTGGCCATTGGTTATAAATGTGTGAAAAATGTATAGCTGTGTATAAGCATCCTAATAATAAAGAAGTAATATGCAAATTGATCCTCACACTGTAATGTCATTACAAGGTGGTGGTGTGCACAGCAGAAATAGCTTCCTCTAACACAAGATGGCTGCACACACAGCAGAGGCAGGGTTCCCATAACGAGCTGTAATGAGTGATCAGCAGGGACCTGAGTCTGCATGGTGCTGGGCCAGGGTGGGGGATCTAAGGCTGCACCCCCCTGCCAGTCTGGCAGGGCTTGATGGGGGAACCTCAAGACACACCCTCCACCCTGGTGCTGTGCTGGAGTACCTCAGGCTGACCTGTCTTGGGTTGGGGGACCTGAGGCTGTGCCCCCTACCCTGGGGCCTGGCTGAGAGACCTCAGGCCATTCTCCTAACCCAGCATGAATTGCGGGACCTGAGGCTATGACCCTCACCCAGTGGCAGGCCAAGGGAACTGAGGCTGTGCCCCCTGCCCAGTAGGGCTTGACTGGGGACCTGGATCAGGGGACTTGAGGCTGTGTCCCCCACCTGGTAGGGCTTAACAGGGGTGGGACTGGCTGTGTATGGATTTCGCTCAATAGGGGTGGGGCCAGGGAGTCTGGGTCTTGCATGATTTCAAGGTGCACAAACGTGGGTGGGGACTTGACTCTGTGTCCCGTGGTTCACCCCAGACTCTGACAGAAGGAAGATTTTTGTATACATTTTACTGATTTTCTTTCATGTCTGACACTTCTATTATAGAGAAAGAGCAAATAGTAATATGGAAACATTTCCTCTAATTCCCTTTTAAGGCGTATGAATTTCGTGAACTGAGCCAATAGTTATATAATAACTAGAGGCCTGTTGCTGGAAGATTCCTGCAAGCGGCCGCTGTGGCTGCACATTGCTGCCACTGCCCAGTACACCAGCCCCACCTCACCCCACCCCACCCGCGCTTTCCCTCTGGCAGCCACCTTGCTTTTGCTTTTCTTCCCTCTTCCTTCTAAGCTGCCTTCAGTCTTCACTCCTACCTCCCTCAGCATATGCAAATTAACCACCATCTTTGTTGGGTTAATTTACATACTTACTCTGATTGGCTGTGGGTATAGCAAAAGTACGGTCAATTATCATTTTTCTCTTTTATTAGTGTAGATATTAGAGAATGTAACTGCAGACCTTTTTGACTATAGAATTCCATTTATATATAACTCAAAAGCAACAAAAAACTAGTATTTAAGCATGCATACAGTGGTGTTAAAATAGTTTTATAGAGCCAAAACCGGTTTGGCTCAGTGGATAGAGCGTAGGCCTGTGTACTGAAAGATCCCAGGTTCGATTCCAGTCAAGGGCATATATCTTGGTTGTGGGCACTTCCCCAGTAGAGGGTGTGCAAGAGGCAGCTGATTGATGATTCTCTCTCATCGATGTTTCTAACTATCCCTCTCTCTTCATCTCTGTAAAAAATCAATAAAATATAGTTTAAAAATAGTTTTATAGAAAGTAAGTATTCTTACCTGCCTAAAGGTCAATTTAATTTTTTTTTGCAATTACATAGCAAAATTAACATTTTGTAATGGATGGTTCTATGAATTTTAACACATGTATACATTCATATAACCAGCACTGTAATCAATATGCAGAACTTTTATGTCACCCCAAAGAACTCCCTGAGTTCTTCAAGTTGTCCCTGTGTACCCACTCCTAAACCCTAACAATGATTGCTAACTCTTTTTTAAAAAATATTTTATTGATTTTACACAGAGAGGAAGGGAGAGGAATAGAGAGCTAGAAACATCGATGAGAGAGAAACATCGACCAGCTGCCTCCTGCACACCCCCTTACCGGGGATGTGCCCGCAACCAATGTACATGCCCTTGACCGGAATCGAACATGGGACCCTCCAGTCCACAGACCGACGCTCTATCTACTGAGCCAAACTGGTTTCGGCTGATTGCTAACTCTTGATTTCCTTTCTGAGCTCACTATCTTATTTTTTTAATTTATTAAGGTATTATATGTGTACATAGCTTACCATTGCCCCCCCCCCCATTCATGCCCTCCCTCCTCAGAGTTCTGTGTTCGTTGGTTGTATTTATATTCATGCATACCAGTCCTTCGGTTGTTCTCTTATCTCCCTCCAGGTCTCCTTCCCCTTCCCGTTGTCATTTGACAATCTGCTTGTTTTATGGTGACTATCTCAGGACCACCCGAATAGAATCCGCTCCTCCTCTGGTTCGCACTGCTCCTCCCCCCGGGTCCCAGTGCTTCCCGGGGCATACGGCTCACCCGGGGCACCCAGCCCCCTGGGACACACGGCTCACCTGGGGCACACGGCCCCCTGGGACATACGGCTCACCCGGGGCACACAGCCCCCTGGACACACGTGAGCTCACCATCTTATCTTCAGTACAGTATCCCAATAATTGAAATTTCATGGAGAATATGAAATTCATGCTCCAGGCATAGAACATTTTTAGAAAAAGGTTTATCTTTGACTTAAGGAAACTCTTTCCATTGTTTTTGTTTTAAAAAATATATTTTATTGATTTTTTACAGAGAGGAAGGGAAAGGGACAGAGAGCTAGAAACATCGATGAGAGAGAAACATTGACCAGCTGCCTCCTGCACACCCTGTACCAGGGATGTGCCCGCAACCAATGTACATGCTCTTGACAAGAATCAAACCTGTGACCTTTCATTCTGCAGACCGATGCTCTATCAACTGAGCCAAACCGGTTTCGGCTCTGTCTATTGTTTTTATTCATCTAAGTTAACACACCTCTGAAATAACCACCCTCAGGAAAGCACATAACAAGATTCAATAAATTCAAGGATATTTAAATTATATTAATCATATTTTCTGACAACAACAGCATGAAACAAGAAGACTGAAAAACACAAAGATGCATGGAGATTAAACAATAGCCAGTGCTCTCTTGTATGTGTTCTTTATGTCCCTAGAGCATGCAAGCCGGAATATTTTACAGGGTATTTACTAAGCTCTAAGGGCTTAACTTGAGTAGAGAGCCACCTGAGCCAAAGGGCACTTGCAGAATCCTGTTATCAGTACTGATTTCTTATCTTTATCCATGTGCTTGGAATGAGGAACAAAAAGGACCTTGACCCACCCAGGTCTTGATATGCTAAATCTTGTACCAAAAAATAAGGAGCTTACCTAGATCTTAAATGAATAGGATTTGGGCACACCCAAAACTCCTTTTGACCTTAAACTTCCCCTTTGGAAATCATGTGCTGTGTTGTCTGTGGTGCGTGTGCCTGTCTCTCCATCAGAGAGATGGCGCCCACCTATTGCCCAGCTTGAATGTATTTCTGTCTTTTGTCTCTTTCTCTAATTTCTTAATCCCCAGCTCCTCCCCTCAGGAACCTGTTTTTTTCTGTGCGGGACTCCGAAAACAGAGAAAATGTCCACCACAAACTTGTTTCCTTAACCCATTACTTCTATGACTCACTTTTACTACTTCTGTAACTTTATTTTATTTTTATTCTTTTTTCTTTTTGCATTACATTCATTGGAGTGACATTGGTTAATATGATGATATAGGTTTCAGGTGTGGGTTTCTATGTTACAAGATCTGAATATTGCATCATGTATTCACCACTCAAAGTCAAATATTCTCCCATCACCATATATTAGGTTGCTACAACCTCCACCTTCCCTCTGATAATCACCACAGAGATTAGAGGTCATAACTCTTAGTCTTTTTTTTTATGTATGTGAAACTCTTTTTTTCACCTTCAGTTCCAAAAGATAGATTTGCTGGATGGAGTAGTCTTGGGTTTAGTCCTATGGTTTTCATTATTTTGTAAACTTCATGCCATTCCCTTCTGGCTGAAGTGTTTCTATAGAGAAATCATCTGACAGTCTAATGGTAGCTCCTTATAAGTAACCTTCTGTCTCTCTCTTGCAGCTTTTAAGATTCTTTCTTTGCCTTTAATGTTTTACATTTTAATTATTATGTGCCTAGGGTGGGTCTTTCTGGGTTCATTTTATTAGGACTCTGTTTTCTGAACATGAGTGACTTTTTCCATCAACAGATTAGGGCAATTTTCTGCTATTATTTCTTCAAATAGGTTCTCTGTTCCTTTATCAGATTCTGCTCCTTCTGGTACCACTATAATGTGAAAGTTTTACTTTCATGCTATTCTAGACTCTCCTCTTGCTTTATATATATATATATTCTTTGCTTTATTAAACAATTATTTATTGATTAAGGTATCATATATTTGTCCTCATCCCCCCATTCCCATCTCAAACCCCTCCCCACGCTTGCCCCCACCACCCTGTTATCCATGATCACTGGTTAGGCTCATAAGAATGCACACAAGTCCTTTGATTAATCTCTCCCCCTTATCCCCACCCTCCCCTACTTTCCCTCTGAGGTCCAACAACCTTATCTATGCTTTCTTGTCTCCGGGTCTGTTCTTCTTTATCAGTCTATGTTCATCATTTCCCCTAGATGAGTGAGATCATGTACTAATAGAAATACACTTATAAGAACTGAAAATGAGACAAGCAATAATGGTTATGCTGAGAGGAAAATGAATCAGTCTGTAGTGAGTTTCTCTCTGGGCAAACAGTTCTTTTGAGACCCAATTTCAATGTCAAACAGTTCATTATGTGCACATGTCAGCAATGATATTTCAGTTCCGAGTGGTGGACAAATGGTGGTAATGCAGGTCTGACCCTCTCTGGTTTGGTTCTGGGCTACCTGCAGTGATACACAGCTGCTGACTGCTATTATGGCAAGGTGTCGTCAGCATCTTCCATCTCTGGACTGCTTCTCTTCTGTCTTCATGGTTGGAGTAGTCTTGTCAATGTTTCTCTGTTGCAGAAATCTACATGGTCTTCGATTTGTTTTCTGAAAATATATGAACATATTCTCGACCAAAAGTTAATAAAAGGTCTTTTCTATAAATTTGACTTGGGATCCTTTTTCATTTTTTGCCCAAATGATTTCCCTTTGGCTGGTTTTGACACCATGTATGTTTTACATGGGTGTCTTGTTGTTAGCATTACAAATGAAAGTTAATTTTCTAAAGTAACAATTTTCTAGATGTAATTTATTTACAGAATATTTTTCCTTGCATGATAATCTTCTACTATCCCGCTTTTTTGAGTTAAACATCAGGAGGCTGTTGGAAGTTTTATAATGTAGTCTTGATAGCTTTCAAATTATAATTTTTCTCTAAAATATGACTGCTTTAGGTTCTTTACATGTTACACAATTTTACCATGAGATGAACTACTAATAAAAATTTTAGTTAACATTTTAGGAACAGCTTTTTGTCCAGTACAATTAATTTTTTTGAACACTCGCTTATTTCAATTAGCCAACTTAAATTAGCCTGAAAACTTGACTACTATTTTACTGTCAAATTTAATACTCTAACGACAAGCTTATTTTACCCTGTAAATATTATAGCAAAGAATTATTTGCCTTCTTGAATAGGCCCTGAGAATTCCTGGTACTAGGTTGGATTTAGGTATCAAAAACCGCTCTCTTCCACCATGCTGTCAGCGTGAGTGGGACAGAGCCCATGCTAGCATGGAAGAGGCTCTTTTGTTTATTGCATCGGACTTGGCTCCCTGGTGGTCCTTGGGGATCACGAAGTCTGGGCATAACATTTGGGAGCTCGTCCGGGATCCGCAAGACCCTGAGGGACTCCGATCCGGAGAGCCTCACTGGCTGCGTTTGCTTGTTCCAGATGTACTGCCAGTGCTCACCGCAGACCCTGTACCCCAGGAACTCAGTGTGGGTAAAGAAATTCACTGCCCAAGGACTCAAAGGGTCCCACGGCTGTTGAAGTAGACGGCACCCATACTTGACTATATGACTCCCAGCTTCTGCATGGCCTGGATCCTGGCAACTAGCCGCCTCACCTGTGAGATCCCCAGCCTGGGCTCCATACAGGACAGGAGGACAATTGATGCCCGCAGGAGGGGAACTGGACTTCATTGAGGACAATAATGATGGGAACTGTGGTACTAGGGTCTCGGTAACTGTATTTGTTGTTTATGCTAATTCTTAAAAAAAAAAAAAAAAGAGATGGTCGGACCTGCATTACCACCATTTGTCCACCAACCAGATCTGAAATATCATGGCTGACATGTACACATAAGGAACTATTTGACATTGAAACTGGGACTCAAAAGAACTGCTGGCCCAGAAAGGAACTCACTACAGACTGATTCATTTGCCTCTCAGGATAACCATTAAGGCTCATCGCAGTTTAGGTTTTTATAAGGGTATTTCTTGGATCACATGACCTCACACATCTAGACGAAATAATGAACAACATAGACTGGTGAACAAAGATAGACCCAGAAAGAGAGAAGCAGCGATCAGACTCTCAAACCTCAGAGGGAAAGTCGGGGAGGGTGGGGGTAGGGGGAGAGATCAAGCAAAGGACTTGTGTGCATGCACCATGGACAATAGGGGGATAGGGGAATATGTGGGGAGGGGTTTGGGATGGGAATAGGGGGATAAGGACAATTATGTGATACCATAATTAATAAAAATCAATTTTAAAAAAAACAAACCACTTCCCCACACCATGGGGACAAGACAACTCAAACAAGTCATGTTGCAGTGAGAGGGAAGCTGCTGTTGGCCAAGTTTCTGTCTGTTACCTGAGCTGGGCATGGGAAGCTAAGCATTCATTAGGGCAGGAGACCTCCGTCAGAAGGGGTGAGGGTTCAGGACCCTGCAAATTTGGGGGGGGGGGTATAGGTCTGTGTCCCACCTCTGTTGACCTCCAAGTTCTCTCCTGATGACCCCTGTTCAACTGTGCCTATCTTACCTTGTTCCTTCCCTGAGGAATCTTACCCATCTCTGGCTAACAAGCCATCCTCTAGGGCCAAGAAGGGTGATGTGAGGTTCAGTTTTGTCCCCTTGGTAGTCTATGCCCCTGTGGCCTCCATGTCCAGCACCTGCCCTAAAATCCCCTCACTTGCTGGCAGGGCTTCAGCACTAATCACATTTCTTGTAGAACCCAGATTTTTTCTCCAGGGAGACCCAGCTCCCCACACTGGGTGAGATACAGATCTATGGTACCAGCCATAATGAGGCTTCAACCTCGTCATGAACAGAAAGCTCAGGCAACACCTGTGGGCAATAGGGTTGTGAGAAGAGGGTCCTTCTTGGCCAAAAGGGCAAGAGGGACCTATATAGAAGGCTCAGGTGCCTTCCCAGGGGGCCCTATACACAACGGAAGGGATTAAATCCTTTCATGTCCTTTTAAAATTGCTGGCAGACATTCAAAGAATTAGTTTGTAAGTTTGTTTGGGATAATTGTATATTATGCTGTTGTAATTCTAAAATATCAAGAGATGTGTGAGCTTTGTCTCCAAGCACCAAAAAGATGATATTTTAAAAATTGATTCCCAAGGGTGAAAGGTACTATTATAGGTAATGGGGGTAACACAAATCTGGGAATAATTATAATGACATTATAGAATAATATGATGTAAGAATATTCTTTTCTCTAGGCCATGGCAATTCATTTCAAACTGGATGTCAATTTCTTTTTGTATTGACAAGGTCTTAGTTATATTTTCTTCACCTTTCCCTGGAGCAAAGAGTGATAGTTCCTTCCTTTGGTGTCCACACAAGCCAGAAAGCTCTCTTTAATTTTATATATAAAGGGGTAGTGGTTTGATTTTGTATCATACAAAAGGGAAGCTGGGTGGATATCCCTGTGTAATTATACTTCCCTACCCCACCGATTGTCCTCTTGGATGACCACAGTGTTTGGTATCATCAGTGACTACATTAGGTGGGGGATCAGCCCATGTAATGGCTCTTACCCATGAAGGGTCGGGAGCATAAGTCCAAAATACTTCCCCATTTCCCCAGGTATTATTACCTTACAGCTGATGACTGGTAGCATGGCAAGAAAAATGTTCTCAGGCATTCTTGGGTTTCTAATTACCTCACAATTTCTTCCCTGTGGTTAGATGTTCTGTGTTCTGTTTGATGTTTCTCTGTCTCTGGATCTATTTTTTTTCATTAGCTTATGTTGTTCATTATATTCAACAAATGAGTGAGATCATGTGATATTTTTATTTCTCTGTCTGGCTTATTTCACTTAGCATATTGTTCTCATCACCATCCATGTTGATGCAAATTGTAAGAACTTCTTTTTTACCATAGTGTAGTATTCCATTGTGTAGATGTACCACTGATTTTTAATCAAGTTATCTGCTGATGGGGACTTCAGCTGTTTCCAAATCTTAGCTATGGTGAATTGTGCTGCTATGAACATAGGGGTGCATATATCCTTTCTGATTGATGTTTCTAGTTTCTTGGGATATATTCCTAGAAGTGGGATCACTGGATCTAATGAAAATTCCATTCTTAGTTTTTTGAGGAAACTCCATACTGTTCTCCACAGTGGTTGCACCAGACTGCATTCCCACCAGCAGTGCATGAGGGTTCCTTTTACTCCACATGCCCGCCAGCACTTGTCATTTGTTGACTTGCTGATAATAGCCATTCTGACAGGTGTGAGATGGTACTGCATTGTTGTTTTGATTTGCATCTCTCTGATGATTAGTGACTTTCAGCAGGTTTTCATATGTCTCTTGGCCTTCCTTCCGTATTATTTGGAAAAGTGTTTATTTAGATCAGTTGCCCATTTTTTGATTGGCTTGTTTATTTTCATTTTCTTAAGCAGAAGGAGTTCCCAGTAAATGTTGGAGATTAAATCCTTCTTGTTGATATCATTGGCAAATATGTTCTCCCATGCAGTGGACTTTCTAATTGTTTTATTGATTGTTTCCTTTGTTGGGCAATAGCTTTTTATTTTGATGTAGTCCCATTTTTTTATTTTATATTTAATTTCCATTACCCTTGGAGCAGTATCAGTGAAGAAATTGCTTTGACATATATTTGAGATTTTTCTGCCTATAGATTCCTCTAGTATTTTTATGGTTTCCCGTCATATGTTTAAGTCATTGATCCAGTTTGAGTTTATATTTGTGTATGGTGTAAGTAGGTAGTCTAGTTTCATTTTTTTTGCATGTATCTGTCAAATTTTCCCAACACCATTTATTGAAGAGACTGTCTTTACTCCATTTTACGTTCATGCCACCTTTGTCAAATATTAATTGAGCACAGTGATTTGGGTCGAGTTATGTGTTCTCTATTCTATTCCATTGATCTATATCTCTCTTCTTGTGCCAATACCAGGCAGTTTTGAGAACAGTGGCTATGTAATACAGCTTGATATCTGGTATTTGAGATCCCATCTACTTTGTTCTTCTTTCTCAGGATTGCTGTAGCTATTCAGGCTCTTTTTTATTCCAGATGAATTTTGGAGAGTTTGTTCTAGGTCTGTGAAATATGCCATTGGTATTTTCATGGGAAGTGCATTGAATTTATAGATTGCTTTAGGTAGTATGGATATTTTGATGATGTTGATTATACCAGTGCATGAACATGGTATGTTCTTCCATCTGTTTATATCTTCCTCTATCTCGTTTTTCAGTGTTGTGTAGTTTTCCCCATATAGGTATTTTACCTCCCTAGTAAAGTTTAATTTTTTTTGTGCAATGATAAATGGGATTGCTTTTTTAGTCTCTCTTTCTATAAGTTAGTTATTGGTGTATAGAATTGCCATAGGTCTATTGGCCTTAATTATGTATCCGGCTGTATTGCCAATTAATTTATTAAGTCTAATAATTTTTTGATGGAGTCTTTAGGGTTTTCTATGTACAGTATCATGTCAACTGCAAATAATGACAGTTTTACTTCTTCTTTTCCAATTGGGATGCCTTTAATTTCTTCTTCTTGTCTGATTGCAATGGCTTGTACTTTCAGCACTATGTTGAACAGGAGTGGTGAGAGTGGGTATCCCTGTCTTGTTCCTGATCTTAGGGGAAATAATTTTAGTTTTTGCCCATTGAGTATGATGTTGCTTGTGAGTTTATTATATATAGCTTTTATTATTTTGAGATTTGATCCTTTTATTCCCACCTTGTTGAGTGTATCTATCAGGAAAGTGTGTTGGATTTTATCAAATGATTTTTCTGAATCAATTGATATGACTATGTGATTTTTATCTCTCAATTTTTTTATGTGATATACCATGTTTATTGATTTGTGAATAGTGTACCATTCTTGTATCCTCGGGATTAATCCTACATTGATCATGGTGTATAATCTTTCTGATGTACTGCTGGATCTGATTTGCTAAAACATTGTTGAGGATTTTGGAATCTATGTTCATGAGGGATTTTGGCCTGTAATTCTCTTTCATTGTGTTATCTTTATCTGGTTTTGGTATTAGGGTGATGCTGGCTTCATAGAAGGAGCTTGGAAGTGTTCCTTCCTCTTGAATTTTTTGAAATAGTCTGAGGATGACAGGTTTAATTTTTCCTTGAATGTTTGGTAAAGCACTCCTTCTGTGAAACCATCTGGTCCTGGGCTTTTGTTTGCTGGAAGCTTTTTGATGATTACTTCAATTTCTTCCAGAGTTATCAGCCTATTGAGATTTTTAATATCTTCCTGAGTCTGTTTTTGAAGGTTGTATCTTTCTAGGAATGTGTCCATTTCCTCAAGGTTTTTTAGTTTGTTGGAATAGATTTGTTTATAGTATTTTAAAATAATTATTTTTATTTCTGTGCAGTCTTGTTATTTCACTTCTTTCATTTCTGATTTTATTTATTTGGGTCTTCTCTTTCTGCTTTTTGGTGAGCCTGTCTAGAGGTTCATCAATCTTGTTTATCCTTTCAAAGAACCAGCTCTTGGTTTTATTGATCTTTTGCATTTCTTTTGGTGTCTATGTCATTCATTTGTGCTCTAATCTTTATTATTTCCTTCCTTCTGCTCAGTGTACGTATGTCTTGTTGCTCTGTTTCTAATTCTTTACGTTGGTGAGTTAGATGATTTACTACCATTTTCTCTTGTTTGTTGTTTTTTTGAGGTAGGCCTGTAGAGCTATAAACTTTTCTCTCAGGACTGCTTTCATTGTGTCCCATAGTATTTGTATTGCTGTATTTTTATTGTCATTAGTCTCCAAGATGGTTTTAATCTCTTCTTTGATCTCATTGTTAACTCAATCATTGTTTAATAGCATGCTACACAGCTTACAAGTATTTGAATTTTATAGAATGTTTTTATTGTAGTTTATTTCTAATATTATGCCATTGTGGTCTGAGAAAATGCTTTGTATGATTTCAATGTTTTTGAATTTGGGGAGACTTTGCTTGTGACCCAATATGTTATCTATATTTGAAAATGTACCATGTGCATTTGAAAAGAATATATATTCCGTGGCTTTGGGGTGAAATTCTCTGAAGATGTCAATTAAGTCCCTCTGATATAGTTTGTCATTTAGAATTGCTGTTTCTGTGATGATTTTTTGTCTAGAGGATTTATCTAGTGATGTCAGTGGTGTATTAACATACCCTACTATGATTGTATTGATGTAGATCTCTCCCTTGATATCTTTCAGGAGATTTTTTTTTAAATTTTATTTTATTAAGGTATTTTCTGTGAACATAGTTTACCATTGCCCCCCCCCCCTCCCATTCATGCCCTCCCTCCCCAGAGTTCTGTGTTTATTGGTTGTACTTATGTTCATGCATACCAGTCCTCGGTTGTTCTCCTATCTCCCCCCAGGTCTCCTTCCCCTCCCCGCTGTCATTTGACAATCTGCTTGTTTTATGGTGACCATCTCAGGACCCCATGAATAAAATCTGCTCCTCATTTGGCAGTCTGCTTGTTTTATGGTGACTATCTCAGGACCTTATGAATAGAGTCCGCTCCTCCTCTGGTTCTCACCGCCCCTACCCCTAGGTCCCACTGCTTCCCCTGAGACACTCGGCTCACCAGGGGCACTCGGCCCCCTGGGACACTCGGCTCACCCGGGGCACTCGGCCCCCTGGGACACTCGGCTCACCCGGGGCACTCGGCCCCGTGGGACACTCGGCTCATCCGGGGCACTCGGCCCCATGGGACACACGGCTCACCCGGGACACCCTTCCCCTTTGGGGGGTACGGCTTACCCGGGGCACATGGCCCCCTGGGACACTCGGCTCACCCGGGGCACTCGGCCCCCTGGGACACTCGGCTCACCCGGGGCACTCGGCCCCAAGGGACCCTCGGCTCACCCGGGGCACTCGGCCCCATGGGACACTCGGCTCACCCGGGGAACTCGGCCCCAAGGGACCCTCGGCTCACCCGGGGCACTCGGCCCTTAGGGACCTTCGGCTCACCCGGGGCACACGGCCCCAAGGGACCCTCGGCTCACCCGGGGCACTCGGCCCCCTGGGACACTCGGCTCACCCGGGGCACTCGGCCCCCTGGGACACTCGGCTCACCGGGGGCACTCGGCCCCCTGGGACACACGGCTCACCTGGGGCACTCTGCCCCCTGGGACACTTGGCTCACCTGGGGCACTCGGCCCCCTGGGACACTCAGCTCACCCGGGGCACTCGGCCCCCTGGGACACTCGGCTCACCAGGGATCCCCTTCCCCTTTGGGGGGTATGGCTCACCCGGGGCACATGACCCCGTGGGACACTCTGCTCACCCGGTGCACTCGGCCCCCTGGGACACACGGCTCACCCGGGATCCCCTTCCCCTTTGGGGGGTATGGCTCACCCGGGGCACATGACCCCCTGGGACACTCGGCTCACCCGGGGCACTCGGCCCCCTGGGACACTCGGCTCACCCGGGGCACACGGCCCCTCTAGGGTGTTGGGGTCGCATATTGGAGGCGCCACGCTAACTCCTTGCTAGCATGGCGGGCAGGCTGGGACAGCTGCAGTTGGGCTGAGATGGTTGCAGGCGGGGGGACCACCTTCAAAGGTGTCTCGTTTGGTGTGGGAGCGGAGCAGCTGCAGACATGGAGGCTAAGTTCTGAGGTCGCCCACTCCCTGAGCCTAAGGCGTGGTGAGCTCTGTTCTTGGTGGATTTCCTTTATTCTGGGCGGCAGTGGCGGGTGGCGGTGCCAGGTGCAATATTGACGGTCGCTCCTGTTGTTCAATTACCACTGTAGTTTTAAAGTTCACATGGCGGTGGTGGTGAGAGCTTCGGCTTGGCCATGTGGCATCGGAGGATAGGCTCGCCTGAGTGGGTAATGGAAGGCACCGTGCCATTTTCTCACCAGCGCGCTCCATGTCCCTCCCAGCATGGTGGGTGTGCTGGAAGATTGTGGGCGGGCTGTGATGGCTGCATGGGGAGAGTCCGCCCTCAATGGTGTCCTCTTTGTTGCGGATGTGGAGCTGCTGTGGATGCAGAGGCTAATTTCTGAAGCCACATTCTCTATAAGCCCGGTGCGTGGTGAGCTCTTATTTCGGTGGATTCCCATTCTTGGGGGCGGCAGTGGGAGCGGCAGCGATGGTAGCTCCTGTGGCTCAATTTCCCCTGTAGTTTTAAAATCCGCGTGGTGGTAGTGTCTGATGCTTTGGCCTGGCCATGTGGCAGCGGAGAGAGGATTCTCCGGGTCTGCCAATGGAAGGCGCAGCGCCAGCTCAGCGCGCGTGAAGGCCTGGCAGAGCAGGCCGCGGGCGGTGGCGGAGAGTCCCTGCGATGTCTTAGTCTTTCAGACTTAGTGGAACGCTTCCCCTGAGCCAGGACAAGCAGCACCACCACAAATATTGGCCAGCTCAGTGCTGCCCCTCTACAGGTGACAGTAGGGGCATCCTCACCTTGGTAGGCCTTTGCTCTTGGAGGTCTTAACCAGTGGAAGGCAGCACGGTACAGAACTTCTCCACCTTCTCAGTCCTCCGGATTTCAGGAGATTTTTAAAATGTATTTGTGTGCTTCTGAATTTGGTGCATATATATTTATCAGAGTTACTTATTGTTGAATTACTCCCTTTAGTATCATGTAGTATCCTTCCTTATCTCTTATTATGGCCTTTACTTTGAGGTCTCTTTATGTGATAATTATCACAATGCAAGATTTTTTCTCATTTCCATTTGCCTGAAAAATTTTTTTCCATCCCTTCACTCTCAGTCTGTGAGAATCCTTTGCTTTAAGGTGGGTCTCTTGAGGACAGCTAATATATGGGTCATGTTTTCTTATCCATTCAGCTACCCTATGTCTTTTGATTGGTGCATTTAATCATTTACATTTAATGTTTTTATTGATAAGTTTGTTGTCATATTTTTCCTTAGTGTTTGTGTTTATTCTTGCCTTTACCTTTCTTCTTTTTACAGCAGTCCCTTTAGAATTTCTTGCATTGTTGGCTTGGTAGCGATAAACTCTCTTAGCCCTTTTTTGTCTGTGAAGCTTCTGATTCCACCTTCAATTTTGAATGAAATCCTTGCTGGGTATAGTAGTCTTGTATTCAGTCCCTTGTTTTGCATCACTTTGTATATTTCATTCCATTTCCTTCTGGCCTGGTGTGTTTCTGTTGAGAAATCAGTTGATATTCTAATAAGAGACCCCTTTTATGTAATTTCCTGTCTGTCTCTTTCAGCATTTAGGAATCTTACTTTGTTGTTCATGTTCACAAATTTAATTATGATGTGTCTTGGTGTCAGTCTTTTGGGGTTTAACTTGATTCTCTATGTACTCCTTGGACTTGGATAGTTTTTTTTTTTCTTGCCAATATCAGGGAATTTTTCTGTCATTATTTCCTTGAATATGTTTTTTTATTTTTTTATTTCTTGCTTCTCTTACTCTCCTTCTGGGATCCATATGAATTGCATGTTGTTTCATTTTGTGTTGTCCCAAAGCTCCTTTAGGCTCTCTTGTTTTTTAAGTCTTCTTTCCAGATGCTGCTGTGTTTTTTCTACCTTTTCTTCTAATTCGCTGATGCGGTCCTCAGCCTCTTCTAGTCTATTGTTTAAGCATTCCATTGTGTTATTTATTACCACTATGTCATTCTCCATCTTCACTTTTTCTTGGTGTGTTTTCATGTTAGTGACATTCTCATTCAGCTCCTTATAGTTCTCATTGAGTTATGTGTATTTGTCATTGAAATGTATGTATTTGTCATCTAGCTTTTTAAACATCCTTATAACCATTACTCTGGTGATTTCATTTAAGTCCATTTCTGGTGATTCCTCTTTTTCTTTCTTTGGGGATTCCTTTTATGTCTTCTCATGTTTTCCTGTAATATTTTAATTGTAGATCCAATTACCTTGCTGCCCAGGTTCTTTTGGGGATGGTACTACTGGCATAATCTCATAGTTCTCCTGGGCTTGTTAATCTAGTGTAGCTCCCTAATGAAACTATTTGGGTTATCTTGATGTAGGCCTGCGAGCTTGAGATGCACAACTGCAATGTCTAAAAGTCAGTTGCTGTGGAGCAGAGTGTCCAATTTTTGCTGTCTTGCACCCTTAATTGTAATCATGTGTGACCAGCAGGCACTTATGGTGGCCCCAAGAACCATCTGTTGGGGTGTTGGGGCTCACAGGACCTGCTCTTTGGAAAGTCATGACTGTGGTGTCCAGAGTTCTGCAGTCGTGGGGTGGGCAGACCCAGCTTTTGCTGTTGCACCTGTGGTGGATAGGCGCTTACTCCAAGCTGTGGTTCACAGGAACATCCTCATTATGTTTGCCATTGAGACACACTGAAGGACTCTGAAGGGCCTTGGCGGTGCAGCTGGGCAATTAAGTTGCCTATGTCCCTGTATCCAGGCTAAGAGAATCCAAAGCTTCTACTGCTGGAGGGGAGTGTGCCTCCTGCTTGTTCAAGATGGCACCCAAGGAGAGCTCACAGTAATTTCCACTAGTACCCTGTGGTTACTTGGGCTCAGTGTGCCCGGCTGCTGGAACCTCACATCTACAGAGGTACGCTCTCTGGGTGCAGAGCTCCAATGTACTCTGATGGATCCCAGCACCACTGTTGAGCCGCTGGGGTGAGTGTGGGCAACCATCCAGGAAGAGGAAATTCAGAATTACCATTGCAGGGTCCTGCGATCCCTTCTTTACAGAATCACACCCTCGGGTTCTCTTGGCTTCTCCCAAGCGCTGCCCGAGGAGATGCATGCAAACTCAGAGTAAAGTATCCTGCCTTGCCTATGGGGTTGGGAACCTGTTTGCAAGTACTCATGCGTGAATCGAGGGTTCTGCTGTTGGGGACGGGGAGTTGCACTTACTGCTGCCAAGAATGATTTATCTTTGGAGGTGGAGGTCCCAAAGTCTGTGCGTCTTCAGCTGGGGTAGCAGGATATTGGCTGGGGTGGGTGCTGGATCACAGGGCAGTTCCAAGGCCTGTCTTGTTGGTGGTGTTGATGAGTTAAAAAAAAAAAAAAAAAGCCGTTCTCTGCTTCACGAAGGTGTCGGCTCTGTGCTGGAGTTCTGCTGCCTTGTGAGTGACCACAGCGGTGGTAGTCTCTCCTAGTCAAGGAGAGGCTGTCTGCCAGTCTCTGCTGCTCCTGCGACTTTTAACTTTCCCTCCCTCAATCACACACATCCCACACAGATCCACATACACTCCTTTCATACACTCACTCACTCACTCACTCACTCACTCACTCACTTCCTCTCTGTCAGCTCTGTGCTGCCAGCCACCATCTTCCTGGTCCTCTTCTGACACATGATGGTTTTTTTTTCCATTCTTTTTTTAAAAAAAATTTTTATTGATTTTTTTCCAGAGAGGAAGTTAGAGAGATAGAGACTCAGAAATATCGATGATAGAGAAATATCGATCAGCTGGCTCCTGCACACCTCCTACTGGGGATGTGCCTGCAATGAAGGTATATGCCCTTAACCAGAATTAAACCTGGAACCTGTCAGTTCGCAGACCAATGCTCTATCCACTGAGATAAACCAGTTTAGGCTCCATTTCTTCTTTTTAAACATTTTTAAAAATATATTAAGGTATTATATGTGTACATAGCTTACCATTGCCCCCCCCCCAACCTCCCATACATGCCCTCCCTCCCCAGAGTTCTGTGTCCATTGGTTGCATCTATATGCATGCATAACAGTCCTTCGGTTGATCTCTTATCTCCCCCAGATCTCCCTACCCTCCCCACTGTCATTTGACAGCCTGTTTGTTCTTTTACTGTCACTATATCTATCTTTCTGTTCATTAGTTTACAATGTTCTTTATTATCCATAAATAAGTGAAGTCATGTGGTGTTTATCTTTCATTGGCTGGCTTATTTCACTCAGCATGATGTTCTACAATTCCACTCAGGTTACTGCAAATGATGAGAATTCCCTCCTTTTAATGGCAGCATAGTATTCCATTGTGCAGATGTACCATAGTTTTCTGATCCATTCATCTGCTGATGGGCACCTAGGCTGTTTCCAAATCCTAGCTACTGTAAATTGTGCTGCTATGAACATAGGGGTGCATATATCCTTTCTGATGGGTGTTTCTATTTTCTTGGGGTATATTCCTAGTAGTGGGAATACTGGGTCAAATGGGAGTTCCATTTTCAGTTTCTTGAGGAAGCTCCATAATGTTCTCCATAGTGGTTGCACCAACCTTCAATCCCACCAGCAGTGCACTAGGGTTCCTTTTTCTCCACAACCTCGCCAACATTTGTCGTTTGTTGATTTGTTGATGTTGGCCATTCTGACAGGTGTGAGGTGGTATGGCATTGTTGTTTTGATTTGCATCTCTCAGATAATTAGTGACTTGGAGCATGTTTTCATGTGCCTCTTGGCCTTCCTTCTGTCTTCTTTAGAGAGGATTCTATTTAGGTCCATTTCCCGTTTTTTAATTGGCTCATTTATTTTCCTTTTATTGAGTTGTATAAGCTGTCTGTAGATGTTAGAGATTAAACCGTTATCAGTGATATCATTTGCAAATATGTTCTCCCATACAGTGGGTTTTGTTGTTTTTTAATGGTTTCTTTTGCTGTAAAAAAGCTTTTTATTTTGATGTAGTCCCATTTGTTTACTTTCTCTTTAGCTTCCATTGCCCTAGGAACAGTATTAGTGAAGTTCTTTAGGCATATGTCTGAGATTTTGCTGCGTGTGGATGCCTCTAGTATTTTTACGGTTTCCTGTCTTATGTTTAAGTCCTGTATCCATTTTGAGTTTATTCTTGTATATGGTGTAAGTTGGTGCTCTAGTTTCATTCTTTTGCATGTATCTGTCCAGTTTTCCCAACACCATTTATTAAAAAGACTGTCTTGACTCCATTGTATGCTCGTGCCTTCTTTGTCAAATATAAATTGAGCATATTGATTTGGGTTGATATCTGGATTCTCTAATGTATTCCATTGATCTATATGTCTGTTCTTGTGCCAGTACCAGGCTGTTTTGAGAACAGTTGTTGTGTAATACAGCTTGAAATCTGGTATTGAGATCCCTCCTACTTTACTCTTCTTTCTCAAGATTGCTGAGGCTATTCGGGGTCTTTTATTGTTCCAAATGAATTTTTGGAGAATTCTTTCTAGGTCTGTGAAGTATGTTCTTGGTATTTTAATGGGGAGTGCATTGAACTTATAAATTGCTTTGGGAAGTATGGCATAGTACTAGATGATTTTGATGATGTTGATGATGTTGATTCTACCAATCCATGAACATGGTATGTTCTTCCATCTGTTTACATTTTCCTCTATTTCTTTTTTCAATGTCGTGTAGTTTTCTGGGTATAGGTTTTTTACCTCCTTGGTTAAGTTTATTCCTAGATATCTTAATTTTTTTGGTGCGATGGTAAATGGGATTACTTTTTTAGTCTCTGTTTCTGTAAGTTCACTATTGGTGTAAAGAAATGCCATTGGTTTCTTGGCATTGATTTTGTATCCTGCTACATTGCCAAATTCATTTATTAAGTCTATTAGTTTTTTGATGGAGTCTTTTGGGTTTTTTATGTACAATATCATGTCATCTGCAAATAGTGACAACTTTACTTCTTCTTTTCCAATTTGGATGCCTTTTATTTCCTCTTCTTGTATAATTGCAATGGAGAGTACTTCTAGTACTATGTCAAAGAGGAGTGGTGAGAGTGGTCATCCCTGTCTTGTTCCTGTTCTTAGAGGGAATGGTTTTAGTTTTTGCCCATTGAGCATGATGTTGGCTGTGGGTTTATCATATATAGCCTTTTTTATGGTGAGATATGACCCCTCTATTCCCACTTTGCTGAGGGTTTTTGTGAAGAAAATGTGTTGGATTTTTCCAAATGCACCAATTGATATGACTATGTCATTTTTATCTTTTAATTTGTTTATGTGATATATCACATTTTTTGATTTGCAGATATTGTACTATCCTTGATTCCATGAGATAAATTCTACTTGGTCATAGTGTATGATCTTTCTGATGTAGTTCTCGATCTGATTTCCTGGTATTTTGCTGTTGGTATCTTTGTTCATGAGGGATATTGGCCTGTCATTATCTTTCTTTGTGGTGTCTTTATCTGGTTTTGGAAATAGAATAATTCTGGCTACATAGAATGAACTTGGATAAGTTTTTTTCCTTTTGAATTTTTGGAATAGTTTGGGGGATATGCTTTAGTTCTTCTTTGAATATTTTTTAAAACTCTGTGTGACCCCAGCCTTTTGTTTGCTGGAAGCTTTTTGATGACTGCTTTAATTTCTTCCATAGTTATTGTCCTATTAAGGTTTTTAGAATCTTCCTGATTGAGTTTTGGAAAGTTGTATATTTTTAGAAATATGTCCAATTTATCTGGGTTCTCTAATTTGTTGGAATGGAGTTTTTTTTTTTACAGTATTTTAAAAAAATAATCCTTGGTATTTCTGTGGGTTTTTTTTTTTGTTTTGTTTTGTTATTTCACCTCTTTCATTTATATATATATTTTATTTTTGTCCTCTGCTTCTTGGTGAAACTGGATAGACATTTTTCAATCTTGTGTATCCTTTCAAAGAACCAGTTCTTTGTTTCATTGATTTTTTTTATTGTTTTTCCCCCATCTCTATGCCATTTATTTCTGCTCTGATCTTTTAAAAAACATATATTTTATTGATATTTTACAGAAAGGCAGGGAGAGAGATAGAGAGCCAGAAACGTCAATGAGAGATAAACCAGCTGCCTCCTGCACACCCCCCACTGGGGATGTGCCTGCAACCAAGGTACATGCCCTTGACCAGAATCGAACCGGGACCTTTCAGTCCGCAGACCAATGCTTTATCCTCTGAGTCAAACCGGTTTCGGCTCTGCTCTGATGTTTATTATTTCCTTCTTTCTGCTCACCTTGGGCTTTTCTTCTTGCTCTCTTTATAATTCTTTAAGTTGTAAAGTTAGATAATTTATTTTATTTTTAATTTTTATTTATTATGGTATCACAAATTGAAATCTATAACCATTGTGTGTGTGTTTTTTAAAAATAGATTTTTACTCTAAGCCCCTAGACTTTTGGAGGATCTTAAATCCTGCTCTCTTTCTAATTGTGAATCAGAGTAAGACAATTTCTACAGAGGGGGAAACAGAAACAGTGGGAGTTTCAGAGAAGACTACAGATCACCGCTGTAGCAGTCCTCCCTTTCGAAGGCTGAGTTTTGACCTGTGGAAAAATGACTCTTAGTCAGCCTGGAAAGATAGGGAGGAGGAAGATAAGGGTGTGTAGGGAGATTTCTTGCAAGCTGGAAGCCTGGATGGCCTCTTGAAAGAAAACATCTTTAATTCAGTTACAGATGCTATTAGAATTGGGGGTCCTTAGATGGTTAATAATAACCCCAGCCTTAGTTCCACATTGGACTATGATGTCACAGGCAGGGACAGGGCCTGTAAATCTCCGCCCTATGGAGCTGTAATTCCCTGAAAGTCTCCAATTAGCAAAAGAGGTAATAAAGCCATAAATAAAAGTTCTTTGTTCTTTGAAATTGTTATGCCCAGACTTCGTGATGCCCAAGTACCACCAGGGAGCTGAGTCCAATGCAATAAACAAAAGAACCTCTTCCATGCTAGCCTGGGCTCTGTCCCACTCACACTGACTGCATGGTGGAAGAGAGCGAACTTCGACAGGTCAAGGAGTTTTATAAGGGTGGTGATGTCACTGCTTTGGCTGACCCTGATTGGTTGGGTGAGGGCTAGGGTCATTACACAAAATGGAGGATAGCTCTGCCCTGTTCTGCCCTGCCCCACAATACAAAATGGAGTCAGGAGTTAGCCTCGCCCTACCCTTTCAAAATGTCACAAATTTATACCTTTAAATTAACCTTAGGACTTTAAAATTTTAATTTATTATTGTTATTATTTTTATTAAGGTATTATATGTGTACATAGCTTACCATTGCCCCCCCCACACACCTCCCATTCCTGCCCTCCCTCCCCAGAGTTCTATGTTCATTGGTAGTACTTATATTCATGCATACCAGTTCTTCGGTTGTTCTCTTATCTCCCCCCAGGTCTCCTTCCCCTCCCTGCTGTCATTTGGCAACCAGCTTCTTTTATGGTGACTATCTCAGGACCATATGAATAGAATCTGCTCCTCATTTGGCAGTCTGCTTGTTTTATGGTGACTATCTCAGGACCATCCAAATAGAATCTGCTCCTCCTCTGGTTCACAGCGCCCCTACCCCCAGATCCCACTGCTTCCCCTAGGACATACGGCTCACCCAGGGCACATGGTCCCCTGGGACACACGGCTCACCCGGGACACACGGCCCCCTGGGACACACGGCTCACCTGGGACACCCGGCCCCTTTGGGGCACACAGCTCACCCGGGACACACGGCCCCCTGGGACTCATGGCTCACCCGGGACACCCGGCCCCTTTGGAGGACAGGGCTCCCCCGGGGCACACAGCCCTCTGGGACACACGGCTCACCTGGGGCACACGGCCCCCTCGGACACACGGCTCACCCAGGGCACACGGCCCCTCTGCGGAGCTAGGGTTGCGAATTGGAGGCGCCGCGCTAGCTCCTCGCTAGCACAGTGGGCAGGCTGGGACAGATGCAGGCGGGCTGAGATGGCTGTAGGCGGGGAGACCACCCTCAAAGCTGTCTCGTTCGGTGCGGAAGCGGAGCAGCTGCGGATACGGAGGCTAAGTTTTGAGGCCGCCCATTCCCTGAGCCCAGGGCATAGTGAGCTCTGTTCTCAGTGGATTGCCCTTATTCTCGGCGGCGGTGGCGGGTTCGGCAGCGACGGTTGCTCCTGTGGTTCAATTTCCACTGTAGTTTTAAAGTTCACCTGGCGGCAGTGATGGAAGCTTAGGCCTGGCCATGCGGCGGTGGAGGAAGGACTCACCAGGGCTGGGAACCGAAGGCACTGCGCCATCTCCACACCAGTACGGAGGGTGTGCTGGGAAGTTTGTGGGTGGGCTGAGATGGCTGCGGGCGGAGAGACCACCCTCAATGGTGTCTCCTTTGGTGCGGAAGCGGAGCTGCTGTGGACGCCGAGGCTAAGTTCTGAAGTTGCACTCTCCCTGAGCCTGGGGTGGAGTGAGCTCTGTTTTCGGTGGATTCCTATTATTCGCGGTGGCAGTGGGTGTAGCGGTGGGTGCGGCGGCAGGTGTGGCAGTGACGGTAGCTCCTGTGGCTCAATTTCCCCTGTAGTTTTAAAATCCACATGGCAGTAGTGGCGGAAGCTTTGGCCGGCCATGTGGCGGCGGAGGAAGGACTCACCAGGGCTGTGAACGGAAGGTGACGGGCTAGCTCCTCACCAGCAAGGCGTCCTCGGAGGCCGGGTTGAGCTGGAAGGACTTGCCAGGGCCGCAAAGGGAAGGCGCTGCACCAGCTCCTCACCACCAGGGCGTGCGCGGAGGCTTGCCGAGTTGGCTGCGGGCTAGGAGACGCTGCACCATCTCCTCACCAGCACAGCGGGTGGGCTGGCACAGCTGCGGGCCGGAGGCCGCGCTCAGGCTTCTCATCGGGGCAGGAGCCAAAGGTGCGGTGGAGGCCCGGCATCAGCTCCCTGGCTCCCACGGCGGCCGGCAGGGCTGGCCCACTCCCTGGGCCCTGGAGCGGAGTGAGGTCTGGCTTCCCTCATTCCTGGTGGCAGCAGCTCCGGCAGGTCTGGTTTTGCCATAGTTTTAAACTCCACATGGCAGCAGCGGCATCCTGCTTTGTGTCTAGTTGTAGCCTTCCCATTTCGCCAGCTTTCCTGTGGGTCTGGTGCGATCCCTTTCAATTTTAGCTGTTGTTTTTTTCCAAATTGTTGATTAGGTAGCAACTTAGGAGACTACCTAGGCCGCCATCTTGTTTTGGTCCTCTAAAATTTTAATTTAATATAGTAAATTCATAAATCAGAGCTCACGAAACCTTTACTCATATAAACATATAAACAGAGAAATTTTTATTAGCTAAATGGGTTGATTCCCTCTACTGTGATAGAGAGCAACCATCTCTGAGAAAAATAACTCATCAGTGCTGTTTAGATGTTTACAGACTATCACAGTAGGACCGCCATATTTTTCAACAATTTCAGCGTGCCTGAGGCAATCAGAAAAGCTAGAAAGGAGACATTCAAGTGGGGTGTGGGGTATCAGTATGCCTTGACCCATCCTTTGGGAAAGCAAGAGGCCAGCACACAAAACAAATAACACAAAGACAGAGACAAGGGAAAATGGGTGGCCACACTCATACACCAAATCCAAATCCAAAATAACAGCCGGGGAATGGCGTCCCATCCAGACCAGGGAGGAGGCAGTTATGCGGTGTCCCACCTGCCTCCACCCACCAAACCTCAAGGATCCAAATCAAACCAAAACAAATAGAGAGATCTCCCTTACCAATAGATGTCTCAGGACGATTTGCAGGCTCTTGGAGCCAAGGATATGGTATACAAACAATCTTTCAAATCTATTATAATTTTGTAAGTATTATCAGGAATGGCCATAGGAGATGGCAATCCTAGTTGTAAGGCTCTCATAAGTTTCATGGTTTCGTTAATCTTTCTCAAATCCTGTAGTAATCTCCATTTGCCTGATTTCTTTTTGATTACAAATATAGGAGAATTCCAAGGTGAACTTGAGGGAGCTATGTGGCCACTATCTAATTGTTCCTGTACCAATAGTTCAGCAGCTTAAATTTTTTCTTCATTTAGGGGCCATTGATCAACCCAGACTGGCGCATCAGATTTACATGTAATAGGGTCAGCATGGGTTACAGGATAGTCAAAGGCCCCTCTTAAAAATACCCCAACCCTGCTCTAGGTGGTCAAGGCCTGGGCTGTAAAAGTTCATTATAATGAGGTTTCTGAGCCAGCAAAAGTTCCTCTTCAGCCTCCTGATAAAGATTTTCTGACGGAGGAGGCGGCATTAATTCTCCCTGATCTTGTGGGGTAGTAGGGATCAACTTCTCAGTCTCTTTTATGCTGGAAGTTGATGTACTCTTTCCCTTCATAAGACCCTCAGACCACCGGTGTCCTTCATGTCTGGGATCAAGGGAATCTCTAATTAGATTCCATAAAGAAAAAGTATCTGCTGGGACCTTCTTAGGTCCGTGGGCAGAATAGTAATTTTGTAATCTTTTCCCTACTCTTTTCCATGTTTCAAGATCTACCGTCCCTTCCTCTGGGAACCAAGGGCAGACTTCTACAAAGCTTAAGAAATTCTCTAACTGTCTCTGCCCTGCTTTCATGCCTCTAGAATGAAGCATACTCTTAAGAACTTGCACGAACAGTGTTCGGCTATTCCCTTGCCCCATATTTATTACTCCCTACTATTACACTCACTGCCCCTGGTCCTACCTTATTCCGGACGCGTCCTCTTTCCTCTCTGGGCAGTGTCCTCTACCTTCGTCCCAGGTTTTCAGGTCCCTGTTTCGGGCGCCACCTGCCAGTACCTGCCAGCAACAAACAGTACCTGAATGAGGGGGTGAGGATAAGAAAAAGACAGACAAGAACAGATTGGGTCGGGAGGGCTGAGACCGAGGTCTACAGCCCAGAGTTTATTTCTCAAAACCTTTTTATACTGAAGTGTTTTCTTCGGGTAAGCACAATAAGTTTCGAAATCTACCCAGTTCCTAATGCTTTCACCCCCACCAACTTTCTTACACAAACACGCTATCTTCCTCTGGTTTCTAGGTCCTTCTAAGTCAACAGTCTCCTGACTAATCTTTGACCTTCTGAATAAGCAAAGCTGTCTATAGTTAAATACATATTAGCATTCCTAAAAGTAGCAGTTATTTCTCACTTAGATTAATACGAAAAGCACATGGAGAGCTGGGTCCTACACTTATGCCTGCATTCAGGCACATAGGACCCCTGCATTCAGGGCAGCTTCCCACATACATGCATATAAGTTCTTTGGTTAATCTCTTCTCTTCCCACCTACCCACCTTCCCCTCCTTCTGTCTAAGATTCTACAGTCTGTTCTATGCTTCTATGTCTCTGCAACTATTTTGCCCATCAGTTTATTTTGTTCATTAGATTCCACATATGAGTAAGATCATGTGATACTTGTCTTTCTCTGACTTATTTCACTCAGTATGATACTCTCCAAATCCTTCCATGCTGTCTCAAAGGGTAAGAGATTCTTCTTTTTTGCTGCTGAATAGTATTACATGGTATAAATATATGTGTCCAATTTTATCAGCACCATTTATTGAAGAGACTGACTTGACTCCCTTCTATGCTCTTGCATCCTGTGTCAAATGTGAATTAAATGTAATGGCTTGGGTTGATTTCTGGGGTCTTTGTTATTTTTCATTGATCTATATGTCTATTCTTGTTCTAGTACTGAGCTTTTTAAATTATGATGGCTTTGTATTATAACTTGATATCTGGTATTGTGATTTCTCCAACTTTGTTCTTTCTCAAGATTGCTGCAGCTATTCATGGCCTTTCTTTCTTTCTTTTTTTTTTTAACCATCAACTTTTTAATGCATGGGATGATGCTACAACCAAGTGAGGCACACCAGTCAGGGCAGAAGGGATAATTTTAAAAATGGAGGTGTCATATAATGCTCCCATTCTTCAACTCTGGCCTGCATGGCTAAGTGGTTAGAACATCAGCCTATGCACCAGAGGGTCTCACATTTGATTCACAGTCAAGGGCTTATACCCGAGTGGTGAGTTTGATCCCTGCATCCAGTTGGGGAGCCTGTGGGCAGCAACCAATGGATGTGTCTCTCTCACATCTATATTTTTATCTTTCCCCTCTCCCTACATTCCCTTCCACTCTCTTTGGAAATCAATGAAAGAAATATGCTTACTCTTTCAGTGAAGATTAAAAAAACAACAACAAATACTCCCATACTTCCAATAAAGAAAATTAAATTTGATAAAGGTGGTTGGCCATTATATAGATATGAACAAGATATTAGAAAACTAAAAAAATTGTTGTTTCATTAACTTGTGCAATTACTTTGACTTCAGTACTTTTGCCAAGTTTTCTTCTGATTTATTTTCTGCATATCTGTTAATGGTGGACTACAGTGAGGCTTATATTGGTGATTATGATGGGATATAGATAGTGAAGCTGTTGATGAAGATACTGCTGCTGTGGCTGTAATGAATAATAATGTCAATGATGATGACTATGAGGCTGATGAAGATGATGGGAGTATCATAATGGTGATGATGAAATGATGGTAATAATGATGAACATGATGATGATGATGATTATGATGGTGATAATCATTGTAAGAGTATTTACAATGGCAATGATGAGTGTGATGAAGGTGGTGATAATATGGCAATGAGGGTACTGAAGGTGTTCATGGTGACGGTTATGTATATGACAGTGATGGATATGATGGTGATGATAATGGTAAAGACAAGAGTAATGAGGTGAAGAGATTCTGAAGATGGTGACAAGCAGGAAGGTAGGGAAGGAGAGAATGTGAGGAAGTGAGGGAGCAATAGAGGAGTGTGTGGACATGTGGTGTGTGTGTGTGTGTGTGTGTGTGTGTGTGTATGAGTTAGGTACAGTTAGATCCTACAGTTCTTCCAAGGTTCTGCCAAACTGGACCATCTTACACTGCGGAGCCCCACCATGGACACTCCATGGGTGGCCTGTGTGGGCATAGAGACCATGCCATCTTGAAAAACAGAGCTGCTTGAGACTAGGATCTTGGCCTCAGCACCATCCAGTCTGGTCTCACACGTAAACCAGGAACCTGAACACACTGGGGACAGATATCTGCGACCACAGCTACAGACCCACAGACACCAAGAATCCAGACCCACAGGCTTCTGTGAATCACGGAGCCCTTCCCTCTCCCCGCAGGCTTACAGCTGTGCCATAGGAACTGATAGACCCGCCTCTCACATGAGCCACAGTGCAGCTGCAAGAATTTGAGCCTGAGAGCACATGGAAATTGAGAATCTTTTCCCTGCAGCACAATTGGGCAACCAAACCCCACACCCACGCTGGGTGGTAGTGCCACCTGATTCTGGGCAAGCATACATGGTAGTATGTATTCTGTAGCACAGGAGTGGACCTCCTGACGACACAGTGCCACTGTGCAAACCAGTCCACTAAGTTGATGAGGACCTCAATTCTCTGGGTGGGAGGCAGCACTAAGCACCAGTGGCTTAACTGTTTCTTATCACGTGCACCTGGGATCCCTGACTTCCAGTGCATTCACACTAAGAGACAGTGACTCCAATTCTGGTGCATGCTGAAGCAACAGAGACTTTGACACTCGATTCTTTGTTTTGTTTTGTAATATTTTTGAAAATTTCTTTATTGATTAAGGAATTACATATTTGTCCTCAACCCCCCATTCAATCCCCCACCTCTCCCCACTCATGCCCCCACCCCCTATTGTCCTTGACCACTGGTTAGGCTCATATATATGCACACAAGTCCTTTGGTTGATCTCTCCCTTTTATCTCCACCTTCCCTTTGAGGTTCAACAGTCTGACCCATGGCTCCTTATCTCTGGGTCTGTTCTTGTTCATCACTCTATGTTGTTCACCATTTCCTTTAGATGAGTGAGATCGTGTCCTACTAGATATATTCTTACAAGAACCGAAAATGAGAGAAGCAATAATGGTTATGCTGAAAGGCAAATGACTGACTGCAGTGAGTTTTTTTTCTGGGCCAACAGTTCTTTTGAGACCCAATTTCAATGTCAAACAGTTCCTTATGTGTATATGTCAGCAATGATATTTCAGTTCTGAATGGTGGACAAATGGTGGTAATGCAGGTCCGAATTTCTCTGGTTTGGTCCTGAGCAACCTGCAGTGCTACACAAATGCTGACTGCTATTATGTCGTCAGTATCTTCCATCTCTGGACTACTTCTCTTCTGTCTTTATGGTTGGAGGAGTCCTGTCAATTCCTCTCTGTTGCCAGAACCCACATGGTCTCGGCGTTGTTTTCTGAAAATATACAAACATATTCTCAACCAAAAATTAATAAAGGTATATTTTCTATAAATTTGACTTGGGATCCTTTTTAATTTTTTGCCCAAATGACTTTCCTCTGGCTTGTTTTGACACCATGTGTGTTTATCATGGGTGTCTTGCTATTAGCATTACAATTAATTTTCTAAAGTACAAATTTTCTAGATGTAATTTAATTATAGGATATTTTTCCTTAACTGATATTCTTCTACTTTCCTGCTTTTTTGATTTAAATGTTAGGAGGCTTTTGAAAATTTTATAATGTAGTCTTGAGAGCTTATAAATTTTAAATTTTTGCACTATAATATGACTGCTTTAGGTTCTTTTCCTGTTGTGAGATTTTATCATGAGATGAACTACCAATAAAAATTTTATTTAACACTTCAGGAACAGCTTTTTGTCAAATGCAATGAATTTTTTTTTTAGAATGTTTTCTTATTTCAATTAGTCAATTTATTGTTTTTTCTGATTATCTTTTTAAAAATATATTTTTATTGATTATTGTATCACATAATTGTCCTTATCCCCCCATTACCATCCCAAACCCCTCACTACATATTCCCCCAGCCCCCTGTTGTCCATGGCCACTGGCTAGGCCCATGTGCATGCACACAAGTCTTTTGGTTGATCTCTTCCCCTTACCCCCACCCTCCCTTACTTTCCCTCTGAGGTTTGAGAGTCTGATCACTGCTTCTCTTTCTCTGGGTCTGTTTTTGTTCACCAGTCCATGTTGTTCATTATTTCCTCTAGATGTGTGAGGTCATGTGATCCAAGAAATACTCTTGTAAGAACCTAAACTGTGACAAGCCTTAATGGTTATGCTGAGAGGTAAATGAATCAGTCTGTAGTGCGTTCCTTTCTGGGCCAACAGTTTTTTGAGTACCAATTTCATTGTCAAATAGTTCCTTATGGGTACATGTCAGCCACGATATTTCAGATCTGATTGGTGGATAAATGGTGGTGATGCAGGTCCGACCATCTCTGGTTTGGTCCTGGGCATCATTCAGCAACATGCAACTGCTGTCTGCTGGTATGGTGAGGCGTCACCAGCATCTTCCATCTCTGAATTGTGTCTCTTCTGTCTTCATGGCTGGAGCACTTCTCTCTATTCCTCTCTGTTACCGGATTCCAGATGGTCTCAGAGTTGTTTTCTGAAAATATACAAACATATTTGAGACCAAATGTTAATAAAAAGATATTTTCTTTAAATTTGACTTGGGATTCTTTTTCATTTTTTTCCCCAAATAATTTTCCTCTGGCTTATTTTGACACCACGTGTGTATTTTTATGGGTATCTTACTGTTAGCATTTGGAATAAAGGTTAATTTTCTAAAGTACAAAAATTTTTTTAGATGTAAATTATTCTCAGGATATTTTTCCTTACATGATATTCTTCCACTATCACCCCCTTTTTTAATTTAAATAATAGGAGACTTTTGGAAATTTTATAGTGTAGTCTTGATAGCTTTTACATTTTAATTATTTGCACTACACTATGCCTGCTTTAGGTTCATAACATGTTGTGCAATTTTACCATGAGACGCCCTGCCAATAAGAATTTTTGTTAATACTATAGGAACAGCTTTTTGTACAGTACACTCAGTTTTCTAGAATATTCATTTATTTCCATTAGCCACATTGATTTCCTATGAGAAATTGGCTACTATTCATCTCAACACTCTAGCAACAATCTTATTTACCATGTGTGTATTAGTGGAATTGATTGTTTGGTTTCTTGAGAAGGGCCTGAGCATTCCCGCTACTAGGCTGGACTTGGATATTGAAAACCCACTTGCCCCCACCATGGGTAAAAGGCCTCTTAAACAAGTCTTGTTGCAGTGAAATGGCAGCTGCTGTCAGCCACGTCTCTGTCTGTTACCTGGGTCCCAATTTGAGCTGTGCATGGGAAGGGAAGCAGCCACACAGGCAGGAGACCTTGCTCAGAATGGGAGAAGGTTCAGGCGCCTGCCCAGGTTGCAGGAGGGGTGGTAAGGGTCTGTGCCCCACCTCTGTTGACCCCCAAGTTCGCTCCTGATGGCCCCTCTGTGACTGTGCCTGTCTTAGGTTGTTCCTTCCCTGAGGAATATTACCCATCTCTGGCTAACCAGCCATCCTCCAGGGCCAAGCAGGGTGATGTGAGGTTTAGTTATGTCTACTTGGTAGCCTATGGCCCCATGGGATCTACACCCAGCCCCTATCTCGGGAACCCCTCACCTGCTGGCGAGGCCTGGGCATTGATCTCATATTTTTGGGAACCCATGTTTCTTTTCCAAAGAGGGCCCAGCTCCCCCCACTGGGCGGGCAGGAGATCCATGGTGACAGCCACCTTGGTGCTTCAGCCTCACCATGAACTGAAAGGTCAGGCAATAGTTTTTGACATCTGGACCACGAGAAGAGGTTCATCTTTTGGCCAAAATGGCAAGACGGGTCAATATAGAATGCTCAGGTGCTTTCGCAGGGAGCCCTCTGCATAGTGGAAGAGATGAGGTCCTTTCATGTCGTTTTTAAATTGCTGTCAGACATTCAAAGGATTGATTTGTATGTTTGTTTGGGATAATTGTACAATATACTGTTGTAATTCTAAAATATCTATAGCTGTGTAACCTTTGTCTCCAAGCACCAATTATATAATGATTTTTTATTGATACTCCTTGGTTGGAGATACCATTATAGGTAATGGGAATAACCCAAATCTGGGAAAAATTCTAATGACCGTATAGAATAATATCATGTAAGGATATTCTTTGCTCTAAGCCATGGAAATTCCATTTTAAACTAGCTGTCAATTTCTTTTTGTATAGACAAGGTCTTTGTTTCATTTTCTACGCCTCTCCCAGGAGGAAGTAGTGATTGTCCCTTCCTTTGGTGTCGTCACCAACCAGAAACTTCTGTTTAATTTTACAGACAAAGGAGCAGTGGTTTAATTTTGTGTCATACAGAAGGGGAGCTGGGTGGTGACCCCAATGTAATTATACTTCCTTGTCCCACCTGTGGTCCTCCTGGATGACGAAGGTGTTTGGTATCATCAGTGACTACTTTGGGCAGGAGGATCAGCCCAGGTAAGGGCTCCCACCCATGAAGGATTAGGAACATAGGTCCAGAAATACTTACCCAATAGCCCCAGGTTATATTACCGTACAGCTGATGCCTATTAGCATGGCAGTAAAGGCATTCTAAGGTGTTCTTAGGGTTCTGTTTACATCACACATTCTTCTTCCTCTTCTTCTTCTTCTTCTTCTTCTTCTTCTTCTTCTTCTTCTCTCTCTCTCTCTTATATTATCATTATTATTTACATATGTGTTCTTATCCTCCCCTTATCTCCTACCCTCCACTTATACTCCACCCCCATGTTATGTGTGGCCATTGATGAGGCTCATATGTGTGCCCACAAGTCTCTTGGTTGATATCTCCCCCTTACTCCCAGGTATCCCCTCTTTTCCTGGTGTTTGGGGTTCTGATCAATGTTACTCAGTCTCTGGGTCTGTTCTTTTATTTTTATTTATTTATTTTTATTGATTTTTTTACAGAGAGGAAGAGAGAGGGATAGAGAGTTAGAAACATCGATGAGTGAGAGTCATCGATCAGCTGCCTCTTGCACACCCCCTAATGGGGATGTGCCCGCAACCAACATACATGCCCTTGACCGGAATTGAACCTGGGATCCTTCAGTCCGCAGGCTGATGCTCTATCCACTGAGCCAAACTGGTTTTGGTTCTGGGTCTGTTCTTATTCGTCAGTCTACGCCCTACACTATATTCCATAAATGAGTTATGTCATGTGATGTTTATCTTTCTCTGCCTGGCTTATTTCACTTAGCATAATGGTCTCCATCTCCATCCATGTTGCTGCAAACAGTTGAAAGTCTTTCTTTTTTACTGCAGCATAGTATTCCATTGAGTAGATGTACCACAATTTTTTAATCCATTCATCTGTTGAGGGGCATTCAGACTGTTTGCAAATCTTAGCTATGGTGAATTGAGCTGCTATGAACATAGGGGTGTATATATACGTATTGATTCGTGTTTCTAGTTTCTGGGGATATATTACTAGAAGTTGGATCATTGGGTCAAATGGGAGTTCCATTTTCAGTTTTTCAAGGAAACTCCATATTGTTCTCCACAGAGGCTGCACCAGTCTGCATTCCCACCAAGAGTGTAAAAGAGTTCCTTTTTCTCCACATCCTCGCCAACACTTGTTGTTTGCTGTTTTGTTGATAGCTATTAGCACCAGTGTAAGATGGTACCGCATTGTTTTGATTTGCATCTCTCTGATCATTAATGATTTTGAGTATGTTTTCATATGTCTCTAGGCCTTCCTTCTGTCTTCTTTCTAAAAGTGACTATTTAGCTCTGTTCCCTATTTTTTGATTAAATTTTTCATCTTCTTTTTGTTAAGTTTTATTAGTTGTCTGTAAATTTTGTAGATTAAACTCTTATCATTGATATTGTTGGCAAATATGTTCTTCCATGTAGTGGGCTTTCTTGTTGTTGTTGTTTTTTTTAATAAATCTTTATTGCTCAGATTATTACAATTGTTTCTCCCCCATAGCTCCCTTCTACCCGATTCCTACCCCACCCTCTGCCCTTACCCCCTCCCCCAACTATTGTCCTCATCCATAGGTTATACAATTTTAATCCATTCTCTTTCTGAACCCCACACCCTTTTCACCCTGATAATTATCTATCCACTCCCTTTCTTTGCCCCCTATTCTATTATATTCACCAGTTTATTCTATTCCTCAGATTTTTAATTCACTTGATCTTCTTCCTCTTCTTAAGTAATACATTTCATACCTTTCAGCATTTCATATAATACTGGTTTGGTGGTGATGAACTCCTTTAACTTTGTCTTATCTGTGAAGCTCTTTATCTCCCCTTCAATTCTGAATGATAACTTTGCTGGATACAGTAATCTTGGTTGTAGGTTCTCGCTATTCATCACTTTGAATATTTCTTGCCACTCCCTTCTGGCCTGCATGGTTTCTGTTGAGAAATCAGCTGATAGTTTTATGGGTGCTCCCTTATAGGTAACCAACTGCTTTTCTTTTGCTGCTTGTAAGATCTTCTTTTTGTCTTTTACCCTCGGCATATTGATGATGATGTGTTTCCAAGTATTTTTCTTTGGATTCCTCTTGTTTGGGGTTCTGTAGGCTTCCTGTACATGTAAGTCTATTTCTTTCACCAGGTGAGGGAAGTTTTCTGATATTATTTCTTCAAATATGTTTCAGTATTTTGCACTCCCTCTTCTTCTGGCACCCCCATAATGCTGATCTTGGTGTGCTTGAAGAATATCCTTTTCTAGGATATTCTTGCATAACCTTATAACCATAGTTCTGAACTCTATATCTTCCATCTCTTTTGTTTGAGATCTATTTCCCTGTCTCGGCATTATCACTATTTTTCAGAGTTGGTAGGATGGCTTTGTGTGTTTGGTGTCCTATATGGCCCAGTGGGTCAGCCTCCTCAGTTACCTGAGGTAGACAGTCTTGGTGCTCCCCTTTGTGGACTGTGTACACAGCCTTGTTGTAGCTAAGTCTTTATTGTTGTGAATTGACCTTCAGGCCAATTGGATGTGGGTATCAGCTGTGTCTACTCTGGGATAACTTCTGTATTGGAGACAGTCTTATAGGATCAGACTTGAAAAACTGCAGAAGCCTCTGCTCAGCTTGCATGGGGGGGAGTCTCAGGGCTGAACTGACAGTCTTGGCTTCCAGCCTGCCCTTGTGTACTTGCCTGAGTTTCCGCCTGACCTCTGCCTTCTCGGCTTCCCTGAGTTTCTGCCTGACCATCCCAGGTTCCCGAGCAAGAGCATGGGTGCCCGAGGGGCTCACCCAGACTTGGGCTGGTCTCTGTAGTCTGGAGCTTCTGACTCCTTCCGCTACAGAGTGACAGAGAGGCCGCCACCTTGTACAGAGAGGCAGCGGCAGCCTCCACAGTCAGACCTGAAGCTTCTGACTCCTTCCTCTATGGAGGGGCTGCGGTCAGACCTCAGCACGTACTCACTCGCGCGTGCGGATCTTTAGACCCTGCTGGCTTCGGCTCCTGTTCCCTGGTCCCCAGTCCCCAGTCTCCCAGTCTCTGAGTCTCTGGATGCCTTTCTCTACAGTCCAGACTCCACCAGAATGAGCCTAGGACCATGGAATTTCAGCTGGGGTTGGGATTCAGTACAGTCGAAAGGGTTCCGTTCAATCGGGAATACCTCCCCTCCTGCCGCCAGGCCGGCATTCGGTGGCCGCACTTCCTCTCCGCACTGGAGCATCTCCCTACCTCCCCGCTTTGCGGCTCCCAGTCCGATCTGTGAGCCTCTCTCTTTCTTTCTAGTTGTAGCTATTCCACTCCACCAGCTTTCCTGAGGTTTTGATGAAGTCCTTTTTGATTTTAGTTGTTTTTTTAAATTAAATTGTTAATGAGGCGCCAGCTTAGGAGACTACCTAGGCCGCCATCTTGGTTCCAGTCCCCTCTTGTTGTTTTGTTGATGGTTTCTTTTGCTTTAAAAAAGCTCTTTATTTTGATGTAGTCCCATTTGTTTATTTTCTCTTTAACTTCCATTGCCCTAGGAGCAGTATCAGTGAAAAATTTCTTTCGGCATGTGTCTGAGATTTTCTTGCCTATGGATTGCTCTAGTTTTTTTTATGGTTTCCTGTCTTATGTTTAAGTCCTTTATCTATTGAGTTTATTTTTGTGTATGGTGTCAGTTGGCGATCTAGTTTCATTCTTTTGCATGTATCTGTCCAGTTTTCCCAACACCATTTATTGAAGAGACTGTCTTGACTCCATTGTATGCTCATGCCACCTTTGTCAAATATTAATTGAGCATAGTGATTTGGGTTGATATCTGGATTCTCTAATCTATTCCATTGATCTATATGTCTGTTCTTGTGCCAGTACCAGGCTGTTTTGAGAACAGTGGCTTTGTAATACAGCTTGAAATCTGGTATTGAGATCCCTCCTACTTTACTCTTCTTTCTCAAGATTGCTGAGGCTATTCGGGGTCTTTTATCGGTCCAAATGAATTTTGGAGGGTTCTTTCAAGGTCTGTGAAGTATGCCATTGGTGTTTTAATGGGGAGTGCATTGAACTTATAAATTCCTTCGGGAAGTATGGACATTTTGATGATGTTGATTCTACCAATCCATGAACATGGTATGTTCTTCCATCTCTTTACATTTTCCTCTATTTCTTTTTTCAGTGTCCTGTAGTTTTCTGCATATAGGTCTTTTAGGTCCTTAGTTAAGTTTATTCCTAGGTATCTTAATTCTTTGGTGCGATGGTAAACGCGATTGCTTTTGTAGTCTCTGTTTCTGAAAGTTCACTATTAGTGTATAGAAATGCCATAGATTTCTTGGGGTTTCTTTTGTATCCTGCTACATTGCCAAATTCATTCATTAAGTTTATTAGTTTTTTGATGGAGTCGTTTGGGTTTTTTATGTACATTATCATGCCATCTGCAAATAGGAACAGCTTTACTTCTCCATTTCTAATTGGGATGCGTTTTATTTCCTCTTCCTGTCTAATTGCAATAGCGAGTACTTCCAGTACTATGTCAAAGAGTAGTGGTGAGAGTGTGCATCCCTGTCTTGTTCCTGTTCTTAGAGGGAATGGTTTTCATTTTTGCCCATTGAGCATGATGTTTGCTGTCGGTTTATCATCTATAGCTTTTAATAGGTTGAGGTATGATCCATGTACTCCCACCTTGTTAAGAGTTTTTATCAGGAAAGGGTGTTGGATTATATCAAATGCCTTTTCTGCATCGATAGATATGACCATATGATTTTTATTTCTCAATTTGTTTATGTGACATATCACGTTTACTGATTTGCGGATATTGTACCATCCTTGCATTCCTGGAATAAATCCTACCTGGTCATGGTGTATGATCTTTCTGATATACTACTGGAGCAGATTTGCTAGAATTTTGTTGAGGATTTTGTCATCTATGTTCATGAGGTATATTGGCCTGTAATTCTCTTTCATTGTGTTGTCTTTATCTGGTTTTGGTATTAGGGTGATGCTGGCTTCATAAAAGGAGTTTGGCAGGGTTCCTTCCTCTTGAATTTTTTTGAAAAGTCTGAGGAGGATAGGTTTTAGTTCTTCCTTGAATATTTGGTAAAACTCTCCTGTGAAGCCATCTGGCCCTGGGCTTTTGTTTGCTGGAAGCTTTTTGATGACTGCTTCAATTTCTTCCCACGTTACTGGTCTATTGAGATTTTTAGATTCTTCCTGCTTGAGTTTTGGAAGGTTGTATTTTTCTAGGAATATGTCCATTTCCTCCAGGTTGTCCAGTTTGTTGGAATAGAGTTGTTGATAGTATTCTGTAACAATCCTGTGCATTTCGGCGGGGTCTGTTGTTATTTCACCTCTTTCATTTCTGATTTTGTTTATTTGGGTCTTCTCTCTTTGTTTCTTGGTTAGCCTGGCTAGAGGTTCATCAATCTTGTTTATCCTTTTAAAGAACCAGCTCTTGTTTATGTTCATTTTATGTATTATTAGTTTTGGTCTCTATGTCATTAATCTCCACTCTGGTTTTTATCATTTCCTTCCTTCTGCTTACACTGGGCTTTTCTTGCTGTTCTTTTTCTAACTGTTTAAGTTGTAGGGTTAGATGATTTGTTACCATTCTTTCTTATTTTTGCAATAGGCTTGTAGAGATAGGAACTTCCCTCTCAAAACTCTTTTTCTGTGTCCCATAGATTTAGGATTGTTGTGTTTTCATTGTCATTAGTTGCTATGATGTTTTTGATTTCTTCCTTGAATTCTTCCTTGATTTATTCCTAGATGCCTCTGGGTGTCAGTGTTTCTGAGATGACTTCCAGGGGTCTGAAGCCTTTCTGGCTTTTTCCCCTCTCTGTGTCCCTGATCTGTTGAGGGGTGTGGGTCGGGGTCAAGACCGAGCCGACTGCACTCCTCTGTAACTCTCTGGTCATGACTTGGAGTTAGATCATGTTGTTCCTTAGATATCCCCTCACTTAGGAGCTCTGTTCACAGTCAGGGGTGCCACCAGCCCATAACCCGGGTTTATTTATTTATTTATTATTATTACTATTATTTTAATTTTATTTTATTAAGGTATTTTCTGTGTACATAGTTTACCATTGCCCCCCCTCACCTCCCATTTATGCCCTCCCTCCCCAGAGTTCTGTGTTCATTGGTTGTACTTATGTTCATTCATACCAGTCCCTCGGTTGTTCTTCTATCTCCCCCCAGGTCTCCTTCCCCTCCCCCCTGTCATTTGACAATCTGCTTGTTTTATGGTGACTATCTCTGGACCCCATGAATAAAATCTGCTCCTCATTTGGCAGTCTGCTTGTTTTATGGTGACTATCTCAGGACCATATGAATAGAGTCCGCTCCTCCTCTGGTTTTCACCGCCCCTTCCCCTGGGTCCCACTGCTTCCCCTGGGACACACGGCTCGCCCGGGGCACACTGCACCCTGGGACACTCGGCTCACCCGGGGCTCTCGGCCCCATGAGACACTCGGCTCACCCGGGGCACTCGGCCCCCTGGGACACTCGGCTCACCCGGGGCACTCGGCCCCCTGGGACACTCGGCTCACCCGGGGCACTCGGCCCCCTGGGACACTCGGCTCACCCGGGGCACTCGGCCCCCTGGGACACTCGGCTCACCCGGGGCACTCGGCCCCCTGGGACACTCGGCTCACCCGGGGCACACGGCCCCCTGGGACACAAGGCTCACCCGGGACAGCCTTCCCCTTTGGGGGGTACGGCTAACCCGGGGCACATGGCCCCCTGGGACACTCGGCTCACCCGGGGCACTGGCCCCATGGGACACTCGGCTCACCGGGGCACTCGGCCCCCTGGGACACTCGCTCACCCGGGGCACTCGGCCCCCTGGGACACTCGGCTCACCCGGGGCACTCCGCCCCCTGGGACACTCGGCTCACCCGGGGCACTCGGCCCCCTGGGACACTCGGCTCACCCGGGGCACTCGGCCCCCTGGGACACTCGGCTCACCCGGGGCACTCGGCCCCCTGGGACACTCGGCTCACCGGGGCACTCGGCCCCCTGGGACACTCGGCTCACCCGGGGCACTCGGCCCCCTGGGACACTCGGCTCACCCGGGGCACTCGGCTCACCCGGGGCACTCAGCCCCCTGGGACACTCGGCTCACCCGGGGCACTCGGCCCCATGGGACACTCGGCTCACCCGGGGCACTCGGCCCCCTGGGACACTCGGCTCACCCGGGGCACTCGGCCCCAAGGGACACTCGGCTCACCCGGGGCACTCGGCCCCCTGGGACACTTGGATCACCCGGGACAGCCTTCCCCTTTGGGGGGTAGGGCTTACCCGGGGCACATGGCCCCCTGGGACACTCGGCTCACCCGGGGCACTCGGCCCCCTGGGACACTCGGCTCACCCGGGGCACTCGGCCCCCTGGGACACTCGGCTCACCCGGGGCACTCGGCCCCATGGGACACTCGGCTCACCCGGGGCACTCGGCCCCCTGGGACACTCGGCTCACCCGGGGCACTGGCCCCATGGGACACTCGGCTCACCGGGGCACTCGGCCCCCTGGGACACTCGGCTCACCCGGGGCACTCGGCCCCCTGGGACACTCGGCTCACCCGGGGCACTCGGCCCCCTGGGACACTCGGCTCACCCGGGGCACTCGGCCCCCTGGGACACTCGGCTCACCCGGGGCACTCGGGCCCCTGGGACACTCGGCTCACCCGGGGCACTCGGCCCCCTGGGACACTCGGATCACCGGGGCACTCGGCCCCCTGGGACACTCGACTCACCCGGGGCACTCGGCCCCCTGGGACACTCGGCTCACCCGGGGCACTCGGCTCACCCGGGGCACTCGGCCCCCTGGGACACTCGGCTCACCCGGGGCACTCGGCCCCATGGGACACTCGGCTCACCTGGGGCACTCGGCCCCCTGGGACACTCGGCTCACCCGGGGCACTGGCCCCATGGGACACTCGGCTCACCGGGGCACTCGGCCCCCTGGGACACTCGGCTCACCCGGGGCACTCGGCCCCCTGGGACACTCGGCTCACCCGGGGCACTCGGCCCCCTGGGACACTCGGCTCACCCGGGGCACTCGGCCCCCTGGGACACTCGGCTCACCCGGGGCACTCGGCCCCCTGGGACACTCGGCTCACCCGGGGCACTCGGCCCCATGGGACACTCGGCTCACCCGGGGCACTCGGCCCCCTGGGACACTCGGCTCACCCGGGGCACTGGCCCCATGGGACACTCGGCTCACCGGGGCACTCGGCCCCCTGGGACACTCGGCTCACCCGGGGCACTCGGCCCCCTGGGACACTCGCCTCACCCGGGGCACTCGGCCCCCTGGGACACTCGGCTCACCCGGGGCACTCGGCCCCCTGGGACATTCGGCTCACCCGGGGCACTCGGGCCCCTGGGACACTCGGCTCACCCGGGGCACTCGGCCCCCTGGGACACTCGGCTCACCGGGGCACTCAGCCCCCTGGGACACTCGGCTCACCCGGGGCACTCGGCCCCCTGGGACACTCGGCTCACCCGGGGCACTCGGCTCACCCGGGGCACTCGGCCCCCTGGGACACTCGGCTCACCCGGGGCACTCGGCCCCATGGGACACTCGGCACACCCGGGGCACTCGGCCCCCTGGGACACTCGGCTCACCCGGGGCACTCGGCCCCAAGGGACACTCGGCTCATCCGGGGCACTCGGCCCCCTGGGACACATGGCTCACCCGGGACAGCCTTCCCCTTTGGGGGGTACGGCTTACCCGGGGCACATGGCCCCCTGGGACACTCGGCTCACCCGGGGCACTCGGCCCCCTGGGACACTCGGCTCACCCGGGGCACTCGGCCCCCTGGGACACTCGGCTCACCCGGGGCACTCGGCCACATGGGACACTCGGCTCACCCGGGGCACTCGGCCCCCTGGGACACTCGGCTCACCCGGGGCACTCGGCCCCCTGGGACACTCGGCTCACCTGGAGCACACGGCCCCCTGGGACACTCAGCTCACCTGGGGCACACGGCCCCTCTAGGGTGTTGGGGTCGCATATTGGAGGTGCCGAACTAGCTTGTTGCTAGCATGGCGGGAAGGCTGAGACAGCTGCAGTTGGGCTGAGATGGTTGCAGGCGGGGGTCCACCTTCAAAGGTGTCTCATTCAGTGCGGGATCGGAGCAGCTGCAGACATGGAGGCTAAGTTCTGAGGTCGCCCACTCCCTGAGCCCAAGGCGTGGTGAGCTCTGTTCTCAGTGGATTTCCTTTATTCGCAGCGGCTGTTGCGGGTGGCGGTGCCAGGTGCAGCAATGACGGTCGCTCCTGTGGTTCAATTACCACTGTAGTTTTAAAGTTCACATGGCGGTGGTGGCGAGAGCTTCGGCTTGGCCATGCGGCATCGGAGGAAGAGCTCGCCTGGGCGGCTAATGGAAGGCGCCGTGCCATTTCCTCACCAGCGCGCTCCATCTCCCTCCCAGCATGGTGGGTGTGCTGGGAAGATTGTGGGTGGGCTGTGATGGCTGCATGGGGAGAGTCCACCCTCAATGGTGTCCTCTTTGGTGCGGATGTGGAGCTCCTGTGGATGCAGAGGATAATTTCTGAAGCCACACTCTCTGTGAGCCCCGGGCGTAGTGAGCTCTGATTTCTGTGGATTCCCATTCTTGGTAGCTCCTGTGGCTCAATTTCCCCTGAAGTTTTATAATCCGCATGGCAGTAGTGTCTGATGCTTTGGCCTGGCCATGTGGCAGTGGAGAGAGGATTCTCCCGGTCTGCCAACGGAAGGCACAGCGCCAGTACAGCGTGCGCGAAGGCCTGGCAGAGCAGGCCGCGGGCGGTGGCAGCGGTGGAGGCTGCGGGATCCGCAGGTATGGCGCAAAGGCAGGGCCGAGCTGGTTGCGGGTGGTGGTGGAGAGTCCCACTGGCGCACGCTAAGGCAGGGCCAAGCCGGTTGCGGGTGGTGGCGGAGAGTCCCCTCGATGTCTTAATCTTTCAGACTTAGTGGAACGCCTCCCCTGATCCAGGACAGGCAGCACCAGAAATATTGGCCAGCTCAGTGCTTTCCCTCTACAAGTGACAGTAGGGGCATCCTCACCTCGGTAGGCCTTTGCTCTTGGAGGTCTTAACCAGTGGAAGGCAGCACGGTACAGAACTGCCCCACCTTCTCAGTCCTCCGCGAATTTACTTTTTAAATAATTACACCTTTTAGTTTCAATCATCATTATTACTATTGCTATTTCGCATTTTTTGTTTTCTTTTCCTTTTTCATTTTTAAGGTACCATTTTATTTTCTCTTTATTTTACACTGAGATTAGTCTTCTTCATTCTAGTTTCATCTCTACTATAGCATCTTTCAACCTCATCTCAACTCAACCTTTACGCCATCACTCTATTACTAACCTTTCGCATTCCCGTCTCCTTTTTATCTTAACCCTTTATTGCTTCAGTTTTTCCCTATTCTTTCTGTACATCTCTGCTAAAATTCTCACCCTATTTATATACCTAATTTCCAACATCCTGCTCCAAGTGCATAAATAACAGTCTCTTCGCTATATTAACTATTTTTAAAAAACCTCTTTTCCTCTCTGTGCTTTTGTTGTTGTTTGTGTGGATGTTGATCATATTGAATTTTTATGCTTTTTAGTGAGATTGATACACTTATACGTTTGTTGTTATTGTTGCTTAGTATTTTTTAATTGCTTTGTTTTTGTATATTTTTTACTTCTGTTTATCCTAGACTTGCTTGGTATTAGTGGGTATTGTATTGTTGCTTGCATTTGCGGTGATTTGTGCTTGTTCTATTGAAATTTTCTCCATATATATGTAGTTTGTTCCCCTTTTATATTTTAGACTGCATCTTCTCTCTCTTTGATACTCTCTCTTTTTTCCTGATTCCCAATTTGATTTCGACACCACTTTTTCTTCTTCCTTTACCCCCATTTTTATATCTCTTTATTTATAACTCTTCTTTTTATTTTTTATTGTTTATTTATTTATTTATTTACTTTTACCTTTTCTTGTTCTCTCTTATCCCCTAATTTGCCTTTCCCTAGCGGTCACCTTTATTAGAGTTTATTAATATTGCAAATACATTCCTGTTCAGTGGCTTTTGTGTTGTACCCGGTATTGTTGTATTTTGTGACTTTAAATCAACGCAGGAGAAAGAGAACTACATAACGAGACATCCTAACAAGAGAGACCATGGGGAGACAAAAAATAGTCCGCACATGAAAGAAAAGGAGGCATCACCAGAAAAGGGAGTGAACGAGTTAGAGGCAAGCAGCCTACCAGAGCAAGAATTCAGAGTAATTATCATAATATGGCTAAAAAGAATGGAAGACAATTTTGACAATATGAGTAAGACCCAAGAGGAAACGAAGAAGAGCCAAGAGGAAATGAAGATGAACCAAGAAGAAATGAAAAATGACATCACTACTATGAAGAACTGAATAGAAAGCATAAAGAATAGACTAGAAGTAGCAGAGGACAGCATCAGTGAGTTAGAAGACAAGATGGAAAAATACACCATTAGAGCATCTTCTAGGAAAAAAAATTAAAGCAGGAGGAAAGCCTACAGGAGCTTTGGGACAATACAAAACAAAACAATATTAGAATAATAGGGGTTCCAGAAGGAAAGGAAACTGAGGAAGACATGGAAAATATATTTCAAGAAATAATGACAGAAAACTTTCCTGAGATAGAGAAGAAAAAACCCACACAAATCAAAGATACTCGCAGAGTCCCAAGCAAATGAATCCCAAAAGAACGACACCAAGGCACATTGTAATTAATTTAGCAAACAACAACAACAAAGTAAGAATCTTAAAAACAGCCAGAGAGAGACAGAAAGTTATGTGTAAAGGAACCCCCATTAGAGAAGCAACTGATTTCTCAACAGATATTCATCAGGCCAGAAAGGAATGGGATGAAATATATAAAGTCATGCAAAGGAAGGTTTTGTATCCAAGAACACTGTACCTAGCAAGGCTATCAATCAAAATTGAAGGTGAAATCAGGAGCTTCACAGAGAAAAAAAAAAGACTAAAAGAATTTATCTCCACCAAACCAGCCATGCAAGAAATGCTAAAGTGTCTACTGTAAAGATAAAGAAATAGGAAGCAAAGAAGTAACACAGGGGTATAGAATAAAAATGGCATCAAATAACTACCCATCAATAATAACTTGAAATGTAAATGGTTTAAATACTCCAATTAAAAGACATAGGGTAACAGACTGCATAAGAAAGAAAGACCCATATATCTGCTGTCTATAAGAAACCCATTTCAGAAAAACAGATGCACCCAGACTGAGGGTGAAGGGATGGATAAAGGTTTTCCAGGCAAATGGAAATGAAAAAAAAAAAAAAAGCTGGTGTAGCAGTACTTATATCTGACAAATTAGATCTCAGAGTGATGGACATAATAGGAGATAATGAAGGCCACTTCATATTAATAAAATGAGCAATCCAACAAGAATAAATAACCCTGGTAATCATGTATGCACCAAATACGGGAGCCCTCACTCACATAAAAAAACTGCTGAAGGACATTATTGGAGAGATTAATAGCAATACAATCATTGTAGGAGATACTCTATTCCAAAAAACTGGACAACCTGGAGGAAATGAACATATTACTAGAAAAATATAATCTGCCAAAACTCATTCAGGAAGATTCTAAAAGTCTCAGTAGACCAGTACCTTTGGAAAAAATTGAAGCTGTCATGAAAAAGCTTCCAGCAGATACAGATGAAACTTGAAGATATCAGCATCCATAGAATCAGGGTAGATTCCAATGATTTGGTGAGAAAGGGAACTGGATTTAGAGATAGAAACCTCAATGATGAGGGAGAATCATTAATAGGATGCCTCCTGCACACCTCCCACTCGGATCAAGCCTGCAACCCAGAGCCACCAAGAGGAATGGAGCTCTCCTGACATCATGACTTCAACTCAGTGAGATCCATGGGAGAATTCTGATCTACAGAATTCGTTGATCTCTCCCAGAGCTATGGGCTCAAAGGGAAAACTACTCCATCTTATAAAGAAAGGAGGATCTTACCCGAGGCCTGAAAAACCCACAACAGTGGAGAACACTGAACAGCTGTGATGGCCCAATCAGTGCAAACACGTGGATTCAAGGGAGTTCGTCAATCACCCATGGAAAGGAGAAAGAGAACTACATAACCAGACATCCTGAAAAGAGAGACCATGGGGAGACAAAAAAATAGCCCGAACATGAAAGAAAAGCAAGCATCACCAGAAAAGGGAGTAAACGAGTTAGAGGCAAGCAACCTACCAGAGCAAGAATTCAGAGTAATGATCATAAGTTGGCTAAGAAGAATGGAAGACAAATTTGACAATATGAGTAAGACCCAAGACGAAGTGAAGGAGAGCCAAGAGGAAGTGAAGATGAACCAAGAAGAAATGAAATATTGCATCAGTACTATGAAGAACTCAATAGAATGCATCAAGGGTAGACTAGAAGAAGCAGAGTAGAGCATCACTGATCTAGAAGACAAGGTGGAAAAAATATCGAATTAGAGCAGCTTCTAGAAAAAAAATTAAAAAGCAGGAGAGCCTATGGGAGCTTTGGGACAATACAATTCAAAACAATATTAGAATAATAGGGTTTCCAAAAAGAAAAGAAACTGAGGAAGACATGGAAAACGTATTTGAAGAAATAATGACAGAAAAATTTCCTGAGATAGAGAGGAAAAAACCCAAATAAATCTAAGATGCTCACAGAGTCCTAAACAAAATGAATCCCCAAAGGCCAACACCTAGGCACATTATAATTAAATTGGCAAAAACCATTGACAAAACCAGAGTTTTAAAAGTAGCCAGAGAGAGACAGAAAGTTACATATAAAGGAACACCCATCAGACTAGCAACTGATTTCTCAACAGAAACTCATCAGGCCAGAAGGGAATGGGATGAAATATACAAAGTCATGCAAAGGAAGGGTCTGAATCCAAGAACACTGTACCCAGCAAGGCTATCAATCAAAATTGAAGGTGAAATCAGGAGCTTCACAGATAACAAAAGACTAAAGGAATTTACTCAACCAAACTAGTAATGCAAGATATGCTAAAGGGTCTACTGTAAAAATAAAGAAATAGGAAGCAAAGAAGGAACACAGGGGCATAGAATAAAAATGGCGTCAAAAAAGTACCTATCAATAATAACTTTATATGTAAATGGATTAAATGCTCCAATCAAAAGACATAGGGTAACAGACTGGATAAGAAAACAAGACCCAAGTTCAAGCCCGATTACTTGTACTAAGTGCTTGTACTGGCCTCCTCTGTCTTCAAAGAAGTACAAATTGGTGGGATTTTAGAGTGGCAGCGTTACCCCCTGTGAAAACTTAACACTGGATTCCCCCACCCTTCCCCACTCTGAGCTGTCTATTACAGGGGGATCAGAACCAACCTCTCCAAGGTGTACAAATTTGGCATGCCCCCTATAATTAAATTTAGGAAATCTGGAGACACAACAAGATGGCGGCAGAGGTAAAAGCCTAACTGCAGCCGCCCTCAACAATTTAAAAAAATACAACTAAAATATAGAGTGGACACTATCCAGAACTACAGGAAAGTTGACTGACTGGACATTCTACAACTAGAAGGAAAGAGAAAACCAGAAGGAAAACCAGAGGAGCTGTAAAAGCCTGAGGTACTGAGGCACGGTGTGCGCGGGGAGAGGACGGAGCCGGAGAGGAGGGGCGGCTGAGTGCCTGGCTGGCGTTCCCTAGCGGGAAGGAGATAAAAGCCCCGGACTGTGCTGAACCCCAACTCTGACTGCACTGAACCCCAGTTCTGGGCGAGACCCCGGGGGTCCCAGGCTCATACAGGGGGAATCTGGGCTGTAAGGCGAGAAAGGCAGAGCCCCGGAGTCGCGCCCATTGCGCGCAGAGGAGGGACTGTTCGCTGAGCTGCTGTATTGCCCCAGCGGGAAGGACTCAAAAGCTCAGGAATGTGCTGAGCCCCAGTTCTGACTGCACTGAACCCCAGTCCTGGGCAAGACCCTCGGGCCCCAGCCTCATACAGGGGGAATCTGGGCTGTAAGACAGAAGCTCAGGGGAGCGAAAAGCAGATCCCCTGAGTCGCGCACATTGCGCGCACAGAGGACAGACTGTTGTTTGGGCCGCGAGATCGCCCTGGCGGGAAGGAGACATAAGCTCCGGACTGTTCTTAACCCCACTTCCAACTGCTCTGAACCCCAGTTGTGGGCTTGTTGGGGGAGAGACTACACTGTCTGGAAGCGGGCGAAGCTCCAGGGCGCCTTTCTCTCAGAGGTGCTTGCAGCGAGTACCAAAGGACACTGAGGAGCACTGAGACTCAGGAACCTCCGAGGGCGGGGCTAACCGGAAGCCAAGACTGTAGGTTCCGCCCTGAAACTCTGCCCCATCCAAGCTGAACTCAGAGAGGCTTTTGCAGGTTTCCAAGTCTAGTGGAATAAGGTTATCTCCTGGCATAGACACAGCTGATCCTCCCAACCTACCAACTCAGGGAAGCAGCGAAAATGTCGAAACGAGGAAACAGATCACAAACGAAAGAAATGGAGGACAAAAAGCGACGGGATATAGAGTTCAAAACCACGCTTATAAGGTTGTTCAACAATCTCCTAGAAAAGGCCGATAAAATAAATGAGACCTATGAGGATATGAAAAAAGATCAACAAGAAATAATAAAGGGTCAACAAGAAATAATAAAAGGTCAACTAGAAATAAAGAATACAATCTCTGAAATAAATAATATTATACAGAGTCCTAAAAACAGAATGGAAGATTGTAAGAATCAAGTCCAAGATTTGCAACACAAAGAGCCAGAGGACACTCCTCCACAGAAGCAAGAAGACAAGAGAATCCAGAAAGTTGAAGATAATGTAAGAAACCTCTGGGACAACTTCAAGCGAACCAACATCAGAATTATGGGCATCCCAGAAGATGACAGAGAGCAAGATACCGAAAACATATTGAAAGAAATAGTGACAGAAAACTTCCCCCACCTGGGGAAAGAAATAGATTTACATGTCCAGGAAGCACACAGAACCCCAAACAAAAGGAATCCAAAAAGAACCACACCAAGACACATCATAATTAAAATTCCAAGAGCTAAAGACAAAGAGAGAATATTAAAAGCAGCAAGACAAAAGCAGGTAGTTACCTATAAAGGGGCACCCATACGACTGTCAGCTGATTTCTCAACAGAAACCATGCAGGCCAGACGGGAATGGCAAGAAATATTCAAGGTGATGAATAACAAGAACCTACAGCCAAAAATACTCTACCCAGCAAAGCTATCACTCAGAATCGAAGGCCAGATAAAGAGCTTCACAAATAAATTTAAGCTAAAGGAATTCATCACTGCCAAGCCAGAATTATATGAATTGTTAAAAGGGGTTCTTTAGGAAGAGGAAGAAAATAAAGATAAAAATTATGAACAAACACGTAACTATCAACAAGTGAGTCTAAAAACCAAGGGAAGTAAAAATGATGAACAATATTAACTGGTGAATATAATAGAATCAGAGGTATGGGAGGGGAGTGGACTGATGATTCTTGGGGAAATGGGGAGTGGAGCGGGGCGGGAAGAGACTGAACATAAACTGCACCTATGGATGAGGACAATGGGGGATGGGGAAAGGGCAGAGAATTGAATGGAAACTTGGTGTAGGGGAGCAATGGGGGGGGGGGATGAGGAACATTTGTAATAATATGAACAATAAAGATTTATTTAAAAAAAAATTTAGGAAATCTCAGATCATTTATCAACCCAAGGCATTCAAAACTTTCTAGCTGAAGGCTCACTGTGCCCTTCTGGAATATGCAGCCACAGAATCGCTGGTTTCTTACTTAGAATTTGGCAACTGTAACACCAGAATTGGATTACACACTGCAATCACATTATCAGTTATAAACTGTCAAATATTTAGGAGATAGAGAACTACATAACCAGATATCTTGAAAAGAAAGAACATGCGGAGACAAAGAAATAGCCCCCATATGAAAGAAAAGCAGGCATCACCAGATAAGGGAGTAAATGAGTTAGAGGCAAGCAACCTACCAGAGCAAGAATTCAGAGTAATGGTCATAAGACTGCTAAAAAGAATGGAAGAGAAATTTGACAATATGAGTAAGACCCAAGAGGAAATGAAGAAGAATCAAGAAGAAGTGAAGATGACCCAAGAAGAAATGAAAAATGACATCGCTACTATGACGAATTCAATAGAAAGCATCAAGAGTAGACTAGAAGAAGCAGAGGACAGCATCAGTGAGCTAGAAGACAAAATGGAAAAAACTACCTAACTAGAGCATCTTCTAGAAAGAAAAATTAAAAAGCAGGAGGAGAGCCTATGGGAGCTTTGGGACAATAAAAACAAAACAATATTAAAATAATAGGGGTTCCAGAAGGAAAGGAAACTGAGGAAGACATGGAAAATGTGTTTCAAGAAATAATGGCAGAAAACTTCCCTGAGATAGAGAAGAAAAATTCTATGCAAATAGAAGGTGCTGTCAAAGTCCCAAGTAGAAGGAATCCCAAAAGACTGATGCCAATATATATTATAATTAAATTGGCTAATAGCAATGACAAAGCAAGAATTTTAAAAGCAGCCAGAGAGAGACAGAAAGTTACATATAAAGGAACCCCCATCAGACTAGCAACTGATTTCTCAACAGAAGCTCATCACTCCAGAAGGGAATGGGATGAAATATAAAAAGTCAATGAAAGAAAGGTTCTGAATCCAAGAATAGTGTACCCAGCAAGGCTATCAATCAATATTGAAGATGAAATCAGGAGTTTCACAGACAAAAAAAGACTAAAGGAATTTATCTCCACCAAACCAGCAATGCAAGAAATGCTAAAGAGTCTAATGTAAAAATAAAGAAGTAGGAAGTGAAGAAGGAATACAGGGGTCCAGAATAAAAATGGTGTCAAATAAGTGCCTATCAATAATAACTGTAAATGTATATGGATTAAATGCTCCAATCAAAACACATAGAGTAACAGATTGAATAAAAAACAAAACCCATATATATGCTGTCTACAAGAAACCCACATCAGAAAAAAAGATGCACACAGATTGAGGGTGAAGGGATGGAAAAAGATTTTATAGGCAAATGGAAATGAAACAAAAGCTGGTGTAGCATTACTTATATCTGACATATTAGACTCATAGTGAAGGACATAAGTGGATATAATTATGGCCCATTCATAATACTAAAGGGAGCAATCCAACAAGAAGAAATAACATTGGTAAACATATATGCACCAAATACAGAAGCACCCAAATACATAAAAAAAACTGCTGGAGGATATTAAGAGAGAGATTGCTAGCAATACAATCATACTAGGAGATTTTAATACACCACTGTCACCTTTGGATAAATCATCTAAACAAAAAATCAGCAAAGAAACATCAATCCTAAATGACACACTAGACCAGATGGAATTAATCCACATCTTCAGAACATTTCACCCCAAAGACAGATTATTAATTATTCTCAAGTGCACATGGGTCATTTTCAAAGATAGACCACATGTTGGGATATAGGCAAAGTTTCTACAAATTTAAGAAGATAGAAATCATATCAAACATTTTCTCAGATCATAGTGGCATAAAATTGGAAATCAACTACAATAAAAATAATCCAAGGAAATGAAACACATAGAGACTGAATAGCATGCTATTTAACAGGGACTGGGTTATCAGAGAAATCAAGGAAGAATTTAAAAACATCATGGCAACAAATGACAATGAAAATACAAAAATCCAAAATCTATGGGACACTGCAAAAGCAGACTTGAGAGGGAAGTTGATATCTCTACAAGCCTATTGTAGAAAACAAGAAAAAATGGAAACAAATGATCTATCTCTAAAACTCAGAGTTAGAAAAAGAGCAACAAGAAAAGCCCAGTGTAAGCACAAGGAAGGAAATAACAAAAACCAGAGCGGAGATAAGTGATGTAGAGGCCAAAGAAACAACAATAAGATCAACAAAACCAAGAGCTGGTCCTTTGAAAGAATAAACAAGATTGAGGAGCCTCTAGCCAGGCTAATCAAGAAACAAAGAGAGAGGACCCAAATAAACAAAATCAGAAATATAAGAGGTGAAATAACAACAGACCCCACCAAAATTCAAAGGATTGTTACAAAATACTGTGAACAACTCTATTCCAACAAATTGGATAACCCGGAGGAAATGGACATATTCCTAGAAAAACATAACCTGCCAAAACTCAATCAGGAAGAATATAAAAACCTCAATAGACCAGTGACTTTGTAATACATTGAAGTAATCTTCCTAAAGCTTCTGGCAAACAAAAGCCCAGAGCCAGATGGCTTCAAAGGAGTTTTACCAAACATTCAAGGAACAACTAAAACCTATCCTCCTCAGATTATTCCAAAAAATTCAAGAGGAAGGAACAGTTCCAAACTCCTTCTATGCAGCTACAATCACTCTAACACCAAAAACAGATAAAGACAACACAATGAAAGAGAATTACAGGCCAATATCCGTCATGAACATAGATGCCAAAATCCTCAACAAAATTCTAGCAAATCAGCTCCAAAGAAACATTAGAATGATCATACACAATAACCAAGTAGGATTTATTCTGGGAATGCAAGGATGGTACAATATATCTGCAAATCAATAAACATAATACATCACATAAATAAACTGAAAGTTAAAAATCATATAGTGATATCAATTGATGCAGAAATAGCATTTGAGAATCTTCAACTCCCTTACCTGATAAAAACTCTCAACAAGGTGGTAGTACAAGGATCATACCTCAACATAATAAAAGCTATATATGATAAACCCACAGGAAACATCATACCCATTGGGAAAAACTAAAACCATTCCCTCTAAGAATAGGAACAAGACAGGGAAACTCACTCTCACCACTCCTGTTGGACATTGTACTGGAAGTATTCGCCATTGTAATTAGAGAAGAAGACGAAATAAAAGGCATCCATATTGGAAAAGAAGAAGTAAGGTTGTCCCTATTTGCAGATGACATGACATTGTACATAAAAAACCCAGAAGACTCCATCAAAAAACTAATAGACTTAATAAATGAATTTGGCAATGTAGCAGGATACAAAATCATTGCCAAGAAATCTATGAAATTTCTATACACCAATAGTGAACTTACAGAAAAAGAGACTTAACAATCAATCCTTTTTACCATCATACAAAAAAAAATTAAGATACCTAGGAATAAACTTAACTAAGGAGGTAAAAGACCTATATGCAGAAAACTACACTACACTGAAAAAAGAAATAGAGGAAGTTGCAAACAGATGGAAGAACATACCATGTTCATAGATTGGTAGAATCAACATCATCAAAATGTCCATACTTCCCAAAGCAATTTGTAAGTTCAATGCACTTCCCATTAAAATACCAATGTCAGAGCCATGTGTCCCAGGGGGCCATGTGCCCCGGGTGAGCCGTGTGTCCCAGGGGGCCATGTGCCCCAGGTGAGCCATGTGTCCCAGGGGCCCATTTGCCCCGGGAGAGCCTTGTGTCCCAGGGGAAGGAGTGGGACCCAGGGGGAGAGGCGGTGAGAAACAGAGGAGGAGCGGACTCTATTTGTGTGGTCCTGAGATAGACACCATAAAACAAGTAGATTGTCAAATGACAGTGGAGAGGGGAAGGAGACCTGGGGGGAGATAAGAGAACAACCGAAGGACTGGTATGCATGAATATAAGTACAACCAACCAACACAGAACTCTGGGGAGGGAGGGCATGTATGGGAGGTGGGGGGGCAATGGTAACATATGTACACATTTCATACCTTAATGAAAAAAACTGAAAAAAAAAATAAAATAAAATACCAAAGGCATATTTCACAGACCTAGGAAGAACTCTCCAAAAGTTCTTTTGAAACAATAAAAGGCCCCAAATAACTTCAGTAATCTTGAGAAAGAAGAGTAAAGTAGGAGGGATCTCAATACCAGTTTTCAAGTTGTATTACAAAGCCAGTGTTTTCATAACAGTCTGGTAGTGGCATAAGAACAGATATATAGATCAATGGAATAGATTAGAGAATCCACATATCAACCCAAATAACTATGCTCAATTAATATTTGACAAAGGAGGCAAAACATACAATGGAGTCAAGACAGTCTCTTCAATAAATAGTGTTGGGAAAACTGGACAGGTACATGCAAAAGAATGAAGCTAGATCACCAACTTACACCATACACAAAAATAAACTCAAAATGGATATAGGAGTTAAATATAAAATGGGAAACCATAAAAATACTAGCGACATCCATAGGCAGCAAAATCTTAGACATATCCCTAAAGAACTTCTTAACTGATACTAACCCTAGCGCAATGGAAGCTAAAGAGAAAATAAACAAATGGGACTACATCAAAATAAAAAGCTTTTCTTTTACAGCTAAAGAAACCATGAACAACACAATAAGAAAGCCCACTGTATGGGAGAACTTGTTTGCAAATGATATCACTGATAAAGGTTTAATCTCCAACATCTACAGGCAGCTTGTACAACTCACTAAATGAGCCAATTAAAAAACGGGAAATGGACCTAAATAGAATCCTCTCAAAGAAGACAGAAGGAAGGCTAAGAGGCACATGAAAACATGCTCAAAGTCATTAATTATCTGAGAGATGCAAATCAAAACGACAATGCGGTACCATCTCACACCTGTCAGAATGGCCAACATCAACAAAACAACAAATGTTGGCAAGGTTGCGGAGAAAAAGGAACCCTCTTGCACTGCTGGTGGGATTGCAGGTTGGTGCAACCACTGTGGAGAACAGTATGGAGCTTCCTCAAAACACCAAAAATGGCACTCCCATTTGACCCAGTAATCCCACTACTAGGAATATACCCCAAGAAACTAGAAACAACAATCAGAAAGGATATATGCACCCCTATGTTCATAGCAGCACAATTTACTATTGCTAAGATTTGGAAACAGGCTAGGTGCCCGTGAGTAGATGATTGGATGAGAAAACTATGGTTCATCTATATGATGGAATACTATGCTGCCAGAAAAAAGAAGGAATTCTCATCATTAGCAGCAACCTGGCTGGAATTGGAGAACATCATGCTGAGTGAAATAAGGCAGGTAATGAAAGAGAAACACCACATGTCTTCATTCATTTATGGATAATAAAGAACATTATAAACAAATGAAGAGAAAGATAGATATAGTGACAGTAAAGCAACAAGCAGACTGTCAAATTAGGAAGGGTAGCGTGATCTGGGGGAGATAAGATTTCAACTGAAGGACTGGTATGCATGCATATAAGTACAACTAATAGTCACAAAACTTTGGGGAGGGAGGAAATGTATGGGAGGTGGGGGGGCAATGGTAAGCTATGTACACATATAATAAAAATCGTAGAAAAAATGGATTCCAGACAGTCTCTTTAATAAATGGTGTTGGTGAAATTGGATAGATACATACAAAAGAAGGAAACTAGATCCCCAACTTACACCATACACGAAAATGAACTCAAAATGGATACAGGACTTAAACATAAGACAGGAAACCATAAAAATATTAGTGACATCATCCACAGGCAGAAAATCTCAGACATATGCCAAAAGCACTTCTCTGATACTGCCCCTAGGGCAATGGAAGGTAAAGAGAAAATAAACAAATGGGACTACATAAAAATAAAAAGCTTTTTTAAAGCAAAAGAAATAAACAAAATCACAGGAAAGCCTACTGTATGGGAGAACATAGTTGCAAATGATATTATTGATAAATATTTAATCTCCAACATCTATAGATAGCTTATACCACTTAATAACAGGAAGATAAATGACCCAATGAAAAAGTGGGCAATGGATCTAAATAGAATCTTCTCAAAAGAAGACAGAAAGAAGGCCAAGAGGCACATGAAAACACGCTCAAAGTCATTAATTATCTGAGAGATGCAAATCAAAACCACAATGCGGTACCACCTCACTCCTGTCATTATGGCTAACATCAACAAATCAACAAACGTCAAGTGTTGGCGAAGTTGTGGAGAAAAAGGAACCTTCGTGCACTCCTGGTCGGAATGCAGACTGTGCAACCAATGTGAAGAACAGTATGGAGTTTCCTCAAAAACTGAAAATTGCCGAAACCGGTTTGGCTCAGTGGTAGAGCGTCGGTCTGCGGACTGAAAGGTCCCAGGGTCGATTCCAGTCAAGGGCATGTACATTGGTTGCGGGCACATCCCCGGTGGGGGTGTGCAAGAGGCAGCTCATTGGTGTTTCTCTCTCATCGACGTTTCTGGCTCTCTATCTCTCTCCCTTCCTCTCTGTAAAATATCAATAAAATATATTTAAAAAACCCCCACAAAAACTGAAAATTGAACTCCCATTCGATCCAGTAATCCCACTCATAGGAATATATCCTGAGAACCCGGAAACACCAATCAGAAAGGAAATATGCACTCCTATGTTTATAGAAGTACAATTTATAATAGCTAGGATTTGTAAACAGCCTGGATGCCCATCAGCAGATGATTGGATCCAAAAACTATGGTACATCTACAGAATGGAATACTATGCTGCCATAAAAAAGAAGGAATTCTTATCATTTGTAGCAACTTGGATGGAATTGGAGAACATCATGCTGAGTGAAATAAGCCATTCAATGAAAGAGAAACTATATGATCTCACTGACTTATGGATAATAAAGAACATTATAAACTGATGAACCAAAAGATAGATATAGAGACAGTAAAGCAACAAGCAGAATGTCAAATTAATTCGGGGACAGTAGGGAGATCTGGGGGGATAAGAGATCAACTGAAGGACTTCTATGCATGAATATAAGTACAACAAATTGATACAAAACTCTGGGGAGGCAGGACATCTATGGGAGTTGGGTGTAGGCAATGGAATAATATGTACACATATAATACCTTAATAATAATAATAATAATAATAATAATAAAACCTCAACCCCTAGGGAACTAAACACAGATGTATTCATGACCCACAAAACCCCAGTATATGTGACCCCCTGAGAAAGAGATATAGGGCAGATAAAATAGAGCATAAATATTATGGAAGAAAGAGAAAAATATGTGGGATAAAAGACAAAGGAATAAGAGGATTGGAGCAGAATCTGTAGAGGCTAAATTTATATAGTGAAAAAAGATTGAGAATTGGATGAATATGGGGAAGACCTCAATTTAGTATTGAGGATATAGAAAGGGAATAAGTGAATCAGAGGAATGAGAATGAGAAGAAAAAATAATAACTCTACCAAAAGAAATTGATTTCAAAAATGGTATAAAAAATTAAAAATACCAAATAAAAATATTGATGAAAAATAATGCGAACAGAAATAAAAGAAAAGCAACAAACAAAAACAGAAAAACAAAGAAGAAAAGCAGAAAGAAACAAACGCAGAAAGAAGAAATAAGAATAAAGACAGAAGAATGGGAAAAATAAAAATAAAAGTTAAAAAAAACTAGTGTGTTCCTTTTGGCTAGTTTATGGTTACATTTATCTGTACTGTTCTGTTTTTTAGTTTCCCTGTTGCTTGGGCTAAAGTTTAGTCTTTAGGCCCTTCCTAGGCCCTCAGGGAGTATTCAGATTCCTTGTTTTACTTAAGGTGTGATATGGGTGTGGCTATATTTGCTGCCAGGAGACTGGGGGGAGGGGCTATCGCTACGGAGAAAATGGCTTCCAGGGCTTAGATGATTCAGCAACAGACCTGCCACCACCTCCCCTTGATAGCCATCCAATCTTCCCCAATTCCCCAATCCCACACCTCCTCCCAAACCTTTGCCATGGGTAAGTGTCTGTATCGGAAAAGTCCCACGATGTAGGTTCAGTTGAGGGAGGTACAGGCCCTAGCATGAAGAGCGACCTTGTCCCTGAGAGTTTCTCTTTTGCCGGCACTGAGCAATCTGGCTAGACATTCAGAGTTGCCTGTCAGAGTTTGCTCAAATCTACATTCCAGAATCCAAAGTCCAAAATCTTCCACCTCCCAGTCCCTTGGCCCTCATCTTCTTTTCTACCACAGATTTATGCTTTGCATGTCCTCTGAGACAGCGCTTGGCACCCTGTAGATTTCCCCTGCCTCTTTGGACACAGAGGCTTGGTAGATTCTCCTGCTTAGATCCTTGACTTTATCCTCCTTCCAGGGACTTTTTCCCTTCCCAGGAGAAAACTATCTCAACAGCTGCGTCTCCTCACCAAATTTGGGCTGAATTCAACTCATTTCAGCTGCTCCCTCCAACTGCTCTGGGACAAGGCTCAGGACACGTCCGTCTATTCTGACACCATCTTCCCTCCCCTGACACTCAATTCTTGGTGAAGACAAAGGGGAACTCTGACTCCTGGCACACGCTAATGGGGGCTGATTTTCAGTAATGTCAGTGGGGTCTCTGTTTCAGCGAGGTTCAGGTAGGGTCCCTGACTCCAGGTGCGCACACAAGGCCACACTAAGTGCTGGTAACACTGACTCTGGGCGAGCCTGGTTCTGACCAACCCATAGCAGCCACACATATCTTAGTTTCTTTTTTTAAAATTTATTAAGGTATTATCTGTGTACATAGCTTACCATTGTCCCCCCTCCCATAGATGCCCTCCCTCCCCAGAGTTTTGTGTCTATTGGTTGTTCTTATATGCAAGCATACCAGTACTTTGGTTGATCTCTTATCTCCCCCAGATCTCCCTACCCTCCCCCCCACCCCCGCCCCCGCTGTCATTTGACAGTCTGCTTGTTGTTTTACTGTCACTATATCTATCTTTCTGTTCATTCGTTTATAATGTTCTTTAATATCCATAAATGAGTGAGGTCATGTAGTGTTTCTCTTTCATTGACTGGCTTATTTCACTCAGCATGATGCTCTCCAATTCCATCCAGGTTACTGCAAATGATGAGAATTCCTTCCTTTTTATGGCAGCATAGTATTACATTGTGTAGATGTACCATAGTTTTCTGATCCATTCATCTGCTGACGGGCACCTAGGCTGTTTCCAAATCCTAGCTATTGTAAATTGTGCTGCTATGAACATAGGGGTGCATATTTCCTTTCTCATTAGTGTTTCTAGTTTCTTGGGGTATATTCCTAGTAGTGGGATTACTGGGTCAAATGGGAGTTCCATTTTCAGTTTTTTGAGGAAGCTCCATACTGTTTTCCACAGTATTTGCACCAACCTGCAATCCCACCAGCAGTGCATGAGGGTTCCTTTTTCTCCGCATCCTCGCCAACATTTGTCGTTTGTTGTTTTGTTGATGTTGGCCATTCTGACAGGTGTTTTGATTTGCATCTCTCGGATAATTAGTGACTTGGAGCATGTTTTCATGTGCCTCTTGGCCTTCCTTCTGTCTTCTTTTGAGACGATTCTATTTAGGTCCATTGCCCATTTTTTAATTGGCTCATTCATTTTCCTTTTATTGAGTTGTACAAGCTGCCTGTAGATGTTGGAGATTAAACCTTTATCAGTGATATCATTTGCAAATATGTTCCCCCATACAGTGGGTTTTCTTGTTGTTTTGTTGATGGTTTCTTTTGCTGTAAAAAAAAGCTTTTTATTTTGATGTAGTCCCTTTTGTTCATTTTCTCTTTAGCTTCCATTGCCCTAGGGTTAGTATCAGTGAAGAAGTTCTTTAGGCATATGCCTGAGATTTTGCTGCCAGTGGATGCCTCTAGTATTTTTATGGTTTCCCATCTTATGTTTAAGTCCTGTATCCATTTTGAGTTTATTTTGTGTATGGTGTAAGTTGGTGATCTAGTTTCATTCTTTTGCATGTATCTGTCCAATTTTACCAACACTATTTATTGAAGAGACTATCTTGACTCCATTGTATGTTCGTGCCTCCTTTGTCAAATATTAATTGAGCATATTGATTTGGGTTGATATGTGGATTCTTGAATCTATTCCATTGATCAATATGTCTGTTCTTGTGCCAGTACTAGGCTGTTTTGAGAACAGTTGCTTTGTAATACAGCTTGAAATCTGGTATTGAGATTCCTCCTAGTTTACTCTTCTTTCTCAATATTGCTGAGGCTATTCGGGGTCTTTTATTGTTCCAAATGAATTTTTGGAGAGTTCTTTCTAGGTCTTTGAAGTATGTCCATGGTATTTTAATGTTGAGTGCATTAAACTTATAAATTGCTTTGGGAAGTATGGACATTTTGATGATGTTGATTCTACCAATCCATGAACATGGTATGCTCTTCCATCTGTTTACATCTTCCTCTATTTCTTTTTTCATTGTCATCTAGTTTTCTGCATATAGGTCTTTTACCTCCTTGGTTAAGTTTATTCCTAGGTATCTTAATTTTTTTGGTGCAATGGTAAACAGGATTGCTTTTTGAGTCTGTTTCTGTAAGTTCACTATTGGTGTAAAGAAATGCCATTGATATCTTGGCATTGATTTTGTATCCTGCTACATTGCCAAATTCATTTATTAATTCTATTAGTTGTTTGATGGAGTTGTTTGGGTTTTTTATGTACAATATCATGTCATCTGCAAATAGTGACAGCTTTACTTATTCTTTTCCAATTTTGATGCCTTTTATTTCTTCTTCTTGTCTAATTGCAATGGGGAGTATTTCCAGTACTATGTCAAAGAGGAGTGTTGTGAGTGGGCATCCCTGTCTTGTTCCTGTTCTTAGAGGGAATGGTTTTAGTTTTTGCCCATTGAGCATGATGTTGGCTGTGGGTTTATCATATATAGCTTTTATTATGTTGAGGTATGATCCTTGTACTCCCACCTTGTTGAGAGTTTTTATCAGGAAAGGGTGTTGGATTTTATCAAATGCCTTTTCTGCGTTGATAGATATGACTATATGATTTTTATCTCTCAATTTGTTTATGTGATGTATCACATTTATTGATTTGCGAATATTGTACCTTCCTTGCATTCCTGGAATAAATCCTACCTGGTCATGGTGTATGATATTGCTGATGTATTGCTGGAGCCGATTTGCTAGAAATTTGTTGAAGATTTTGGCATCGATGTTCATGAGGGATATTGGCCTGTAATTCTCTTTCATTGTGTTGTCTTTATCTGGCTTTGGTATTAGGGTGATGCTGGCTTCATAAAAGGAGTTTGGAAGTGTTCCTTCCTCTTGAATTTTTTGGAAAAGTCAGAGATGGATAGGTTTTAGTTGTTCCTTGAATGTTTGGTAAAACTCTCCTGTGAAGCCATCTGGCCCTGGGCTTTTGTTTGCTGGAAGCTTTTTGATTACTCCTTCAATTTAATCCCAAGTTACTGGTCTATTGAGATTTTTAGATTCTTCCTGCTTGAGTTTTGGAAGGTTGTATTTTTCTAGGAATATGTCCATTTCCTCCAGGTTGTCCAGTTTGTTGGAATAGAGTTGTTCATAGTATTTTGTAACAATCCTTTGTATTTCGGCGGGGTCTGTTGTTATTTCACCTCTTTCATTTCTGATTTTATTTATTTGGGTCTTCTCACTTTGTTTCTTGGTTAGCCTGGCTAGAGGTTCATCAATCTTGTTTATCCATTCAAAGAACCAGCTCTTGGTTTTGTTGATCTTATGTGTTGTGTCTTTGGTCTCTATGTCATTAATCTCCGCTCTGATTTTTATTATTTCCTTCCTTCTGCTTACACTGTGTCCCATAGATTTTGGGTTGTTGTGTTTTCATTGTCATTGGTTGCCATGGTGTTTTTTATTTCTTCCTTGATTTCTCTGGTAATTCAGTCTTTGTTCAATAGCATGCTATTTAGTCTCCATGTGATTAATTTCTTTAGATTATTATTATTGTAGTTGATTTCCAAATTTATGGCACTATGATTTGAGAAAATGCTTGATAAGATTTCTATCTTCTTGAATTTGAAGAGACTGCCTATGTCCCAACACGTGGTCTGTCTTTGAGAATGACCCATGTGCACTTGAGAAGAATGTATATTCTGTGGCTTTGGGATGAAATGTTCTGAAGATGTCGATTAATTCCATCTGTTCTAGTATGTCATTTAGGATTGATGTTTCTTTGTTGATTTTTTTGTTTAGATGATGTGTCCAAAGGTGACAGTGGGGTATTAAAATCTCCTACTATGATTGTATTTCTATTAATCTCTCCCTTAATGTCCTCCAGCAGTTTCTTTATGTATTTGGGTGCTCCCCTATTGGGTGGATATATGTTTACCAGGGTTATTTATTCTTATTGGATTACTCCCTTTAGAATTATGAAGTGGCCTTCCTTATCTCTTGTTATGTCCTTCACTTTGAGATCTAGTTTGTCAGATATAAGTATTCTTACCCCAGCTTTTTTTTCATTTCCGTTCGCCTGGAAAACCTTTTTCTATCCTTTCACCCTCAGTCTGTGAGCGTCTTTTTTTCTGAGGTGGGTTTCTTGTAGACAGCAGATGTATGGGTCTTGCTTTCTTATCCAATCTGTTACCCTATGTCTTTTTATTGGAGCATTTAAACCATTTACATTTAAAGTTATTATTGATAGGTAGGTATTTGATGCCATTTTTATTCTAACCCCCTGTGTTCCTTCTTCGCTTCCTATTTCTTTATTTTTACAGTAGACCCTTTAACAGTTCTTGCATTGCTGGTTTGTTGGAGATAAATTCTTTTAGTCTGTTTTTGTCAGTGAAGCTCCTGATTTCACCTTCAATTTTGATTGATAGCCTTACTGGGTATAGTATTCTTTGATTCAGACCCTTCTTTTGCATTACTTTGTATATGTCATCCCATTCCGTTCTGGCCTGATGAGTTTCTGTTGAGAAATGAGTTGCTAGTCTGATGGGTGTTCCTTTATATGTAACTTTCTGTCTCTCTCTGGCTGCTTTTAAGATTCTGGTTTTCTCTATGGTGTTTGCCAATTTAATAACAATGTGCCTAGGTGTGGGTCTTTGGGGGTTCATTTTGTTTGGGACTCTGTGAGCATCTTGGATTTGTGTTGGTTTTTTTTTCTCTATCTCAGGAAATTTTTCTTTCATTATTTCTTGAAATACTTTTTCCATATCTTGCTCAGTTTCCTTTCCTTCTGGAACCTCTATTATTCTAATATTGTTTTGTTTTGTATTGTCCCAAAGCTCCCGTAGGCTCTCCTCCTGTTTTTAAAATTTTTTTCTAGCAGCTGCTGTAATTGGGTATTTTTTTCCATTTTGTCTTCTAGCTCTCTGATGCGGTCTTCTGCTTCTTCTAGTCTACTCTTGAAGCTTTCTATTGAGTTCTTCATAGAAGCGATGCCATTTTTCATTTCCTCTTTGTTCTTTTTCATTTCCTCTTGGGTCTTATTTATATTGTCAAATTTGTCTTCCATTCTTTTTAGCCAACTTATGATCATTATTTTGAATTCTTGCTCTGGTAGGTTGCTTGCCTCTAACTCATTTACTTCCTTTTCTGGTAATGCTTGATTTTCTTTCATAGGCGGGTTATTCATTTGTCTCCCAATGATCTCTCTTTTTAGGATGCCTGGTTATGTAGTTCTCTCCCTCCTGCTTTGATTTAAAGGCACAAAATTCAACACAACCAGGTACAACACACAAGGCACTGAACAGAAATGTGTTTTCAAAATTAATACAATAAAGGTGACTAGAACCCAGATAACAAAAACATACAATCCAATAAAAAGAATAAGCACACCAATCTTACAAAAAAAGCATAAAACTTCGATATCGTTAGCATTCATCCTATAACAACAATGGTGTAGAGAGAAGGATTGTTTTTTTTTTTTTGGGGGGGGGCACCGACAAGGTAGGTGTAAATGGGCTTGGAGCAAGGGGTTGGGAATTATATATACACAGGTCAGATGAAAATTTTAGAGGGGGTAAACAGCAAGAGTAAGGGAAATCTAGAGCAGTAAAGGGTTAAGATAAGCAGGACACCAAAGGGAAAGGGTTAGGACGAGAGAGATGTAATAAAGATAGGTTTGAGATAGAATAGAGCGTTGGTGAAGGAAAGGTACACATAGTCTTTAGAATAGTAATCCCGATGGGGCGAAAAATAGAAAAAAAGAAAAAGAAAAAAAAAGAAAAAAAAGAAAAGGAATATAATATAACACTTAAAAAGTAGTAATAAAAATAAACAAAGGAAAATAAGATAAAAAAGATAAAAAAGGTAAATTAGTAGTAGTAATAATGTTGATTATCTATAAAAGTGAATTAATTAAAAAGGTAAAATCAAGTGAGGGAAGACAAAAAAAATAATTTCTTGAGTAAACTTTGCAATTAATGTAAGTAAAAAACAAAAATTAGACAATTTAAACATAAAAATTAAAAATTAAACAAAATTTGCAGTAATGAAGGTCATTCACTTACTGTGTTGTTCTGTCTGGCATGCCTGTTCCCCGTCTGGGCGGTAGTTGCAGTTCCCTGTGTTTCACTGTTCTTCTGTGTTGATTACAAGTCCTGATTTTTAAGCAGATTTAGAGACCATATGTGCTTTAGCCTCTGGGTGGCAGTGTTTCTGGATGACTTCCAGGACTCTAAAGCATTTCTATCTTTTCCCCCCTCTCTGTGTCCCTGATCTATGGAGGGCTGGGTGTGGGGCGGTCCGGAGCTGACTGCACTCCACTGTAATTCTGCGGATATTTCTTGGATTCAGATCCAGATGTGCTGCTCCTTAGATATCTTCCTCTTAGGTACCCTGTCCACAGTCAGGGGCGCCTCCAGCCCCAAACCCTGGGGTTTCTTTTAAATCCAGGACCAGTCCTTCAGCCTCTGTGTGCCCGGCGCGTGCGAGCTGGTGCGTGCAAGCTGGTGCGCGCAAGCTGGTGCGCGGGGGTTGCTGCGCCGGCCGATGGGGACTGAGAGCTATCTGGCCGAGGGGGACTCACACACCGGAACGCCACGAAATTTGAGAGCTCATCTGCGTCCAAGTGTTCACGCTGACTATGATCAGTGTTCTGGGTCTGACAGCCGCTTGGTGGTCCTTGGGGCTGTGGATATTCAGGCCTGCGACTCGAACCTCTTCCCTTCCAAGATGGCGAGATTTCCCAGTCCGCGCCAGTAAGTATGTCTGGTAAGGGACCTAGCTGTGGGTGCTCAACTGTCGGGGGAACCCTGATCAGCAGACCCCAAGTTTCCTCTGGTGTTTGCCAGTCTCCTGGCTTGTTGACCAGCACACCTAGCGCGATCCTTAGCTGCTCTCTCTCTCTCTTCCTCGGGACAAGACTCAGAAACCGCCCATCTTCTCTCCTGCCATTTTTCTCTCCCCCACATATCTTAGTTTCCAAGCTCCTTAGTGACACTCAGGTGGTGTGAAGTTCCCACTCACAAACCCAAGTCCACAGAACCTGACATTTGAACTTTCTGGTGATAGTCAGAATGGGGATATGACACAATCCACAGAGGAAAGAAAATGAGGAGTCACCAAGAAATGGAATTAGTGAAATTGAAGCATGCAACATGAAACAAAAAGAATTCTGAGTTATGGCCGTACAAGTATTCACTGGATGGATGAGAAAATATACAACCTATGTATGAATCAGGAAGAAATGAAAAGTGATATAGCTACAATCAAAAACACCATGGCAGGTTTCATCAGTAGACTAGAAGAGGCAGTGGACCGAATTAGTGAGTTAGAAGATAAGGTAGAGAAAGAAGTTCAATATGAACTGCAACTGGGACAAAAATTAAAAAGCAGAAGGAGAGCCTAAGGGTGATTTGGGACAACACAAAATGAAGTGACATACTTATAATAGGGCTTACAGAAGAAAAGAGGAGCAGCAAGGATTAGAAAAGCTCTTTGAAGAAATAACATAAAACTTTTTAGAGATGGGATAGAAAAGAGTTACACAAGTACAGAGTCCCAAGCAAGATTCATTCCAAAAGACCCACACCAAGACACATAATAATTAAAATAGTAAATATTAATAACAAAGAGAGAATCTTAAAGGCTACAAGAGAGAGATAGTTACTTACAAAGGATTCCCCATCAGATTATGAAATGATTTCTCAACAGAAACACATTAAACTAGAAGGGAATGGACGGAGGTATACAAAGTGATCCAAAGCAAAGGACTGAATCCAAGGATACTCTATCTAGCAAGACAATCAATGAAATTTGAACGGGAAATAAAGAGATTTGTAGACAAAAAAGGCTAAGAGAGTTTATCACTACTACATGAGCAATGCAAGAAATGCTAAAGGGAATGCTGTAAGAAGAAGAAATAGAAAGGGGGGAAGGAATATAGGTATAAAGTACAGAAATGGCTAAAAACAAGTACCTATCAATAATATCATTAAATGTAAATTAATTAAATGCTCCAATCCAAAGATACCAAGTGAGTGCATGGATAAAAAAAATTGACCCTGCCTTAACTTGTTTGGCTGAGTGGATAGAGCATCGGCCTGCAGGCTTATAGTTTCCCGGTTTGATTGCGGTCAAGGGCATGTACCTGGGTTGTGGCTTATCCCCAGTAGGAGTTGTGCAGGAGGCAGGTGATCAATGTTTCTAACTCTCTATCACTCTCCCTTCCTCTCTGTAAAAAAAAAATCAATAAAATTTATTAAATATAAACAAACATTGCCGGGAACCGAAACCTAACATTATCACTGGTAATAAAATGGAAAGGGAACTGGCCAACCTTGATGGCTCTGAATGGTCAGAGCTACTAACTCATTGACTCTAGGTTGAGTCACTAGTGATAAAATGTAAAAAGAACTGTCTAACCTAGACCAAACATTGTCACTATTGTTAATATGCAAAAAGAGATGGCCCACCTCAATGGCTCTGAAAGGTCAGAGCAATAGTAGAGCTTGAGGCAACTTTAGTTTGTTAATCGTATGTAAATTCTTGTTAATTTTCTGCTGCTGGAACTTTTCCGCCTAAGCAATGTCTTTGTCTCAGAATCTTAATAAAAGGGAATGGCAAAGGCCAGATAGGGCCGGGGTGAGTCTTCCCACTAGAGGCTTGACTCCCTGCCTGGCGTGCATTTTCCCAAATTAACTCTTTTCCAGTCTCTTCATTTTTAGTGTATGGCCTTCTCCAGAAACTGGACCCTGAGTGTGGGCCCTGAACCATGCTGGTAGTGGTGAGGGTTCCCACAAAACATGACCCATATATATGCTGTATATAGGAGATCCACCTCAGAACAAGGGTCTCACACAGAATTAAAGTGGAGTGATGGAAAAATATCTATCAGGTGAATTGAAATAAAAAAAAAGCTGGGTAGCAGTACTTATATCTAACAAAATAGAACTCGAAGTGAAGATCATAATAAGAGACAAAGGCCATTTCATAATTCTAAAGGTATTGATACAACATGAGAACATAATTCTGGTAAATAATAAATTGTAAACACCCAATGCAAGAGCATCCAAATACATAAAACAACTTTTATAAGATATCAGAGGAGAGATTGATAGCAACACAACCATAGTAGGAGACTTTAGTACCCCATTAACATCAATGGATAAATCCTCTAGACAAAAAATTAGCAAAGAAACATCAATCTTTAACAACTCAGTAGATCAGATATACTTCATTGACATCATCTTTAGAACATTCCACCCCCAAACCAGAGAATATACATTCTTTTCAAGTGCACATGGGACATTTTCAAAATTAGACCACATATTGGGAAACAGGCAAAGAATCTCCAAATTCAAGAGAATTGCAATAATATCAAGCATCTTCTCTGATCACAATTGCATAAAATTAGAAATCAATTACAGTAAAAACAATCACAAAAATTCAAGCACTTGGAGGCTGAAATGCACACTATTAATCATTGAGTGGGTTATCCAGGAGATCTTAGAAGAAATAAAACACATCCTGGAAACAAACGACAATGAAAAGACAACAATTGAGAAAGCAAGATGGTGGCATACATAAATGCCTAACTGCAACCTCACACAACAATTTCAAAAAAATACAACTAAAATACAAAATGGACATTATCCAGAACTACAGGAAAGTTACTGACTGGAAATTCTACAACTAGAAGGAAAGAGAAAACCAGAAGGAAAATCAGAGGAGCTGTAAAAGCCTAAGGTATGGAGACATGGTTCACGTGTGGGGAGAGGACAGAGCTGGAGTGGAGTGGTCGGCTGAGTTCTTGGTTGGCATTCCCTAGGGGGAAGGAGATAAAAGCTCCGGACTGTGCTGAACCCCAGTTCCAACTGCACTTAATCCCAGTTCTGGGAGAGACCCTGGGGACTCAGGCTCATACAGAGGGAATCTAGGCTGTAAGGTGAAAACTCAGGCGAGCTGCGAAAGGCAGAGTCCCCGAGGCATGCACGTTGTGTGCGGAGGACGGATTGTTGACTATGCTGCAGGATTGCCTTAGCAGGAAGGAGATAAAAGCTCCGCAATGTACCGAGCCCCAGTTCCGACTGCACTGAACCCCAGTTCTAAGCCAGACCCTGGGAACCCAGGCTCATACAGAGGGAATCTGGGCTGTAAGGGGGAAACTCAGGGCAGCAGTGAAAGGCAGAGTCCCAGAGGTGTGCACATTGCGTGCAGAGGATGGAATATTGACTGTGCTGCTGGATTTCCCTAGCGGGAAGGAGACAAAAGCACCGTACTGTGCTGAGCCCCACACCCTGGGAACCCAGGATCATATGGAGGGAATCTGGGCTGTAAGGTGGAAGCTCAGGGGATCAGTGTAGGTAGAGTCCTGGAGGAGCGCACATTGCGTGAAGAGGATGGACTGTTTACTGTGCCGCTGGATTGCCTTAGTGGGAAGGAGACAAAAGCTCCAGACTGCACTGAACCCCACTTCCAACCCCACTTCCAACTGCTCTGGACCCCAGTTCCAGGCTCATTGGAGGAGAGACTAGACCAGGGATGGAGAAACGTTTTGACTCAAGGGCCACACTGGGTTCTTAAACTGGACCGGAGGGCCGGAACAAAAGCAACCTGACCATGCTGGCACTCTAATCTTGGGCTGCTGGTGAAAGAGCAGAGGGGAGAGCAAGAGAACCCTCCACTCTTTCAGCTCCACAGGCCAGAGAGAGCAACCAAATGGGCTGGATGCAGCCCGCGGGCCATAGTTTGCCCACGGCTGGACTAGACTGTCTGGTAGTGTGCGAAACTCGAGGGCACCTTTCTCTCAGAGATGCTTGTATCAAGTACCAAAGCAGTGAGTACTGAAGGACACTGAGGAACACTGAGAATCAGGAACCTCATAGGGCATGTCTTACAGGAGTCCAAGGCTATAGGTTCCACCCTGATATTCTACCATATCCAAGCTGAGCACAGAGAGAGGCTTTTACAATTTTCCAAGTCTTGTCAAATAAGGCTGTCTCCCGGCATAGACACAACTGATCCTCACAGCCAATTGGCCCGGAGGTTAGTTCTTTCCAGTGATACCAACAACAATTCAGGCTTAACTACAATAGGGCTGTACACACAGTCCACAAAGGGGTGCACCAAGAATATCCACCTCAGGTACCTGGGAGGCTGACCCACTGGACCATATAGGACAACTTAGCACACAAAGCCACCCTACCAACTCAGAGAAGCTGTGAAAATGCCGAGACAAGGAAAAAGATCACAAACGAAAGAAATGGAGAAGAATAAGCTACTGGACATAGAGTTCAAAACCACAGTTATAATGTTTTTCAAGAATTTCCTGGAAAAGGCTGATAACATAAAGGAGACCTATGAGGATATGAAAAGAGATAAACTAGAAATAAAAAGGGATCAACTAGAAATAAAGAATACATTCTCTGAAATAAAAAAAATTAAAAACAGACTGGAAGATCACAGGAATCAAGTCAAAGATTTGGAACATAAAGAGCCAGAAGACACTCTTCCACAGAAGCAAGAAGGTAAGAGAATCCAGAAAGTTGAAGATAATGTAAGAAAACTCTGGGATAACTTCAAGTGAACCAACATCAGAATTATGGGGGTCCCAGAAGAAAAGAGTGAGCAAGATACCGAAAACATTGGAAGAAATAGTGACAGAAAACTTCTCCCACCTGGTGAAAGAATTAGACTTAGAAGTATAGGAAGCGCACAGAACTCCAAACAAAAGTAATCCAAAGAGAACCACACCAAGACATATCATAATTTAAATTCCAAGAGCAAAAGACAAAGAGAGAATATTAAAAGCAGTAAGAGAAAAGCAGGTAGTTACCTATAAAGGAGCACCCATATGACTGTCAGCTGATTTTTCAACAGAAACCATGCAAGCCCGATAGGAATGGCAAGAAATATTCAAGGTGATGAATAGTAAGAACCTACAGCCAGAAATACTCTACCCAGCAAAGCTATCACTCAGCATTGAAGGCCAGATAAAGAGCTTCAGAAATATAAAAAAAAAAAGCTAAAGGAGTTCATCACTGCCAAGCCAGAATTATATGAATTGCTAAAAGGGGTTCTTTAGGAAGAGGAAGAAAATAAAGATAAAAATTATGAACAACAAATATGTAACTATCAACAAGTGAATCTAAAAACCAAGGGAAGTAACAACCATGATGAACAATATTAACTGGTGAATATAATAGAATTAGAGGTATGGAAGGGGAGTGAACTGATGATTTTTGGGGAAAACGGGAGTGGGGGGTGCGGGAAGTGACTGAACATAAAATGTGCACCTATGGATGAGGACAGTAGGGGTGGGGAAAGGGAAGAGGGTGTGGTGGGAACCTGGTGGAGGGGAGCAATGGAGGGGAAAAAAGAAGAACATTTGTAATAATATGAACAAGAAAGTTTTATTTAAAGAAAAAACAAAAAATATAATAATCCAAATTCTTTGCATCACAGTGAAAGCAGTCCTGCCAGGGAAGTTCATAGCATTACAGAACTACCTAAAAAAAAAAAAAAAAAAAAAAACCAACAACAAACAACAAGAAAAACTGGTAATAAACCATCTAACTTTGGAACTTGAAGAATTAGAAAGAGAGCAACAAGAATAGCCCAGTGTGATCGTAAGGAAGGAAATAATAAAGATCAGAGTGGGAAAAAATGACATAGAGGTCAAAAGAGCAATAAGAAAGATGAATGAAATCAAGAGCTGGTTCTTTAAAAGGATAAACAAGATTGACGAACCTCTAGCCAGGCTTACCAAGAAGGAAAGAGAGAGAGGACTCAAATAAACAAAATCAGAAATTAATGAATTTAAATAACAACAGACCCCACATAAATAAGAATCTTAAAAAAATACTGTCCAAGGAGACCGAAGCAAGATGGTGGCCAATGAAGTCTCCTGGGCCGCCATCTCCTCAACAATTTGGAAAAAAACAACAGATAAAAACCCACAGGAAAGCTGGGGAAATGGGAAGGCTACAACTAGACACAAAGCAGGATGCCGCTGCTGCCATGTGGAGTTTAAAACTACAGCGAAACTCGACCTGCCGGAGCCGCTGCCGCCGGGAATGAGGGAAGCCAGACCTCACTCCGCCCCAGGGCCCAGGGAGTGGGCCAGCCCTGCTGGCCGCCACGGGAGCTGATGTGGGCCTCCTCTGCGCCTTCAGTTCCTGCCTGGACAAGAAGCCCGTGAGCGCGACCTCACTGCCCACAATCATCCTGGCCCGCAACCATCCCAGCCCACCTGCAGTGCTGGAGAGGAGCGGGCACAGCATATCCCTGTCCGCAGCCAGCTCGGCTCAGCCCCCGCACTTGAGTGCGGGCGAAAAGTTTGCGCAGCATCTCCCCGCCCGCAGCCAGCTCTGTCCAGCCTCCCGAGCTTGCTGTGCTGGCAAAGAGATCTCGCAGCATCTCACCTCCCACAGCCAGCTCGGCCCAGAAATGGGAAGGATACAACTAGACACAAAGCAGGATGCTGCTGCTGCATTGTGGAGTTTAAAACTACAGCGAAACCGGACCTGCCGGAGATGGTGCCGCTGGGAATGAGGGAAGCCAGACCTTGCTCCACCCTGGGGCCCAAGGACTGGGCCAGCCCGCCGACCATGGGAACCAGGGAGCTGTTATGGGACCTTCGGCGACTGCCCACAACCATCCTGAGGAGCTGTCCTGGCATCTTGTGGCCTGCGGCCAGCTGGGCCCAGTCTCCGCACGCACCTTATTGGTGGGGAGCTGGTGCGGCGCCTTCCCTTTGTGCACCTGCGAGTCTTTCCTCTGTCACCGCCAGCAGCCGGCTCCAAAGCTTATGCCACTACCGCCATGTGGATTTTAATACTACAGGGGAAATTGAGACACAGGAGCTACCGTCATTGCCACACCCGCCGCCACACCCGAGAATCGGAATCCACCGAAATCAGTGCTCACTACGCCCCAGGCTCAGAGAGAGTATGGCTTCAGAACTTAGCCTCTGCGTCCACAGCAGCTCCACTTCCGCACCAAAGGAGACACCATTGAGGGGGAACTATCCGCCCACAGCCATCTTAGACCACCCACAACCTTCCCAGCACACCTGCTGTGCTGGTGAGCAGCCAGCACGGCACCTTCTGTTAGCGGCCCCGGCGAGTCCTCCCTCAGCCGCTGCATGGCCGAGCCGAATCTCCCGCCACTGCCGCCATGTGAACTTTAAAACTACAGTGGAAATTGAACCACAAGAGCGACCATCGCTGCTGCACTAGCCACCACCACCCGCCACCACCGCTGCAAATAAAGGAAATCCACCGAGAACAGAGCTCACTACGCCCTGGGCTCAGAGAGTGGGCGGCCTCAGAACTTAGCCTCCGCGTCCACAGCTGCTCCGCTTCCGCACCGAATGAGACACCTTTGAGGGCAGTCTACCCGCCTGCAGCCATCTCAGTCTGCCTGCAACCGTCCCAGCCTGCCTGCCGTGCTAGCAAGTAGCTAGCTCGGCCCCTCCAATACGCGATCCCAGCGCCCGAGAGGGGCCGTGTTCCCCGGGTGAGCCCTGTGTCCCAGGGGGCCCTGTGCCCCGGGTGAGCCTTGTGTCCCAGGGGCCCTGTGCCCCGGGTGAGCCGTGTGTCCTAGGGGGCCGTGTGCCCCGGGTGAGCCATGTGTCCTAGGGGGCCCTGTGCCCCGGGTGAGCCGTGTGTCCCAGGGGGCCCTGTGCCCCAGGTGAGCCTTGTGTTCCAGGGGGCCCTGTGCCCCGGGTGAGCCTTGTGTCCCATGGGGCCCTGTGCCCCGGGTGAGCCGAGTGTCCCTAGGGAAGCAGTGGGACCCATGGGGATGGGGCGGTGAGAACCAGAGGAGGAGCGGACTCTATTCGTGTGGTCCTGAGATAGCCACCATAAAACAAGCAGTCTGACAAATGAGGAGCGGATTCTATTCATGTGATCCTGAGATAGTCACCATAAAACAAACAGATTGTCAAATGACAGCAGGGCGGGGAAAAAGTCCTAGGGGGAGATAAGAGAACAACCAAAGGACTGGTATGCATGAATACAACCAACGAACACAGAACTCTGGGGAGGGAGGGCATGAATGGGAGGGGGGGCAATGGTAAGATATGTACACATATAATACCTTAATAAAAAAATGGAAAAAAAAATACTGTCCAAGTCAACTACAACAAACTGGTAAATCTAGAAAAAAATGTATATATTCCTAAAAAAATATGACCTTCTAAAATTCACCTAAGAGGAATCAAAAAATCTGAACCAAAGTTTTGCCTTTTTGGGATATTAATATTGATTTTTAAGCTGTTTTTTAAATAAAAAACTCAGAAAGTACTTTGTCCCTACCCTTTCAATGCCCAAGAGATTAATACAGAGAAATATGCTTCAAGAAAAGAATATAAGGATGTTGCCGTAGTCAGATTTGAATTATATATGGTAAATAAGGGGGCTTTGGCAGAAAACTATTTACTTGATACCCTATGTGTCCCATTGTTTCTGAGTTGTGTAGCAAAAATTTTCCTGCAATGTATATTCTGCTCTTCCTCAGCTACCTGTAATTGCTCTTTCTCACTCTGAACTCTAATACCCACCTCCTTTTAAATTTTTTGTCCAAAAATGTCTTATATACCCAATATTGCCTCCCTGACTTTGAAATTTTCATGCTATGTGAATCCCCCATATATGTATATTAAAAACTTCAATTTTTCAATTTTTCTTATTAACTTATGTCTATTAATGTAATTATTATCCCAGCCAGAATAACTTAGGAGATGGGGAAAAAGTCTTTCTCTATATATCTATATTTAGCTCCCACAATGGTAATAATGAAGGTAGTGAGATAGTGATGATGATGCTTCATCTGGTGATTATGGTGAAAGTGAGTGCAAAGCTGAAGAAGATAATGGTAATAATGAAAGTGATGAGAATGGTGATGAAGGTGATGGTGATTGTGATATGGTAATGTAGATGAAGAAGAAGATGATTATGGAGATGAGGATATTGAGAGAAAATGAAAGTGATATCTTCATGATAAAGATAATGATGATAGTGATTTGAATGATGATTATATAATGATGATTATGATGAAGAAGATAAAGATGAGGATGAGCCGAAACCGGTTTGGCTCAGTGGTAGAGCATTGGTCTGTGGACTGAAAGGTCCCTGGTTCAATTCCGGTCAAGGGTATGTACATTGGTTGCGGACACATCCCTGATAGTGGGTATACAAGAGGTGGCTGGTCGATGTTTCTCTCTCATCGACGTTTCTAGCTCTCTCTCTCTCTCCCTTTCCTCTCTGTTAAAAAAATCAATAAAATATATTTAAAAAAAGATGAGGATGAAATGATTATGATGGTGATTATGATGGTAGAAAAGATGGTAGAAATGATGATGTTTATGATGGTGATTATGATGGTAGAAAATGATTGAAAATGATGATGATGATAATAGAAATGATTATAACCATGATGATTATGAGGTTGCTGATGGTGATGATAGTGAAAATTGTAATGATTGTATTGATAACAATAATGATGTTTTTGATGATCATGGTGATGAGGATAATGAAAATGATAATTATGATTATATTAAAAATTAAGAAGTAGCTGATGGAGGTGAGATAGAAATGATGACTTTGATTTTGTTAATCAAGAATACATAGATGAGAACCGAAGCAAGATGGCTGCCTAGGTAGTCTCCTAAGCTGCTGCCTCATCAACAATTTGGAAAAAAACAACAGCTAAAATTGAAAGGGATCACATCAGACCCACAGGAAAGCTGGCAGAATGGGATGGCTACAACTAGAGACAAAGAAAACCGCCTCTGCCGCCATGTGGAGTTTAAAAATATGGTGGAACTAGAGCCGCTGGAGCCGCCGGAGCCTCCGGAGACGCTGCCACTGCCATCGAGAGTGACGGAAGCTGACCAAGAGCAGAGCTCGCTCCACCCCGGGCCCAGGGAGTGGGCTGCTTCGGAACATGGTCTCTGTACCAACAACTGTCCTGACCTGCCCACCGTGGGAGCGAGGGAACTGATGCTGGGCCTCAACCGCACCTTCCACCTCCGCCCAAAATGAGATGCCTTGGAGCGTGGAGGTCTCCCCACCTGCAGCCATCTCAGCCCGGCCTCTGGACCCACAGCCATCCCAGCCCGCCCGCTGTGCTGGTGAGGAGCTGGCGCGGCACATTCAGTTCAAGGCCCCTGCGAGCCCTGTGCCCATCAGTCCTGCCGCCGCCTGGCCGGGCCGGAGCCTCTGCTGAGCCCCCGAGAAAAAGTGCTGCTGCCCCCATGTGGAATTTAAAACTACAGTGGAACTGGAGCCGCTAGAACCACCGCCTTCGACACCACGAGTGAGGGAAGCCCACCGAGAGCAGAGCTCGCTCCACCCCGGGCCCAGGGAGTGGGCTGCTTCAGAGCATGGCCTCCGCATCCGCAACCTTCCAGGCCTGCCCACCGTGGGAGTGAGGGAACTGAGGGAACCGATGCTGGACCTTGGCCGCACCTTCTACTCCCGCCAGGAACAAGATGCGTTGGAGCTCGGTCTCCCCGCCCGCAGCTGTCCAAGCCCACCCGCCATGCTGGTGAGGAGCTGGCATGGCGCCTTCTGTTCACGGTCCCGGCGAGCCCTTCGCCTGTCAGTCCCACCCCCGCCTGGCCGGGCCAGAGCCTCTACTAAGCCCCCAAGGAGGGGCGCCACTGCCGCCATGAGGATTTTAAAACTACAGTGGAAATGGAGCCACAGCAGCCACCATCACCGCTGTACCCGTCGCTGCTGCGAATGAGCAAAGCCCACTGAGAGCAGAGCTCGCTCCGCCCTGGGCCCAGGGAGTGGGCTGCTTCAGAGCCTGGCCTCCGTGTCTGCAGCCATCCCAGCCTGCCCCCCGTGGGAGTGAGGGAACTGATGCTGGACCTCGGCTGCACCTTCTGCTCTCACCTAGACGCCTTGGAGCGCGGTCTCCATGTCTGCAGCCATCTCAGTCCAGCCTCTGCACCTGCAGCCGTCCCAGCCCATCTGCCTCGAGCCTGGGGGACCCATTTGCCCTGGGTGAGCCGTTTCCCCCAGGGGGCGAGGTGTCCTGGGAGAGCCGTGTGCCCCGGGAGAGCCATGTCCCACAGGGGGGGGGTGTGTGCCTCTGGAGAGCTGTGTGCCCCAGGGTGGCCGGGTGTCCCAAGAGAGCTGTGTTCCCCAGGGGGAAGTGTGCCCCGGGTGAGCCGTGTGCCCCAGGGAGGCCATGTGCCCCAGGGGAACCATATGCCCTGGGAGAACCGTGTGCCCCAGGGAGCCATGTGCCCAAGGGGGGCGGTTTGACCCGGGAGAGCCCTGTGCCCTGGGGAAGCGGTGGGACCCAGGGTGAGGGGGCAGTGTGAACCGGAGGAGGAGCGGTGGTCCTGAGACATTTGGACAGTCTGCAGCCATTAGCTACAGAACACTCTGTTGTATTTCCCTACAAAAACAAATGAGAGAGAGAGTGTCCCACTTGAAATTCATATACGGAAAAAAGGAAAAGAGAAGGGAAAAAAATCTGAGGAATAGTATAATGTGGTGAATATAGTAGAATCAGGGGCAAAGAAGGGGGGTGGACTGATAATTATCAGGAGGATAAGGGGATGGGGAAGCAGTGAGAGACTGGATTGAAATCATATAACCAATGGATGAAGACAATTGGGGGGAGAGGGGGTAAGGGCAGAGGGTGGGAAGGGAACTGGGTGGTAGGGAGCTTTGGGGGAGAAAAAGGAGAAACAATTGTAATAATCTAAGTAATAAAGATTTATTAAAAAAATAAAAACCAAGGGAAGTAAAAATAAAAAAAAAGTATAAGGATACATAGATGATGAAATTGATGATCAGGAAGATAATGATGATGCTTATGTGAGAAATATGTCAATGACAACAATGTTGCTGAAGGTGATGAAAAGAGATGACAATATTCATCTAGGTGGGGCAATGATTGTAATATTGGATTTATTGTATATGATGATGATGGTATGATAATTATGATGAGAATAGTGATGATGATGACAATCACAATGATGGTTATAATGGTATTGGTGATGATGGGGATGATGAGGAAGATGATGTTTAAAAATAGTGATAATGGCCCTAGTGGGTTTGGCTCAGTGGATAGATCATCAGCCTGTGGACACAAGGGCCCCAGGTTTGATTCCTGTCATAGGCATGTACCTTGGTTGCGGGCACATACCTAGTAGGGAGTATGCAGAAGGCAGCTGATTGATGTTTCTCTCTCATTGATGTATCCAACTCTCTATCCCTCTTCCTTCCTCTCTGTAAAAAATCAATAAAATATATTAAAAAATAAAATAAATATCTAATTAAAAAAAGATAGTGATAATGACTGATGAATATGCTGCTGATGATGAGATTAATGAGCATGCTATGATAATAGCGATAATGAAGCTATTAGTTAGGTTGATATTGTTGATGAAAATGATAATGGTGGCGGTCGCAGGGTCTGGGGTCGGTGCAGCAGGCACCATGTCCGGCCTCAAAGGTGGTAAGAAGAAGCCTCTGAAGCAGCCTAAGAAGCAGGCCAAGGAGATGGACAAGGAAGACAAAATCTTCAAGCAGTGACAGAAAGAGGAGCAGAAGAAACTTGAGGAGCTGAAAGCGAAGGTGGCAGGAAGGCCTCCTGGCCACAGCTGGAATCAAGAAATCTGACAAAAAGTGAACTGCTCCTTGTGCCTGGGGCAATGATGATCCGTAGTTCCTTTCCTGTTTTAACATTAGGATTCCCTGTAGTCACAACTCTTGCCACCTAGAGCAGAAATGAAGTGTTGTCTTGGAGGCTATGGTACATTTAAGAATAAATTTTTGCAAAAAAAAATGATGATAATGATAATGATAATCATGCATGGGCTCATCTCTTCAGTTCTTCTCATTCTGCCATTTCAACCTTAGCTGTGTGGTTAGAGTAAACCCAGTTCAGAATCCTGTCAAAGCGTGTTCTTCAAGATACTGTGTAACACCTGGAATTAAACCATTTTGCTGGAAAAAAAAGAAAATGAAAATGGTGATAATAACGATGGTGATGATAATGGTTAATGATGTTTACAAAAATGGTGATGTTTGTGATGATAGTAAAATTGATTGTGATGATGGTGAGGGTAATGCTTCTGATAATGAAGCTTGTAATGATGGTGATAGTGACAATAATTATGAAGATGAAAATGGTGAGGAAAATGAAAATTATACTGTTGAGATAATGGTGAGGTTCATACTGTTGATTAAGGTTATGGTGGTGGTGACAGAAAGATGGCAATGATGTTAAGGATGATGATGGTGATGGATATAGTGATAACCAGTGATAATGTTATTAGTGACAATTGTGATTTTACCGATGTGATGATAAGGATAGTGAAGATAAGTATGAAATTAATGAAGATGATAGTGACAATGAATATGTTTTTTTTAAAAATAAATCTTTATTGTTCAGATTATTACAAATGTTCCTCTTTTTTCCTCTTCTATTGCTCCCCTCCACCAGGTTCCCACCATACCATCTGCCCTTTTCCCACCCCCATTGTCATCATCCATCGGTGCACAGTTTTTTTCAGTCTTTTCCTGAACCCCCACACCCCCTTTCCCTGAGAATCGTCAGTCCACTCCACTTCCATACCTCTGATTCTATTATATTCACCAGTTATTATTGTTCCTCAGATTTTTTAATTCCCTTGGTTTTAAGTTTCACTTGTTGATAGTTACTTATTCGTTGTTCACAATTTTTATTTTTATCTTCTTCCTCTTCCAAAAGAACCCCCTTCAGCAATTGATATGATTCTGCTTTGGCGGTGATGAACTCCTTTAGCTTTTTAAAAATTTATGAACCTCTTTATCTGGCCTTTGATTCTGAGTGATAGCTTTGCTGGATAGAGTAATATTGGCTGTAGGTTCTTGGTATTCATCACCTTGAATACTTCTTGCCACTCCTGTCTGGCTTGCATGGCTTCTGTTGAGAAATCAGCTAACAATCATAGGTTTCTTCCTTTATAGGTAACTACCTGCTTTTGTCTTGCTGCTTTTAATATTCTCTCTTTGTGGGGAGGAGAAAATGGCGGAAGAGCAGATGGGCGGTTTCTGAGTCTTGTCCTGAGGAAGAGAGAGAGAGCAGCTGAGGATCGCGCTAGGAGTGCTCGTCAACAAGCCAGGAGACTGGCAAACACCAGAGGAAATTTGGGGTCTGCTGATCAGGGAGCCACCAACAGTTGACCACCCACAGCTGGGTCCCTTACCGGAGATACTTGCTGGCGCAACGCGGACGGGAAATCTCGCCATCTTGGAAGGGAGGAGGTTCAAGTCGGAGGCCTGATTATCCCCAGCCCCAAGGAACACCAAATGAACATAGTCGGCGCGAACCCTTGATCTCAGAGGAGCTCAGATTTCGCAGCGATCCAGCAAGTGAGTTCCCCTCGGACCGGTAGTTCTGACTGAGTTCCACTTGGCGCAGCAACACCCCCCCTCCCCCCTGCGCACCAGCTCGCGCGGCGCACAGAGGCTGAGGGACTGGTCGTGGATTTAAAGGAAGCGCCAGGCTTCTCAGCTGGAGGCGCGCCTGTCTGTGGACAGGGCTCCTAAGACTAGGGATATCTAAGGAGCAGCACAGCTGGATCTGAGTCCAAGAAGTAGCCGCAGAATTACAGGGGAGTGCAGCCAGCTCCGGACCGCCCCACCCCCAGCCATCAAAGACACAGAGAAGGGGAAAAAGCTAGAAAGGCTTTAGAGTCCTGGAAGTCATCCAGAAACACTGCTACCCAGAGGCTAAAGCACATAGGGTCTCTAGATTGCCTTAAAAATCAGGTCTTGTAATCAACACGGAGGAACTGTGAAACACAGTGAACTGCCACTACCGCCCAGACTGGGAACAGGCATGCGAGACATAGCAACACAGAAAGTGAATGACATTCACTACTGCAAATTTTGTTTAATTTTTAATTTTCAATTTTTATTTTGTTAACTGTTGAATTTTTGTTTTTTACCTACTTTAATTTCAAAGTTTACTCAAGAAATTTTTTTCATCTGCCATCACTAGATTTTACCTTTTTAATTAATTCATTTTTATAGGTAATCAACATTATTATTACTACTATTTTACCTTTTTTTATCTTTTTATCTTATTTTCTTTTGTTTATTTTTATTACTACTTTTTAAGTGTCACATTATAATCCTTTTTTTGCTTTCTTTTTTTTTTCTTTTCATTTTTCCTCTATTTCTTTTTTTCTCTATTTCCCCCTTCAGGATTACTATTCTAAAAACTATTCATACCTTGCCTTCTCCAACGCTCTATTCTATCTCAAACCTACCTTTATGACATCTCTCTATTCCTAACCCTTTACCTTTGGTGTCCTGCTTATCTTAACCCTTTACTGCTATAGATTTTCCTTACTCTTTCTGTTTACCCTCTCCAAAATTTTCACCTGACCTGTGTATATATAATTCCCAACCCCCTGCTCCAATCCCATTCACACCTACCTTGTCACTGCCCCCCCACCAAAAAAAAAGCCTTCTCTCTACCCCTTTGTTGTTGTATGTTGAATGCTAACTATATCAAAGGTTTATGCTTTTTTTTGTGTGTGTGTAAGATTGGTTTGCTTATTCTGTTTATTGGATTGTATGTTCTTGTTATCTGGGTTCTAGACACCTTTATTGGAGGATATTAATATTGCAAACACATTTCTGTCCAGTGCCTTGTGTGTTGTGCCTGGTTGTGTTGTATTTTGTGCCTTTAAATCAAAGCAGGAGGGAGAGAACTACGTTACCAGGCACCCTATAAAGAGAGATCATGGGGAGACTAAGAAACAACCCGCCTGTGAAAGAAAATCAACCATCACCAGAAAATGAAGTAAACGAGTTAGAGGCAAGCAACCTACCAGAGCAAGAATTCAGAGTAATGATCATAAGTTGGCTAAAAAGAATGGAAGACAAATTTGACAATATGAATAAGACCCAAGAGGAAATGAAGAAGACCCAAGAGGAAATGAAGGTGACCCAAGAAGAAATGAAAAATGACATCGCTACTATGAAGAACTCAATAGAAAGCATCAAGAGTAGACTAGATGAAGCAGAAGACCGCATCAGTGAGCTAGAAGACAAAATGGAAAAAAATACCCAATTACAGCAGTTGCTAGAAAAAAAAATTAAAAAACAGGAGGAGAGCCTAAGGGAGCTTTGGGACAATACAAAACAAAACAATATTAGAATAATAGGGGTTCCAGAAGAAAAGGAAACTGAGCAAGATATGGAAAAAGTATTTCAAGAAATAATGACAGAAAACTTTCCTGAGATAGAGAAGAAAAAACCAACACAAATCCAAGATGCTCGAAGGGTCCCCAACAAAATGAACCCCCAAAGATCAACACCCAAACACATTATAATTAAACTGGCAAAAAACATCGACAAAACCAGAATCTTAAAAGCAGCCAGAGAGAGACAGAAAGTTACATATAAAGGAAACCCCATCAGACTAGCAACTGATTTCTCAACAGAAACTCATCAGGCCAGAAGGGAATGGGATGACATATACAAAGTCATGCAAAGGAAGGGTCTGAACCCAAGAATACTGTACCCCGCAAGGCTTTCAATCAAAATTGAAGGTGTAATCAGGAGCTTCACCGACAAAAACAGACTAAAGGAATTTATCTCCAACAAACCAGCAATGCAAGAAATGCTAAAGGGTCTACTGTAATAATAAAGAAATAGGAAGTGAAGAAGGAACACAGGGGATAGAATAAAAATGGCATCAAATACATACCTTTCAATAATTACTTTAAATGTAAATGGTTTAAATGCTCCAATTAAAAGACATAGGGTAACAGAATGGATAAGAAAGCAAAACCCATTCATCTGCTGTCTACAAGAAACCCACCTCAGAAAAACAGACGCCCACAGACTGAAGGTGAAAGGATGGAAAAAGATTTTCCAGGCAAACGGAAACGAAAAAAAAGCTGGGGTAGCAATACTTATATCTGACAAACTAGATCTCAAAGTGAAGGACATAACAAGAGATAAGGAAGGCCACTTCATAATACTAAAGGGTGTAATCCAACAAGAAAAAATAACCCTGGTAAACATATATGCACCCAATTTGGGAGCACCCAAATACATAAAGAAACTGCTGGAGGACATTAAGGGACAGATTAATAGCAATGCAATCATAGTAGGAGATTTTAATACTCCATTGTCACCTCTGGACAAATCATCTAAACAAAATATCAGTAAAGAAACGTCAATTCTAAATGACGTATTAGACCAGATGGAATTAATTGACATCTTCAGAACATTTCATCCCAAAGCCACAGAATATACATTCTTCTCAAGTGCACACGGGTCATTCTCAAAGATAGACCATATATTGGGACATAGGCAAAGTCTCTTCAAATTCAAGAAGATAGAAATCTTATCAAGCATTTTCTCAGATCACAGTGCCATAAAATTGGTAATCAACCACAATAATAATAAGCCAAAGAAAGTAAACACATGGAGACTAAATAGCATGCTATTGAACAAAGACTGGGTTACCAGAGAAATCAAGGAAGAAATCAAAAACATCATGGCAACTAATGACAATGAAAACACAACAATCCAAAATCTATGGGACACAGTAAAAGCTGTTTTGAGAGGGAAGTTCATATCCCTACAAGCCTATTGCAAAAAACAAGAAAGAATGGTAACAAATTATCTTACCCTACAACTCAAACAGTTAGAAAAAGAACAGCAAGAAAGGCCCACTGTAAGCAGAAGGAAGGAAATAATAAAAATCAGAGCGGAGATTAATGATATAGAGACCAAAAACACAATACATAAGATCAACAAAACCAAGAGCTGGTTCTTTGAAAGGATTAACAAGATTGATGAGCCTCTAGCCAGGCTAACCAAGAAACAAAGAGAGAGGACCCAAATAAACAAAATTAGAAATGAAAGAGGTGAAATAACAAACAGACCCCGCCGAAATACAAAGGATTGTTACAAAATACTATGAACAACTCTATTCCAACAAACTGGACAACCTGGAGGAAATGGACATATTCCTAGAAAAATACAACCTTCCAAAACTCAATCAGGAAGAATCTAAAAATCTCAATAGAACAGTAACTTGGGAAGAAATTGAAGCAGTCATCAAAAAGCTTCCAGCCAACAAAAGCCCAGGGCCAGATGGCTTCACAGGAGAGTTTTACCAAACATTCAAGGAAGAACTAAAACCTATCCTCCTCAGACTTTTCCAAAAAATTCAAGAGGAAGGAACACTGCCAAACTCCTTTCATGAAGCCAGCATCACCCTAATACCAAAACCAGATAAAGACAACTCAATGAAAGAGAATTACAGGCCAATATCCCTCATGAACATAGATGTCAAAATCCTCAACAAAATTCTAGCAAATCGGCTCCAGCAGTACATCAGGAAGATCATACACCATGACCAAGTAGGTTTTATACCAGGAATGCAAGGATGGTACAATATTCGCAAATCAATAAACGTCATACATCACATAAACAAATTGAGAGATAAAAATCATATGGTCATATCTATCGATGCAGAAAAGGCATTTGATAAAATCCAACACCCTTTCCTGATAAAAACTCTCAACAAGGTGGGAGTACAAGGATCATACCTCAACATAATAAAAGCTATATATGATAAACCCACAGCCAACATCATGCTCAATGGGCAAAAACTAAAACCATTCCCTCTAAGAACAGGAACAAGACAGGGATGCCCACTCTCACCACTCCTCTTTGACATAGTACTGGAAGTACTCGCCATCGCAATTAGACAAGAAGAGGAAATAAAAGGCATCAAAATCGGAAAAGAAGAAGTAAAGCTGTCACTATTTGCAGATGACATGATATTGTACATAAAAAACCCAAGAGACTCCATCAAAAAGCTAATAGACTTAATAAACGAATTTGGCAATGTAGCAGGATACAAAGTAAATGCCAAGAAATCAATGGCATTTCTCTACACCAATAGTGAACTTACAGAAACAGAGACTAAAAAAGCAATCCCGTTTACCATCGCACCAAAAAAATTAAGATACCTAGGAATAAACTTAACCAAGGAGGTAAAAGACCTATATGCAGAAAACTACAGGACACTGAAAAAAGAAATAGAGAAAGATGTAAACAGATGGAAGAACATACCATGTTCATGGATTGGTAGAATCAACATCATCAAAATGTCCATACTTCCCAAAGCAATATATAAGTTCAATGCACTCCCCATGAAAATACCATGGACATACTTCACAGACCTAGAAAGAACTCTCCAAAAATTCATTTGGAACAATAAAAGACCCCGAATAGCCTTAGCAATCTTAAGAAATAAGAGTAAAGTAGGAGGAATCTCAATACCAGATTTCAAGCTGTATTACAAAGCAACTGTTCTCAAAACAGCCTGGTACTGGCACAAGAACAGACATATTGATCAATGGAATAGATTAGAGAATCCAGACATCAACCCAAATCAATATGCTCAATTAATATTTGACAAAGGAGGCACGAACATACAATGGAGTCAAGACAGTCTTTTTAATAAATGGTGTTGGGAAAATTGGACAAATACATGCAAAAGAATGAAACTAGATCACCAACTTACACCATACACAAAAATAAACTCAAAATGGATACAGGACTTAAACATAAGTCGGGAAACCATAAAAATACTAGAGGCATCCACAGGCAGAAAAATCTCAGACATATGCCTAAAGAACTTCTTCACTGATACTAACCCTAGGACAATGGAAGCTAAAGAGAAAATAAACAAATGGGACTACATCAAAATAAAAAGCTTTTTTACGTCAAAAGAAACCATCAACAAAACAACAAGAAAACCCACTGTATGGGAGAACATATTTGCAAACGATATCACTGATAAAGGTTTAATCTCCAACATCTACAGACAGCTTATACAACTCAATAAAAGGAAAATGAATGAGCCAATTAAAAAATGGGCAATGGACCTAAATAGAATCCTCTCAAAAGAAGACAGGAGGAAGGCCAAGAGGCACATGAAAACATGCTCCAAGTCACTAATTATCCGAGAGATGCAAATCAAAACAACAATGCGGTACCATCTCACACCTGTCAGAATGGCCAACATCAACAAAACAACAAACAACAAATGTTGGCGAGGTTGTGGAGAAAAAGGAACCCTCGTGCACTGCTGGTGGGATTGTAGGTTGGTGCAACCACTGTGGAAAACAGTATGGAGCTTCCTCAAAAAACTGAAAATGGAACTCCCATTTGACCCAGCAATCCCACTACTAGGAATATACCCCAAGAAACTAGAAAGACCAATCAGAAAGGATATATGCACCCCTATGTTCATAGCAGCACAATTTACAATAGCTACGATTTGGAAACAGCCTAGGTGCCCGTCAGCAGATGAATGGATCAGAAAACTATGGTACATCTACACCATGGAATACTATGCTGCCATAAAAAGGAAGGAATTCTCATCATTTGCAGTAACTTGGATGGAATTGGAGAGCATCATGCTGAGTGAAATAAGCCAGTCAATGAAAGAGAAACACTACATGACCTCACTCATTTATGGATATTAAAGATCATTATAAACGAATGAACAGAAAGATTGATATAGTGACAGTAAAACAACAGGCAGTCTGTCAAATGACAGCGGGGAGTGGGGGATGGGGGGAGGGTAGGGAGATCTGGGGGAGATAAGAGATCAACCAAAGGACTGGTATGCTTGCATATAAGAATAACCAATGGACACAAAACTCTGGGGAGGGAGGGCATTTATGGGGGCGAGGGGGCAATGATAAGCCATGTATACAGATAATACCTTAATAAAAAAATAATTAAAAAAAATAAAAAAATAAATAAATTATAAAAAAAATATTCTCTCTTTATCTTTTGCTCTTGGAATTTTAATTATGATGTGTCTTGGTGTGGTCCTATTTGGATTCCTTTTGTTCGGGGTTGTGTGTGCTTCCTGGACTTGTAAGTCTATTTCTTTCACCAGGTAGGGGAAGTTTTCTGTCACTATTTCTTCCAATATGTTTTCAGTATCTTGCTCTCTCTCTCCTTCTGGGACCCCCATAATTCTGATGTTGGTTCACTTGAAGTTGTCCCAGAGGTTTCTTACACTATCTTTAACTTTCTGGATTCTCTTATCTTCTTGCCTCTGAGGAGGAGTGTCCTCTGTCTCTTTGTTCCAAATCTTTGACTTGATTCTCGTGATCTTCCAGACTGTTTTTAGGATTCTGTAAATTTTTTTATTTCAGACAATGTATTCTTTTCTTCTACCCTATTTCCCCAAAAATAAGACAGTGTCTTATATTAATTTTTGCTCCCAAAGATGCGTTAGGTCTTATTTTCAGGACATGTCTTATTTTTACATGAAGAAGATTATAGTACACATTTATTGTTAAACGAAAATAAAGGAAATTTATTACCTGTATATGGTACGGTAGTACAGTAGTTGTCAACACAAACCAGACAACCTGTGGATCTTATAGTGTCAAGAATTTACTCATTTATTCAATGACAATCATGTCATCATCTTCTGTAACATCATCATAATACAATTCCTGAATTTCCTGGTGAATTTCTTGTGACTCCATTTCTTTCAGAATCAGTGGACCAAATCGCTCATGTTTAGCAATAGCACTGTCTTTAAATGAGTACTTCTTGTCAAGGTAGCCTGCTCGCAGTTCATTTCCAATGCAACTGTCAGTGATTTTCTCCCATGAATTCTTCACACAAGTCAAAACTTCCTGCAGTTTAGGTTTCACAAAGTTTCCACGCTGATTTCTCTCCATTCTAATTTCAATGTAGTCATTAATTTCCATATGCAAATTGTCTTCGAATGGCTTGTTTATTGCAATATCAAGAATCTGAAGATAGGCTGTCATTCCTGCAGGAATCATTATCTGATCTATTTTTCTTTCGTGAAGAAATGTCTTCATGTCTTTAGCGTGATGAGTGCTGGTTGCATCCCAGACTAGCAGATGTCTTTGGCTCCCTCGGATAAGAAGCGGCAGCATTAAATCGACCCACTTCCTTATAACTGCTTGTTCGGCCCAGGCCTTTTCAGTTTCAAGAATAAATATGCCCAAAACACGTTCAATCTTTTCCTTCTTCCCTTAGAAATGATTAAAGGTGGGTTTTTTGTGCCATCCAGAGGAATTGCCAAAATACAGGAAACTCGTGCACTTTCGTAAGCAGTGGAGGGAATGTACACTAAGGAGGCACCCTGCTGTTCAATTGTTGTTTGAGATGATTGGACCATAAACACTGCAGTTTCATCCATAGCAATCATGTTGGAAAGATTGTATTTAGAGAAGTCAGCATAATCAACAAAGGACTTGAATGCAAGTGCTCGCTTAATAACTTTAGTATCTTCCAACCTAAACAATGTTGTAGATCTTCTTAAAGACAGTTTACTTCGCTGAAGGAAATTATCCAGCCAGTGTTGTGATGCTTTGAAGTCTTCGGGGGCTATGTCAAACTGTGGTGCCATTGCAAGGACAAATTCTTGAATCTGAGCCCTATTCACAACCAAAGCCTTTGCTCTCCTGTCAACAACCCATTCACAGACCAGGTCTTCCAGCTTGGAAAATAATGGTTGCCGACATGATCCACACTTGTGCTTTTTAGCATTTCCCTTGTCCACTTGTTCAATGAGGTTACCATACTCTGCTAGCCATTTTCGGACCAATCGGATAACCAACATCTTCTCTTTGCAGAAAGCAGTAAGATTTTGGCCCCAAGAGTCTTCCACAATTCCTTTCTTGTACTCCACTGAGTAGCCTTTTCTTTTTGTGTTCATTTCTAGGGGTGAAAAAAAAGGAATTGGGCTATCAAGGTCGGGGGTGGGGGATCACTTAAAATGACACAGGGGGGATCAGAGAAGGGAATCAAAATGGCAGAGGAGAATCAGAGGGGGGATTACCATTTTAGTAACCCCTTTTGATCCTCCTGTGTCATTTTGATTGCCCCCCTCTGTCATTTTAAGTGATCCTCCTCCCCCAACCCTTGTGCTACTGAACACTTTCACCAGAATTCCCCCCTACCCCTTTATCAGACATTTACCCCCTGGGGCCTGCCTGGGGACTCTCACTGGGCTTGCTGAGGCCTGGATCTGGGCTGGAGCAGGGTCTGCCACTGACTGAGAACCTTCAGTCATTGTGAAGGCAGCTGTGAGCATCAGGTAGTGTTACCAGAGACAGATCAGCACTAACCACCTTCGCTGCGTCCTGTCCACTCTAATCCTCCTGTTCTTCTACAAGCATCTGCGAAAGTCTCCTCCTCTCTCCTTTCCTGTGCTCACCGCTCACTCTGACCTCCACTCTGCCTCCACACAGCAGTGACGTCAGGACTCCACATAATGTCACTGGTTGCTAGACACCAGTTGGGGCGGCCCTAGCGACCAGTTTTCAGTAAATTAATTTTCATTCTGAGACAGAGCCTGTGGGCCTTATTTTCGGGGGGGTGCCTTATATTTCACTCATAAGGAAACCTGTAAGTAGGTCTTATTTTTAGAGGATTTTTTATTTTCAGGGAAATACGGTAGTTGATCCCTTTTCATATCCTGAAAGGTTTCATTTATTTTATCTGCCTTTTCTAGGAAATTCTTGAAAAACCTTATAACTGTGGTTTTGAACTCAATGTCCATTTAAAAAAAATATATATTTTATTGATTTTTTTTTTACATAGAGGAAAAGGGATAGAGAGTTAGAAACATTGATCAGCTGCCTCTTGCACACCCCCCAATGGGGCTATGCCAGCAACCAATGTACATGCCCTTGACCAGAATCGAACCCGGGACCTTTCAGTCTACAGGACAATGCTCTATCCACTGAGCCAAACCAGTTTGGGCATCAATATCCATTCTTTTACTTTCTTCCATTTCGTTCCTTTGTGTCCTGCCTCTTCTCTGCAATTTAGCTCCTTCCCTGATTTGATGGAATAGTTTTGTATGCTAGGTGTGCTGGCAGAGCCCAGTAACACAGCCTTCCCAGTTACCTGTGGTGGACAGTCTTGGTGCAGTCCTTTGTGGGCTGTGTGTGCAGTATTGTTGTTAAGCCTTGCTTGTTGTTGGTATCACTGGGAAGCGTTCATCTCCAAGCCAACTGACTGTGAGGATCAGCAATGTCTCAGCTAGAAGTGCTTCTGTGCTTTCCCATCAGCCCCTCCCTAAGAGGGTCTGGTTCCTGAGTCCTGCAGTAATGGCTGCTGGCTACACGCACCTCTGAGAGAGCTTTGCCCCCTGCCTGACAGTCTACCCCAGGGGTGGGCAAACTTTTTGACTGGAGGGCCACAATGGGATCTTAAACTGGACCGGAGGGGCAGAACTAAAACAACCTGACCATGCTGGCACTCTCATCTTGGGCTGCTGGTGAAGGAGTGGAGGGGAGAGCAAGAGAACCTCCACTCTTTCGGCTCCGTGGGCCAGATAGAACAGCTGAATGGGCTGGATCCGGCCCGTGGGCCGTAGTTTGCCCATGGCTGATTTACATATGTGTCCTTATCAGCTCCCTGACTGGGGCTGTCTATCAGTGCAATAGGGCAGTTCTGTTTTCCTCCCAAACAAGAAAACCAGCCATGCATTAGCTGCCTGCCCCCTCTGGGAATAAGCCAGCAACGAACTCAGTGGTCGCCCTTTCTGGGCACACAGATTTCTGCACCTCCACAACTCCTGTGGCTCCTCGTCCCTTCTCTTCCCTTCCTAGATGGTAAAGCTTCCACTCAGCCAGCTGTCTGGTGTTTCAGGGCGATGTTTCTTTCTATTTATTTATTTATTTATTTATTTATTTATTTATTTTATTAATGTATTATATTGTGTACATATCTTACCATTGCCCCCCACCCCCCACCTCCCATTAATGCCCTCCCTCCCCAGAGTTCTGCGTTCGCCGGTTGTATTCATGCATACCAGTCCTTCGGTTGTCCTCCCATCCCCCCCCCTCCCCAGGTCTCCTTCCCCTCCCTGCTGTCACCCGACACTCTGCCTGTTCTATTGTGACCATCTCATGATCACATGAATAGAATCCGCTCCTCATTTGGCAGTCTGCTTGTTTTATGGTGGCTATCTCAGGACCACACAAATAGAGTCCGCTCCTCCTCTTGTTCTCACCGCCCCTCCCCCTGGGTCCCACTGCTTTCCCTGGGACACACGGCTCACCTGGGGCACAGGGCCCCCTGGGATACAGGGCTCACCTGGGGCACAGGGCCCCCTGGGACACACAGCTCACCCGGGGCACAGGGCCCCCTGGGACACACGGCTCATCTGGGGCACATGGCCCCCTGGGACACACAGCTCACCCGGGGCACATGGCCCCCTGGGACACACGGCTCATCGGGGCACACAGCCCCCTGGGACACACGGGTCACCCGGGGCACACGGCCCCCTGGGCAGGGCGATGTTTCTTCTGTTTTCCAGGTGTAAATATAAAATTGTTGTGGTAGGCTGTATTTAGGTGTCTACCTTACGTCACCATCTTGGTTTTTTTGACAATGAATATGTTGATGTCAATGTCCGTGTTGGTGGTGATGATAGCTATGATGGTGAGGAATATGGGGAAAATATTGGTGATGGTGATGGTAAAGATAATGATGTTGGTAATACTAATTGTGATGATTATAAGCACCTGATAAATGATATTAAATCTGATGATAGATATGAAGATGGTGATTTGATGATCATAGTAATAACAATAATGATGATTTTGATGATATTGGTGATAATAGTGATGGTCATGGTGATAATTATGAAGATAATGCTGATTGTGATTACGATGACTGTGCAGATAATGGTGAGGATAAGGAGGGTGGTGAGGATAAATATGAAAATGATAACAGATGATGATAATTATATTCATTCTAGAGGCCTGGTGCATTAAATTCATGCATGGGATGGGGGGTGTCCCTCAGCCCAGCCTGCATCCTCTCCAATCCCTAAAAGGATCAGGTCTAAACGGGCAGTCGGACATCCCTCTCACAATTCAGGACTGCTGGCTCCGAACTGCTCAGCTGCCTGCCTTTCTGATTGCCCCTAACCACTTCTGCCTGCCAGCCTGATCACCCCCTAACCACTCCCCTGCCAGCCTGATTGATGTCTAACTGTTCCTCTGCCAGTGTGTTTGCCCCTAACGCATGTCCCCTGCAGGCCTAGATCCACCCCCATCCGCCCTTCCCTGCAGGCCCAGTCACCCCTGACTTTCCTGATTTGCTGGCCTTCTCTCTCCCAACTGCCCTCCCCTGCTGGCCATCTTGTGGTGGCCATCTTGTGTCCACATTGGGACAGGATCTTTGACCACATGGGGGCAGCCGTATTGTGTGTTGGAGTGATGGTCAATCTGCAAATTACTCTTTTATTCGATAAGATAGAGGCTTCGTGCATGGGTGGAGGTTGGCCGATTTGCCCTTAAGGTTGTCCTGGATCAGGGTGGGGGTTTCCTTAGGGCATGGAGCAGCCTGAGCGAGAGGCCAGTGGTGGTTTTCAGGCTGGTCATGCCCTCTGGCAACCCAAGTGGAGGCCTTGATATCTGGAGTTTGTGTATCTTATAATTGAAACTTTGGAGCTTGGAGCAGAGCCAACCCTTCTTCGCATTCCTTGGTAGCAGCCATTTCTATTGAGGTTTATGTATCTTCTATAATTGAAATTTTGTAGCCTTAAGCGGAGGCCTGGGTGACCAGGGTGTGCAGAAAGCTTGGCTTCCTCCTTTGTGGGGGGCAACCCTAGCCTCCCACTCTTTCCAGCTCCATGGCTGCTGCCATTTCTGTTTGGATTTGTTTACTTTCTATAATTGAAACTTTATATCCTTGAGTGGAGGCCTAGGCCAGCTCGGGCAGGTGGAAAGCTTGGCTTCCTCCATTGCCTGGGATACCCATGCCTTCCTCCTGCTCTCTGTGGATGTAGCCATCTTGGTTGGGGTTAATTTGCATATATACAAATCTTCTGATTGGCTTATGGGAGTGGCTTATGGTGTAGCGGAGTGATGGCTAATTTGCATATTTCTCTTTTATTAGGTAGGATTTCTGATGATGATGGTGGTAATGAAGATAATGCTAAGGGTGAAGAGGATGGTGATTATGATTGCAGTGAAGATGAAAATGGTGATGGCGCTGATGATGAAAGAAAATCATGGTGGTTTAGATTGTAAAGATAATAATAATGGTGTATTTGTTTGAGATTCTATATGAAAATACCACAGATTGCATTACTTATGCAATAGAAATGTAATTTCTAACAGTTCTGAAGGCTGGAAGGCTAAAATCAAAGTGCCAGTAAGGTTGATTTCTGGTGAAGCCTCTCTACTTAGCTTGCAATTGGAGCCTTCTGTTTTGTCACTACTTTTTCTCTGTAGTGTTAGGGCTTCAACATATGTATTTGGGAGGTGGCATGATTTAGTCCTATTACAGACAACATCATACCCTCTTCCACACAAGCCCACTTTTTGCCATCCTTCCTCCGATGTTAGAAGCAAAGCAGGCCTCTGAACCTCTACCTTCTCAGCTGCAGATCATCTTTCTTCATTATATCCTCCTCACTACTATGATAATCAATATCATCATCATCACCCTTCACCATCATCTTTTTTAAGACACCAGTGCAGAAACTTTTTAGTTTGACACAGTCCCATTCATTTATTTTTACTTTTACTTCCCTTATCTTCAGTTTCATTTTCAGAAAAACATGATTACTTGCACAAACAGCCTTTTTAGTGTGGCTCATTTGTTTAATCTTTTTAATAGCTTTTTTCAGACACCAGCTTACCAAACATTTCCTCAAGATTTTAATATTTTAAGAGGCAGCCTATGCTTAGCAATAAAGCAATTTGTGCATATGTAGCTGGTATCCAAATTGTGGCATCTATAATTTGTCTGTGTTCTCATCCTGCTCTATACAGTCTTATTGTCTGGTTGTAGAGAAACAAAAAGAAACTTATACACATGGTGTGTGTGTGTGTGTGTGTGTGTGTGTGTGTGTGTGTGTGTGTGTTGCTAAGGATAAATATGAAAATTGTGGTAAAGGTTTGGGGTGGGAGGGTGGATAAGGTCTAGAAGGGGTCAATGGAGAAAAAAAGGGGCCATCTGTAATACTTTCAACAATAAAGATAAATTTAAAAAAACAAAACAAAATACCAGCCTACTAGTATTAACAACAAAAGGAATGCAAGAGATTGTTTGGTGGCTGCTCTCTTTTTGGTCACTAGAGGGAGATCATGGTCCACTTTTATTCAATTGAAAATAGCTTTTAAAAGAAGGAGATCTGTTTTTTGCATCTTTCCTACACTGATCCAATATTTTCTTTCCAGAGAATCATTGTCCTACTTGGTTCAGGGGCTGTGGAAGTCCAGATATGTTTGAGAGGATTAATATGTGCCGAGGGACATAATGGAAGCTAACAAGGTTACATTCCTTTATATGGTAATTTTTTACCAGAGATGCTAAATGACTGAGATGTAGCTAGAGCCATGCTAAGCTTTTAACAATGGAAATGCTATCTGGTTTTCAGAGCTAACCCTTTACACGTATACACCACCACCACCACCATTATGCTGTGGGTGGTTGAACCTTGATTTATTGAGGGAGCCAATAGTGAAGGAAAGTTTGTTTTTTCCAGTTACTGTTCCCAGAATGCTCTTTCAATTCCATATCTGTTGAAGTTTAATAATCTTCCAAACACAACAGGAAAACATAAACTGATATTTTTTAAAAATAAGAATTTTACAATTGTAACATTATTTTGTCTCTATTAGAGGATATTATGTGATTGTCTAAATGTAGAAAATAAAATCATAGAAATGTCAAAAGAAATACCGTATTTGCCGGTGTATAAGACGATTTTTTGGCCCTGAAAAATATGCCTCGAAGTGGGGGGTAGTCTTATACGGCGAGTATATAACAAACTCTGTATTTTGAGTGGAAATGTTAGGGGGTCGTCTTATACGCCCAGTCTCTTATACGCCGGCAAATACGGTATTTTCAGGGCCAAAAAATCATCTTATACGCCGGCAGATACGGTATTCACAGCCTTCAAATTAAGAATATACTAGTCGCTAAAACCGGTTTGGCTCAGTGGTAGAGTGTCGGTCTGCGGACTGAAAGGTCCCAGATTCGATTCCGGTCAAGGGCATGTACATTGGTTGCGGGCACATCCCCTGTAGGGGGTGTGCAAGAGGCAGCTGGTTGATGTTTCTCTCTCATCGACATTTCTAGCTCTCTCTCTCTCTCCCTTCCTCTCTGTAAAATATCAATAAAATATATTTTAAAAAAAGAATATACTAGTAAATTAAAATTCAGGAAGGGGACAGCATTTTATTTGAAGAACTGTTTGAAGACTCAGAAAGTGCAAGGAGCCTTTGATCCTTTTACCAATAAGACACCCTGGGGCACAAAAAAGTATAACTACACTTATATCACGATAGAGCCTAAAATATCTGGAATGGGGCAGATGCTAAATAAATAAAAAAAAAGATGCAACATCAAGAGATAAAAATAAGCCCAGCTTAGAGAGAGACCGAAGCAAGATGGCGGCCCAGGAGACTTCCTGGAAGTCTCCTGGGCCGCCATCTCCTCAACAATTTGGAAAAAAACAACGGATAAAACCAAAAGGGATTGTACCAGACCCACAGGAAAGCTGGCGAAATGGGAAGGCTACAACTAGATGCAAAGAAGGACGCTGCTGCTGCCATGTGGAGTATAAAACTACAGCAAAACTGAACCTGCCAGAGCCGCTGCCTCCGGGAATGAGGGAAGCCAGACCTCACTCCGCCCCGGGGCCCAGGGAGTGGGCCAGCCCCGCCGGCCGCCAAGGGAGCTGATGGGGGCCTACGCCGCCACCGCTGCCGCCGCCGCCACAGCGCCTTCGGCTCCTGCCTGGACGAGAAGCCCGTGAGCGCGACCTCCCAGCCCGCCCGCAGTGCTGGAGAGGAGCGGGCGCCTGGGCTCGGCCCCCCCGCACTCGCCGCCGGGCGGGCGAAGAGATGGTGTAGTATCTCCCGCCGGCCCAGCCCCCGCGCTTACTGTGCAGGCGAAGAAATAGCGCAGCGCCTCCCCACCCGCAACCAGCCCAGAAGTGGGAAGACTACAACTGGACACCAAGCAGGGCGCCGCAGCCACCATGTGGAGTTTAAAACTACAGCGAAACTGAACCTGCCACTGACGCCGGAAATGAGGTAAGCCAGACCTCGCCCTGCCCTGGGGCCCAGGGAGTAGGCCAGCCCTGCCGCCACTACGGGAGCTGATGGGGGCCTAAGCCGCCGCCTCCGCTGCCTCCGCGCCTTCGCCATACCTTCACCGCGCCTTTGGCTCCTGCCTGGACAAGAAGCCCGTGAGCGCGACCTCCCAGCCCACCCACAGTGATAGAGAGGAGCGGGCCCAGCGTCTCCCCTCCCACACAACCAGCTCGGCCCAGAAATGGGAAGGCTACAATTAGGCACCAAGCAGGGCGCCGCAGCTGCCATGTGGAGTTTAAAACTACGCCGAGTGGAGGACTGAGAAGGTGGGGCAGTTCTGTGCCGTGCTGCCTTCCACTGGTTGAGACCTCCGAGAGCGAGGGCCTACCGAGGTGAGGATGCCCCTACTGTCACCTGTGGAGGGGCAGCGCTGAGCTGGCCAATATTTGTGGTGATGGTGCTGCCTGTCCTGGCTCAGGGGAAGCGTTCCACTAAGTATGAAAGACTGGGACATCGCGGGGATTCTCTGCCACCGCCCGCGGCCTGCTCTGCCAGGCCTTTGCACGCACTGTGCTGGCGCTGCACCTCCCATTGGCAGACTAGGAGAGTCCTCTCTCCGCTGCCGCATGGCCAGGCCAGGGCATCAGACACTACCACCACGCGGATTTTAAAACTGCAGGGGAAATTGAGCCACAGGTGCTGCCATCGCTGCCGCACCCGCCGCCGCCCCCAAGAATGGGAATCCACCGAAATCAGAGCTCACTACACACCGGGCTCATAGAGAGTGTGGCTTCAGAAATTAGCCTCTGCATCCACAGCAGCTCCATATTCACAACAAAGAGGACACCATTGAGGGCGGACTCTCCCCATGTAGCCATCACAGCCCGCCCACAATCTTCCAGCACACCCACCATGCTGGGAGGGACATGGAGCGCGCTGGTGAGGAAATGGCATGGTGCCTTCCATTACCCACTCAGGCGAGCCCATCCTCCGATGCCACATGGCCAAGCCGAAGCTCTCACCACCACCGCCATATGAACTTTAAAACTACAGTGGTAATTGAACCACAGGAGCGACCTTCAATATTTCACCTGGCACCGCCACCCGTCACTGCCGCCGAGAATAAAGGAAATCCACCAAGAACAGAGCTCACCACGCCTTGGGCTCAGGGAGTGGGCGACCTCAGAACTTAGCCTCCATGTCTGCAGCTGCTCCGCTCCCACACCGAATGAGACACCTTTGGGGGTGGTCCCCCCGCCTGAAACCATCTCAGACCAACTGCAGCTGTCCCAGCCTGCCCCCATGCTAGCAAGGAGCTGCGCAGCGCCTCCAATATGCGACCCCAACACCCTAGAGGGGCCGTGTGCCCCGGATGAGCCTTGTGTCCCAGGGGGCCGTGTGCCCCGGGTGAGCCGAGTGTCCCATGGGGCCGAGTGCCCCGGGTGAGCCGAGTGTCCCAGGGGGCCATGTGCCCCGGGTAAGCCGTACCCCCCAAAGGGGAAGGGTGTCCCGGGTGAGCCGTGTGTCCCAGGGGGCCGAGTGCCCCGGGTGAGCCGAGTGTCCCAGGGGGCCGAGTGCCCCGGGTGAGCCGAGAGTCCCAGGGGGCCGAGTGCCCCGGGTGAGCCGAGTGTTCCAGGAGGCCGAGTGCCCCGGGTGAGCCGAGAGTCCCAGGGGGCCGAGTGCCCCGGGTGAGCCGAGTGTTCCAGGAGGCCGAGTGCCCCGGGTGAGCCGAGAGTCCCAGGGGGCCGAGTGCCCCGGGTGAGCCGAGTGTCCCAGGGGGCCGAGTGCCCCGGGTGAGCCGAGTGCCCCAGGGGGCCGAGTGCCCTGGGTGAGCCAAGTGTCCCAGGGGGCCATGTGCCCCGGGTAAGCCGTACCCCCCAAAGGGGAAGGGTGTCCTGGGTGAGCCGTGTGTCCCAGGGGGCCGAGTGCCCCGGGTGAGCCGAGTGTCCCAGGGGGCCGAGTGTCCCAGGGGGCCGAGTGCCCCGGGTGAGCCAAGTGTCCCAGGGGGCCGAGTGCCCCGGGTGAGCTGAGAGTCCCAGGGGGCCGAGTGCCCCGGGTGAGCCGAGTGTCCCAGGAGGCCGAGTGCCCCGGGTGAGCCGAGTGTCCCAGGAGGCCGAGTGCCCCGGGTGAGCCGAGTGTCCCAGGGGGCCATGTGCCCCGGGTAAGCCGTACTCCCCAAAGGGGAAGGGTGTCCCGGGTGAGACGTGTGTCCCAGGGGGCCGAGTGCCCCGGGTGACCCGAGTGTCCCTTGGGGCCGAGTGCCCCTGGTGAGCTGAGTGTCCCAGGGGGCCGAGTGCCCCGGGTGAGCCAAGTGTTCCAGGGGACCGAGTCACCTGGGTGAGCCGAGTGTCCCAGGGGGCTGAGTGCCCTGGGTGAGCCGAGTGTCCCAGAGGGCCGAGTGCCCCGGATGAGCCGTGTGTCCCAGGGGGCGAGATCCCCGGGTGAGCCGAGTGTCCCAGGGTGCAGTGTGCCCCGGGCGAGCCGTGTGTCCCAGGGGAAGCAGTGGGACCCAGGGGAAGGGGCGGTGAAAACCAGAGGAGGAGCGGACTCTATTCATATGGTCCCGAGATAGTCACCATAAAACAAGCAGACTGCCAAATGAGGAGCAGATTTTATTCATGGGGTCCTGAGATGGTCACCATAAAACAAGCAGATTGTCAAATGACAGGGGGGAGGGGACGGAGACCTGGGGGGAGATAGGAGAACAACCGAGGGACTGGTATGAATGAACATAAGTACAACCAATGAACACAGAACTCTGGGGAGGGAGGGCATAAATGGGAGGTGAGGGGGGGCAATGGTAAACTATGTACACAGAAAATACCTTAATAAAATAAAATTAAAAAAAAAATATAAGCCCAGCTTAAAAGGCAGAGGTGAAGAAGGCTGCCTCTTTCTAACATCAGAGGGAAGATGGCAATGATGGGCTTGTTTGAGAATGGGTGTATTGCCTGGTAGGGGAGTAAGCAGGTTTGTTGTTTATAAAGTCAACACTTATTGACTGCCATTTCTTAATTCAAGACGTAAAAATAATCATGCCAATATACCACATTGAAAATATTTTTCAGCCCTAACCAGTTTGGCTCAGTGGATAGAGCACCGACCTGCAGACCAAAGGTCCCAGGTTCGATTTTGGTCTGTATCTTGGTTGCCGGCACATCCCCAGGGGTGGGTGTGTGCAGGAAGCAGCTGATTGATGTTTCTCTCTCGTCGATATTTCAAACTCTCTATCCCTCTTCCTTCCTTTCTGTAAAAAAAATTAATAAAATATTATTAAAATATTTTTCAGCCCAGCTGGCGTAGCTCAGTAGTTGAGTGTTGACCTATGTATGAATCAGGAGTTCATGGCTTGATTCCCGGTCAGGGCACATGCATGGGTTGCGGGCTCAATAGACAATTCTCTCTCTCTCTCTCCCTTTCCCTTCCTCTCTGAAATAAATAAAAATATATTAAAATATTTTTTCAAATAATGTAACTTTTTAAAAAAAACTTTCAATAAATAGTTTTAAATTGCAGTTAATGTACAATATTTTATTTGTTTCAGGTGTACAACCCAGCGATTAGACATTTTATGACTTACCAAGTGATTCCTCCAATGAATCTAGTATCTATCTGATACCATACATAGTTTTACATTATTATTGATTATATTCCCTATGCTGTACTCTATATCCCCATGGCTATTCTGTAACTACTGTTGCTGCCCCAGTTTTGTTTGTTTGTTTGTTTCCATTTTCATGAAATATATTTTTCTATCCCTTTATTTTCAGTCTCTGTATGTCTTTTGATCTGAAGCAAGTCTCTGGTAGACAACATATGTAAGGGTCTTGTTTTGTTATCCATTCAGCCTTCATATGTCTCTTGATTGGAGCATTTAGTCCATTTGCTATTAAAGTTATTGTTAATATTGCCATTTTATTATTTGTATTTTTGTTCTCCTCCTCCTCCATTTCTCCTCCTCCTCTTCTTCCTCCTTCTTCTTCAAGAAGACCCTTTAATATTTCATGTAATATTGGTTTGATGGTGATGAACTCCTTTAGCTGAGAAGTTATTTATATGACCTTTGATTCTAAATGATAGCTTTGCTGGGTAGAGTAATATCTGTTGTAGGTCCTTTTTTTCACCACTTTAAATTTTTTCTTAATTGATTAAGGTTTTACATATGTGTCCTTATTGACTCATTGCCCCCCCCCATCCCCCCACTCATGCCCTCGCCCCCTGTTGTTTGTATCCATTGGTTAGGGTTATATGCATGCATACAAGTCATTTGGTTGATCTCTTCCCCTTACCCCCACCCTCCCCTACCTTCTCTCTGAGGTTTGCTGGTCTGATTGGTGCTTCTCTTCTGGCTTGCAAAATTTCTGTGACAAATCAGCAGACAGTTTTATGGGAATTTTCTTGTAGATAACTAAGTGCTTTTTTTCTTGCTGCTTTTAAGATTTTCTCTTTGTCTTTAACCTTTGGGATTTTAATTATGATATATATTGGCATGTACCTTTTTAGGTACATTGAGTTTGAGACTCTGTACTTGCTGGACTTGTATGTCTATTTCCTTCCTCAAGTTAGGGAAATTTTCTATCATTATTTTTTTACATAGGTTTTCAATCCCTTGCCCCCTCTCTTCTTCTGAAACCCTCATGATGCAAATGTTGGTATGCTTGATATTGTCCCAGAGGTTCCGTATATTATCCTCAAAAGAATTTTTAAAATTCTTTTTCCTTTTTGCTGTTCTCATTGGGTATTTTTTGCTTAACTTCCCAAATCGCTGATATAACCATCTGTTTCATCTACTCCACCGTTGATCCCCTTTAATATATTCTTAATTTCAGTTAGTGTATTCTTCATTTTTGAATGATTATGTTTTATGTTTTCTATCTCTTTTTTTATGTTTCCTATGTCTTTGTTGAAACTTCTCACTAAGTTCATTTACTCTTCCCCTAGCTTCATTGAACATCCTGATAACCAGTATTTTGAACTATACATCTGGTAGATTGCTTGTCTCTATTTTTTTTAATTTCCTTTTCTGAAATTTTGTTCCGTTCTTTTGTTTGGGACATGGTCTTTTGTCTTCTCATCTTGCTGCCTCTCTGTGGTATATATTAGGTAGAACTTTTACATTTCCCAGGCTTTGTAGAGTGGCCTTATATAGTTGTAGGGTCTCTTGTAGGGTCCAGTGGCACAGCCTTCCTGACACCTGAGTTGGGTACTCCAGGTATCTCCAACCCCATGTGGGCTATGTACACCCTCCTGTTGTAGTTGAGCCTGTTTGTTGTTGTCGCCTCAATAGGAAGGATTTATCTCCAGGGCAACTATCTATAAGAACTGGCTGTTACCAATGTGGAGGATTAGCTGTGCAAGAGCTGACTCCATAGAGAAGGAGCTACTTCAGTGGGGCTCTGGTGCCCGCTGAATGTGACTCTTGTACATGTTGCTTGTGGAGGTGTTTGGGTGGTGCTTCAACATGGCCTGAAGCTGTCCATCAGGTTCTGGCTTAGGGTCTCTCAGGAGGTGGAGGCCATAGTCAACTGCCACCTGTTCCCTGACCACTATGAGCTACAACTTCCACCTGTTCTCTGACCACTATGAGCTACAAAGCCATCTGTAGATGGTTTCAACTTGTGCTTGACTTGGAGGTGCCCAGGATAGGCCGTTGCTAGTGCCATGCCTGAACGACATACCTCTGCCATATACTGCTTATTTTAGGAGCATCCAAAGCATGAGCCAAGACAGGCTGCTTGTATGGAAAAGTCAATGGAAATGGCTTGGGTTGGTCTACAAGTTGGGTGGTATGGAGTCTCAGGGAATCACAAGGGTGGGGTGAACAGTGTTATTCAGGTTTATAGAGACTCAGATATAGCACCCACCTGCTTCATTGTTGTGGGAGGGTTCAGCAAAGGAAGAATGGCCTTTTTCAACACTTCTGTCTGAAAGTTGCCCTTCCAGGGAGAGGAAAATGGCGGAAGAATAGGTAGGCAAGTTCTGACCCGGGTCCCGAAGAGGAAGGAGAAAGCAGCCAAGTGTCACGCTGGGAGTGCTTGTTAGCAAGCCAAGAGAAAGGCGAACACCTGGGGAAACTGGGGGGCGGCTGATCAGGGTGCCCCTGACAGTTAAGCACCCACAGCTGGGTCCTTTCCTGGGTGACCTAAGGGCGAGGATGGGGAAATCTCGCCATGTTTATGGGAAGAGGTTTGGGTCAGAGGCCTGAAAATCCACAGCCGCAAAGACCACCAAGCAGCTGTGAGACCCTAAACGCTGACCACAATCAGCGTGAACACTTGGACTCAAAGGAGTGCTCCACCCCAAGGTGAAAAGTCAGATTTTGTGGAGATCCGGTGAGTCCCCCGCTCGCGCGCACCAGGTGCACAGAGGGGTCTGTGTTTACAAGAAACCCCAGGGTTTTGGGCTGGAGGCACCCCTGACTGTGGACAGGGCTCCTAAGTGGGGGGATATCTAAGGAGCAGCACGTTTGGATCTGATTCCGAGAGAGTTACAGGGGAGTGCACGGTCTGCTCGTCCTGCCCAACCCCCACCACTCCATAGATCAGGGACACAGAGAGGGGGAAAAAAAAAGCTAGAAAGGCTTCAGAACTCCGGAACTCTGCCACCAAGAAACACTGCCACCCAGAAGCTACAGTACATATGGACTCTAGAACTGCTTAAAAATCAAGACCTGATTACAACACGAAAGAAACACAGGGAACTGCAATTATCGCCCAGACTGGGAACTGGTGAGCTAGACAGAACAACAGAGGAAGTGAATGACCTTCATTACTGCAAATTTTATTTAATTTTTGATTTTGATTTTCTAATTGTTTAAACTTTTTTGTTTTTGTTTTGTTTTTAATTTACATTAGTTGCAAAGTTTACTCAAGAAGTTATTTTTTTCATCTTCCCTCACTTGATTTTACCTTTTTAATTAATTCATTTTTATATGTAATCAATATTATTACTACTACTATTTTACATTTTTTAATCTTATTTTCTTTTGTTTATTTTTATTATTATCTTTTAAGTGCCATATTATATACATTTTTTTCTTCTCTTTTTCCCCTCTTCGGGATTACTATTCAACAGACTATTTATACCTTTCCTTCTCCAACGCTCTATTCTAACTCAACCCTACCTTTATGCCATCACTCTCTTCCTAATCCTTTCCCTTTGGTGCCCTGCTTATCTTAACTCTTTACTGCTCTAGATTTTCCCTATTTTTTCTATTTACTCCCTCCTAAAATTTCACCCTTCCTGTGTATATCTGAAAGTTGCCCTTCCAGCTCTCATCCCTTTGCCAGACAACTTAGTTCTTCTCTGTGTATCCCTGGTGCCCCAATGCTGGAACTCAGAATCTGTGTGGGGCCCTGGGAGTTTAGCAGCCCTCCATCTCACTTGGCCACAATTCCTATTGTTTTTCACAGCCATAAATTAGGGGGACTTTTCTTCCTACCCTTGGCATCGTAGACTGTGGGAAGTATGGGCCTGGGCTCCCTCACTCCTCAAGGGGGCCCTCTGCAGCTGAGATAGCCCTGGTTGGGGATTGTGGTGATGATCAAGGAAGATGGGAGGCAGAGAGACAGGACCTTGTCAACCCATATATTTGAACTAATGACACTGTTCTACCTACTGTGAAAGTTATGGTGGAGTGCTGTTGTTTTGAACCCTAGATATACATTATAGTTACATCTGGTGCTTTTTAAAATATAACCATTATGGAAAACTCTTTGGCAGTATATATAAAGTTGAATATACACATATATTAGAGTTTTACTCCTAGATATAAAGTGATGTTTCCCAACCCTTTTTTCATTACCACGTACCCTTCAGGGGCCTTGTCAGATATTTTGTTATTTATCATGCCCACTTCTCCATGAAATTCTAAAATGTCAAATATAGCATAGATCTGTTTATGTATTAGGGCCTTTTGGACAGCCATGAACCAGATGTTTTTCACTTTTCCAAGAACCAATTTTATCCTTTCGAGGGCAGTATTGCTCTGCTGGATAATGTATGGTTTAAGGGCTGGGCAAACTATGGCCCGCGGGCCAGATGCGGTGAATAAAACTATTGAATTAAAAAAAAAAAAACCCCAAAGACAGTACCCTTTTATGTAATGATATTTACTTTGAACTTATATTAGTTCACACAAACACTCCATCCACGCTTTTGTTCCGGCCCTCCGGTCCAGTTTAAGAACCCATTGTGGCCCTAGAGTCAAAAAGTTTGCCCACCCCTGGTTTACTAAAGCCAGACAATAAGGGTTTATATTTATCAACAAGTATATATGAGAACATTCTTAGCAACTTTATTCATATTTGCTCTAAACTGGAAACCACCCAAATGTGCATCAATTACTGTTCTTATATACGTTTAATTGTCTGAATTATTAAATTTGAGCATTGTGCTATAGTCCCTTCCCCAATGAATATAGTATATGGAATATCTTCATTAGTGATTCACTTTGTGGTCTGGTGTTATTCCTTTAGGCTTCCACTCCTACTCATTCTCCATCTCACTACCATACTATTTTCTTTTTAAATAATTAATAAAACTTTAATCACAGTCTACATTTAATATTATTTTGTAATACTATTTTTAATGTACAGCATAGTGGTTAGACAATCATACTTTACAAAGTGTTTCCCTAGTATTTCCAGTACCAACCTGGCATCATACATAGTCATTATCTACTGTATTCCCTATGCTGTACTTTACATCCCCATGACTATTTTGTAACTATCAATTTGTACTTATTAATTCCTTATTTTTTTTCATCCAGTCCCTTAAACCCATCCCCTCTGGCAACCATTAGTCCATTTTTTATATGTATGAGTTTGTTTATATTACTCTTTAGATTTCATATATAAGTGAAATTATATTGTATTTGTCTTTCTCTAACTTATTTCACTTAGCATAATACCCTCTATGTCCATTCATGCTGTTGCAAAGGTTAATATTTCATTCATTTTTGTGGCTGAGCAATATTCCATTGCTTATATGTATCACCACTTTTTTATCCACTTGTCTAATGATGAGCACTTAGGTTGTTTCATTATCTTGGCTATTGTAAATGTTGCTGCAATGAAATAGGGGTGAATATATTCTTTAAAATTAGCAATTTGGATTTATTTGAATATACACCCTAAAGTGGGATTGCTAGCTCATAAGGCAGTTCTATTTTTAATAATTTGAGGTAATTCCATACTGTTTTCCACAGTGATTGTACCAATCTGCAACCCCACCAACAATGCACAAGGATTTCTTTTTCTCCACATCCTTGGTAACACTTGTTGTTTTATTGATAGCCATTCTTACAGATCTGAGGTGATATTTCATTGTGGTTTTAATTTGTATTTCTCTGATGATTAGTGACTGAGCATTTTAAAATATATCGGCTGGCCATCTGTATGTCCTCTATTCAGAAGTGTCTATTCAGGTCCTTTGCCCTTTTTTAAATTGAATTGTTTTTGAGTTGCATGAGCTCTTCATAAATTTTGGATATTAACCCCTTATCAGATGTATATTGGCTAATATCTTCTCTCTTTGAGTAGGTTTTCTTTGTTTTGTTGATACTGCCCTCCTATTTTCTAACCTCTGTCCCATGATGAAATCAGGAAAAGACTAGTATCAAGCTCTTAGCTTGTCAGATACAGGTTATAAAGTACTCTTCCATAGTAGCTTCTCTTCTCTTGCTCCTCCTAGTTAGACCAAACAATCTCTTCCCTCTAAACTCTTTCTCTCCATGGACATCAGTACATAACTTTGTTTCTCAGAACATTTGGCTTTATTTCATTTTGTATTTAATTTTTTCTAAACATCACCCCATGATCTGATAAGCTGGAACACATTTTAGTATTATTTTTACTTCTGGGAATGGGATTTCTATCTTTTCCCAGAACTAGAGATAATACAATCTCAGACTTACTTGAAACTGCCCTAAAGATCACCCAGACTAACTTCTCCATGTGGTATTTGAAATTCCACTACAATATTCTTGCTAAATAGTTATTGAGTTTCTGCTGGAGTACCTTCAGTGATAGGCTGTTTACTACCTCCCAAAGGTGGCCCACACCATTTTTTTTGTTTGGCTCTGACTGCTATAAGTGATTTGATGATCTCTGGGGGCCTTCTAGCTCTAGGATTCTTTGATTATGATGGTTTTAATATTCTCTGAGGCAGTACTAATTAAAGCATGATCTGTGGAACCCCTCCATCTGGATCATTTGGATCATCTGGGAGTGCTTGTGACAGATGCAGATTCCTCAGCCCTCCAACCCCCATTTGTTATACTACTAGTCATTATTGCACTCCTCTATATTTCTATAGTGTAAAGATGGTGATATCACCTTTGCTTTGCATTGGCCTTGATATTTAACTGGTCAATTTAACCTGGATGTGCATGGGAAATATAAGGGAGATCAGAATATGATTTGCTCCAACCTCAGAACCTCTAACATTACCATGCCTCTCCTTTTTTGGGGAGCATTATATCCTGCCCTACATTTGTTGACTACTAATATGTTCATGGCCCAGACCGACTTTTCTTTGCTCTGATTCCCCTCTTTTCAGTATGATTCTAGTTCTCTTTCCTGGGATATTATGAAAACAACATATGCTTTCATGCCTCTCTGGAAATTGTTTTAATAATTGACTAGAGAGAAATACTTCTCCTGACTAATGATTTATGCAATTATTTAAGGCCTGGTATTTAGCAGCACAAAAATAAAGCTAGGGTTAAATTATACACCATTTTACTTTGAGTCCATTTAAATGTATGCTGCTCCAGATGTGTATGCTGTGTGATATAACTGAGTTGTAGGAGCCATTATTTATAAAGAGTTACTCAATTATTCATTGGTAGTTTTCAAATAGTTTGCTTTCTTAGCTAACAAAACATATTATTATAGGAGTTTAGAACAAGTCACCCCCAAGATGTGCCTCAGTAGTATGCAGATTATTTTGAGCTAAAGGCAACAGAGACCCTGGAGGCTCAAGAGAAACTTCTGCCAGATTCCTCCTTAACTACCTAGAAGAATTTAAATGAAGAGCCTTCCCCATAATAACAGTTACCACCAGAAATAATGTGTGTGTGTGTGTGTGTTTTTATCCTCACCCAAGGATAAAAAAATCAATGTTTTCATTGATTTTTAGAGAGAGAGGAAGGGAGAGGGTGAGAGAAAGAGAGAGGGAAAGAAACATTTCTCAGATCCTCCCATATGTGCTCCAACTGGGGATCAAACCCACAACCTAGGTTATATGCTCTGACTGGGAATTGAATCTGTAACCTTATTTAGTGTACCGGATGACATTCCAACCAACTAAGTGAGAACCAGAAATAATGTTTTTTGATCTATCTATAGGGCATGGCAAGCTTCTAATGCAGTGGTTCTCAAACTTTCTAATGCCACGACCCTTTATTACAGTTCCTCATGTTGTGGTGACCCCCATCCATAAAATTATTTTTGTTGTTACTTCATAACTGTAACTTTGCTACTGTTATGAATGGTAATGTAAATCTCTGTGTTTTTTATGGTCTTAGGTTAAGGTGACCAGACTTCCCGCTTTTGGTGGGACAGTCCCGATTTTTAACAATTTGACCCTCGTTCCCTGGCGTTTTAAAAAAGTCCAGATTTTTGGAAAGAATGCACGACAAGCTAGGGAATGGCTGAAGAAGGGAAAGGGAATATACGGTTTTCGGCGGCCATGTGGCTATTTAGCCAGGATATGAGTTTTATATTATTTTTGTTAATTTTATGATGTTAAACTTTAATAACAAATAATTGTTGAGAACTGATTATGGAGAACTGCTTATCAAAGTTTGTATTGTTGATCAGTTGTTAGAATTTGACCACCATTGTTTGGACTTAATGAACAATGGCATTTTTTTGGGATTGGCAACAACCACAAAAACATTTTGTAACTGTCTCTCAGATGATACACATCCACATCGTACTGCATGCTAGTAAGCTAGTTGAACAAGTGATGTCATTACAAATCAGCTATTCAGTTACTTTTGGTAAGTAATTTATTTATTTATTTCATAAATACATAATTTTTCTTGAATTTAGCAGACAGTACTCATATTATTTATATTTTATAGTGGCGGCAAAAAGTCCAGCGCCGGCCTTGAAAGTGACACTTACGACTATACATATATTTTTTATTTATTATATTTATAAATTGTACTTATGTTGAAATTTTTAAAAAATATTACAAAACTATTTTTTGTGTTCTATGAAAAATTTTGTTGCTCCATATAAAACAAATTTTTAATCAAGACCTCCCCCAATCAATGGTGTCCCGCTTTATCAATGTTAAAATCTGGTCACCTTATCTTAGGTGACCCTGCTAGCAGTTCTCAACCTGAAAATCATTGATGGGTTGCCTCCTGCATGCCTCACACTGGGGATTGAGCTTGCAACTCGGGCATGTTCCCTGACCCAGAATCGAACTGTGACCTCCTGGTTCACAGGTCAATGCTCAATCATTGAGCTACACCAGCTGAGCAACCCAGAAAATCTTACAAGAAATGTAGAATTTCTAAAATATCTGTCATACTCAACTGAAGCTAGTCAACTGCACTTGGGCAATAGCTTCTCAGGACTTAATGCCAAACATGCCAGCATTGGCAAGTAGAATGGAATGGAAGCATGGCTGTGGATGTCCTATTTCTCTTCATTTGCTAGTCAGAAAGGCAGCAAGATATTGATAAAGTCCTGAGCCAGAACCAGTGGTTGACATGGAACATCTTGGGATAATCCCTCTCCTATGCCTTCCCTGCATTGACAGCCTAGCCAATAAATGCACAGTTCCAGGAACCAAAGCTTTGAAAAGCCCTTATCTCTGCTTAGGTAAACCCAGAGGTCAGATGACTTGAGAGGCCACTTCAGTTACTTCTGCTTGAAGAGGAGACATGTGATTTTTACTTGATAGGAAAGTATAAAATGGGGGTTTTCAGAACTAATGTTTTGTTCAGATTGAAATTTCTCACATCAATAAAAATTTTTAAAAGGGAATGAATTCTGACAATTTAGTTAGTATTAAAATTTAAACTCTCTAGCTTAATCAAACCACAGGAAATCTAATTAGCAAGATTGGTGATTTGGTCATGGCTTAAAATTTAACTTGAAAAGCGTTGCACTTTAATAGGTTGCATGTCTCAGTTTGAATTACCTAGACCTAAATATATTCAGGAATACTTACAGATAGTTCTAAAAAAATGTTTCCCCTAGAGCTTTAATGTAATTGATTGGTTTTGGGAAGCCACTGGCAATATTTGAGAATTTTGAAGACTTGTTGGGATATATTCTATCTGAATAGAGATTAAATAAAAAGTTTTGGAAAAGAGTTTTTAAAATGCAAAAAGAAAGATTTCATGGTTACTAGAGTGATCCATTTGATTTATTTAAAAAGATCATTTAAGGTATCGATATGAAGATATGTCAATTAGAAATTTTTGCTGAGGTGCAACTCTTAAAATCTTGAGGACGTGAAATAATCCAGAGTAAAAAGTACATCAACGCAATGTGGTCCAACCAGAGATTGTGAAGGGGAGTTAGGTGGATGAATGTACTGGCTTTCAAAAGTACTGGCAAAAGTGTTCATGTGATCGATGGGAATTGCAGATATGACTATTTTGACAACAAGATGCCAATCTTTTTTTGGACAGAGAAGAAAGCCTTCTGAAAATACTTGTGTTACAATTAGGAACACATAATACACATAGGAAGGCCAACCACATCCAGGGTCACGCAAAAACGATAAGCTACAACATTTTGAAAGGTTGAGTCACTAGACTGAATTTTTGTCAGAGTGTGACATGTAGCTCACACTTACTGTAGGTTGATAAGGCTCATCTATATTATGACAGCTCAGAGTATGAATAGTCCAGAGTCCCTTTATCATAATCCTTACTGGCTTTATAATAGTGGTAAAAATCCCTCACATATATACACCACCTTGTTCTCCTGGGGAGGGCCTGCAGCGTAACTGGACAGGGAACACTGGCCTAGGATTAAGTAGGAAGGGTTCAGAGTGTATCTCTTGACCCATTCATTGAAAAGCACTGTTGCCGAAACTGGTTTGGCTCAGTGGTAGAGCGTCGGTCTGTGGACTGAACGGTCCCGGGTTCGATTCCGGCCAAGGGCATGTACATTGGTTGCAGGCACATCCCCGGTAGGGGGTGTGCAAGAGGCAGCTGGTCGATGTTTCTGTCTCATCGACGTTTCTAGCTCTCTCTCTCTCTCTCCCTTCCTCTCTGTAAAATATCAATAAAATATATTAAAAAAAGAAAAAAAAAAAAAAGAAAAGCCCTGTAGAGGTCTGGATTAGGTTATTCATTGGCAAGAAGGTGTTGATTTTGGAGGTAAAATATGGGGAGCCTTTAGTAAAGGGAGCAGAATCACAACTATTTAAATTTGTTTCAGGTACAAAAGCAGGCTTTGAGCAATTTTGATCTGCAAAGCCTGTGACTTAACAATTATTTTGCTCTTCTTGGAAAGTTTTCTTACCTTGTTTGGGGAGCCTGGTTGGCTCATTCTATTAAAGTAGCAGTAATAAACAATAGCAAGTATGAGTAAGATGAGGCAAGACAGGCAGAGTCGTGGCAGAAGAGCCCCAAATGCATGGAGGCCAGGGGGTATAATTTGCATAGGCATTCTTTGGACGACAGAAGTTTGGTAAATGAAAGAGAAATCTTTGGTGACATAATGCAACGTTCTTACCCTAACAGAAGCCACGAGTATCTAATCAGGCAGCACTTCAATGAACTTGCTCATGATAAACTAACACAAAGGTGACGAGTGGTATGAATTCTTGTAAATTCTCAATGACTTCTCATAGGTATATAACTAAAATAAAATCTCTTAATTAAAATATAAATTTGGCCAAAACTGGTTTGGCTCAGTGGATAGAGCATCAGCCTGCGGACTGAAAGGACCCAGGTTCGATTCTGGTCAAGGGCATGAACCTTGGTTGCGGGCACATCCCCAGTAGGGGGTGTGCAAGAGGCAGCTGATCGATGATTCTCTCTCATCGATGTTTCTAACTCTCTATCCCTCTCTCTTCCTCTCTGTAAAAAAAATCAATAAAATATATTAAAAAATAAAAATAAATAAAATATAAATTTGAAGTCAGTGCACAAAAGAAGTCGTAGCAATATGAAATTTTAGTCTTTTCTAGTCCCTAATTAACTTTCCATTAATCTGTCTCAAATTTTATTTATCAAATACTAATTAAGCATCTACTATGTATTGAATAATGTACAGGTACTAGACATACAGAAATAGCTATTGAATCAATCCCTGCCTTTTGGATTTTACCGCCTGATAAAAGAATCATAGAAGTAAGTCAATAATCATAAGTCAGTGTGATAAGGTGCTATGATAAAGGCTCATACGAGTACTGGCAATGCAAGAAAGGAGACTATAGGAGAGGAAACATAACTTTCCCTCTACTTTTCTAAGTTCTTGCCTGAAAGCCTCCTCTCTCTGTAATAAAAGACAGAGTAATAGGAGAAAAACAGAAGTATAATAACAAGCATACCTCCTGTATACTTGAGAGAGAGCAAGGAAAACTTAGTAACTCCCTGAGGCAAGCCACCACTTTAAATACCATCTCCAGCTAAAGACAAAGGATTTTGGGGGCCTGTCAATTATGGGAGGTTACTAGGAAAAGCACAGTAAACAGAGGTAAGATAGTTATGCAGATATAGGCCCTTTCCTTCTCCATTGGTTAGAGTTTCTGATAGATTAAACATTCAATAGATTTGGTCTTCCTTTTCTTCCTGACACAGAGAGGGAGAAACCCTTACAAATGAAGAGTTCTTGCACACATAAATGTCTCTTTAAAAAGGATGACCACTCAGTTTTCAGAGCCTTTCTTAGGTCAAGTCTGCTGTTTCTTAACAAAAACCAGCTTAGCCCTAGCAGTTTTTCTCAGTGGATAGAGCGTCATCAGCCTGAGGACTGAAGGGTTCCTGGTTTGATTCTGGTCAAGGGCATGAACCTCTGTTGCAGGCTCCTGGCCCTGTCAGGGGCATGCGGGAGGCAGCCAATTGATGTGTCTCTTTCACATTAATGTTTCTTTCTGTCTCTCCCTCTCTCTTCCACTCTAAAAATCAATGAAAAACATATACCAGGGTGAGGATTAAAAACAACAACAATAACCAGTTTACAGTAATCCTTATGCCAAAGAGACATATTTTGGGGTGGCCAATTCTTTTCCCCTTCAAGAGTCAGGGAAAGCTTCCTGGAGGAGCTTATGTTTAAGTATTGAAGGAAAGGTTGAATTAGTCAAGCAGATGAGAGAAAAAAAAAAGAATGTGGACTAATTCTAGGCAGAGGTAACAGCATGAATGAAAGTACAGATATGAAATAATGCAATACATTAAGGAAAGTACAAGGAGTTCAGTATAGCTGGTACATAAAGGGCACATGTGAGATAGGCCAGTAAGCCAGGACAAGTGGAATAGGGAAACAGACAGATAGCTGAACAAACTGACATCAATTTATAGCAGATGCAGAAAGTCACCTCTCTAGAAATAATATCTAGGCCTCAGTTGTATTTCAGCTCCTGACCCAGAAAAGCACAAAAAACAGGTGGGTGAAACCAGGACCAGCTGCAATGACTAAGGACCCCCTGACTTGACACTGACCAACCAGTGGAGACCACGACTCTGAAGGAGCACACCTAGAAGATTGATGAAGATTCTGTTGAAATTTTCCTCTGAGACTTCCCCTAAGATTCTGGTCTGCAAGAGAGAAACACAAGCCTTGAGATAACTTACCACTTGCGCTCTATCCCAGGAACACATTGGAGCCTCTCCCCACCTCTTCCCCCACAGGCATGCATCTCCTAAACTCTAAGGGACATCACAAGGCTTGCAACCAGGGGAGCAATGGGCAGCAGCAGTTTGTCCTACATAACCCCCCTGAACCTGTCTCCAAGGTCCCCTTTCTCTGATTTCTTAGTGAGCCAGAGCAGACCAGTTTAGGCTCGTTTCCCCAGCCCTTCCTTGTGTTACTGTCCCCAGCTTTCATAAACATCCTCTAAAATTCACCTGGGCTGTGGTGAAACTTTTCCTACACAAAACTTTTCCTACAGGAAACCCACACACCATCAGCAGGCCCTAGGCAGACCTGCTCAGGGCCAGGTTCCCTTTTAAGTAACACGTGGAGGAGAGTCATGAAGTGCAGGTGAGTTAAGGAATGACCCAAGAAGGGCCTTTGCTCTAAGTTGATGCTTTGCTTTTATTCTTAAATCTATAGAAAGTCTTTGAAAAGAAATGATATGATCAGATTTTCATTTCAGAAACTTCAAATAGGAGTGCTATGGGAAAATGGATTCCCCAGGGGCAAACTACAGTCAACTCCCAGGGTGGTTTTTGTTTCTCTTATTGCTGAAATGGTAAAATTGAACTGGAACGTGTGGTGTTCCTTTGGGCAGGATGGCTCCCAGGTCCTTGTCCAGGTGGAGTTGAAGAATGAAACCATGGACAAAAGGCGGTATAGTAAAAGGTGGAAATTTATTAAGAAATAAGCACAGACTCCCACGTGGGGAGAGAATCCCATTAAGTCCTTTTTTTCCTATGGTTTATAAAGGCTACAGTTCTTTGTGCCCTGACATCCCCTTTGATTGGTCACAATCCCCTCTGATTTGGTCACTATAGCAACCTCAGAGCTCAAACCTCATGTGAGATACTTGAGGTTCCCTCCTTCTTCTCCCTTATTGTTCTCCTATTCTTTCCTCTCTGAATGAGGGGCTTCCTCCCTTTTATTCTGTAAATGAACACCTTCTGCTGCTCCCAACTCCCTTATTTGATGGAAATGTACCTTCTGAAGCTCTGTAGCCCTGTGCTTTTTCCATGGAATCCTTAATTCCTAAAATTTCCTAAACCTGCCTATTTTACCCCTAAAAACTCTTTTCATTGCCAAGGTGGTATCTTGACTGTTTCTCCTTTGCACTGCTTACATTTCAGATCTGGAATTATATAAATTGGGTGAGGAAGAGGGGGATGGACCATAGAAAGACTCAAGTGTCTGGCTTCAGAGACTGGGTAGGTATTGATGTCATTAATAGAGTGGGAAAGCAGAATTGGAGAGGAGGTTCAGTTTGATTCAGTCCCTTGCTTTGCATGACTTTGTAAATTTCATTCCATTTCCTTCTAGTGTTTCTGTTGAAAAATTAGTTACTAGTCTGATCGGGGATCCTTTGTAGGTAACTTTCTGTCTCTCTATGGCAGGCTTTAAGATTCTTACTTTGTCATTGGTGCTTGCCAATTTAATTATAATGTGTCTTGGTCTTGGTCTTTTGGAGTTCATCTTGTTTGGGATTCTGTAAGCTTCTTGGATTTGTGTGGTTTTTTTCCTCTCTATATCAGGGAAGTTTTCTGTCATTATTTCTTCAAACAGGTTTTCTATTCCTTGCTCAGTTTCCTATCTTTCTGGCAGCCCTAATATGTGGATTTTGTTTCATTTCGTGTTGTCCCAAAGTTCCCTTAGGCTCTCTTCCTGTTTTTTAAGTTTTTTTTTTCCCCTAGATGCTTGGATATTTTTTCCTACCTTGCCTCATGGTTATTGTTATCAAGTTAATTGTCAACTGTTAATTACATTAATGTATCCTGTATCCATCTCTGTAAAAGAAGCACATGTCCATCATTTCACTTTTTACCCCATCCCAGAGGTTTCCCTGCTTTGCTTTATCCCACCTCCCTAATCTATCACCAATGAATTTCATGTAACATACCTACGTCCCTTTCCTTTGATTGCAATGTATAAAGATAGATGTATCCCTCCATTCTCTGGAGCACTATTTCAATTAATTGAGGTTCTGCTTCCCAGCACATGTCAACAGTTTGGCTCAAATAAACTCACAAAAATTCTCCCCCCCCCCATTTTTTTATTAAGGTATTATATGTGTACATTGCTTACCATTGCCCCCCCCCCCCCCACCTCCCAGACATGCCCTCCCTTCCCAGAGTTTTGTGTCTATTGGTTGTATTTATATGCATGCATCCCAGTTCTTCGGTTGATCTCTTATCTCCCCTAGATCACCCTCCCCTCCCCGCTGTCATTTGACAGTCTACTTGTTGCTTTACTGTCACTATATCTATCTTTCTGTTCATTAGTTTATAATATTCTTTATTATCCATAAATGAGGACATGTGATGTTTCTCTTTCATTGACTGGCTTATTTCATTCAGCATGATGTTCTCCAATTCCATCCAGATTGCTGCTAATGATGAGAATTCCTTCTTTTTTATGGCAGCATAGTATTCCATTGTGTTGATGTACCATAGTTTTATGCTCCAATCATCTGCTGACGGGCACCTAGCCTGTTTCCTAATCCTAGCTATTGTAAATTGTGCTGCTATGAACATAGGGGCTCCCCAGGATCCCCCCCCCCAGGTCACATGGCTCCCCCAGGTCCCATCGCTCCCATGGGGCCCACTGCTCCCCCGGGGCCCAAGGCTCCCTGGGTCCCACCGCTCCTAAGGGGCACACATCTCTCCCAGGGCACATGGCTCCCCCAGGTCTCACTGCCCCCCCCCCGTCACACAGCTCCCCCTGGCCCCACCGCTCCCCCGGGGCACACAGCTCCCCCTGGTCCCACTGCTCCCCTGGAGCACATGGCTACCAAGGGGCACACAGCTCTCCCGGGTCACATGGCTCCCCCGGGTCTCACTGCTCCCCCCCCCCCCAGGTCACACAGCTCTCCCTGGTCCCACTGCTCCCCTGGGGCACAAGACTCTCCCTGGTCCCACTGCCCACAAAAAATTCTTTACAGGCTTCAATGTGTTTTGTTTGTTTGTTTGTTAACACTTGTTAGTGTAGTAGTGGCATGATGGGCCATGGAAGCAAAGTAGACCCAGAAAGGGGCTTCTATATTTGGAAAATATGTAAAGGGGAAAGGGACTAAACATCTGGTTAAGAAGAAATGGTAGACTTGTTGGAAATAAAGGCAGAAACAGCTGTTTAATATGAAGTTATTTACAAAGCACACAAAAAGAGTAGGGTATTAGGAGTTAAAGTCATTCTGGTTAATGACAGAATTGAAATGGAAAAGGGAACAGTGAACCTTAAAGTCCTCATTCATTTTGAGGAGTCTGATTAAGTAACAATAATACAGAGGCATAGAGTAGGGAGTCACAGACACATATGCTACAGAGGCCAGCCAAGCAATGCAAATGAAAGAAAGAAGGAAATTGAGAGAGAACATCTCATCTAAAGGAGGCAACTTCTACTAAGCTTCAGGTGACAGTGGCCATTTGGAAAGAGAGACATAAAATTGTTAGAAATTTCCATTTTAAGAGAAACTTTCAATTTTTAAAAATGTGAAATTTCCCATTTTCAAATATTGGCAACTAATTTTTAAAATTACTGAGAGGGCCAAAACATATCTTCAGTGTGAACCCAGCCCCCAAACTGCCAGCTTGCACCTCTAGGGAAGAAAGTAGTATGCCCAGATGGCCTAGGGCTCAAAGTAAGATAGATTTTTTAAATGATGGTGAATATCTAATCCCTCCTCTCTAGGCTGTGGCAGACATCACTAATTAGACCAGATATATGGGGCTTCAAGAAGCAATCGCCAGCGAGTTGGATTTGGCATGCAAGGTGAAACCTCATTTGACATATGTTTTTATCATTTTCAAGAAAATCTCTGAGTCTTTGAACTTGCTTTGGTTTTTGTAAAAAGAACAGGCATGCTGTAATGTTCCAATCCAGTTTTGCCTTCACAGGATTTTCAGGTGGACTTTCTTGTTGAATGTGTGCTTTGTATGTTTTCAGAAACCTCTTCGCACCAGTAACTGTGTGTTTTAAAAATTTCCAGTAATGTGCTCAGAGATCCTGAGTGGGAACTAGTGTAACATTGAAGGTGAACAAATGAAACCTTTCATCTGTTCCCAGGTATGTCTGGCTTCTGGCAGCTTTGCCATTAATAGTTGAGAGTCTGTTTGCTGCCTGGAACACTGAAGGGTTGTTAAACAGCTCTCTGCCCTTTAAAAAGAGTGGGAGATGATCGGGAGTCTTCTAGACTGAGGCATGAATTGAAAATGCCACGCATGTTTAGCTACATGGTTCATTAACTTATTTACTGAAGTGTGTGCTTGTGTTCTGTTAAATCTTTTTAAGCTTAGCCATTCTTGCTATTGAGTGATTTTTCTTTTGGGTATTGAAATACACAAATACCTCATTCATATTCAAATACCTTCTTTAGCACATTTCTAATTTCCTTTATAAACAAAACATACTCTTTTTTTGCAGAAACTGTTTTCAGCTTCTCACCCCCACACTCTTACTGAGCCAGCTGTTTCCATTGCCTCTGCTGCAAGCCCCCCGGCCAAATTCACGTGGCAGGAGGGGAAGGAGAACAGCTGAAGCTGGAACAGGGACCTGCCTTAGTTGCCAAAGTCCACTTGATTCTGATGCAATGTGACTGCATTCTCCATTTGTAATTTGTTCCTGTTCTGCTTTTGGCTTTCAGCATCTCTCCCTATCCCCTCACCCTGTAGTCTCCCTCCTCCCCTCCCTCTCCTCTCCCCACCCTTTTCCTCAAGATCCTAAAGTAAGGCTTCCAATTTGCCTATTTGGCCATGACTCACTATTTATCCTGATCGTGCTCACACTTGCTCCTAAGAGGCTGCCTGATCTGCTCATGACCTGTCCTCCACCCATTTCTATCTCTGGCTCTGGATTCTGTTGTCTGTCTTTGGCTGCCTGCCTGACACATATTGCCTTACTGCCTGGTGTGTCATAGATTTGCTGATTTTCTGTGGCACCTGAAACAATATAAGTGGGGGAAAATCCATGACTTTTGTGTTGAACTGTGTTTCTCCTTGGTTTTACTTGTTAGATATTACACAATCAGAAATCTCAAGCTAAACTTGCTATGTAACCAGCAACCTATATTTTAATGAAATGCCAGAGTGGAGGTCAAGATTGGTGAAAGTTAGACTACAGCAACACTTTGCTGTTTTTGTAATTCTAAACTCATTGTAATTAATATATGTGATCCTTAACCCAGAACAGTAAAATCAAGTAAAGAAAATCCTGTGGTCCAAACGCAAAACATTTTCAGGGACCAGTTTGCAAGTTTGGTACAGACTGTACTTCTTTCATCTGCAAAAAGGGAGAAGTAAACCATCCGCTCCCATTCCCCCATGGATCCTTATAACTTTCAAACTTTACCTTCCTCGGATTTTATTAAACTGTCACATACACATCCATTCATTTATAAATAAACCCACATTTATTTCCAAAGATATTTTGAAGTAATTTACAATATTGACCTGATAGGACAGTTAAAAATCAGTTCAGAAAGAGAACTCATTATTGTACTAGGGTCCTGAGCTGAGAGGGTCAGTAGGAGACTAGCTCCCTGGTAGGTGCATGCACAACTAGTTTGGAGGGTATGCAAAGCTAAGACAATAGATGTGTTTTTGGACTACTGGTAATAGCCACTTATTTTTGTGTGCTTCTTTCATATCCCCAGGTTTGAAAAAACATGCTCCCTACTTCAAGGAACTCGTCATCTAAGGAGACACACAGATCCACACAATTAGAATCCAGTGTAGTAAATGCAAAGATATCTTTGGTAGCTTAGAGAAGCACTGAAGTGGGGTGGTGGGTGGGTGGAGGGTCCATAGGGATCAGGAAAAATGTATTGGGGATAACTGAATGACCAAGCTCTCTGAAGTGGCTCCATCATTAAAAAACTGTGAGGCATTAGACAAGTTATTTCATTTTAACGAACTTAGTTTCCTCATCTGTCAATGGGGATCAAATGGTACCTGTTTTACATATTTTTTAAAAAATTATAGAAACAAAGTATTTAACACACATAAAAGAATACAGCAGCACTTGCCTAGACACAATGGGCATTTTTGTTTATGACAATTCCCAGCTAAGGAGATATCTTGTAAGTTATATTGGTATGTCTGCATGTGTGCGTATTATTGTAGATGATACCTTACATACTAGCTTTCTCATTAATCAGCCCTCTATAGTCCTTGATGATGATAAGAAGATAGAACTTTAAGGAATGAGAGCTCCTTAAAAATATCAATGTAATTTATTATTATTATTTAAAAATATTTTTATTAATTTTAGAGAGGAAGAGAGAAGGAAAGAGAAATATCAATGATAAGAGAGAATCATTGATCGTCTGCCTCCTGCATGCTCCCCACTGGTGATCAAGCAAGCAGTTGACAGTTGATGCTCAACCACTGAGCCATGCTGGCTGGGCTCAATGTATTTTAGATAAATGTGTTTCTTAATTTTATTCTGCCACTTTTTTTTTCTGAAATAGCATATATTGTTAGTCCATTTACTTATGAGTTTAAATATTCCCATCCTTGTTAATTCATCTTGATGAATTTGCTTTTTTGTCTTCCTTGAGGTTGAATTAATTTTGATTTTTTAGGATATATCAACATCATAGTAAATATTATAGTCTGTTGGCCCAGTGCATGAAATATGTGCACAGATAGGGTCCTTAGGCTGGCTGGTGATCAGGGCCAATTGGGGCCTTCCTTCATTCCGTGCCACCCCCTAGTGGTCAGCACATGTCATAGTGAGTGATGGAACTCCTGGTTAATAGAACTCCTGAGGGGACAATTTGCATATTAGCCTTTTATTATATAGGGTATCTTAAAATGTCAAAATAATTTGCCATTTCCAATTTTACTGTACAACTGACAAATTAGAATGTTAAAAATAGTGATAATAATAACAATATACTAATAGCTAACATGATTGAGTTCTTGCTATGCCCAGTATAGGACATTTTGGGCTTTATTTTGTATCAATCCTCTCAACTGCTTTTTAATATGGGTTCTAGTGTTACCTGCTTTACAGTTGAGGAAACTGAAACCCAGAGAGATTTAAAAACACACACATTTTTATTGATTTCAGAAAGGAAGGGAGAAGGAGAGAGAGAGAGAGAGAAATATCAATGAAGAGAAAGAATCATAGATCGGCTGCCTCCTGCATGCCCCCTACTGGGGATCAAGCCCACAACTTGAGCATGTGCCCTGACTGGGAATTGAATCATGACCTCCTGGTTCACAGATGATGCTCAACCACTGAGCCATGCCAGCTGAGCCAGAGAGTTTCTATTTTGCTCAAGGTTGCAAAGTTAAATTAGTTCCAGAGCTGGAATTTGAATCCAGCTTCATAGGGAATCCCAAAGTCTGAACCCCTGCACAGCACTGAGTACCATTTCTCATTATAGGAATAAGTTTATGTTTTAAATCTTTGCTTCTACATTTCCCCCCAAATTTGAGTACCTCTTTAATCCTATCTTGTGGTCATATTTACATATACTATTTCTTACTAAAATAATACACTTTTGCAAATGTATTATGCACTAGAGGGGGTTATACAAGAAGTTAAGAAAGTAAAATCTGGAGCCTGAATGCCTAGGATCATAAGTTCTGTCACTTATCTGTGTGACTGTGAGAAAATTACTTTATCTATCTGAGCCTTAGTTTCCTTAGCTACATAACCCATACTGACATATAGTTTATTTGATGGTTGTGAGAATTAAATGAGATAATACATATGAAGTATTTGTAATAAATAGCACATGCTCAGAAATAATGATATAGTTTACAGGTAACTTAAAAATTCCATGGTATAGTTATAGTGTAAATATATTTCATTTGTTTCTATTTATCTATCCATCAATTCATACATGTATTCATTTATCCTTATATTTACTCATTCATTTTGCAAACCTATTTTGAGTATATTGGGCAAGGTACTTCCCATCTTCAGAGTGTTAAACTCTGTAAAAATCTTCAAGAGTTATTTTTTTAGGTGAAACTCCTGCTTGGGGAAGGATATTGTATAAGAATGTTTTGATTAATTTCTCTTTTTGCACAGGCCAAATGGCAAAATGAGACATTCAAATGATCAAAGCTCATATGGAAAACCACTTTCCACTTGCTACCTTTCTAAGAGACTGGCAAGGTTATAAAGATTTAATTTTATGAAGACTACTATAAATGTACAGGAGGTATGAAGTGCTATTATTTTAAAATAGTAGCTTTATTATAATATAGATAATATTGGAAGGAGATGGCTTTCCTATAGCATGGTAGCAGTTGATAAGAAACAGTTGGTATAAATTGTTAATAAGAACTATTTGTATGCATTACCTAAATTAAAAAGGAAAACCAGGCAGATCTATATATCGGTGAAGAGCCTTGGCCATAAAATTAGGCCTATAGAATATGACTGTTTAGTAGATGTGTGGGCTCTGGCATCAAACTGACTTTGCAGTCATAAATGATTTAGAGAAACTCTTTGGCCTTTATATGTGAGAATCTATCATCAACATCCCAGGAGCCCTGGCCTAAAGCTGGCAAGAATGTATGTTGGTCTCCGCTGGGAGATATTGTTTGTACTTGTAACAGATTTCTGATATAAATGGAGGGTGTGGTTTTTTCAGTAAGTAATTATGAGGCTCTGATCAAAAGAGTATAAGAACTTAGAAGCAGTAGAGATAATTTGCAATGAATAGTTTCACCTTGAAACTACCATAAACTCAGCTCTTTAGAGATAGTTATGGGACTGCTTTCCTCTGACATTGTTAATAAGTGTCTAATAGTTTTAATTGTATTGGTTTGGGTATATAAGGCTTGTTTTACAAAGTTGCCAGATACCCCTATGGGTATTATTTTCTCGATTTGAAGAAACTGTTGTTACAGAAAACCAAAGAACCAAACAATACTTAGAGAGATGGAGTTACACTTATTATGCATGGGTCCAGAGGAAAATGTCTCAAATTCTGGGACCCAACATGAGGGAATTTTCCCTATTTATATGTTTTTACCTTCTTTGTCTTCCCAAAATGGAGTGTTTCTTGCCCCTTTTGCAAGTTCTTAAAGAACCCTTATGTACTAGGGCCTTGAAACCTCAACCAAAGGCTTGGCCTGGTGCCAGCACTGTGATCTGGGGAAGGTTTAATGGCCTCTCTGAAGTGGGAGTAGTCTTATTTTCCTTATTATTTAAGCAATTAAGAAAGCATTTACAAAATCCAAATAGAAGGATTAAAATTTCAAACTGCAGTTTTTTATATAAGATGGATGCTTCTGGTTTTATGTACATGAGTCAAATAATTGACTCTTAGTCATTGTCATGGAGGGAGTTATATTTACCCCTGAGGAATATAATCTTAATTTTCTGCCTAATAAAGTTAGTGGGCCTTCTTATGAGATAAGGGCCTGAAATGAGGTCCAGGAGTAATCTTTAGAGAGTCCGAAAAGTCGCGGACTCTTAATTTTGCCTGGCTGCCTTAAGCCAGGTGTGATGAAGCCACGTTGGGATTCCGTTGACTTTAACTGCCATGGAGGTGGTCCTTTCTAGGTAGGCGTCAGTCCTTAGGTGGCAAATTTCTTTACCCAAACAGTCACCATGGTGGAAGGGATGAACTGGATAAGAAGTTGGTACATGCAGAGCGTCTCAGATGTGCTTCTGGATTACTTCTTGGGTAGACTGTAAAGCCTGTAAGAACTCAAATAAAGACTGGTTATGGATTTCAGCTTTTCTAGATTGATACGATCAAGGTCTAGAAGAGTCACTAGAATCTTTAAAGGCCCCACTGGTTTTAGGGAAGCCTCCTGGGCAGCTTTATCTGGCCTGATTCCCTCTTGCTTCTGTGGAGACCTCTTACCTTGTAAATAGCACTATGTACGTGAGCCACTATAAATGCATACCTGCTATCAATATAAATTGTTACTGATTTTTCTTTTGTCTACCAGAGAGCCTGAAACTGGGTTACTCAAATGTTTGACATCTATCACTCCAGTGTTTTCCAGAGTAAAGCCCCAGCCTCATGTGGGGCAGTTAGGATTAGTTACTGCCCTATGGTTAACATATTTGCTTTTTTGATAAGTGTAGCTGTGGCTGCTACTGCCCAGAGGCAAGTAGGTCACCCAAATGCAAAGGGGTCAAGTCTTTTGGACAAATAGGCTACCAACCTTTTCTAGGGGCTAAGACTTCGGGTGAGTACCTCTTTGCCTAGCTCCTTGTCTCACATACACAGAAGTGGAAAGACTTAGTTACATCCTGTAGTGTTAGTTGGCCCATCATCCTTGCTCTGCTCATGTCTGCCTAACTGCCTCATATATTACCTCAAGGATCCTGGCTCTGAATTCTTTTAGGGAGAATGGGCACTGAACTTCTTCTGTAGCTGCTTTGTGCTGAGAAGGGACTAAGTTTTCTCTCAGAGGCAAGAGATCTTTGCTCTCTGTCAGAGGGATTGTTAGGCCTGGGCACAGGAGGAGGTGGACTTGTGACCTGACAGAGACAAACTGTAACAAATGGTCTGGTGGAAGGAAAAGAAAACGTTTCAGTTTTAATAGCCTCTATTGAAATAGAATTTTTCTCTTAAAAATTACCTCTTTCTTTATCAAAAGAGCCAGGTCAAGACCAATTTACCTATTGTATTTAATTTGGCCTCATTGTTTTCATAAACAATACAAGTATGGTAACTGACTACCTTTGCTGGAATTTCATGATAGAATCTTAGAGTGCCCCATAGGACTAGGAAGTCCAGCTGCTGTCTGGCCTGCCTGCAGTATCTGCTGAGTTAGATGAATCCCTCACCTGCAGCAACTCCACATGGGCCCATGCTCTAGGTTTTAAGGCCTGTCTCAGTAGCCCTCCTGCTTGCCTTGGCCTAGAGTGTGTGGGAGTTCCATAGGGAGGCAGAGGTGTCCTTATTGCTCCCCTACTACTCTGACCAACCGCCAGTGATGTTAGGGCATGGGCCTGATGCTCCAGCACCAGCCATTTTCAGGGCTCCCAAGCAGGATACCAGGCTTTTTCTTGGCACTCTTATTGGCTTCAAGTCTTTAGAGTAATTTCTGTAACAAAGGCTGGTACTTACCACTTCACTTTGTTCCAAACAGGCCTTCCCCATTTTCCTAAAGTTGAGGTTTGTGCTGCACCTGACATAAGTATGGCCACACAGGCCTGCAAGACAGTATACAGGCTGCCAGCTGTCTTTCAATACAGACCAAAACCAGGTGGGTATTTTCCTTGCCCATTTGGGCACCTGTCCTTTTGGAAACTGCATTCAAATCTGTAAGGTTAATGCAATATTGTTAACACAATGAAGTACAATATTGGCACTGTGGCCACCCTAGGTAGCCAAATCTTTTGCTACCATATATGACACATGGTAGGGTTATACAATTATCTTAGGGAGGTGACTAAAGTCTATTCTTGACCTTCCCACACAAATCAAAATTGTTCTCATCTTTCTGGAGTCATGTCCATGAAGACACAGACATCTTCTAAGTCTATTATACAGTTTTCTGCAGGTCACTGTCAGGGCTGTGCATGGTGGCCAGTTCTTCTTTCTAGCCACAAACACAGCCTGACTAATTTCCCTAAAATTTATTCTGGCATGGGAGAAAGTTGTTTTGCTGTAAGCAGGAAGCTTAACCCCTACATAACTGGGCTTGAACATCTGCCTAGAAAGCCGTAACTTAAGAAGTTTAACATGTGACCTTAGGGCCTTCCAACCTAACAGGGTCTCTGCCATCCCTCAGTCAGACTCCTACTCTCTTGCAGAATCTCAAAGTCCTGAAGGCTCCAAGGTCCAGGGAGAGTGCCTTTCCTTTGCTCTTTGACTTTAAGCTGCCAGTCCACAACAGCCAGAGTTGCAGTTAGGAACAGCTTTGCATATTGCAAAGCCCTTCTGTGGCAGTGGTGTGGGTATTAGGCCCCTTGTCTTCCCACCAGTCCCCTTTGTGGCAGAGCAGCGACTAGGCCTCTCCCAAGAGAGTGCACTGGAAGGTGATCTCAGCCCCTTTTCTTCCAGCAGCAACAGGTACTGAACCCTTTCAGTACATTTGCAAACAGGGAGCTTTCACTAGCTCTCTCTGCTGCTTTCACAGATCCCGAGCTCACTGCTCTATTCCTGGGGCTGCCGGAAGGCCAGTAGCAGTCACTAGCTTCTGGTTTAACTGCTGTAGCCAACAAGCCAAAGGCCTATGTCTTGTATTTCTTGTTGTAGAATGCTCATTACTCACTGGGTAGCAGCGGGGCAGCTCTAGTGTCAGGTAAATATCTGCTGTCCCCCGCTTTTCTCGCTGCTGTGGCTTCTTCCAGGGCCACTGCAGGCAGCTTGGGCATCCATCCCCCCTGACCCTCTTCTTTCACCTGGCCCTCGGGGGCTGAATCTGTCTAGGAACCAGTTTTAAATCACCAGGGCAGCTGAGGACTTCAGCCTCTATTTCTCTTCCACTTGGCTTCTGGGAGTATAGTTTTGTTTTTCTTTAACGTATTAATTATGCTTGCAGAAAACTTGCAACCTTGAATCTAGTAAAGTTCTGATAAGACACTTGGACCAGACCCCTACGCCAGCAGAATGTACTGGTCCGAAGCCAGTAAAAATCAACAAAAACCTATTTCTCCCTGCTTCATAATTAACTGCCTTCACACCCCCACACCCTTTCTGCATTAACCATTTACCGGTACTCTGTCCTGAAACAAGGCAAATGTTCTGAGATCTTGTATATTTAGGCTTTTTACATTTAAGTATACTTTTTTTTTTTTGATAACGGTTGTTTTCCCTCATAGATTTTTACTCTAAGCCCCTTGAGGAGCTTAAATCTTCTTCCTTTACTACTCTTGATTTCTCTGACCACCCCCTCTCCACCCTGTCCCGTCCCCAGTCCAGTTGCTTGTCTCCCTTTCCAATTGTAAGTCAGAGGAAGACAATTCCTACAGAGGGGAGAAATAGAAAGATTGGAAGTTTCAGAGAAAACTACAGACTACTGCTGTAGTAATCCTCCCTTTCAAAGGCTGAGGTCCGACCTGTGGGAAAAAATGACTCTTAGCCTGGAAAGATAGCAGGGGAGGATAAGAGTGTGTAGGGAGATTAATTGTGAACTGAAAGCCTGCATGGCCTCCTGAAAGAAAAGATCTTTAATCCAGTTACAGATGCTGTTAGAATCAGGATGAGAGAGGAAGGGAAAGACCAGGTTATGTCCTCTATGAGGAACCTAATAACTGAAAACAGCAAGTCAAACAAAACACACAACCACGTTACCAGGGTCTATAGACAGTTAATAATAACTTCAGCCTCAGTTCTCCTCAGGTGGCTCATATTGGACTAAGATGTCACAGGCAAGGATAGAGCCTGTAAATCTCTCTGTCCTGCCCCTGGAAGTCTCTGACCACTAAAAGAGATAAGAAAGCCATAAATAAAAGTTCTTTGTTCTTTGAAATGTCTCAAATTTATACCGTTAAATTAACCTTAGGACTTTAAAATTTCAATTTAATGCAGCAAATTCACATCTCAGGGAAGAGCAACCTATAGACAGAAATTTTTATTAGCGAATTGGGCTGATTCCCACCCACTGTGATAGAGAGCAAACATCTCTGAGAAACATAACTCACCAGCACTGCTTACGATGTTTGCAGACCATCACAGATTCAGCCATTAATAAATCACATGTTTTAGCCAGGTGAATTAACAGAAATTCAGAATAAATCAAAGTAGCTTTCGCTTCACACAGACTCTCATACTTACATTTATACACCAGATTCATGATTAATTTACCTAAGGAAACCCTATGGCTTCCAGGGAGGTGATCAAGCTCCCCTTTCCATTCACTTGGAGTGGGCTGAACTGACGGTGCCCCTACCTTAATGATTCTGTCGACAGATCCAGAAGTGTCCGTCCACTCCCTCCATATGCCAGCCAGGTCCTGGGCTGAGGTCCTGGAGCGCCCGGAGTCCCCCGATTCAATTCTGCTAAATCAGCAGAGTGGCACCTCCCAGAGGCCTATCCAGCTTCCCCAGACCCCAAACCCGGTCCACTCACCAGAGGCTAAAAAGCCAAGCATGGCTTGGTTTTCCCGGAATCTCAGGGAACCAATAATGTTACAGAGAACCGGAATAATCAAACAATGCTGGAAAGTTTGGAGTCACACTTTATGAAAATGTCTCTCAAATTCTGGGCCCCAACATGGAGGAATTTTCCCTATTTATATGTTTTACCTTCTTTGTCTCCCAAATATGTGGTGTTTCTGGCCCCTTTTGCAAGTTATTAAAGAGCCCCTATGTGCTGGGGCTTTGAGACCTCAACCAAAGGCCTGGCCTGGTGCCAGCACTGATAATTTTGTCTAGGGTAGATTTAATGGCCTCTCTGAAGTGGGAGTAGTTTTATTTTCTTTATTATTTAAGCAAGCAAGCAAGCAAGCATTTACAGAAGCCAAATAGCAGCTTTAAAATTTCAAATAGCAGTTTTTATATAAGATGGATGCTTCAATAGTAATGATCATAATTAGCATTATTAAGATCTACTATGTAAAAGGCATTGGGCCAGACACCTCACATATATTATGTACCTGTGAGATATACCTGTGAGACAGCATTATCCCCAGTTTATAGATAAATTGGCTATGACTTAGACTGGTTGAATACTGGCCCAAGATGAAACAACTGCAAATGGCATATCTGAGATTCAAACACGAAATTTTGATTCTAAAGTCAGATTCTTTCAGAGATGGTTTGCCGACTCTCCAAACATGTAAAGGAATGAATTCCAGTGCAGATGAAAGGATGTTGAACATTGTTAGTCATCAAGAAAACAAAGATTAATGCCACAAGGAGATAACCCTTCAAACACATCATTCTTATCATCTACCTTTGTTCCAGTAGAATGGAAAAAATGAAAAGTCTGATAATATCAAATGTTGTCCTGGATATAGGGCAATTGGAGCACTCATACACTGCTGCTGGAAATGTACAATGGAACAAACACTGTAAAATAGTTTGGCAGTTTCTTATAAAATTAAACATATATCTTTCATATGGCCTGGCAATTCTATTCCTAGTTGTTTACCCAAGAGAAATGAAAACATATATTCACACAAAAATTTGTGCGCAAATGTTGATAGTTTTTTTTATAATAGTTTCAAACTGGAAAAAATTCAAATTTCCATCAATAGCTAAATGGGTAAACAAATTTTCGTCAATAGGTAAATATTAGATCCATACAATGGAATATCCTGAAGCAATACAAAGAAATGAATTACCAATCATGCAACACTGTGAAGTCCCTAAAAACATCATATTAAGTAAAGAAGCCTCCTTAAAAAAAGTGATTTCATTTACTTAAAGTTCTCAAATAAGAAAACAAATTATCTATAATAATAAAGGCATAATATGATAATTAAACTGGAAGTCCTTCCAGACAAAGCTGGGGCTGCGAGGGAAGCCCAGGTCCCGGTTGCCAGAGGGAAGCCGGTGCCGCAGCTGAGGGAAGGAAGGCCTACTCTTGCACAAATTTCATGCATCGGGCATCTAATATTTATATAAAATAAGATTAGTACCTGCCAATTTGTGTGGGATGACTGCAAAGGGACATGAACATGAAAGAATTTTCTTTGGTGACAAAAATGCTTTATGTATTTTTTTTTTAACAAAATAATTTAGAGAGCTTCTGAAGGCACCTGGTTTCTTTTTCTTTTTTTTTTTTTAAAAAAATATTTTATTGATTTTTTACAGAGAGGAATAGAGAGGGATAGAGAGCCAGAAACATCTATGAGAGAGAATCCTCGATCAGCTGCCTCTTGCACACCCCCCACTGGGGATGTGCCTGCAACCAAGGTACATGCCCTTGACCGGAATTCAACCTGGGACCTTTCAGTCCGCAGGCTGATGCTCTATGCACTGAGCCAAACCGGTTTTGGCGGCATCTGGTTTCTGATGAGTATAAATAAGTCAGTAAAATGGCAACTGTATAGGGTGCATGATAGGTGGGAACAAGTCAGGGGGAGCAGAGGAGGGACAGAGATGTTAAGGGAGGAGACACATGGGAAAAAGGGGGGTGGAAATATCAGACTGGACCTTCGTACAGACAGTCCTGGTGAAGCAGGAATTTTTGGAGAACATAGGCAGGTTTAGGGATTTTTTAGGATTGGGGTCTATGGAAAAAAAACACAGGGCCCCAGCCTGGGAGAAGGTACATTTCCACAACACAAGAAAGCCAGCCGCAGTTACATCTCCATAAGTCAAGGAGGCTGCAACAGATATATTTCCATAAGACAAGAGAACTGGAAGTCGCCAAGAAAGGTCTATATTTCCAGAATAAAGAGAAGGAAGCCCTTTATTCAGGAGAAGAAGAAATCCCAAAGGATATAGGAAAATAATAAGTAAAGAGAGGGGAGAACCTCACATGTCCCATGTGAGATTCAACCTTTGAGCCCAGGAGTTACTATAGTAACCAGTGTAAGGGAATAGTGACTGATCTGAGGGGATATCAAGGCACCAGGATCTGCAGCTTATACAAGCCATAGGGAAAGGGAACTCAGTGGGACCCTTTTCCTGCTTCCTATGCGGGAGTCAGTTCTGTGGGACTCTTCCCTCTCCCTACCTGGGAGTCAGTTCTGTGGAACTCACCTCCCTCCCTATGTGGGAGTCAGTTCTGTGGAACTCACCCCCCTCCCTATGCGGGAGTCAATTCTGTGGGACTCTCTCCTCCCCATGTGGGAGTCTGTACTTGTTCTTCAAAATATCTCCACCTATGCTATACCAATTTCTATTCATGGATTCATTCTTCATTTCCAGCAGACAAAGAATCCGTGTTCCAGTCCAAAAATTCGGTATCACTGGCCTCTAGCCACTCCTGGTACAGGCAGAGGAGCATACAGATACAGAAACAAACTCTCACTCTGAGTCTAATAGACTCTGCTGCCCTGCTCAAGCAGGGATTGGTCAGAGCCAAGTGTAGGGGAATTTGAACATATGCAAAGGTTTCAACCCCTCCCTGGACTCTGACGCTCGGGCACACAATGTCACCTCTATTCACCTAGGGACTTCCTCCTCAGGGCCTGGACACCCAGGCCCAGCACATGCCAAGAGGAAAAAGAAGTCACTTAGAGGAGAAAACCTCCAGCACATTCCTGTCCATACCTGAAGGAGAAGGAAGGAACAGGAATGGGCAGCCAGTGGAGCCCTCTGTCTGTCCATGGTCTCACAATTGCCTGGAACAGGAAGGATAAGACAGCCTCCAGCACCAGGCCCAGAGAAAGAGAGAAGGCCATGATGGCTCCAGCTGTTTCTGTCTCAGTCAGCTTCACTTTCTTTGGCCTGAAGCATATGCAGAGACTGGTGAGGTAGCTAGGAAGAAAGTGACCCAGGCGTCATACTCAAAGACCATAGCCAGGTAGCTCTGGGGCTGGACATTGCACAGCAGTAGCAGGGAAACAAAGATCAGCCAGACCAGCACCAGCTTGGCAGCCAGTGGTTATTCTTCCCAGACAACATAGATATGGCTGTAAGGCTCTGGCCCATCCAAAGACATTGAAAGTCAAGAATCAGGACATGGGAATAAAGCAGTCTCCCCAGGTGCTAGTGCCTGTAATGGTGGACTTGACCTCAGAAGTAATGGCAGGAAACTCCCCAATAATGGCTGTGAAGATGAAGCCGATGGAGAGAACTAAGACTAAGATATATTTGAGGATGGCTTAGATTGAGTGGCTTTTGTTGGTGGGCTGAGATTTGGAGGTTGAAACTTCAAACTCCTCTTTGCCTGCTCTTGGCTTCTCTCCTTTACTAATGAGGTCCAACTTGATCTCCTGCTCTCTAGGCCCTTTGAGCTTGAGCTGCTGGTAGTAGAAATGCCATTCCAGTTAACAGATAATGGTCAAAATGATGACCCCACAGGTTGTGGTAAAATAGTCAAAGTAATTTTCTGATGGCTCCAAGCCACTGGTAATGGTGCAGATCATGGCCACTGAGGCAAAGGAAGATAAGATGTCTGTCAGGCTCTGGCCACTCATGATGGGGGCCATGTAGCTAGCAGGCCACACCAAAAGGCTTTCCTGCAGGGTGGCACCGAACGAATTAATGAGCATGATCTTGGTCTTTATGATGATGAGGAAGAACAGGGCATCTAGGTGCACCAGTGATCAGGAACACCATAAGGATTGCCACCAGACTGCCCAAGACTCAAACAGACTCGGGTATCCTCTGATGCAAGAAAGACCAAAGGCAGGCAAAGAGCTGCCAGGGAAGCATGGCACATAAGATCATGACATTGTTGAAGATAGCACTCAGAGAATTCTGCTCCAGAGAGTGTGCTTTGTGTAATTCAAAACTCTCTTATAGGGTGTGTGAAGAATTAGGCAAACCTGCACAATTTGATGGAACAGTCCCGAAATGTTATCCCAACTTCAGACATCAGCCACAACTTCAGGAAACCCTGAGGGCTAAACATTTGGTGGCTCCCCCAATCATTCTCAAGGTTCAATATTTCATCAGAACAACTCACTGAACTCAGGAAAACACTTATAATTGCAGTTTTGTTATAGCAAAGAGATACAAACTAGAATCAGCCAAAGGAAGAGATGCAAAGTGTGGAGTCTGGGAGGATTCCAAATGTGAAGATTTCTTCTTCCTCAGAGACTGTTGCCAACCAGGGGCTCTATCAGGTACTGCCTGTAAGGCTGGCCTTTAGTTTCCAGCCCCTCCCAGCATTTCAGGGTAATACCTTTCATCTCCTGTTCCTCTAGAGGTCAGAACTGATATGGTGTGGCTCCTATCCACCCCCATCATAAATCACATTGTTAGTTTGTCTTGTGACCAAAGCCCATAGGCAAACAAAGGCACTCCTATAAGGAAGAACATTCCAGGGAACTAGAGAATACCTCCCAATGGCATGGGTAATGGCCAGAACTCTATTTAGGTAAATTTAATTCTTCATTACATGGGGTGCTCACAGATTTACAATTTTTATATTTTTACTTGTGCATTGATCATTTTTAAATTATGAAAATTTCCAATCCACTTGTCTGATATTAATATAGCTATACCAGATTTCTTTGGGTTAGTGATTGCATAGTGTATCTTTGGAACTCTAATCTTGTCTTATATGATTGCTGGAGAAACTGCTCTGATTTTCAGAGGCATTCTGCTCATGATTTTAACATCCTATTCCATGCATCCCCATATACAGCACATATTTTGAGGATGAATTTGACTGCATAATTGAAATCCCCTCTCCAAATCTCTGACAAAAGCAATACTGATTTCTATGTTCCCTTGCAGTAGCCCTCTTCTGGGCATTGCACCAAAATTTGCAATGGATTTTCAGCCTTCTACCTGCACTCAGAATTGATCATTGTTTCTAGGTAAATGTGGCAGCAGAGAACATCTCACATCTCTGTGGTTCTTCTGTTTCCTGAGTCTTACATTTTCTATGTCTAAACTTCTCAGCATTTCTGCTGCCCTCTTTCAGATGATTTCAGAAAATTAAATCTGGCTCTGCAGTTATCCCATTACAATTATCATGAAAGTTCTTCCATGAAATTGAATGTATCTTCTAATTTTCCTCAAGTTACTGTCTTCTCCAAGTTAAATACCCCAGTTTTATTTATTTATTTATGCCTCAAGTAATATGACTTCAAAATCAGTTGCCATCCTTGTTGTCTCTATTGGACTTTGGAATGAATCAGAATATTCTTGATGCTGGCTGATTAAAATAGTAGAACAGGATATTTCACCCTGAATATTGTATGTAGCCCTATTAATATAGCCTAGCGTTACATTGTTTTTTTTTTAAAAAATATTTTAGTAGCCATGTTACAGTATTCTCTTGTATTAATTTTGTAGGTAACTAACGTGGATAAAAAACGGGGCCACATACTAAACCTGACAAGCTCAGGGGAGGCCTGCATGGCAGGCTTTACAAACTCAGAGACTGAAAGTAATCACTTAAGATAATCTGAACATAAAAATTCCTAACTGAAAGCGTGGGTAGTCACATTCTAGGTGTAGCTTCCCTGATAAAAGTCAATCTTTACCGTAAGTGAGCCTTTCTATTTGCCTTTTTTTGCATCTGAGATAACATACCTTTGAAATGTCAGAGTAATCTTCTTTTCCACATCCCCCAAGGTACAACCACTGGTACAGGATCACGAGGTCACAGACCCACACATTATTATCTTGTTCTCCTGCACACCGTCTCTATGTGATATAAATGTTAAGTATTAACTGTCTGCTACCCACCAGTGTAAACGAAGTGTGTGTCTCCCAACCCCAGAGGTTTCCTTGCTTCTCTTTCTCCTGCCCTCTTAGTCTTCCACCAGTGGATTTCATGTGACCTTCCTTATATCTCCCCATTTCATTCTAATATATAAAATAAGCTGAAAAAAACTGCCATTCTCTGGAGCATTTTCTCAATCTGTTGAGATTTTGCTTCCAGCAATTGTCATCATTTTGGCTCAAGTAAATTCATAAAAATTCTCTACAGGTTTCAGAATTTCACACAAACATCTCTCTCTCTCTCTTACATTACTACCTTTCTGCTATTATTAACATATGTTGAGCATTGTGCTCTATATGCATTAATTCTTTTTAGCCTCACATCAATTACCTTGTGAAGCAAAGTATTATCTTTATTTTGCAAATGAAGAAAATGAGAGGCCTTATAACTTGCCCAAAGTCATAATAGTGAATCTAGGATTTAAGATGATCAATTCATATCAGTTTGTCTGAGACTTTCTGAAGTTTAGTACCAAGATTATTATACCCTAGGAAACCTCTTATTCCTTTGCAAACTGGGATGCTTGGTCATTATACTTAAACCTGATTTTAGCATATCTGTAGCCTGAAATCAGGTTCTTAATTATTTTAGACTATTGGTTCTTTGAGATAATTCAAATGTTTAATGCCATGTGGTGTGATCTGTTGTCTTGGTATTGTGTTTGAGTAGGAAAAGCTAAGACCAGTGGGCAAAAGTTACAGAGATGCTATGTCATTTCAGTATAAGAAGGAACTTTTTAACTATAATTTCTGTCCAAATATACAGTATATTGATTCAAAGAGATATATGGTGTCGTGTGTTTTTTTTTTAACTTAGTGAAAGAATACTAAATATACTCTTGTTAAATTCTAATCTTATTTGCTTCATCACATAATTGAAATATTTGAATGTTATTTTCAGATAAATATTTTTCAAAATTTTAAATAAATCTTTATTGTTCATATTATTACAAATGTTCCTCGTTTTTTTTTCCCTCCATTGCTCCCCTCCACCAGGTTCCCACCCCATCCTCTGCCCTTTCCACACCCCCCCATTGACCTCATCTTTAGGTGCATAGTTTTTGTTCAGTCTCTTCCTGCACCCCCCACTCCCCATGTCCCCAAGAATCGTAAGTTCCCTTCCCTTCCATACTTATGATTCTGTTATATTCACCAGTTAATATTGTTTATCAGATTTTTTAATTCCCTTGGTTTTTAGATTCACTTGTTGATAGTTATGTATTTGTTGTTCATAATTTTTATCTTTATTTTTTTCCTCTTCCTAAAGAACCCCCTTCAGCAATTCATATAATTCTGGTTTGGCGGTGATGAACTCCTTTAGCTTTTTTTTATTTGTGAAGCTCTTTATCTGGCCTCTGATTCTGAGTGATACCTTTGCTGGGTAGAATGTTTTTGGCTGTAGGTTCTTGCTATTCATCACCTTGAATATTTCTTGCCATTCCTGTCTGGCCTGCATGGTTTCTGTTGAGAAATCAGCTGACAATCGTATGGGTGCTCCTTTATAGGTAACTACCTGCTTTTCTCTTGCTGCTTTTATTTTATTTTATTTTTAAAATATATTTTATTGATATTTTACAGAGAGGAAGGGAGAGAGATAGAGAGCTAGAAACGTCGATAAGATAGAAACATCGAACAGCTGCCTCTTGCACACCCTCTACTGGGGATGTGCCCGCAACCAATGTACATGCCCTTGACCGGAATCGAACCGGGGACCTTTCAGTCCAAAGACTGATGCTCTACCACTGAGCCAAACTGGTTACGGCTCTCTTGCTGCTTTTAATATTCTCTCTTTGTCTTTTGCTCTTGGAATTTTAATTATCATGTGTCTTGGTATGGTCCTCTTTGGATTCCTTTTGTTTGGGGTTTTGTGTGCTTCCTGGACTTGTAAGTCTAATTTTTTCCCCATGTGGGGGAATTTTTCTGTCACTATTTCTTCCAATATGTTTTCGTTATCTTGCTCTCTCTCTTCTTCTGGGACCCCCATAATTCTGATGTTGGTTCGCTTGAAGTTGTCCCAGAGGTTTCTTACATTATCTTCAACTTTCTGGATTCTCTTGTCTTCTTGCTTCTACAGAGGAGTGTCTTCTGGCTCTTTATGTTCCAAATCTTTGACTTGATTCTTGCGATCTCCCATTCTGTTTTTAGGACTCTGTGTAATATTTTTTATTTCATACAGTATATTCTTTATTTCTAGTTGATCCCTTTTCATATCCTCATAGGTCTCGTTTATTTTATCGGCCTTTTCTAGGAAATTCTTGAAAAACCTTATCACTGTGGTTTTGAACTCTATAGCCAGTCTCTTTTTGTCCTCCATTTCTTTCGTTTGTGATCTGTTTTCTTGTCTTGGCATTTTTTCAGCTTCCCTGAGTTGGTAGGGTGGCTTTGTGTGTTAAGGTATCCTATATGGTTCAGTGGGTCAGCTTCCCAGTTACCTGAGGTGGACACTCTTGGTGCACCCCTTTGTGGACTGTGTGTACAGCCTTATTGTACTTAAGTCTTGATTGTTGTTGATATCACTGGGAGGAACTAACCTCCAAGCCAATTGGTTGTGAGGCTCAGCTGTATCTATGCTGGGAGATAGCCTTATTCGACTAGACTTGGAAAATTGCAAAAGACTCTTTGTTCAGTTTGGATGGGGCGGAGTTTCAGGGTGGAGCCTACAGCCTTGGCTTCCTTTTAGCCCCGCCCTATGAGGTTCCTGAGTCTGTGTTCCTCAGTGTCCTTTGGTACTTGCTGCTTTGGTACTCACTGCAAGCACATCTGAGAGAAAGGTGCCCTCGAGTTTTGCCCACTACCAGACAGTCTAGTCTCTCCCCCAATGAGCCTGGAACTGAGATTCAGTGCAGTTGGAAGTGGAGTTGGAAGTGGAGTTAGGTGCAGTCTGGAGCTTTTGTCTCCTTCCCACTAGGATAATCAAGCGGCACAGTCAACAGTCTGTCCTCTGTGCGCAAGGTGCGCACCTCCAGGGCTCTGCCTTTCACCACTCCCCTGAGTTTCCACCTTACAGGCCAGATTACCTCCGTATGAGCTTGGGTCCCCATGATCTGCTCTAGAACTGGGGTTCAGTGCAGTCAGAACTGGGGTTCAGCACACTTCAGAGCTTTTGTCTCCTTCCCACTAGGGTAATCCAGTGGCACAATCAACAGTCCATCCTCTGAACACAATGTCTGTTACTCGGGGGCTCTGCCTTTCACTGCTCTCCCGAGTTTCCACCTTACAGCCCAGATTCCCTCTGTATGAGCCTGCGTCCCCAGGGTTTCGCCCAGAACTGGGGTTCAGTGCAGTTGGGACTGGGGTTCAGAACAGTCTGGAGCTTTTATCTCTTTCCTGCTAGGGAACGTCAGCCAAGCACTCAGCAGCCCCCTCCTCTCTGACTCTGTCCTCTCCCTACACATGTGCACACCATGTCTCTCAGTACCTTAGGCTTTTACAGCTCCTCTGATTTTCCTTCTGGTTTTCTCTTTCCTTCTAGTTGTAGAATTTCCAGTCAGTCAACTTTCCTGTAGTTCTGGATAATGTCTATTTTGTATTTTAGTTGTATTTTTTGTTGTTGAAATTGTTGTGTGAGGCAGCAGTTAGGTGTTTACCTATGCCGCCATTTTTGTTTCTCCCCTCAGCTCCAGATAAATCTTTAAATACTAAAGTAAAGGTAGTTCTACAAGGAACTAAAACAACATAGGTCAAATAGTGAGCTTTCATCTGAACTTATTGAAGGCTACAATACAGAATATCTGAAAGAATGGATCTTGCTTCAATCTTCTATAAATATAACTTTTCTGAGGTGTTTTAAAACTACCCTTTGAGACCGCATAGAGGGACCTGGAGAGTATTATGCTAAGTGAAATAAGCCAGTCAAAGAAATACAAGTATTGCATGATATCACTCAGATGTGGAATCCAATGAACAAAATAGATCGAGAAAGATAGAAGCATGGAATGGACTGTTGAATCTCAGAGGGAAGGTGGGAATGTTACATAAAACCGAAGAAGAACAAAGCAATACCAGAGAGATGGAGTTACATTTATTACACGCAGGTCCAGAGGAAAATCTCTTAAATTCTGGGCCCCAACATTCAGGAATTCTTCCTATTTATATGATTTTACCTTCTTTGTCTCCCTAACATGGATTATTTCCGGACCCTTTTGTAAGTTCTTAAAGAGCTTGTATATGCTGGGCCTTGAGACCTCAACCAGAGGCCTAGCCTGGTGCCAGCTCTGATAACCTTGTCTGAGGAAAGTTTAATGGCCTAGGTGAAGTGGGAGTAGTTTTAGCAAGCAAGAATTTACAGAAGCCAATTAGTAGGGTTATAATTTCAAATATCAGTTTTCATATAAGATGGATGCTTCAAGAAGAGATCAACCAAAGAACTTGTATGCATATATGCATAACCCATGGACTTAGACAATAATATGGTATAGGCCTGGGGTGGGGGGTAGGAGAATGGAGGTGGGTTAGAAGGGGTCAATGGGGGGAAAAGGGGACATATGTAATACTTTCAACAATAAAGATTCTTTTAAAAAAATATATTTTATTGATATTTTACAGAGAGGAAGGGAGAGAGATAGAAAGCCAGAAACAACGATGAGAGAGAAACATCGACCAGCTGCCTCTTGCACACCCCCTACTGGGGATGTGCCCGCAACTAATGTACATGCCCTTGGCCAGAATCGAACCCGGGACCTTTCAGTCCGCAGACCGACGCTCTACCACTGAGCCAAACCGACCTCGGCGACAATAAAGATTCTTTAAAAAAATAGGAATTCTAGAGTGCTCAGTTTGAAATTTTAGTAAAGAGTGAGGGCCTGAAGTGCTAGTGTTTTACACTGTTGGGTGGCAATAGACATACTTCAAAAACCAGATGATTTGAGTATATCATAATGTTGATAAAGATGACTTAATTTTCTTAGAAGACATTATTTTCTCTACATTTAACTTTCCACCAAACAAATTAAAATTATTTAAGAGCTGCTAGGGCACCATTTGTGATTGGTACTTTGGAGGTTGATGGAAATTTTGTCAGTCTGTGGTTTTCAATTTGGGTGGCAATAATAGAATGTTCTCACAATAGAATTAGACTGCCTGGATTCAAATCTTACTTCTGCTGGCCTTGGAAAATTAACTTCACATCTCTCTGTCACAGTTTTCTCACTTGTAATTCAGAGATGGTAATAGTGATGACAATGAAAATAAAAAGTACCCCATATTGAAGGGCTGTTATGAGGATGAAATAAGTTCATGTATCAGAAACAATATTTCTCAATTTCAGTTGCATATTGTATCACTTGGTGAGCTTAAAAAACTACTAATTCTTGGATTGGTACCACGCCCAGATATTCTAATTTAATTGCTTTTCAGTGAGGCCTGTTCATCTGGAATTTTATAGCTCCCCAGATGATTTTAATTTGCAGCCAAGGTTAAAAACCCCTGATCTAAAGTAATTATGAGTGTCTGGCAAATAGTAAGCTTTTGAAAGGTGTTAGTTATTATCATAGGACTTAGAAGTTGGTGTGATAGTTTTCTTAAATTTTTATAAACACTATTATAAAGTTATTCGTAAACAAAAAACTATCTTTCACATATTCCTGTTAACATAACTTCCCTTTCTCAAGAGTATAATAGATTTAAGATTTTGTTTTGTTTACACAATTTATTCCCACTATGTCTATTTTTCTTTATTCTGGCAGGGAAAGGCAAGTTGTAATCCAATAATACTGATTCAATGCATACAGATAATGTGTGCAATTTGTTCCAGATTTATTCCACAAACTGCCTTTTAAAAGAGTTGGATCCAGTTTTTTTTTCTTGTCCTATTCTGATTTATACAGCCAGCTTTAGGTGATGGATTTATAGGGAAATTAACTTTCCACTCCACAGAGAGTCCATGTGCAAGGTCTTGAGAACCTCCCACCCACCACAACATTGAAGTCATCTGATTATTATCTTATAATTTGTAAAGAGTTCATAGAGATGAAAGAATTTTCCAAGTGTGTAGTTAGGTCCTTAAAAAACAACATAGTTCTTAGGAGAAGATAAAAACTCTACATTATATTATATTTATCTTATTAAGGAGATCATGACATAGAAGGAAAGAAAAGGTTCTTACTCTATGAACACTTGAGGTTTCTCATTGTCCTCCAAAAGTAAGCTTAGTGCTTGGTCCTCTACTAAAATATTTTTATCTTATATCTAGAAAGTAAAATGCCTAAAAGCCTTGAAATCATGGGGATTTATTTTCTAAAATATAGGTCTCTTTCAAACATCTGATACTAGGATTCAGAAGAAAAGCGTATACATTAGAATTTGTATGTTTTAAGACCCGGTTTAACCAGATTCCAGGATAAAAATCCTAGCCATTGAAAGATGTAGAAAGATGACTTCCACTTTGTCTAGCAAGCACAACTATGAATTTTTTTTTAAAGCCTTAATTGAACCATAGCTGCAGGTAAAATGAGATTACCAGAAACTGGCAAATGTATTTCATTAATGTTGAAGTACACTATGGTTTGTGTTACAAATATTTGAATGTTTTTTAAAATCTAAATTACCTGCAGTGAGGTAGGAATAACTGGAGATTCAACCATAAATTAATGACCCTCAGTCATAGGTGTGTGCCACAGATTCCTGGAGCCCTTCCCCATCACACTAAGTCAGAAACTCTGAGGATGGGCAAGAACATTTTTACAAACCATAAATGTGGTGTCTATAAACTACAGCTGGAAAGAGCTGAATTAGATATTATCCAAGTGTAAATTTTCAGTAGGAGATAAAATATTTATCCAAGTGCAGTCATGTTGAGTGCTATAGACCATCCTGGTGAAATCAACCCATTAATCAATACTCTTTGGTATGTTAATTTAATTTCATAACTCATCTAGCCATATCTTGCACTCATAGTTTTCCATTTCATTCATGAAATTACCAAGAAAAATTTTGCCAAATGCTTTAGAAAACCTATCTACATTGTATTTGTTAATACCAATTTAGTAATATTAGTTTTCAAGGAAGTGATGATGTCTGAAACATACTTTCAAATGGTTCAGAAAAAAGAAAACATTATATATGAAAACAGAGGCTACACACACACACACACACACATACACACACCCTTCCCTGGCTGGTATGGCATAGTTGGTTGAAGCATTGTCCCAGTTCAATTCTTGGTCAGGGCACATACCCAGATTTTGGGTTCTTTTTAAAAAAAATATACTTTATTGATATTTTACAGAGAGGAAGGGAGATAGAGAGCTAGAAACATCGATGAGAGAGAAACATCGACCAGCTGCCTCCTGCACACCCCCCCCACCGGGGATGTGCCCGCAACCAAGGCACATGCCCTTGACCGGAATCGAACCTGTGACCCTTCAGTCTGCAGACCGACGCTCTACCACTGAGCCAAACCAATTTCGGCAGATTTTGGGTTCTGATCCATGGTTGGGGCAGTCAATCAAAATTTCTCTCTCACATTGGTTTCTCTCTCTCTCCTCCTTTCCCCTCTCTAAAAAACTGGCATTAAAAAGAAAAAGGAAAACATAAGTGTGTATATGGAGAGTGAGAGTGAGAATGAGAGTGCATATGTGGCAAAATGTTAACATTTTGAAAATATAAGTGAATATGTATGTTTGGTGAATTATTCTTTCAACTTTTCTATAACTTTGCAATTTTTTTTAAATGAGAAAGTTGGGAAAAATGAAGTGAGGAAAATCTAATAGGATCACCTCCTGATAAATCCATGCCAGTTTTGCATTAGTAGTATTTTTCTTTTTAAGTATTTGAAAATCAATCTGTTTTAACTATTCTGAGATCCAATTTTTCACCAGTTTTGAAAATTAAGGCAATATTTACCTATATTCAAAATCTTATTTCTGTCTTTTATTTATTTATACTAATCTTTACTAGGCACCATGCTGGGTATCCTATCTAATAAAAGAGAAGCATGCAAATTGACCGTACCTTTGAAAAGCCCACAGCCAATCAGAATGAATATGCAAATCAACCCAAACAAAGATTGTGATTAATTTGCATATGCAGGTGCTGAGTGGCCTGGGTCCAAGAAACATCCTCTGGACTCAGGCCCCTCCTAGCCTGTGGGCCCATGCTTAGGTTCTGAGCGGAAGGGGTCCTAGAATGCCCTCTGGTCACTCGGAGCCTATGGGTGTAGGCACCAAGTGGCCTGGCAGGCTGGAACATCCCTAGTGGCTTTCAGAGGATTGCACACTAAGCGGTGGTTTGGGTCCATGCCCCCAGCCAGGCATCCACGCCGGGGGCCAAGGTGGGGGGGTGGGGAGAAGCTGGCTGCTGGCCTCTGGGGTGTTTGGAGATAGGGATGTTCCCGCCCCAACCCCAGCCACTTGCAAATGCTCAAGCACGAAGGGTGGTTTGGGTCCACACCCCTAGCCAGGCGCCCACTACCAGGGCCAGGCTGCTGGCCTCTGGGGTGTGCAGAGACCCCTGCGGCCACCACTGGGTGACAAGGACACGCCCCTAGCCCAGTGGACACAACTCAGAAGCTGCATGAACTGCAAAGATTACACCTTTTTTTAAAAAAAAATATTTTATTGATTTTTGTTTTTTAACAGAGAAAAAGAGAGAGGGATAGACAGTCGGAAATATCAATGAGAAACACCAATTAGCTGCCTCTTGCATGCTTCCCACTAGGGATGTGCCTCCAACCAAGGTACATGCCCTTAACAGGAATCAAACCTAGAACCCTTCAGTCTGCAGGCCCATGGTCTATCCACTGAGCCAAACCAGTTTGAGAGTAAAAACCTTTTCTGACTACTCATTGGCTAAGCTCCCTGTAGGCCGCCACTTGCAGTGTTCTTGGTAACTTGGGTAATAAGAATCCAAGAAGGTGATCTAGGGTTTTTACACCACTCCTGGAGGAAAAAATGAAGGTCCCTTGAGGGGCCCAGATTGGAGAGGCTGCAGGCTGGGCTGAGGGACAACCCAAATTGCCGATCCCCCACCCCCGTGCACAAATTTCATGCACTGGGACTCTAGTACAGTGATAAAATAAATTCAGTGACCTGTATAATCTATCATTCTTGATTTTTTCTAAAAAACTCCACCATTTACATTTCTCCAGGTAAATCCTACACTTTTCCACTTCAATACTCCAATGACATGACTGGTGCATTCTCATTGACTTAAGGTATCCTTTCAATCCATTCTGCCTGATGAGATTTTACCCATTTTAAAAATCCATATTAGATAAGACATTCGCTATTAGTCCTCTTGTCCTCTTGAGATCTCTTAGAAGGAATTGATTCATCTCTCTTCTAACTAAAAATTATCAAATTTTACACACACACACACACACACACACACACACACACACACACCCACCACAAATTGCTTTGTAGTTTGTTTTGAAAATACCTCAACCACATTATGAGCCATAGAGGGAAGGTACTCTTGTTTGAATCATATCTTGTATTGCCAAATAGATCAGTACTGTACCTCGTAAATATATGCTTATTTTATTGTATTGAGAGATTTCCAGAATAGTCCTGTGTTTACTGGTACATCCATAAGATTTTTTTGTCACATTGAAATGTAATTCATTTGAATTCATACTTTCATGTAAAGTGACAGGGTTCTCTTACTATTGGTCTATTTTAGAATGTCCTTTTAAACTGCATTTCCCCTACCCTTTCAAGTTGAAGGCCACTCTCTTTGATGGAAAAGGAAAAAGAAAAATAGAAGTTTGTCCTGTCGTTTACTTTTTGTCACTTGTGATATGTCAAGTGATATGTCAAGGAAATATAGTAAAAAACTGTCAATAGTACTCTTTTAAATCTTAGCCTTTGATGACCTGAAGAAACTTGTAAAATATAGCTCCTACCCTACCCCTACCCTCCCCTACTTTCCCTCTGAGGTTTGAGAGTCTTGTAATACATATATTACAAGATTGCTGTAAAAATTACAAGAAATGGTTTATGTAGAGTAATTATCCTAGTGTTTGGCTTATCATAAGCACTTATTAAATACCAGTAATTATTATTTTTGTTATTAATAAAGATACATTCATGGAAGAGCTCTCCACTTTTGAGGCTTTGGGGAATCTAATGCCAAAACCTTGACAGCTTCTATTCTATAATTAACCCCACTCAGTTACATCATTGCAGAACTGTTTGTTCCTTCTTGGATATTGTTTTAATAAATAGCCTTCTAGTTCATAATTAAAATTTGTGATTGTGTTATTCCCTTTTTAGGATCTTTCAGAGTCCTAAAAATTCACATTCTGTGATGCAAATTGGTAAATCTCTTAACTTAGGCATGTTGAACAATACATTTGCTCTTAGCTAGTACATTAAATACATAGGAGTTGTATTTTGATCTGATTACCCACAGGGCAAAGGAGTGCGGTACCCCTTATTTTGTTTCTACTGTGTGCAAGACATAGTGCTAGGTACTTTACATACATCCAACTTTATTCTTACAAGATTGGTATTATTCTTCAATGGATGAGATAACTGTGTAGAAGATATAGGTGCTAGGTACTTTACATACATTTCACTAATTCTTTAAAGATTGGTATTTTTTTTAAATTTTTCTTTCTTTATTTTTCTTTATTTATAAATTTATTGATTATGGTATCACATAATTGTCCTTATTCCCCTATTCCCATCCCAAACCCCTCCCTACATATTCCCTCACCCTCCTGCTGTCCATGGCCACTGACTAGGCCCATGTGCACACACACAAATTTTTTGGTTGATCTCTTCCCCTTACCCCTACCCTCCCCTACTTTCCCTCTGAGGTTTGAGAGTCTGATCACTGCTTCTCTTTTTCTGGGTCTGTTTTTGTTCACCAGTCTATGTTGTTCATTATTTCCTCTAGATGTGTGAGGTCATGTGATCCAAGAAATACCCTTGTAAGAACCTAAACTGTGACAAGCCATAATGGTTATGCTGAGAGGCAAATGACTCAGTCCGTAGTGAGTTTCTTTCTGGGACAAGAGCTCTTTTAAGTCCCAATTTCAATGTCAAATAGTTCCTTATGTGTACATGTCAGTTATGATATTTCAGATCTGGTTGGTGGACAAATGGTGGTAATGCAGGTCCGACCATCTCTGGTTTGGTCCTGGGCATCCTTCAGCAAAACACAGCTGCTGTCTGCTGGTATGGTGAGGCATTGTCAGCATCTTCCATCTCTGAATTGTGTCTCTTCTGTCTTCATGGCTGGAGCACTTCTCTCTATTCCTCCCTGTTACCGGATTCCAGATGGTCTCAGAGTTGTTTTCTGAAAATATACAAACATATTCTCAACCAAAAGTTAATAAAGGGATATTTTCTTTAAATTTGACTTGGGATTCTTTTTCATTTTTTCCCCCAAATAATTTTCCTCTGGCTTATTTTGACACCACGTGTGTATTTTTATGGGTATCTTACTGTTAGCATTTGAAATAAAGGTTAATTTTCTAAAGTACAAAAATTTTTTTAGATGTAAATTATTTTCAGGATATTTTTCCTTACATGATATTCTTCCATTGTCACCCCCCTTTTTACTTTAAATAATAGGAGACTTTTGGGAATTTTATAGTGTAGTCTTGATAGCTTTTATATTTTAATTATTTGCGCTACACTATGACTGCTTTAGGTTCATAACATGTTGTGCAATTTTACCATGAGACGCCCTGCCAATAAGAATTTTTGTTAATACTATAGGAACAGCTTTTTGTACAGTACACTCAGTTTTCTAGAATATTCATTTATTTTCATTAGCCACATTGATTTCTTATGAGAAATTGGTTACTATTCATCTGTCAAACTCAACACTCTAGCAACAATCTTTTTTTACCATGTGTGTATTAGTGGAATTGATTGTTTGGCTTCTTGAGAAGGGCCTAAGCATTCCTGCTACGAGGCTGGACTTGGATATTAAAACCCCACTTGCCCACACCATGGGTGCAAGGCCTCTCAAACAAGTCTTGTTGTAGTGAAATGGCAGCTGCTGTCAGCCACGTCTCTGTCTGTTACCTGGGTCCCAATTTGAGCTGTACATGGGAAGCAAAGTAGCCATGGGGGCAGGAGACCTCCCTCAGAATGGGAGAAGTTTCAGGCGCCTGCCCAGGTTTCAGGAGGGGTGGTAAGGGTCTGTGCCCCACCTCTGTTGACCCCCAAGTTCTCTCCTGATGGCCCCTCTGCGACTGTGCCTGTCTTAGGTTGTTCCTTCCCTGAGGAAGGATTGGTATTTTTCAATGGATGAGGTAACTAAGGCTCAGGGAGATTTCATAACTTGTCCAAATATTCATAGTTAGTGAGTTATGGAGTCTGAACACTCTTCACTCTGACACCATAACTCTTAACAACTCTACCATTCTGCCTTCCCAAATATCCAGTTATATACTATGCTCTACTGGTACTTTCTATGAAGGTGTTTAGGCATCTAAACCTCCAGAGAATAGGATACTTCAGGACAATCTTAAGTAGACTTTATTGACTATGATCCCAGATAGATCTTACTTGTTTAACATCTGCAAACTGGCTTTAGAGTTAATTACATTGTATTGCCTATGGATACATAACTGTATTGTATTGGAGTAGGTGTAGGGATGGACACAATATGTTGCCACCATGATGTAAATATAAGTGTGAATAAGTGATCATATGCCTGGTATATGTTTCATTTCATTAGCAATCAATAGTAAGTGACAAAACTGCATCTAATTTGAATCCCAATAACTAAAGGTCACACTTTGCAGATGACACTAATTCAAAGGGATGATTTGTGAAAACAGGACTGGTGCCTAAATAATAGTTACTTGATGGATAACATTTTGTTTCAGTCCATTAAATTTTAGCAATAATTAGAAACAGAGAAACAAATCAGTTCTATTTTGATTTCCCAAAGACAGTTTCTGTTTTTCTTCCTGTAAATTTAATGTTCCCAGGTTAAGGATGCCTAGCCCATCCTGGATGATCATGAATACCCCATCTGTTCATCTTCAATGTCTGGGGCATTTGCTCTTGGTATGGAATTCAGCCAGCCAATAGTTGCGCTCAATAATTTTGTCTTTTCTTCCCATTTCTGCTGTAGAAAGCAGACAGAAGACAACACAAAGTTATGAAAATTTCCAGTTGTACTCAGAAAATTATTAGTATAGAAACATACAGTTCCATTAGTTCTCTCTTTTGTCCACATTTGTCACTGTATCCTTCAAAGCTGAGTATGGGGCTAGAGGATCCTGCTTTGAATCACATTATTTCAGAGAGGAAAAGAAATATATATCATGTGTAGAATCCTGGAAAATTTCATAGAGTCATGGTAAACTACAGCTAAAAGGCCTCTAGTCAGGTAGCTACTCTCCTGACTTGTTCTTCTCTCCATCACAAATAGGGCTCCTAAGGCTTAGAAACATTTTGAGTATTGTATGATTTGATGAAATTAATAATAGCGGTAGTAGAAATAATGATACTCCACCATGAAGCAAATGGAAATTCACCTCAGCTTAAGTGAGAAGATAACATTTCTCTGTTTTAGCTGAGCATTCAGGAATTACCTTTAAAAGGGAGAAAGGATGAATGAGAAATGATGGAAAAAGACAGGAAGTATCCTGAGCAGCTATCATAAACCATGCATACCTTCCAACACAAAGGCTTTAATCGAGTTTTGAGTCTAAGGTAAGGTGACCAAATTTTAACATTGGTAAAGCGGGCCACCATTGACTGGGGGGTGGGGGGGTGGTTCTTGATTAAAAATTTGGTCTATATGGAGCAACAAAAATTTTCATAGAACGCAAAAATAGTATTGTAATATATTTTTAAATTTCAACATAAGTACAATTTACAAATATAATAAATAAATAAAAAATTATGTATAGTCATGTCACTTTCAAGGCTGGCGCTAGACTTTTTGCCGCCACTATAAAATATAAATAATGTGAGTACTGTCTGCTAAATTCAAGAAAATTTATGTATTTATGAAATAAATAAATCACTTACCTAAAGTATCTGAATAGCTGATTTGTAATGACATCACTTGTTCAACTAGCTTACTAGCATGCAGTACGATGTGTATAGTCTGAGAGACAGTTACAAAATGTTTTTGTCGTTGCCAATCCCAAAAAATGCCATTGTTCTAAGTCCAAACAATGGTGGTTGAATTCTAACAACTGAACAACATTCAAACTTTGATAAGCAGTTCTTGATAATCAGTTCTCAACAATTATTTGTTATTAAAGTTTAACATCATAAAATTAACAAAAATAATATAAAACTCATATCCTGGCTAAATAGCCACATGGCCGCCAAAAACCATATATTCCCTTTCTGTTCTCCAGCCATACCCTAGCTTGTCGTGCATTCTTTCCAAAATCTGGACTCTTTTAAAACGCCAAGTGATGCGGGACAAACTGTTAAAAATTGGGACTGTCCTGCCAAAATCGGGATGTCTGGTCACCTTAATCTAAGGGGACCTAGAAAGAAGCACAAGGTAAAGCATAACTTTTCTTAGTGAGCAACAGAGAACGATTGCTTGCTACTCACATATGGCCAGCCAATAGCCGCACTCAGTGTTTCTAATTCCTATAATATCCCAAAGGGAAACCAAATAGCAAGCCTGTGAAATAATCTGGTATATGACCAAAAAACTCATTAAAGAAAATTGCTCTCAATAGGATGTATTTTTGGGGGAAACACGAGCCTCTTGGGACATTAAAAAAAACCACACCACTGAGGATTATGCATAACCTTTTTAAAAAATCAACTTCATGTAATTGATGCGTAGGTTGATTCATGAATCCTGACCACAAATTCACACACTACTGCTATAATGAGCTATTGTTGATTATGTAAATGTCATATTTGAAAGGACTGTAAGAGAGAAAATGGTGAAACTCACTGGTGCAATAAAGTAAAACTTTCAAAATAACAGGAAAATAATAATAAGAGGCTTACAAACTCTTAATAATTCAACAATGATTTATTGAGTACTTGGCACAGCACTGCAGTAGTAATGAGGGGAAAAACTCAATTTTAGGAGAACAATCAGAGGACATTGTGACATATTGAGGTTGAAGTGCCTATAGCACTCAATGCCAATTTTGGAAAAGATCTAAGCACAAAAGAAAAGTAGTGCCTTGAAATTGTAGAAAGTTGGTTCTAATTTCTACTCAAGAATATATTGAAGAGAGGTTAAACGTAAGTAAAATTTGAAATCTTTGTATTGCATCTCCTGCATTTTACACATAATCACAACAAAAAATCTGTAATCTCTTAGCTAATATTCATCAAGCTTTATATTGAAAGAATACTGATCCAAAGCAGTGATATTTCAGAACAGAGCAAAGTTCTTAATCACTCAACTCTTGGAAATATCAGTATTGTAAGGATAATAGTTCCTGGTGAAAATTTGATGGAAACTATGGACTTTCACTCCCACTCACCCAAAAGTATACATTATCTACTCATACAGGGGTGGGAAAAAATAGATTTACTCTTGTGAGTACATCAAATGGTTTATTATTATATTGTTATTTATTAGTTATTTGATTGTTTTCCATTTAATTGTCTGCCCACCCCTGTATTTTAATATTTTTGTGTCATTTCAGAAATTTAGAGACTCCCAGTCTATCTATGGAACTTCTAAAGGTATCTAAACTTCTTAAGAGCAAATCTACTTTATCAGAATAGGTTTCAGAGCTCACAAAGTGCAGATATTCTGGTACTTGAGCATTCACTTGGAAGTTCCTGCATGGACAGAGAGATCTTTTAACTTTGCAGGAAGGTATAACTTGCTCATTTCCAAGCAGCCTTAGGCTCAGAAGAATAGAATAGTTTTGATTAGTGAGTTGTCTTCCAAGATGGTGAGCAGGAGCCCACAAATGGATCCAACTAGGTTTTAACTCATATTTAAGAATCTAGGTGCACTGGAAAATTCCTTAGAGGAAGTTCTGTGATAACTATAAGACAATAATCTCTCTTAACCCATGTTGAATAGGAACCAGGAGAGGAAAACTTCTTCTAAAAGGTATCTATGATCTAGGACTTCCTAGAACATTCAGAACCAGTGGCTACTTATTTTAGGAAAGAACATCCCCAGAGACATAAGTAGAATAAGGAGAATGCTCTTAATGTGTAGGACCCTCGAAGAAATAGAATTTTCTCTTTCTGGAAGTTGGTTTATATCATGTTGAAGTTGAAGTATCTATAGCACACTAGTTATAGATTCTCAGAAGGACAGTTGAAACTATAAATCCAAAACTTGGAATTCAAGCTGGGATTGGATATATAGTTTTGTGAGTCTAGTGATCTTTTCTCACTTTATCCTTCTTTATTTTATATCTTAATCCTACCTAATAAAAGAGCAATATGAAAATTAACCATTACTCCACTCCACAAGTCACACACACCAACCACGCCCACCAGCCAATCAGGGCAAGTATGCAAATTAACCCCAACCAAGATGGTTGCCGCCACAGAGGAGGGAGGCTTGGGTTTCTCTGGCAACATAAGAATCCAAGCTTTCTGCCTGCCCTAGCAGGCCTAAGCCTCCACTCAAGGCTACAAAGTTTCAATTATAGAAGGTAAACAAATCCAAACAGGAATGGCTGCCACCACTGAGTGAGCAAGAGATTTGGCTCCACTCCAGTTTCAGTTGTAGAAAGTAATATGTCCCAGATACCAGGGCCTCTGCTTGGAACACTGCGGGGTGTGGGAGGCCTGCAAACCACCACAGGCCCCTCGTCCAGGCTACCCCAAGCCCCAAGGGAACACCCAGCCTGATCCTGGGCACCCTTCAGGGCAAACCAGCTGGCCTCCACCAATGCACCAGGCCTCTAACCTATCTAATAAAAGAGTAATATGCAGATTGACCATCACTCCAACACATGTGGCTGCCCCCATCACTCCAATACATGTGGTCAAAGATCCTGCCCCTATGTGGACACAAGATGGCCACCACAAGATGGCCAGCAGGGGAGGGTAGTTGGGAAGGATGAGGCCTGCAAGGGAGGTCAGTTGAAAGGGACCAGACCTGCAAGGGAGGGCAGTTGAAAGCAATTAACCCTGCAGGGGAGGACAGTTAGGGGTGACCAGGCCAGCAGAGGTGGGAAGTTGGGAGCAAACAAGCTGGCAGGGGGAATAGTTAGACATCAATTAGGCTGGCATGGGAATGGTTAGGGGGTGATCAGGCTGGCAGGCAGAAGCGGTTAGGGGCAATCAGGAAGGCAGGCAGGTGAGCAGTTGAAAGCCAGCAATCCTGGATTGTAAGAGGAATATCCGACTGCCCATTTAGGATCAGGCCTAAACAGGCAGTTGGGGATCCCTCGAGGGGTCCCAGATTAGAGAGGGTGCAGGCTGGGCTGAGGGACAACTCCCACCACCCCCATGCATGAATTTTGTGCACTGGGCCTCTAGTTATATATATAAAAGCCTAAGCAACTCTCCAACCATCTGACTGGTAGCTATGATGCGCAATGACCACCAGGGGGAAGCTGCTACGACCTGTATCTATGATGTGGACTGACGACCAGGGTGCAGATGCTCTGTGCAGGAGCTGCCAAACTGGGGTGACTTGGCAGCTATGGTTCTTGGGTGATGCACCCGGAACAGAGAGGAGGGAGCTTGATCCCAGGGTGCGTCACCCGAGAACCACCCTCTGGCAATCTGGGACCCCTTGGGGGATGTTGGAGAACCAGTTTTGGCTTGATCCCTACAGGCCAGGCTGAGGTACCCTGCTGACAGGAGCCCACTCACTCTGCACATGCCCTTTGTCCCAAGTGTGGCCAGCCTGGGAGGGACTTCAGGAGTTTGGTTCCAGAGCATGTTCAGCTTGTCTCAACCAGTCCCACCCTACTGGCTACCCTCTAATAAATTTCCTTTCAATATGCATGAATTTGTGTTTCAGACCTCTAGTTAATGATATAATCATCTCTCTATTGGCCCAAACTAAAAAGATGTGAATATTTTAACACTTTCTCTTCAATCATCATGTACTTCTACATTTGAAGAATCACCAGCTGCTCTATACTTGTGTCATTATTTTAGCTCAGGACAAATTTGGTCCAGCCTGTTATAATAGCCCCCTCAGTGATCTCTTAGAAATCCAACTATATCCTCTCCAGATGAGCCTCACCATGACAGCCAGAGTTATCTTCTTAAAATTAATCTCACTCATCTCTTACATAAAAGGTCTGTTGTTCCAGTGAAGAGAAGTACTGCATGATCCACCTAAAATAATGAAATCTGAAACAAATAACTTTAGAGATTCTGCATGCTATGCTGCCTTCTAAGGGTATTATATATTATTATACCCAAGGCTCTAAGATGTCCTGCTATTGCAGATGGTTTCCAGGGAAGTTTTAGCAAACATTCAAGGAAGAACTAAAACCTATTCTCCTTAGAATATTCCAAAAAATTCAAGCGGAAGGAACACTTCCTAACTCCTTCTATTAAGCCAACATCACCCTAGTACCAAACCCAGATAAAGACAACACAATGAAAGACAATTACAGGCCAATATCCCTTATGAACATAGATGCCAAAATCCTCAACAAATTTCTAGCAAATCAGCTCCAGCAGTACATCAGAAAGATCATACACCATGAATAAGTAGGGTCTATCTCAGGGATGCAATCGTACAATATTTGCAAATCAATAAACGTGATATATCACATAAACAAATTCAGAGATAAAAATCACATAGTCATATAAATTGATGCAGAAAAAGCATTTGATAAAATCCAACACACTCTCTTGATAAAAACTCTCAGCAAGATGGGAATAGAAGGATCATACCTCAACATAATAAAATCTATATATGATAAACCCACAGTTAACATCACACTTAATGGTCAAAAACTAAAACCATTTCCCCTAAGAAGAGGAACAAGTCAGGGATGCCCACTCTCATCCCTCCTGTTTGACATAGTACTGGAATTACTAGCCATTACAGTTAGACAAGAAGAAGAAATAAAAGGCATCCCAATTGGAAAAGAGGAAGTAAAGCTGTCCTTATTTGCAGACAACATGATATTGCACATAAAAAACCTGAAAGATTCCAACAAAAAACACTAAGAGACTTAATAAATCAATTCAGCAATGTAGCAGAATACAAAATTAACACAAAGAAATCTATGGCATTTCTATACATCAATAGTGAACTTACAGAAAAAGTTACTAAAAAAGCAATCCTATTTATCATTGCACCCAAAAAATTAAGATACATAGGAATAAACTTATCTAAGACCTATACGCAGAAAACTACTGGACACTGCAAAAAGAGATAGAGGAAGATGTAGACAGATAGAAGAACATAACATGTGGATTGGTAGAATCAACATCGTTAAAATTTCCATACTACTCAAATCAATCTATAGATTCAATGCATGCCCCATTAAAATACCAATGGAATATTTCTCAGACCTAGAAAGAACTCTCCAAAAATTCATCTGAAATAAAAAAGACCCCAATAGCCACAGCAATCCTGAGAAAAAAGAATAAAGTAGAAGGGATATCAATACCAGATTTTAAGCTGTATTACAAAGTCACTGTTTTCAAAACAGCCTGGTAGTAGCACAAGAACAGACATATAGACCAATGGAAAGAATAGAGAATCCAGATATCGACCCAAACCACTATGCTCAATTAATATTTGACAAAGGAGGCATGAACATACAATGGAATCAAGACAGTCTCTTCAATAAATGGTGTTAGGAAAATTGGACAGATACATGAGAGTGTCCACCTCAAATAACTAGGGATACCGAACCACTGGCCCATATAGGACACCTAGCACACAAAGCTACCCTACCCACTCAGGGAGTAGCAAAAATGCGGAGACAAAGAAATAGATCACAAACAAAAGAAATGGAGGAAAACAAACGATTGGAGTTCAAAACCACGGTTATAAGGTTTTTCCAAGAATTTCCTAGAAAAGGATGATAAATTTAGTGAGACTCTCAATGATATGAGAGAGATCCTCGAGGATATGGAAAAGGATCAACTAGAAATTAAACATACACTGATTTAAATAAAAAATGTTATACAGAGACCCAATACAAACTAGAAGAACACAAGAATCAAGTCAAAGATTTGAAATACAAAGAAGCAAAAATCACTCAAATGGAAAAGCAGAAAGCAAAAAAAAAAAAAAAATCCAAAAAGTTGAAGATAGTGTAAGAAGCCTCTGGAACAACTTCAAGCTTACCAACATCAGAATTATGGCGGTGCCAGAAGAAGAGGGAGTGCAAGATACTGAAAACCTATTTGAAGAAATTATGACTGAAATCTTCCCCCATCTAGTGAAAGAAATAAAATTACAAGTCCAGGAAGCACACAGAACCCCAAACAAAAGGAATCCAAAGAGGACCACACCAAGGCACATCATAATTAAAATGCCAAGAGCAAAAAACAAAGAGAAAATATTTAAAGCAGCAAGAGAAAAACAGTTAATTACCTACAAGGGAACACCCATACGATTGTCAGCTGATTTCTCAACAGAAACTATGCAGGCCAGATGGGAGTGGCAAGAAATAGTTAAAGTGATGAATAGGAAGAACCTACAAACAAGGCTACTCTACCCAGCCACGCTGACATTCAGAATTGAAAGTCAGCTAAAGAGTTTCATAGATTAAAAAAAAAACCCCAAAACTAAAGGAGTTCATCACCACCAAACCAGTATTATATGAAATGCTGAAAGGTATTCTTTAAGAAGAGGAAGAATAAGAAAAGGGTAAAGATAAAAATTATGAACAACAAATACATATCTATAAACAAGTGAATCTAAAAGTCAAGTGAATTAAAAATCTGATGAACAGAATAAACTGGTGAATATAATAGAATCAGGGGCATAGAAAGGGAGTGGGATGACAACTCTCAAGGGGAAAGGGGTACAGAAAGAGATTGGACAAAAATCATACACCTATGGATGAGGACAGTAGGGCTGGGAGGTAAGGGAAGAAGGTGGGATGTGAATCAGGTGGAGGGGAGCTGTGTGTGGGGGAGAGTAACAACTCTAATAATTTAATAAAGTTTTATTAAATTAAAAAAACACACCTCATAAATCAGGAAATCATAAAAATATTAGAGGAATCCACAGGCAGCAAAATCTGAGACATATGCCGAAAGAAGTTCTTCACTAATACCTCTCCTAGGGTAATGGAAGCTAAAGAGAAAATAAACAAATGGGACTAAAAAGATTTTGCACAGCAAAAGAAACCATCAACAAAACAATAAGAAAGCCCACTGTATGGAAGAGCATATTTGCAAATGTTATCACTGATAAAGGTTTAATCTCCAAAATCCACAGGCAACTTATACAATTTAATAAAAGGAAGATAAATCATCCAATAAAAAAATGGGCAACGATCCTAAGTAGAATCTTTTTGAAAGAAGACAGAAGGAAGGCCAAGAGACACATGAAAACATGCTCAAAGTCACTAATTATCTGAGACATGCAAATCAAAACAACAATGCAGTACCATCTCACATCTGTCAGAATGGCTATTATCAACAAGTCAACAAACGGCAAGTGTTGGTGATGCGAAGAAAAAGGAACCCTCATGAACTGCTGGTGGGAATGCAGACTGGTGCAGCCACAGGGAAAACAGTATGGAGTTTCCTCAAAAAATTAAAAATGTAACTCCCATTTGACTCAATAATCCCACTCCTAGGAATATATCATAAGAAACTGGAAACATCAATCAGAAAAGATATATGCACCCCTATGTTCATAGCATCACTATTTACAATAGCTAATATTTGGAAACAGCCTAGATGCCCATCAGCAGATGACTGGATCAGAAAACTGTGGTACATCTACCCCAAGGAATACTGTGCTGCCATAAAAAAGAAGGAATTCTTACCATTTGCAGCAACCTGGATGGAACTAGAGAACATTATGCTAAGTGAAATCAGTCAAGGAAAGAAAAATACAACATGATCTCACCCATTTATGGATAATAAAGAACATTATAAACTGATGAACAAAAAAGATAGAAATAGAGGCAATAAAGCATCAAGCAGACTGTCAAATTACAGCAGTAAAGTTAGGGAGAGGTGGGGTAGATAAGAGATCAACTGAAGGACTTGTATTCATGCATATAAGCATAACCAATGGTCACAAAACACTGAGGAGTGAGGGCATGTATGGGAATCATTTGGAGGGGGCAATGGTAACATATATTACCTTAGTAAAAAATGAAAAAAACCATAAGTGGACTAATGCATGAATCAAAAATATAGGGCAGCTGAATGTATAAGAAAACATGATCTATATATTTACTTTCTACAAGAGACTCACCTCAGAGCAAAGGATTCACACAGACTGACAGTGAAAGGATGGAAACAATATTTTTCGGGCAAATGAAAATGAGAAAAAAACCTGGGGTTTTCGTACTTATATCTGACAAAATTGACCTCAAAATAAAGGCCATAACAAGAGATAAGGAAGGCCACTACATAATACTAAAGGGAGCAATTCTACCAGAAGATATAACTCTAATAAATATATATGCACCCAATACAGGATCACCCAAATACATAAAAAAACTTCTGGAAAATATCAAAGGAGAGATCGATAGTATTACAGTCATAGTAGGGGATTTTAATACCCAGTAACACCACTGGATAAATCCTCTAAACAAAAAAATCAGCAAAGAAACAGCATTCCTAAATGACTCAAGAGATCAGATGGAATTAATTGAAATCTTCAGAACATTTCACTCCAAAGCTACAGACTATACATTCTTCTCTAGTGCACATGGAACATTTTCAAAGATAGACCACATATTATGACACAGGCAAAGTCTCTTCAAATTAAATAAGGTAGAAATCATAACAAGCATCTTCTTAGATCATAATGGCATAAAATTAGAAATCAACTATAATAAAAACAATAAAAAAATCAAACACTTGGAGGCTAAATAGTGTAGGGGACCCCCTGGGCATTTGTTTAATTATTGTCAGGTGAACTCAGGGTGATAGGCTGAACCACTTCCTGGGAACATGCTTCCCCCAAAAGGCTGGACATGTTATCAGTACTTACTTTTTACCTTTGCCCATGTGCCAGGAAGCTGCCTTTGATATGTAAATCCAGTAAAGCACCAGGAATGCTGGGCATAGTCAAGAATGCAAATAATTTAATTTGATTCTAACTTTTGGTGAAATGCTCTGCTATTTGGGGGTATAAATAAACATGCTGCATGGGCTTTGGGTCCCTGTCCCTCCATTGGAGAGGCAGTGTCCCACCTGGCTCCCAGCCTTATAAATCTATCTCTGCATCTTCTTCCTTCCTTTCTTTCTTCCTTTCTTTCTTTCTTTCTTTCTTTCTTTCTTTCTTTCTTTCTTTCTTTCTTTCTTTCTTTCTTTCTTTCTTTCTTTCTTCCTTCCTTCCTTCCTTCCTTCCTTCCTTCCTTCCTTCCTTCCTTCCTTCTTTGCTTTCTTGCTTTCTTGCTTTCTTGCTTTCTTGCTTTCTTTCTTTCTTTCTTTCTTTCTTTCTTTCTTTCTTTCTTTCTTTCTTTCTTTCTTTCTCAAACTCTGGCCAACTCCACTCAGAACCTGTTTCATCTCTTGTTCCGTGCTGAACATGGACAAGGGAAATCCCCGCCATTTATGGCTCCCACTGCAAAATAGAATGCTACTAAACAATGATTGGGTTACCACAGAGATCAAAGAAGAAATTAAAAGCATCCTGGTAACAATGAAATGACAATGAAAACACAACAATCCAAAATATATGGGATACAATGAAAGTAGTCCTGAGCGGGAAGTTCATAGCTCTACAGGCCTGCATCAAAAAACAAGAAAAAATTGTAATACATTATCTAAGATTGCAACTTAGATAACTAGAAAAAGAGAAACAAGAAAAGCCCACATTAACAAGAAGGAAGGAGATAATAAAGGTCAGAGCAGAAATAAATGACATAGAGACAAAAAAACAACAATAAAGACTACAAAAGATCAATGAAACCAAGAGCTGGTTCTTTGAAAGGATCAACTAGATTGATGAAACTCTCGCCAGGTTTACCAAGAAACAAAGAGGGAGTGCCCAAGTAAACAAAATCAGAAATGAAACAGGTGATGTGATAACTGACCCCAAGATATATAAAGGATTATAAAAAATATTATGAACAATTCTACTTCAACAAACTGGACAACCTTGATGAAATGGACACATTCCTAGAAAAATGCAACCTTCCAAATCTCAATCAGGAAGATTCAAAAAACCTGAATAGGCCATTAAATACTGAAAAAATTGAAACAATAATAAAAAAGATTTCATCAAACAAAATCCCTGTACCAGATGGCTTCATAGGGGAGTTTTACTGAACATTCAAAGAAAAATTAAAAACCAATCCTTCTCAGACTATTAAAAAAAATTTAATAGGAAATCACAATTCCAAACTGTTTCTATGAAGCCAGCATCACCCTAATCCCAAAACCAGATAAAGATAACACAATGAAAGTGTATTATAGGCCAATATCCCTGATGAACATAGATGCTAAAATCCTCAACAATATTCTAGCAAACCAGATCCAGCATTAAATTGGGAAGATTATATACTATGACTAAGTGGGATTTACTCCAGATGTTGGTACAATATCTGCATATCAATAAATGTAATACATCACATAAATAAAGTGAGAGAAAAAATCACATAATCATATAAATTGATGCAGAAAAGGCATTTGACAAAATCCAACACATTTTTCTGAGAAAAGCACTCAGCAAAGTGATAATAGACAGATCTTACCTCAACATAATTAAAGCCTTATGTGACAAACCTATAGCCAACATCATACTCAATGGGCAAAAACTAAAACCATTTTCCCTAAGAACAAGAATAAGACAGGGATGCCCTCTTTGACCACTCCTGTTCAACATAGCACTGGAAATACTAGCCACAGCAATCAGACAAGAAGAAAGCTTTCTGAGTGGAAATTCTACAATTAGAAGGAAAGAGGAAAGTACATGGAGAATAACAGCAGCTGCAAAAGGCTGAGATACAGAAACAGGCATGTGGATGGAGTGCATACCTGGCTTTCTCTAGAGGGAAGTAGAGGGAAGAAGGTCAGCAGGGGAGGGAAGTTGTGGGCGATCAGGCCAGCAGGGGAGGGCAGTTGGGATGGGCCAGGCTTGCAAGAGAAGGCAGTTGGGGCCAATCAGGCCTGTAGGGGAAGACGTTTAGGGGTGATCCAGCTTTCAGAGAAGGGCAGTTGGGAGCATCCATGCCTGAGAGGGAGAACAGTTTGGGGGTATTCAGGCCTTCAGGAGAAGGCAATAGTGGGACCAGGCCTGCATAAGAGGGCAGTTGGGGGGGACCAGGCCTGCAGGGGAGGCCAGTTGGGGGAAACTAGGCCTGCAGGAGAGGGCAATGGGGCAACCAGGCCTGCAGGAGAGGGCAGTTGGGTAGGGGAACAGGTTAGCAGCGGAGGGAAGTTGGGGTGACCAGGCCTGCAGGGAAGGGCATTTAGGGGTAACCAGGCTGGCAAGGGAGGGCAGTTGTGGGTGACAAGGCCAGCAGGGGAGATAAGTTGTGGGGGGACCAGGCCTGCAGAAGAGGGATGTTGGGGGGGGGGGTTCAGACTACATGGGAGGACAGTTAGAGGCAACCAGGCCTGCAGGGGAGAGAAGTTTGGGTGACCAGGCCAGCAGGGGAGGCAGTTATGGGGGAGAAGGCATGCAGGAGAGGGCAGTTCATGATGACCAGGCAAGCAGGTGAGGGAAGTTAGGGGTAATCAGCCTGGCAAGTGAGGACAGTTATGGGTGACCAGGTCCGCAGGGTAGGGAAGTTGGGGTTAACAGATCTGCAGGGGAGGTCTGTTGGGTTAACCAGGCCTTCACGGGGCAGCTGTTCCAGGTGACCAGGTTCTCTGGGGAGGGCAGCTAGGGGCAAGCAGTCCAGCAAGAAGCAGTTAGGCATTGATCAGGCTGGCAGGGGAGTGGTTTTAGGGTGACCAGGCTAGCAGGAAGAAGCAGTTTGGGGCAATCAGGGAGGCAAGCGAGTGGTTGCCAACCACCTGTTCTGGATTGTGAGAGGAATGTCTAGCTTCCCGTTTAGGCCCAGTTCCACCAGGATCAGGCTTAAAGAGGCTACCAAACATATCTCAAAGGGCACCAGATTGGAGAGAGTGCACACTGAGCTGAGGGATACTTCCCTCCCACATACATGAATTTCGTGCACCAGACCTCTAGTGATATATAAAGAAGTCTTGCAACTGAATTACAAAAAAAACAAACAACCCAATTTAAAACTGAATGAAGGTTTTGAGTAGTCATTAAAAAAATTTTTTTTTTAATTAAAAAAAAATTTTTATAGCAGAACCCCCAGGCAAACTTACAGACTAAGATTCCTGGCAGCAATTTATTGTATTTTTTAAATATTTTATTGATTTTCCACAGAGAGGAAGGGAGAGGGATAGAGAGCTAGAAACGTCAATGAGAGAGAAACATCGACCAGCTAGCTGCCTTTTGCACAGCCCCTACTGGGGATATGCCCGCAACCAGGGTACATGCCCTTGACCAGAATCAAACCTGGGACCCTTCAGTCCGTAGACCGACGCTCTATCCACTGAGCCAAACCGGTTTCGGTTGAGTAGTCATTTTTTACAAAGAAGACATCCAGATGGGCAATAAGCTCATGAAAATATACTCAGCATTACTAATCATCAGGGGTATATGAACTAAAACCACAATGAGACACTATACATTCAGACGGGTATTGTCATAAAAACAAAAAATCAGAAGTGTTGGTAAAAATGAGGTAAAATTAGAATGCTTGTGCATTGTTGGTGAGGATGTAAAATGATGTTACTATTGTTGAAAACCGTATTGTGATTCTTCAAAAAATTAAAAATAGAGTTCCACTTAATTGAGCAAGTTCACTTCTGTCTATAGACCCAAAAGATTTGAAAAGTGGGATTAGAGCAGACATTTTGACATGGATGCTCATAAAAACATTATTCACAATGACCAGAATGTGGAAACAATGCAAATTTCATCAATGGATAAATAAGTAAAATATTGTATATACGTAAAATGGAATATTATTTAGCTTAAAAGCTTAAGAAAATTCTGTCAAATCCTACCAAATGAATTAACCTTAAAGACATGACATTTGAAATAAGGCAGACACAAAAGGATAAATATTGTATGACTTTACATATGTGGTTACTAGAGTAGTCAAATTCATAGAGATTGGAAGTAGAATAGTATTTTCTAGGTGAAAGGAGGAGTGGGCAGTTAATGTTTAATGAGTACAGAATTTCAGCTTGTGAAGATGAAGACATTCTGGATATGGATGGAAATGATGGCTGCACAACAATGTGAATGTATTTAAGGTTACTAAAGTATACAGTTATAAGGTTTAAAATGGTAAATTTTATGTTATATATAGTTTAGCAGAATAAATATCACTCAGTCCACCATATAAAAATAATCAAAATGTAAAAACTTATGTTCATAAAAGGTTCAGAAAAAAGCATTTTATAAAATTCAACATGCATTTATGAGAAATACTTTCAGTTATTTAGGAATAGAAGAGACATCCTTCAATATGATAAAAAGCATATAACAAAATAAGGTAAAACAAAACAAAACAAACCTCAAAATCTTTAGCTAACATTTTGCCTAATCTTAAAAGACTGAATGCTTTCCCCTTAAGGTTTGGAACAAAACAAATATGTATATTCTCATCACTCCTATTCATTATTGTACTTGATATCCTAGCCCAGTGTTTGGCAAACTCCTTAGTGAACAGAGCCAAATATCAATAGTTCAATGATTGAAATTTCTTTTGAGAGCCAAATTTTTAAAACTTAAACTCCTTCAAAATTGACTTATCCAGGCCATGGTATTTTGTGGAAGAGCCACACTCAAGTGGCTTGCGAGCTGCAGTTTTCCAACCATGGTCCTAGTCGGTATATTAAGGCAAGAAAAACAAATAAAACACATAAAATTAAAAACTAAAACATATACTCTTATTATTTAAAGAAAAAAATTGTATACATAAAATGTCTCATAGAGAGAAACCAAGATGGCAGCATAGATAAACACCTAAATTGCTGCCTCACACAACAATTTCATAACTACAACTAAAAGACAGAATGAAAATTATCCAAAACCACAGGAAAACTGGTTGAGTGGAAATTCTACAACTAGAAGAAAAGAGGAAAGCACACAGAGAATCAAAGGAGCTGCAAAGGACTAAGGTATGGAGACTCACACACAGAGAAGATGGGCGGCTGAGTGCTTGGCTGGTGTTCTCTTGCAGGAGAGGGAAGGAAGCCTCCAACTGCATTGAACCCAAGTTCTGACTGCACTGAACCCCAGTTCAGGGTAAAACCCAGTGGACCGAAACTTATATTGAGGAGTCTGGACTGTCAGGTAGACAGAAAGGCACATGGAGTCTCGGAGTTTTGGGGAAGCTACAGCAGGCAGGGGTCTGGAGGTGTGTGTGCATGTGAGTGCAAGCAGAGAAGACTGAATGCTGAGGTTGCTGCTATCTCTCTGTATAAGAAGGGATTCAGAAGCCCCTGACCGCAATGAACCCCAGTTCCGACTGAACTGAACCCTAGTTTTGGACGACCCTGGGGGAATCTTGACTGTCAGGTGGAAACTCAGGGGAGCTGTGGAAGGCTGCAGCCTGGAGGTGCCTGTGCAAGGGTAGAGCTGACGGGAAGTCAAGACTCTGCTCAGCCCTGAGAATCCACCCCATCCAAGCTGAGGACAGAGGCTTTTGCAATTTCACAAGTCTGGTCCTATAAGGCTGTCTCGATCACAGGTCTCCTGGTGTAGACACAGCTGATACACATAGCCAATTGGCCTGGAGGTCAGTTCCTCCCAGTGATACCAACAGCAATCACGACATAAATACAACAAGGCTGTACACACAGACCACAAAGGGGATCACCAAGAGTGTCTACCTCAGGTGACTGGGGAGGCTGACCCACTGGGCCAAATAGGAAAACTATCACACAAAACTACCCTACCAACTCAGGAAAGCAGTAAAAATATGGAGACAAAGTAACAGATCACAAATGAAAGAAATGGAGGAAAATAAACAACTGGATATAGAATTCAAAACCACGGTAATAAGGTTTTTCAAAAATTTCCTATGAAAGACCAATAAATTTAGCAAGACCCTTGAGGCTATGAAAAAGGACCAACTAGATATTAAACATACAGTGATTGAAATAAAAAGTATTATACAGAGACCCAGTAGTAGCCTAGAGGAACTCAAGAATCAAGTCAAAGCTTTGAAATACAAAGAAACAAAAAACACTCAACCAGAAAAGAAAAAAGAAAAAAGAATACAAAAAGTTGAAGATAGTGTAAGGAACCTCTGAGACAACTTCAAGCTTACCAACATCAGAATTATGGGGGTGCCAGAAGAAGACAGAGTGCAAGATACTGAAAATGTATTTGAAAAAATGACAGAAAACTTCCCCCACCTGGTGAAAGAAATAAAATTATAAGTCCAGGAAGTGCACTGAACCTCAAACAAAAGGAATCCAAAGAGGACCACATCAAGACACATCATAATTTAAAATGCCAAGAGCAAAGGACAAAGAATTTTAAAAGCAGCAAGAAAAAAACAGTTAGTTACCTATAAGGGAGCACCCATAAGACTATCCGCTGATTTCTCAATAGACACCATGCCAGATGGCAGTGGCAAGAAATATTCAAAGTGATGAATAGCAAGACCCTACAACCAAGATTACTCTACCCACCAAAACAATTATTCAAAATGAAAGGTCAGATAAAGAGCTTCACAGATAAGAAAAAGCTAATGGAGTTCAAGCAAACTAGTAGTATTATATGAAATGCTGAAAGTTATTCTTTAAAAAGAGGAAACAAAAGTAAAGATAAAAATTATGAACACCAAATACATACCGGTATCTATCAACAAGTGAATTTAAAAGTCAAGTGAATTAAAAATCTGAGGAACAGAATAAACTGGTGAATATAATAGAATCAGGGGCATAGAAAGGGAGTAGAATGATAATTCTCAGGGGGAAATGGGTATGGGTGGTACAGAGAGACTGGACAAAAGTCGTCCACCTATGGATAAGAACAGTGGAGGGGGAGGTAATAGCAGAGAGAGGGGTGGGAACCAGGTGGAGGGGAGCTATGGGGGGCAAAAAGGAGAAACTATTGTTATAATATGAACAATAAAGATTTATTAAATAAAAAAGCAAAAAACCCACACAAAACAAACACAGAAAACTTCTCAGAGAATATATATATATATATATATATATATATATATATATATATATTAAATCCCTACTGGAAATCAGAGGTAAATTTAAGAAGAATGTTGGATACAAGGTCAACACACAAAAATCAATTGTATTATTATATGCTAGAAACAAATTGAAAAATAAAAATTTAAATAACCATTCACATTGGCATAAAAAACCATGATATATATGAGATATATTCAACAAAATATGTTCCAGATCTATATATTGAAAGCTACAAAGTATTTTTGAAATAAATTATTTTGAAAAACTCTAAATGAATGGAAATATATTACATAGTATATTCATCTATGGAAGAGTCAATGTTTTTGAGGTGTCTACTCCTAAAACACAAAATCCCAGGAGACATTTAAAAATATATATATATTTTATTGATATTTCACAGAGAGGAAGGGAGAGAGATAGAGAGCTAGAAACGTCGATGAGAGAGAAACATCGACCAGCCACCTCCTGCACACCCCCCACTGGGGATGTGCCCGCAACCAATGTACATGCCCCTGACCGGAATCGAACCTGGGACCTTTCAGTCCGCAGACCGATGCTCTACCACTGAGCCAAACCGGTTTCGGCGACTTTTTTTTTTTTTTTTGGTTGGTATTAACAAGATATTGTAAAATTTATATATGGTAATGTCAAGGCCCCACAATGGCAGAAACAATTTTGGAAAAGAAAAGCAAAGGAGCCCTAGCCAGTTTGGCTCAGTAGATAGAGCATTGGCATGTGGACCAAAGGTCCTGGGTTCGATTCCTGTCAAGGGCATGTACATTGGTTGTAGGCTCATCCCCAGCTTGGGCTCTAGTTAGGACACAGCATGAGGCAACCAATCTATGTGTTTTCTCTCACATTGATGTTTCTCTCTATCTTTTCCTCTCTCTTCTGTCCCCCCCCCGCCCCCCCGCCAAAAAATAATAATGGAAAAATATCCTCAAGTGAGGATTAATATAATCAAATAAACAAAATGATAATAGAAGAGCTATCCCTCATGTGATTGCTTGGGCATAAGGTAAAAAGGAAAAGGAAAAAAAAAAGAAAAAAGAAAAAAAAAAGACCAAAGCAGAACTTACATCTTCAAGGTAGAAAACTTATTGCAAGAATACCTTTTAGAGACTTCAGAAATGGAACAAAATGTATAGTCCAAATGATTTTATACAAATGTACTAATATAATTCAGTGAGAAATGGATATCTTTGTTACAAATTGTGCTTGATTAACTGGATATTTGTTAGGAAAAAATTTCATTGCTATCACAACACACAGCAAAGCTAACATAAAATGGAACAAAGACCTAAAAGTTAAAGATAAAATTATAAAATTTTTATAATTAAACATAGAAAAGATCTTTGTAATAATGAATTAGGAAAATGTCTTAGAATATATAAACCCTTAAGGAATGCCAAAAGAAAGGTAAATGGACGCAATGGCATTTCAACACAATAATAACAACAAACCTTTGCTCTTTGAAAGGTACTATTAAGAGAATAAAATGGTTAGTCACAGATGAGGTGTAAAATATTTGCAACACATATATCTCATAATGAAATTATATCCAGAACATATTTTTTAAAATTCTAGCTATAGATATCACACTTTTCATGGAGTCTTAGTTATGGCTGGCATCTATTCTCCTGTGAACTAGAATAGAATCCTCCACCAAGCTTTCAGGATTCTCTTTATACAGCAACTAGAGGCCTAGTGCACAACATTCATGCATGGCGAGGGCTCCCTTCAGCCCAGCCTGCACCCTCTCCAATCTGGACATCCCTTTCACAATCTGGGACAGATGGCTCCTAATGGCTCACCTTCCTGTCTGCCTGATCACACGTAACTCCCCCCCACCCTGCTGTCTGATCACCCCTAACCGCCTCTGCCTTCTGGCGTGATTGCCCCAAACTGCCATCCCCAGCCTGATCACCCTCAACTGTCGCCTGGTTACCCTACCTGCCTGGTTACCCTTAACTGCCCCCTGCCAGCACGATCGCCCCCAACTGCCCTCTCCTGCTGGCCTTGTCGCCCGAACTCTGCCCCCCCCCCCCTTTGCTGGCTTGGTTGTCCCACACAACCTACTGTTCAATCGTTTGGTCATCCCTCCATAACACCCCCGCCAGTATGATTGCCCCACACAGCCTGCTGTTCAGTTGTTTGTCTGGTTGTTTCAGTCATAACGGCCCCTGGCTTTTTATATATTAGGATGATAGAGTCACAGGGAGAGAAGTAGTTGTCAGAAAGTTTCTGCATCATATTCATTTTAAAGTCCTGTCATTATATTTACCATGTTTATTTCTAAAAATAAGTGTATGCTGTATTCAATTGATTTTTAGAACTAGTCTAGATATTCTTTAAAATAGGCAAAGTTTTAGAAAAGAGTTATTTTCTCCTCTGTACAAAGCTTTACTTTTAAAACTTACCACTCATATCCTTCCAATGTTCCCAAATCATCTACAATTCCAAATGAAACTATAGAATCAGGTCTACATACACCTCTTTTTGCTATAAGATAAGTTGGTGCTAGAGAGAGGGCAGATGTTTTATCACACACAATTTGTAAGTTTTAGTTTTTGTTCTAGGCATTAGCCAGTGCAGCTGATAGACTATGTTAGCATAAATGCCCTGTGCATTCTTAACTTTCTTCCGTAAATGTTTATGTTATGACTGATACATTTTTACATTATTTAAGGGCCTGCAATCATAATATTGATATGAAAATAAAATAACATACAGTCATCTCAAATGGAAGAAGTCATACAATGGACATCTTTTGCCTTCTCTATTAGTGTCAGTCTGGTTCATGAACTGGTCACAGGAGTTAGGCTTCATGGTTTAGATAAGTAGAAGCGATCTACAAAATATTCCACATCTGTATAGTTACAAAAGTTCAAATACTGAATGAAAAGAGAGAGAGAGAGAGATCGCTAAATGGTATCTGGAGACTTTCTAAGGTTGAATAAGATACATGGTCTAGGGTTCAGGAGGAGACATTGATTGGTATAATGGTTACTATATCTTGAATCAGCCTTTAGTGTTGTAGGAACATTAGATTTAAGAATGAGGTATTTGAGCCCTGGCCGATGTGGCTCAGTTAGTTGAGTGTTATCCCTTTGATTGAAAGGTTCAATTCCTGGTCAGGGCATATACACAGGCTGATGGTTTGATTCCTTGTCAGGGTTCATACGGGGGAGGTAGCCCCTCTCTCTTCCTCTCCCTTCCTCTCTTGCTAAAATCATTATAAAACAACATTTAAAAAATAATAATGAAGTGTTGAAATTATGGTTGTGAACTCAATCTCCGGTCAGAACACATACAAGAAGCAAACAGTGAGTGCATAAATAAATGGAACAACAAACCTCTCTCTCTCTCTCATCAATAAATAAAAAATTAAAATAAAAAGGGATAATCTTGAGAAAAAAAAAAGAATGATGTATCATCATTCCCATTTGAAGTATGTGGAAATTGAGACATGGAGGGGTTACCAGGTAAATATCTTATCCAGGATGATACAACTAATAAGTGGAAGATCTGGAATCTGAGCTTCATCTTTCTTCCTTTAAAGCTACTTTATTGCCTCTCATTTAATGTGATTTTGAATTTTGATCACATTAGACAAACTATTTTACATTATTTTCTGGGTGTGGGCCATGCATGTCAAACTCAAAGGCTAACACAGGCCAAATAAACAAGGTTTAAGTTTATGTGGGCTGCAAAAAAAAAAAAAAAAAGAAAAGCTTTACTTTTCATAGAGACATAGGTTTATTTCAATAGAGACATGCTGAAGACAAAAGGATGAAATAAATGAGTCATCGTTAATATAAAATAATAGAACATTTTAACAAAAATTAATATTTTTTCATTAACTTACCAGACACAGAATAACTGCACAAATTAAGTGTAACACAAATAAACCTATTTTTCTTGTTCTCTGAAAGCAAAATATTTCCTGTTGCACACACCAAAAAAGTCAGTCCAAGACTAATGATGTGGCAATCAGCTGCTAAAATATTTGCTGCTCATATTAGTGGAGAGAAACGGTGTGCTTTCGCATAAGGAAAATGAATACAACACAATAAAAGTAATCAGTCATTAGCAAACGTTGCAGTTCGTTATTCATAATCATGTATAACAGGATTTTGTAAAAATTAAGTTATGAAATTTTTATTAAAATGTTTCTTACATACCGTTATATTGGCTGGGCCACAAAAGTATTCGTTGTGGGCCGCATGGGACCTACAGGCTGGGAGTTTGACATGCTTGGTGTAGGTGGTCCTAGCAGAAGTAGTATTTATCTGACTCTGAAGGAGGCTGAAGGTCTCCAGGCAAATCCTGATCTGGATAAGACAAGGATAGAAATTTTTATTTATCTTATGGTAAAGCTGTATTTGCTTTTATTAGGTAAATATGTATGGCTACATTCCTGTCAGTGTACAGCTTCAGTGTTTACCACTATTAATAGGAATACCTTAGATTTCTATTCATGTTTTGTTCAATAAAGCAAGGGATGAAATGTTTAACTCTAAAGAGCTGATTTTTTTTTAGTGTTCTAAGAAAGAAAAAGCACAGATACTAGCTTACAAAACTGACACCCAGAGTGTCAATAGAATCTTAATGTTGGAAGAGACTGTTAAAGATGAAAGATGACCCAGTTTAGTCCTTGTATCCTAGCCTCAAGTTATATTAATTAACAGGGGTTGAATATTGCTTCTCTTCTTATGTAAAGCTATTTATGGTGAATAATTTTTATTATTTAGAAATGTTCAAATTAGGCAGGATAAAATGAAATTATTTCATTTTACAGATGAGGAAACAAGCAATACCTCTTTTTATAAGACCACACCTATGGTTGGATGATATGTGTTTTTCCTTTTGGATATAATATTGATACTTTATATTAAAATCATGTCAAAGAAATTTTAACTCTAGCCCATGAAATCTGAGAAAGTGTTACCTCTCTGCTTCTCCTAAAGGGAGGATGGGATTAGAGCAATGGAGGGAGTATGCATGTGTTCGTGCACATATATGCTTGCTTGGAAGTGTGTGTGTGCATGTTGGAGATTGCAAGACCATAATCTCTACTGGCTTTGAGATAGAAATGCCATGAACTTGAACATTTGAGTTAGATTGAAAATGACTTTCTGCCAAGAAAGGCTCTTTACAAATCTTTGGCTAGTTGCAAATGCGAGATAGGATCATTCTTGTACTAGAGCCACCTGCAATACATACCAGTCATGGTTACTAACCTACACTCCAGGGGTGAGGAAGCTGGAATTCTTTTACATGGCAGATCCCAGGTTTGCCTAGAAGAAATTACAGGATTCCAAATACCTTCCACATCTGGATCCCACACTCTGAGACTTGGCAGTAGTACTACTTTAAATGTTGCAGCATTGTTAGATAACTTGCCAGGATATGTTGAAATGGTACATAGTTTGGAATATTCCACATATGGGTAAATATATAAATTTTTCAATACTGTTTTTCTTGTCCTTAATCTGGCAAAGAAATGTAAGCATACAATCAGAAATTATAGCAAATGGTTCATATTTAGCATATTTTCATCTTTGTTTTAATTATATTTTTTTGGAAAGTACCATTTAAAAGGTACATTGTTTAATGTAATAGCCAAGTTGCTTGGAAAAGCTTGTATATATAGAGATCTCTAATGTAAGATATTTTCAGTGCATACATTTCTTTACATACTTGCAATTATATTTTCATTTGGGATTGCTCTGGTTAAGTGGTGGTAAAAGCTGAAATACTATGTTGAGAAGGATTCAGAAGTTTCACCAGGGTTTTAGTGAGAAAGAGTACCCTGAGTGATTAGTGAAAAATACACATTTCTGCACCATGCATTATTTATTTATTTATTTATATTTAATTTTTTAAATAAATATTTACTGTTCATATTATTACAAAGGTTCCTCATTTTTTTCTCCCTCCATTGTTCCCCTCCACCAAGTTCCCATCCCACCCTCTGCCCTTTCCCCACCCCCCATTGTCCTCATCCATAGGTGCAGTTTATGTTCAGTCTCTTCCCATTCCGCTCCACTCCCATTTCCCTGAGAATCATCAGTCCACTCCTCTTCCATACCTCTGATTCTATTATATTCACCAGTTAATATTGTTCATCATGATTTTTACTTCCCTTGGTTTTTAGATTCACTTGTTGATAGTTATGTATTTGTTGTTCATAATTTTTATCTTTATTTTCTTCCTCTTCCTAAAGAACCCCTTTTAGCAATTCATATAATTCTGGCTTGGCAGTGATGAACTCCTTTAGCTTTTTAAAAAATTTGTGAAGCTCTTTATCTGGCCTTCGATTCTGAGTGATAGCTTTGCTGGGTAGAGTATTTTTGGCTATAGGTTCTTATTATTCATCACCTTGAATATTTCTTGCCATTTCCTTCTGGCCTGCATGGTTTCTGTTGAGAAATCAGCTGACAATCATATGGATGCTCTTTTATAGGTAACTACCTGCTTTTGTCTTGCTGCTTTTAATATTCTCTCTTTGTCTTTAGCTCTAGGAATTTTAATTATGATGTGTCTTGGTGTGGTCCTCTTTGGATTCCTTTTGTATGGGGTTCTGTGGGCTTCCTGGACTTGTAAGTCTATTTCTTTCACCAGGTGGGGGAAGTTTTCTGCCACTATTTCTTTCAATACGTTTTCGGTATCTTGCTCTCTGTCATCTTCTGGGATGCCCATAATTCTGATGTTGGTTCGCGTGAAGTTGTCCTAGAGGTTTCTTACATTATCTTCAACTTTCTGGATTCTCTAGTCTTCTTGCTTCTATGGAGGAGTGTCCTCTGGCTCTTTGTGTTCCAAATCTTTGACTTGATTCTTGAAATCTTCCATTCTGTTTTTAGGACTCTGTATAATATTTTTTATTTCAGAGAATGTATTCTTTATTTCTAGTTGATCCTTTATTATTTCTAGTTGATCCCTTTTCATATCCTCATAGGTCTCGATTATTTTATCGGCCTTTTCTAGGAGATTCTTGAACAACCTTATAAACGTGGTTTTGAACTCTATATCCAGTTGCTTTTTGTCCTCCATTTCTTTCATTTGTGATCTCTTTCCTCGTCTCGGGAATTTTTGCTGCTTCCCTGAGTTGGTAGGTTGGAAGGATCAGCTGTGTCTATGCCAGGAGATAGCCTTATTCCACTAGACTTGGAAACCTGCAAAAGTCTGTGCTCAGCTTGGATGGGGCAGAGTTTCAGGGTGGAACCTACAGCCTTTGTTTCCAGTTAGCCCTGCCCTCTGAGGTTCCTGAATCTCAGTGTACCTCAGTGTCCTTTGGTATTCGCTGCAAGCACATCTGAGAGAAAGGTGCCAGCTACCAGACAGTCTAGTCTCTCCCCCAACAAGCCTGCAACTGGGGTTCAGTGCAGTTGGAAGTAGGGTTAAGAGAAGTCTGGAGCTTATGTCTCCTTCCCGCTAGGGCAATCCAGTAGCTTAATTAACTGTCTTCTGCTTGAAATGTGCGCGACTCGGGGGCTCTGCCTTTCATTGCTCCCCTGAGCTTCCACCTTACAGCCCAGATTCCCTCTGTATGAGCCTGGGGCCTGAGGGTCTCACCCAGAACTGGGGTTCAGTGCAGTTGGAACTGGGGCTCAGCACAGTCTGGAGCTTTTGTTTCCTTCCTACTAGGGCAATCTAGCAGCTCAGTCAACAGTCTGTCCTTTACGCACAATGTGCATGACTCCGGGGCTCTGCCTTTGCTGCTCCCCTGAGCTTCCGCCTTACAGCCCAGATTGTCTCTGTACGAGCCTGGGACCCCAGGGTCTCGCCCAGAACTGGGATTCAGTGCAGTCAGAACTGGGGTTCAGCACAGTCCAGAACTTTTTATCTCCCTCCTGCTAGGGAACACCAGCCAGGCACTCAGCCACCCCCTCCTCTCCAGCTCTGTCCTCTCCCCACGCGTGCACCATGTCTCTCCTTACCTTAGGCTTTTACAGCTCCTCTGATTTTCCTTCTGGCTTTCTCTTTCCTTCTAGTTGTAGAATTTCCAGTCAGTCAACTTTCCTGTAGTTCTGGATAATGTCCACTTTATATTTTATTTGTATTTTTTGAAATCGTTGTGTGAAACTGCAGTTAGGCATTTACCTATGGTTTCTCCCCACCATGTATTTTGTAAACAGTAATTTTATGTTATATACTAGAGGCCTGATGCATGAAAATTCTTGCAAGAGTAGGTCTTCCTTCCCCTAGCTGCTGGCAATGGCTTCCTTCTGGCACCTGAGACCTAGGCTGCTTCCCTCCTCTGGTTTCCTGCAGGCACCTGGGACCCGGGCTGGCTTCCCTCAGGCTCCGGCTTGGTCAGGAAGGTTATCTGGAAGACATCTAGTCGAATTAGCATATTACTCTTTTATTATTATAGATATTTTACAAAAAGTTAAACTTAATACAATACCCCAAAACATTGCATTGTGTACTTAAGTGGATGAATCATATAGTATATGAATTATTAACATGGTTGAATTGATATCTGTAATATTTATTACTGTTTTCTATTAGCTTTCCTTGTTATTTATTCCTATCTTTATCTCCCATTCTTTTTTTTTGCCTTTGTGGCTTTAATTGAGCATTTTTGTATGATTTAATTTTCCCTTCTTTCTTAGCATATCAGTTTTATATTCTTTACTTTCTTTAGTGGTTGCCCTAGAGTTTGTAATACAGACTTACACCAAACCCAAGTCCACTTTATTAAAAAAAAAAACTTTTTTTATTGATTTCATAGAGGAAGGGAAAGGGAGAGAGAGACAAAAACATTAATGATGAGAGATAATCATTGATGGGCTGCCTCCTGCACACCCTCTCCTAGTGACTGGACCCGCAACCTGAGCATGTGACTTGATCAGGAATTGATCTGTGACCTCCTGTTCTTAGGTCAATGCTCAACCACTGAGCCATGTTGGCTGGGCTTAAGTCCACTTTCAAATAACATTATACTGCTACACTAATGCAAGTACCTATCATAACAAAATATCCCCAGTTCTTTCCTCCTATCCCTTATGTCTTTGCTGTCATTCATTTCACTTACATATCTCCATATATGAAAGTCTAAATCACCATTCGACCATTTGACTGGTCACTATGATGTTCACTGACCACTAGGGGGCAGATGCTCAATGCACAAGTTGCTCACTGGTGGTCAGTGCATTCCCACAGCGGGAACACCACTCAGCTTGCCAACGGGTGCCAGATGCCAGGCTCATAGCTGGTGAGTGCTACTGTGGTGGTACAAACCTCTCCTGTGGACACTCCCCCTGCACGCCCCTCCCACATGCAGACCAGGATCAGAATCAGAATCAGGGCTGGTATTGGGACCAGCATTGGGACTGACTGGCGTGTGCCCACCGCCACTTCTTGGCCATTGATGCACTGGTATCGCCCTAGGACTGGCATGTGGAGATTGCAGTGGAGTGGCAGCAAGCTTCCTGAGTGGTGGTGGAGGAAATCACAGCAGGGTTATGCTGAATTGGAGTGGCATGGCACCCAGACTTGGGCTTTTCCCCAGCCGCCTGCTGTTTTGTGCACTACTATATCCTTCGGGGGATGTTGGACTGCCAGTTTTGGCCCGATTCCTGCTGTCCACGCCAAAGGACCCCACCAGAACATGAATACATACACTGGGCCTCTAGTCATATATAATAAAGAGCTAATATACTAATTAGACTAAACAGCTAAATGACCATCCCAACGACATTCTGGAAAACCTTCTGGATGAAGCTGGGCCTGCAAAGGATGGCCAGGGCTGTGAGGGGCTGCAAGGGGCTGCGAGGGCTGGCCCGGGCTACAAGGAACTGCGAGGGCTGGCTGTGGCAGCAGGGCTCTGAGGGCCGAGTCCCTTGCATAAATTTAGTGCATCAGACCTCTAGTATGTATAAACTAATAATGATTGTATTATTTACCTTGAATGAGTGAGTATCTGTTAGATCAATTTAGAATAAGAAAAATGAAAGTTTTAATTTTACCTTAATTTTTTTCTCCAATGCTTTTTCTTTATATAAATTCAAATTTATGATATATCAGTTTCCTTCTGTCTTAAGATCTTCTTTGACATTTCTTGCAAGCAAGGCTTATGGGCAACAAATTTCTTCAACTTTTATTTGTCAGAGAAAGTTCTTGCTTGTCACTTTTGAAGGATAATTTCTCAGGATATAGAAATCTAGGTTTATATTTTTTTCTTTCAACACTTAACATAAATACACTCCACTTTTTTGTTTGTATGGTACTGAGAAGTCTGATGTAATTCTTAGCTATGTTTCTCTGAGGCAGCAATTTTCAATCCTTATCATCTCATGGCACACAAACTAATTACTAAATTCTGCAGCACACCAAAAGATACATTTTTTGCTGATCTGACAAAAAAGATATAATTTTGATTCATTCACAAAGGATAGCTATTGTTTTTTTGGTTTTTTTTTATGTTGGAATTTCTTTTGAATTGACAATCTAAGAATAAGAGGTCAGTGCTCCTGACAAATAGTCAGATATTGCAGGCTTTAAAAATTCTGTGGCACACCAATTGAAAATGGCTTCTGTAAGGTAAAAGGATTTCCCCTCTTTCAATATATTTTTCTTTGATTTTCTGAAATTTGAATATGATATGCCTAAATGTAGGGTTGTTTTTTTTTAATCCAGATTTGTGTTCTCTGAATTTCCTGGCTCTGTGTGGTTTGTTGTTTGACATTAATTTGGGTTAAATTCACAGCCCTATTGTTTCAATAATTTTTTTCCTATTTTTCTTTTCTTTTTCTTCATCTGATATTCTCATTATGCATAAGTTATAACTTTTATAGTTGTCCTACTATTCTTGGATATAATGTTCTGTGTGTTTTTTCCAGTCTTTTTTCTCTTTATTTTCAGTTTTGGAAGTTTCTATTGATTCATCCTCGAGCTCAGGAATTCTTTCCTTAGCTGTGTTTATTCTAGTAATAAGCCATTGAAATGAATTTCTTTATTTTTGCTACATTGTTTCTGACCTATAACCTTTTTTATAATAATTTTTAATTACAGTTTACATAAAATATTATATTAGTTTAAGGTGTACAATCCAGTGACTAGTTTTTATAACTTACTATGTGATCACCTCAATAAGTCTAATACCCATCTGATACCATACATCAATATTACAATACTGGAGGCCCGGTGAACAAAAGTCATGCATGAGACTGTGTGTCCCTCAGCCCAGCCTGCAACCTCTCCAATCTGGGACCCCTCAAGGGATGTCCAACTGCCCATTGAGGCCCGATCCTACTGGGCAGTCAGACATCCCTCTCACAATCCAGGACTGCTGGCTCCCAACTTCTTGCCTGCCTGCCTTCCTGATTGCTCCCAACTACTTCTACCTGCCAGCCTGATCACCCCCTTACCACTCCTCTGCCAGCCTGATTGATGCCTAACTTCCATCCCCTGCAGGCCTAGTCACCCCCAACTGCACTCCACTGCAGGCCTACGTCCAACTCAACTGCCCTTCCCTGCAGGCCCTGTCGCCCCCAATTCCCTCCTCTGCTGGCCGAGTCACCCCTAAGTGCCCTCCCCTGCACACTTGATCACCCCCAACTGCCATCTCTTGCAGGCCTGGTCCCTCCAAATTGCCCATCATTGTTAGCCTGATTGCCCGCAACTGCCCTCCCTTGCAGACCTGGTCCCTCCCAACCATCCTCCACTGCTAGCCATCTTGTGGTGGCCATCTTATGTCCACATGGGGGCAGTCATCTTTGACCACATGGGGCAGCCTTCTTGTGTGCTGGAGTTATGGTCAATCTGTATATTACTCTTTTATTAGATAGGATAGAGGCCTGGTGCATGGGTGGGGGCCAGCTGGTTTGCCCTGAAGGGTGTCCTGAATCAGGGTGGGGGTTCCCTTGGGGCATGGGGTGGCCTGGGTAAGGGGCCAATGAGGTTTGTAGACTGTCCACGCCTCCCTCCCCCCCCCCCCCCCCCCAGTGACCCAAGTGGAAGCCCTGGTATCTGGGATTTATTTATCTTCTATAATTGAAACTTTGTAGCCATAAGCTGAGGCCAAAGCTGGCCAGGACTGTGGAAACTTGGCTTACTCCATGGTCGGGGGTAACCCAAGCCTCCTGCCCTCTCCAGTTATGGGGCTGCCACCATTTTTGTTGGGATTTGTTTATCTTCTATAATTGAAAATTTTCAGACTTCAGTGGAGGCCTGGGCCTGCCAGGTTGTGAGGTAAGCTTGGCTTCCTCCATTGCCAGGGAAACACAAGCCTCCTGCTCTCACTGTGGCTGCATCCATCTTGTTTGGCTTAATTTGCATACTTGCTCCTGATTGGCTGGTGGGCTTAGCTTGTGGGTATAGCAGATATATGGTCAATTTGCATATTACTCTTTTATTAGGATTTTTAAAAATTTTCTTTTCATTTTTTAATTAAGATATTACATGTGTACATATCTTACCATTGCCCTGACCCTCTCCCATGCATGCTATCACCCCCCAGTGTCTTGCGTCCATTATTTATGCTTATATGCATGCCTACAAGTCCTTCGGCTGATCTTTTATCTACCTCACCTCTCCCTAACCTTCCCTCTCTAATTTGACAGTCTTGACTGACTCTGTATCTATCTTTTTGTTTATCAGATTATAATGTTCTTTATTATCCACAAATGAGTGAGATCATGTGGTATTTTTCTTTCATTGACCGGCTTATTTCACTTAGCTTAATGCTCTCCAGTTCCATTCAGGTTGCTGCAAATGGTAAGAATTCCTTTTTTTTTTATGGCAACATAGTATTCCATTGTGAAGATGTATCAGAGTTTTCTGATGCAGTCATCTGCTGATGGGCACTTAGGCTGTTTCCAAATATTATCTATTGTAAATTGTGCTGCTATGAACATAGGGGTGCATATATCCTTTCTAATTGGTGTTTCTAGTTTCTTAGGGTACATTCCTAGGAATTGGATTACTGGGTCAAATGGGAGTTCCATTTTTAATTTTTTGAGGCAACTCCATACTGTTCTCCACAGTGGCTGCACCAGTCTGCATTCCCACCAGCAGTGCACCAGGGTTCATTTTTCTCTGTATCCTTGCCAACACTTGTCCTTTGTTGATTTGTTGATGATAGCTATTCTGATAGGTGTGAGATGGTACTGCATTGTTATTTTGATTTGCATCTCTTGGATAATTAGTGACTTTGAACATGTTTTCATATGTCTCTTTGCATTCCTTCTGTCTTCTTTTGAAAAGATTCTATTTAGGTCCATTGTCCATTTTAATTGGATTATGTATCTTCCTTTTATTAAGTAGTATAAATTTCCTGTAGATGTTGGAGATTAAACCTGTATCAGTGATAATATATGCAAATATGCTCTTCCATATAGTGGGCTTTCTTGCTGTTTTGTTGATGGTTTCTTTGCTGTGCAAAAGCTTTTTATTTTGATGTAGTCCTATTTGTTTATTTTCTCTTTAGCTTCCATTGCCTTAGGAGCAGTATTAATGAAGAAGTTCTTTTGGCATATGTCTGAGGTTTCTCTGCCTGTGGATTCTACTAGTATTTTTTTATGGTTTCCCGTATTATGTTTAAGTCCTGTATCCATTTTGAGTTTATTTTTGTGTATGGTGTAAGCTGGTGATCTAGTTTCATGTTTTTGCATGTATCTGTCCAATTTTCCCAACACCATTTATTGAAGAGCCTGTCTTGATTGCATTGTATGTTCATGCCTCCTTTGTCAAATATTAATTGAGCATAGTGGTTTGGGTAGATATTTGGATTCTATATTATATTCCATTGGTCTATATGTCTGTTCTTGTGCCAGTACCAGGTTATTTTGAGAACAGTGGCCTTGTAATAGAGCTTGAAATCTGGTATTGAGATCCCTCCCACTTTATTCTTCTTTCACAGGATTGCTGTGTCTATTTAGGTTCTTTTTTATTCCAGATGAATTTTTGGAGGGTTGGTTCTAGGTCTGTGAAATATGCCATTGGTATTTTAATGGGGATTACATTGAATCTGTAGATTGTTTTGGATAGTATGGACATTTTAATGATGTTGATTCTATAATCCATGAACTCGGTATGCTCTTCCATATATTTATGTCTTAATTCTATCTCTTTTTTCAATGTCTTGCAGTTTTTTGAGTAGAGGTCTTTTATCTCCTTAGTTAAGTTTATTCCTTGGTATCTTAATTTTTTTTTTTGGTGTGATGGTAAATGGGATTGTTTTCATAGTCTCTCTTTCTATAATTTCATTGTTGGTGTATAGAATTGCCATAGATTTCTTGGCATTAATTTGTGTCCTGCTACATTGCTGAATTCATTTGTAATATTGAATGATTTTTTATGGAGTTTTCAGGGTTTTTTATGTACAGTATCATGTCATCTGTGAATAAGGACAGTTTTACTTCTTTTCCAATTTGGATTCATTTTATTTCTTCTTCTTGTCTAATCACAATGGATAGTACTTCCAGTATTATGTTGAACAGGAGTGGTGAAAGCAGGCATCCCTATCTTGTTCCTGTTCTGTTCTTAGGGGAAATGATTTTCGTTTTTGCCTATTGAGTATGATGTTGGCTTTGGGGTTGTCATATATGGCTTTAATTATGTTGAGGTATGATCCTTCTATTCTCACCTTGCTGAGAGTTTTTATTAAAAATGGGTGTTGGATCTTATCAAATGCTTTTTCTGCATCAATTGATATGACTATGTGGTTTTTATGTCTCAATTTGTTTATGTTATGTATCACATTTTTTTGCTTTGCACCATCCTTACATCCCTGGGACAAATCCTACTAGCTCATAGTGTATGACCTTTCTGATTTACTGCTGGATCTGATTTGCTAGAGTTTTGTTGAGGATTTTGGCACCTATGTTCAAGAGGTATACTGACCTGTGATTGTCTTTCATTGTATTGTCTTTATCTGGTTTTTATATTAGGGTGATGCTTTCTTGATAGAAGGAGCTTGGAAGTGTTCGTTCCTCTTGAATTTTTTGGAATAGTCTGAGGAGGATAGGTTTTAGTTCTTTCTTGAATGTTTGCTAAATATCCCCTGCATAGCCATCTGGTCCCAGTCTTTTATTTTCTGGAAGCTTTTTATTTATTTATTTATTTTTTTTTTGAGATTTTAAAAAATTTATTAAGGTATTATATGTGTACTTTTGGAAGCTTTTTAATGACTGCTTCAATTTCTTTCTTAGTTGTTGGTCTATATATGATATTTGACTATATTCCCTATACTGTCCTTTACAGCTTCATGACTGTTCTTAACTACCAATTTGTACTTCTTTTAAAAAATATTTTTATTGATTTCAGAGCGGATGGGAGAGGGAGAGCCAGAAACATCAATGGTGAGAGAGAACCATTGATCGACCGCTTCCTACATGCCTTTGACTGGGGATTGAGCACACAACCTGGGCATGTGCTTTGACCTGGAATCCAACCGTGATGTCCTGGTTCATATGTTGATGCTTAATCACTGAGCCATGCCAGTTTGTACTTCTTAAATACCTTCTCTCTTTTCACCTATGTCCCCAAAGTTTCTCCCATCTGACAAGCATCAACACATTCTCTTTATCTGAGTCTGTTCTGGTTCTGCTTGTTATTTATTTATCTATCTTTTTTTTTTTTAAGATTCCACATAGAAGTGAAATCATCTGGCATTTATCTTTCTCTATCTGAATTATTTCACTCAGTACAATACCCTTCAGGTCCATCCATGTTTTTTTCAGATAAAATATTACATTATTTTTTATGGCTAAATCATGTTTCATTTGATACATGCACCATTTCTTCTTTATTCATTCATCTATTGATAGAAACTTATATTGCTTCCATATTTTGGCTAATGTAAGTAATGCTGCACTGAAAATATAGAAATACATGTTTTCTGATTTAGTGTTTTGGGTTTCTTTGGATAAATAACCAGATGTGGAATTGCTGGGTACTTCTTTGTCTCTTGCCATATTTCCTTTCTTTTTAAGTCTTGTATAAGTATTGCTACCCCAGCTTTTTTCATTGTTTGTTTCCATTTTCATGAACTATCTTTTCCATTTATTTTTTTTTTCTGTGTCTATCAATCTTAAGTGAGTCTCTTGTAGACAGCATTTTTAAGGTTCTTGTTCTGTTATTCCTTCAGCCTTCATATGTCTTTTGAATGGAGCATTTAATCCATTTGCATTTAAAGTAATTATTGGTTGATATGTATTTATTGTCATTTTATTATTTTTAATTTTGATCTTCTGAAAATTCTTCTTTAAGAAGAACCTTTAACATTTCTTGTAATACTAGTTTAGTGATCATGAACTCATCCTTTTCTTACCTGGGAAGCTCTTTACCTCTCCATCGATCCTAATGATAGCTTTGCTGGGTAGAGTAATATTGATTGTAGGTCCTTCCTTGTTATCACTTTTTAAATATTTCTTGTTGACCCCGTCTGGCCTGGAAAGTTTCTGTTGAGGAGTCAATTGACCATCTTATATTAGCTCCCTTGTAGGTAATTAAGTGCTCTTTTCTTGCTGCCTTTAAGATTCTCTCATTGTCTTTCACCTTTGGCATTTGAATTATGATGTCTCTTTTTTCCTTTTTATTGACTATATAGGAGTGACACTTATTAACAAAATTATACAGGTTTCAGGTGAACAATTCTATTTCATATCATCACAATCTGTCGTGGTGTGGGCCTTTTTTGGGTTCATCTTGTTTGGTTCTCTGCCCTTCCTGGACTAGTATGTGTATTTAGTTTTTCAGGTTAGGGAAATTTTTGGCCATTATTTTTTTTAAAATAGGGTTTCAATTTCTCGCTCTCTCTCTCTTCTCCTTGCTGCATGCCCATGATGCGAATGTGGGTACTTTTGAAGTTGTTCAAGAGGCTCCTTTTATCACCCTTATATTTTTATTTTTTATTGTTATTTTATTTATTTATTTTATAAAAAATATATTTTATTGCTTTTTTTTCAGAGAGGAAGAGAAAGGGGTAGAGAGTTAGAAACATCAATGAGAGAGAATCCTTGATCAGCTGCCTCTTGCACACACCCCCACTGGGGATGTGCCCGCAACCAAGGTACATGCCCTTGACCAGAATCGAACCTGGGACCTTTCAGTCCACAGGCTGCTGCTCTGTCCACTGAGCCAAACTTGTTTCGGCCATCCTCATATTTTCAAATTATTTTTTCTTTTTGCTGTTTTGATTGAGTGTCTACTGTTTCCTTATCTTCCAAATTTCTTACTTGATATTCTTATTCATCTACTCTACTGTTGATAGCATGTAATGCATTCTTCATTTCAGTTAATGTATTCTTAATTTCTGACTGGTTCTTTTTTATGTTTCTATTTCCATTTTTATATTTCCTTTCTCTTTGTGGAAGTTCTCGCTAATTTGTTTACACTTCCCTTAAGTTCATTGAGCATTGTTATAACCATTGTTTTGATCTCTGCAACTGGTAGATTGCTTGTCTCCATTTGGTTAGTTTTTTCCCCTGTATTTTTGTTTTGTTCTGTCACTTGGGACATATTTCTTTGTCTCCTCATTTTTGGCTACCTGCCTGTGGTTTATTTCTATATATTAGGTAAAGCTGTTACGTTTCCCAGGTTTGGTAGGATGGACTTGTAGAGTAGGTGTCCTGTAGGATCCAGTGGCACAGCTTCCCTGATTACCCTAGCTGGGCTCTCCAGGTGCCCCCCACTTGTGGGATGTGTATGCCCTCCTCTTGTAATTGAGCCTTGATTGCTCTTGGCACCACAATGGGAGTGATGTACTCACAGGCCAAATGGTTTTAAGGACTGGCTGTGACCACCATGGAGGATCTTCTTTGCAGGGCTGGCCCACAGAGCAGGACTTACTTCAGTGGGGTTCTGGTGCCTGCTGAGTCTTCTCCTTGAGTGTGTCACTTGTGGTGGTTATAATTGGCCTCAAGCTGTTCATCTGGTGTGCTGGCTCCAGGGCTTCCTGGGAGGTGCAGGTCAAAGTCTGTCTCCATCTGTGTCTTATTCAGGGTCACCCAGCATGAGCTACAAAGTGATCTGAAGATGTCTGTTTCCTGTGTTGGGTTTGGAGATTCCCAGGCAAGGCCAAGCTATGAAATAAGGCTGGATACTGCTATTGTTGGGCCTGGGATCACTTAGCAAAGGCCAGAGGTTGCCTGTTTGAGAGATTTTAGGAAAGTTGAAGCATGTTCCAACACATGACAGTACTATGGAAAAGCCACTAGAAACAGTTTGGGAGGGTCTGCAAGTTGCATGGGGCAGGGGTCTCAGGAAATTATCAGGACAGGTGAACAGTGTTAGCCAAGTTGATGAAGACTCAGATATGCCAGCTCCAAGTGTGTGTGGAAACTCAGAAAAGGAATAATGTCCTCTGTTAGCACTTTGTTCAGAGAAAGTTGCCTTTCTAGCTCTCATTCTAATGCCAGACAATTCATTTTCTCCCTCTATGCCTCTGTTACCTTTAAAAAATTAAATTAATTAATCAAGTAATTTTTATTATTATTAAATTTAATTTATCTTTATTGTTGAAAGTATTACAGATATCCCCATTTTTAAATTACTGCTCCAGCGCTGGAAACTCAGAGTGAGTGAATATGAGTAAGTCCATGTGTGTGACCTTTAAGAGGAATACCTTGGACTCCAGCAGCCCTCCATCTCACTCAGCCACAATCCCCACTGGTTTTCACTGCCCAAAGTAATAGTAACTTCTATTCTTGGTATTGGAACCCTGGGCTGAGGGGCATGGTGTGGGGCTAGGACCTTTCACTTCTCAGGGGAGACCTTCTCTAGCATTTATTGTTTTCTTAGATTTTACTTCATTCTCCTTATATTACACTTTTACATGTTTAATTTTTGCCTTAAATCCTCAGCACATTAATCATGTTTGTTTTAAATTCCCAGTCTGATTATCCCAACATTCCTGCCATATGTGAGTGGAGTTCTATTGCTTTTGTTACCTCTCAAACTGTGTTTTTTGCCTTTTAGTATGCTTTGTAATTTTTGTTGAAAGCTGAACATACTATACTGTGCAAAAGGAACTCTAGTAAATGGAGCTTTAGTGATGTGGTGGGGGGAGAGGAAGCATTCTATAGTGCTGTGTTTAGGTTTAATTCTTTTGTGAGCCTAAGCTGTGAATGTTAAAAGTGTTTTTCTTACTCTTTGAGACTGAAAGAGAGACTTGCAGAGTATTATTCTACTCAAAATAAACCAGTCAGAGAAAGAAAACATCACATGATCTCACTTATATGTGGAAGGTAATGAACAAAATAAAATGATGAACAAAAATAGATCCAAAGACATGGATTCATAGAACAGACTTGCAGATCTCAGAAGGGAAGGGGTCAGGAAGAGATGAACCAAAGAACTTGAATGCATATATGCATAACCCATGGACACAAACAGTAGTGTGATGATGGTCTGGGGTGGGCATGTGCGAGGTGTGGCAGGTCAATGGGGAAAAATGAGACATCTGTAATACTTTCTTTCCTTTTATCTTTTAAAAAATATATTTTATTGATTTTTTCTTACAGAGAGGAAGAGAGAGGGATAGAGAGCTAGAAATATCGATGATGAGAGAAACATCCACCAGCTGCCTCCTGCACACCTCCTACTCGGGATGTGTCCGCAACCAAGGTACATGCCCTTGACCAGAATCGAACCTGGGACCTTTCAGTCCACTGGCCGACGCTCTATCCACTGAGCCAAACCGGTTTCGGCGACATCTGTAATACTTTCAACAATAAATATAAATTTAAATAAAAAACCAAATAAAATAAAATAAAAGTGTTTCTCAGTTTTGTCCTCTTCTTAGTTGAGACAGGATGACTAGGGGAGCAGGAGTTGGATATTTCTGTTCCTCCAAGTTAGTGAAACTCTGATAAAACTTGGGAATGTTAAGCTCTGGTAAAATAGTTTCTCTTGAGGGCAGGCCTTATTAAAAGGACAAAATCCTCTGGTGTATTTTATAATGGTTGCATTTTCCCTTCCTTTATGTACACTGTGGGAACCTGGTAGAGTTCCTTGAGGTAAAACTCACAAAAGTGTGGGAACTTTCTTACAAATTGGCCTTCCCTGGAGTTTTTAACTTCAGACATGTCCACACTGAACCTCCTGCAATTTGTAAATTCATTAATTTGTCAGTTCAGATTTTCCTGTCTTTGATACTGGTTTCCATATGGTATTCTGCTCCAGTAAATTGTGATTATATGTATATTAGAGGCCTGGAGCATGAAATTTGTGCACGGGGGGAGGGGTGTCCCTCAACCAGGCCTGAACACTCTCCAATCTGGGAACTCTTGGGGGGATGTCCGACTGCCAGTTTAGGCCCGATCCCTGCCGTTGGACATCCCTCTCACAATCTGGGATTGCTGGCTCCTAAACTCTTGCCTGCCTGCATGATTGTCCATAACTGCTTCTGCCTGCCAGCCTGATTGCCCCCTAACTGCTACTCTGCTGGCCTGACACTTAACTGCTCCCCCTGCTGGCCTGATCACCCCCAATTGCCCTCTCCTGCTGGCCTGATTGCCCACAACTGCCCTCCCCTGCCACAACCTGCCTCCTCTGCTGGGACCCGCCTCCTACATGCTAGGCAGCAGAGATGCCGGGACCGGCCTCCTCCAAGCTGCGCAGAGCCGTGGGATACTCATGCCCCACCATGTGGAGTGACCACTGGACCCTATCTCTACTGTGTGTGCATGGCCATTTTGTGGTTGCCATCTTGTGATAGTGTCATATGAGGGTATTGTGCGAGGACATCATGCAAGGGCCTGATGCCACCTAGGCTTTTATTATATAGGATTTCTCTCTGCTACTCCAATTTTGGGGCCAGTGGTTTTTTCTCACTTCTCTGAAAAAGCTAAGAAAAATATTTTATTTTTCATCTTGTTCAGACTTTTAGTTGTTAGGATGAAGTGACAACATCCAAGCTCCATACATGCTGGAACAGAAACCAGAAGTATCTGTACTATGTATTTTTCAGTTAATAATTTATCTTGTAAATTGTTTCATATAACAACATTCAGCACCTCTGTGTTCTTTTTAATGGGTACATAATAGTTCATTATATGAATATATTATCATTTAGAAATCTCTTATAGATGACTACTTAGGTTCTTTTTAATTTTTGGTTATAAACAATATTGTAATGAGTATCTTTGTACATACTGTTTTGCATATATATGCAGATAGATCTATGAAAAAACTCGTTGGTACAAATGATGTAGACATCATTGCTAAATATTCCTCTATAGAAATGGTTCCAATTTAGGTTCTATCCAACAATGTATGTGTGCTCATTTTATCAATGTAGTATATTATCAAACATTTAAAAAATCTCAAACAGTATAGTTGAGATTTTCCATGTAATAAGTCAACATAATTTTTATCTTGCCCACTTTGTTTTTGTGAGGATTGACTAAGATAACAGAGGTGACAGAACTTGAAAAACAGTATAGATATCTTGTAATTTTTGTGGTACTCTAATAATTAGTGAATTTGACAATTTTTAAAAATTGGTTTGACATTTATTTTTTCCTTCATTGTGAACTATGTTCACAACTTTTACTTATATTTCTATTAGTTTGGTTATGTTTTTCTTATTGGTTTATAGGAGCTGTTGATATGTTAAGGAAATTAGCCTTTTGTTGTGCGTATTACATTTATCCATTTTCCAAGTATGTACCTTTCTTTTGACTTTATTAACAGTATTTTCTTTACATGCAGAATTATGAAAACATTTAGGTGGTTAAGTTTATTAGTTTTTTTATCTGATGGCATTTGAATTTTGTGTTATGTTTAAAAAGACCTCTTTTTGCTGTTTTTATACTTTGGCTATTTATGTTCAAATGTTTCATTCACCTGTAATTTATTTTTATGTAAAATGGGAATTAGGGATCCAACTTGATTTAGCATTATTTTTTCATTTGGATAACCAGTAGACCCAATGTTGGCTTATGCTATTTTAACTAAATATTTAAATGTTTTTATTTTTTTACATAGCTTTTTAGTAATCATATTTTATTATATCAATAGTGCAATAGTAATATGTAGAAAAAGAGTTAGCAGTTGCTTCCAACTTTTGTTACTATATATTACTCTACAACGGCTTTCAGCATGTATATATTATTTCTGAGGAGTTATTTTTTTCCTGAATACATCATTTTTTTCTTTTAATTATTCAATTAAGGTATTATATGTGTATATATCTTACAATTGCCCTTCCTACCCCACCCCCATACATGCCCTCACCCGTAGTGTTTTGAGTCCATTGATTATGCTTATATGCATGCATACAAATCCTTCGGTTGATCTCTTATCTCCCCCATATCTCCCTATCCTTCCCACCGTAATTTGACAGTCTGTTTGAAGCTTTATTGCCTCTGTATCTATCTTTTTGTTCATTAATTTATAATGTTCTTTATTATCCATAAATGAGTGAGTTCATGTGGTGTTTCACTTTCAATGACTAGCTTATTTCATTCAGCATGATGTTCTCCAATTCCATCAAGGTTGCTGCAAATGATAAGAATTTCTTCTTTTTTATGGCAGCATAGTATTCCATTGTGTAGATGTACCATAGTTTTTGGATCCAATCATCTGCTGATGGGCATCTAGGCTGTTTCCAAATCCTAGCTATTGTAAATTGTGCTGCTATGAACATAGGGGTGCATATTTCCTTTCTGATTGGTGTTTATGGTTTCTTAGGATATATTCATACTAGTGGGATTACTGGGTCGAATGGGATTTCCATTTTCAGTTTTTTTTATTTTTAGGAAACTCCATACTGTTCTCCACAGTGGTTGCACCAGTCTGCCTTCCCACCAGCAGTGCACGAGGGTTCCTTTTTCTTTGAAACCTCGCTAACACTTGTCGTTTGTTAATTTGTTGATGTTAAGCCATTCTGACAGGTGTGAGATGGTACTGCATTGTTGTTTTGGTTTGCATCTCTCGGATGATTAGTGACTTTGAGCATGTTTTCATGTGCCTCTTGGCCTTCCTTCTGTCTTCTTTTGAAAATATTCTATTTAGGTCCATTGCCCATTTTTTAAATGGATTATTTATCTTCCTTTTATTTAGTTGAATAAGCTGTTTGTAGATGTTGAGATTAAACCTTTATCAGTGATAACATTTGCAAATATGTTCTCCCATACAGTGGGTTTTCTTATTGTTTTGTTGATGGTTTCTTTTGCTGTAAAAAAGCTTTTTATTTTGATGTAGTCCCATGTGTTTATTTTCTCGTTAGTTCCCATTGCTCTAGGGGCAGTATCAGTGAAGAATTTCTTTTAGCATATGTCAGAGGTTTTGCTGCCTGTGGATGCCTCTAGTATTTTTATGGTTTCCCGTCTTATGTTTAAGTACTGTATCCATTTTGAGTTTATATTTGTGTATGGTGCAAGTTGGTGATCTAGTTTCATTTTTTTGCAAGTGTCTTTCCAATTTTCCCAACACCATTTATTGAAGAGACTGTCCTGACTCCATTGCATGTTCATATGTCCTTTGTTAAATATTAATTGAGTATAGAGGTTTGGGTCAATATCCGGATTCTCTATTCTAATCCATTGATCTATATGTCTGTTCTTGTGCCAGGACCAAGCTGTTTTGAGAACAGTGGCTTTGTAATACAGCTTGAAATCTGGTATTGAGATCCCTTGTACTTTATTCTTCTTTCTCAGGATTGCTGTGGCTATTCGGGGTCTTTTTTTTGTTCCAGATGAATTTTTGGAGGGTTGGTTCTAGGTCTGTGAAATATGCTATTGGTGTTTTAATGGGGAGTGTATTGAACTTATAAATTGCTTTCAGAATTATGGACATTATGATGATGTTGATTCTACCAATCTATGAACATGGTATGTTCCTCCATCTGTTTACATCTTCCTCTGTTTCTTTTTTCAGTGTCATGTAGTTTTCTGCATATAGGTCTTTTATCTCCTTAGTTAAGTTTATTCCTAGGTATCTTAGTTTTTTTGTTGCGATGTTAATCGGATTGCTTTTTTAGTCTCTGTTTCTGTAAGTTCACTGTTGATGTATAGAAATGCCATAGATTTCTTGGCATTAATTTTGTACCCTTCTGTATTGCCAAATTCATTTATTAAGTCAATTAGTTTTTTGATGGCGTCTTTTGGGTTTTTTAAGTACAATATCATGTCATCTGCAAATAAGGATAACTACTTTTTCTTTTCTAATTTGGATGCCTTTTATTTATTCTTCTTGTCTAATTGCAATGGCTAGTACTTCCAGTACTATTTGAAACAGGAGTGGTGAGAGTGGGCATCCCTGTCTTGTTCCTGTTCTTAGAGGTTTTAGTTTTTGCCCATTGAGTATGATGTTTGCTGTGGGTTTATCATATATAGCTTTTACTATATTGAGGAATGATCCTTCTATTCCCACCTTGCTGAGAGTTTCTATCAGTAAATGGTGTTGGATTTTATTAAATGCTTTCTCTGTGTCGATTGACATGACTATATGATTTTTAATCTCTCAGTTTGTTTATGTGATGTATCACGTTTACTGATTTACGGATATTGTATCATCCTTGCTTTCCCGGAATAAATCCTACTTTGTCATGGTATATGATCTTTCTGATGTACTGCTGGAGCCGATTTCCTAGAATTTTGTTGAGGATTGTGGCATCTATGTTCATGAGGGATATTGGCCTGCAATTGTCTTTCACTGTGTTGTCTTTATAAGGTTTTGGTATTAGGGTGATGCTGGCTTCATAGAAGGAGTTTGGCAGTGTTCCTTCCTCTTGAATTTTTCGGAATAGTCTGAGGAGGATAGGTTTTAGTTCTTCCTTGAATGTTTGGTAAAACTCCTCTTTGAAGCTGTCTGGCCCTGGACTTTTGTTTGCCTGAAGCTTTTTAATGACTGATTTAATTTCTTTGATAGTTATTGGCCTATTGAGTTGTTTATATTCTTCATGATTGAGTTTTTGAAGGTTATATTTTTCTAGGAATATGTCCATTTTCTCCAAGTTGTCCAGTTTGTTGGAATAAATGTGTTTGTAGTATTTTTTTTTTAACAATCCTTTGTATTTCGGCGGAGTCTGTTGTTATTTTACCTCTTTCATTTCTGATTTTTTTTTTAATTTGGGCCCTCTCTCTTTGTTTCTTGGTTAGCCTGGCTAGAGGTTAATCAATCTTGTTTATCCTTTTGAAGAACCAGCTGTTGGTTTTGTTGATCTTATGTACTGTTTCTTTGGTCTCTATGTCATTTATCTCTACTCTGATTTTTGTTATTTCCTTCCTTCTGCTTACACTGGGTTTTTCTTGTTGCTCTTTTTCTAACCCTTTGAGTTGTAGAGTTAGATAATTTGTTTCCATTTTTTCTTGCTTTTTGTAATAGGCTTGTAGAGATATGAACTTCTCTCTCAAAACTACTTTTGCTGTGTCTCAAAGATTTTGGATTGTTGTGTTTTCATTGTCACTTGTTGCCATTATTTTTAAAATTTCTTCTTTGGTATCTCTGATAACCCAGTCATTGTTTAATCACATGCTATTTAGTCTCCGTGTGTTTGATTTTTTTGGGGTTGTTTTTATTGTACTTGATTTCCAGTTTTATTTCACTGTGTTCTGAGAAGATGCATGATATGATTTATATCTTCTTAAATTTGAAAAGACTTTGCTTCTAACCCAGCATATGGTCTATGTTTGAAAATAACCCATGTGCACTTGAGAAGAAAGTGTATTCTGTAGCTTTGGGGTGAGATATTCTGAAGATGTCAATTAATTCCATCTGATCTAATGTGTCATTTAGGATTGATATTTCTTTGCTGACTTTTTTAAAGGAGTTTTCCAATGGTGATAGTGGGGCATTAAGATCTCCTACTATGAATGAATAGCTATCAGTTTCTCCCTTGATATCCTCTGGGGGTTGTTGTACGTATTTGGGTGATTCTTTATTGGGTGCATATATGTTTACCAGAGTGATTTCTTCCTGTTGGTTTGCTCCCTTTAGTATTATGAAGTAGACTTCCTTATCTCTCTTTACGTCCTTCACTTTGAGATCTAATTTGTCAGATATCAGTATTGCTACTCCAGCTTTTTTTTCTTTTCCATTCACCTGTAAATGGAATGGAAAAGAAGAAAAAAGCTGGAGTAGCTTCACCAAAAAATAAGCTTTCCCTTCACCCTCAGTCTGTTTGCATGTTTTTTTCTGAGGTGGATTTCTTGTAGACAGCAGATATATGGGTCTTGTTTTCTTATACTGTCCATTACCCTGTGTCTTTTGATTGGGGCATTTAATCCATTTACATGTAAAGTTACTATTGATAGGTACTTTTTTGTCACCATTTTTATTCTTTACCCCTCTGTTCATTTTTTGCTATATATCTATATCTATATCTATATCTATATCTATATCTATATCTATATCTATATCTATATCTATATCTATATCTATATATCTATATCTATATCTATATCTATATTTACAGCAGACCCTTTAGCATATCTTGCATTGCTGGTTTGGTGGTAATAAATTCCCTTAATCCTTTTTTGTCTGTGAAGCTTCTGATTTCACCTTTAAATTTGATAGATAACCTTGCTGGATACAGTATTCTTGGATTCAGACCCTTAGTTTGCATGACTTTGTATATTTCATTCCATTCCCTTCTGACCTGATGAGTTTATATTGAGAAATAAGTTGGTACTCTGATGGGGGCTCTTTTGCATGTAACTTTCTGCCTCTCTCTGGATGCTTCTAAGATTCTTACTTTGTCGTTGGTGTTTGTCAAATTAATTATAATGTGCCTTGGTGTTAGTCTTTAGGGGTTGATTCTGCTTGGGACTCTGAGTTTCCTGAATTTGTGTTTTGTTTTTTTGGTCCCCTATATCAGGGAAGTTTTCTATAATTATTTCTTCAAACGTGTTTTATATTCCTTGCTCAGTTACTTTCTCCTTCTGGAATGCCTATAACACGGATGTTGTTTTGTGTTGTGTTGTCCCAAAATTCCTTTAGGCTCTCCTCCTGCTTTAAATTTTTTTCTAGAAGCTTCTCTGATTGTATATTTCCCCCCACCTTCTTTTAGTTCACTGATGTGGTACTGTTTCTTGTAGTTTACTCTTAATGCTTTCCATTGAGTTCGTTACAGCAGTAATGTCATTTTCCATTTCTTCTTGGTTCTTCTTCATTTCTTCTTGGTTCTTACTCATATTACCAAATTTGTCTTCCATTATTTTCAGCCACCTTAGGACAATTTCTCTGAATTCTTTTTCTGAGGTTTTGCTTGCCTCTATTTCTTTTACTTTTTTTCCTGGTCATCCCTGCTTTTCTTTCATATCTGGTCTGGTTCTTTGTCTTCCCATGGTCTCTCTTTTCCAGATGTCTGATTATGTAGTTCTCTCTCCCCTGCATTTATTTAAAGGAACATAATACAACACAACCAGGTACCAAACAGAAATCACTGAAATGTATTCACGATATTAATAACCAGAGAAAGGCAAATTAGGGGATAGGAGAAAAAGTAGAAGATGAAAATAAAATAAAAGAGTGCCAAATGTTTGTAATTGGGAAAGGGAAAAATAAAGTAAGAGAGAAAAGAAAGAACCTATGAAAGAAAAGGGGAACAAACAATATGTATGGGGAGAAAACTCCCAGAAAACAGCCAATTATCCCAGAAAATGCTAGCAACAAGTACCTGGAGATTAATACAAACCACAAAAACAACTAATATCAATTGAGATGAGGGAAAACTGAAGGAAAAAACAAACAAAAACAAAGCAAACAAACAAACAAAAAAATGAATAAGTAAAACAATCTCACAAAAAAAGCATAAAGAATTGATACAGTCAACATTCAAGCAAACAGCAACGTAAGGACAGAGAGCAAAACAATTTTTTGGATAGTTAAGATAGGGAAGAGAGAGGTGTGTATGGACTTTGAGTAGGGGATTGGAAATTAGATATATAAGTAGGGCAAAGTTTTAACAGGGGGTAAACAGTAAGAATAGGTACAATCTAAAGCAGGAAAAGGGTAAGAGAAACAGGACACCAAAAGGTGTATAGTTAGGAAGAGAATGATGGCATAAAGATAGAGTTGAGGTAGCATAAAAGTGTGCAAAAGGAAAGAGGAAAATAGAATGTAAAACACTAATCCCAAAGTAATATAAATAAATAATAAAATGACACTAAAAAAAAAGGTAAAATAGTAGTAGTAATAATAGTGATTGAAAATAAAAATGTAATAATTAAAAAGGTAAAATTAAGTGAGGAAAAAAGAAAAAAATGTTTCTTAAGTAAAAGATGAAAAAAAAAAGAAAAAAAATGTGCAGTAGTGAAGGTCATTCACTTCCTATATTGTTCTGTTTGGCCTGCCTGTTTCCCAGTTAGGACAGTGCTGTAGTTCCCTGCGTCCACTGCTCCTCAGTGTTGTAAACCAGCCTTGATTTTTAAGCAGACGGAGTCTTAATTTCTCATATTCCTTTATTTTTTATTACACAAGAGGCAATTTGTGATTTAGCCCCTAAATTGCTGTCTTTCCGGATTGAATTCTGGGTGCATAAATGGCATCTCTGGCCTGTGTTTCGAATCTTCTTTCCATGTGGCACTCAATACCGGTTTGTGGGAGTGGGCTGCGTCGTATCTGGCTCTCTGACCGTCACTCCCCACTCAGATCCCCAGGCTCCAGAAAAACAACTTTCCCCTGCAGTCTTCCATGTGTCTCCAACTGGGTGATCCTATGTATTGGGCTTAGTAATCTGAAGCAAGGATTTGAAGAGGGAAAAGCCCAACTGTGTGAACAAAGGGATTGCAGGCAAGTCTCCGCAATCCCCCTTCCTCCCATGTGTCTAAGCAGCCGGCACACTTTTAAGATATTAGACTTTCCTTTTGCGTCCAAACAAAACGGATTGTTTTTTAGAGATCCCTTCTGTTAGAAGCTCTGAGGACGCCCTTTCACATTCACGGATCACGCCAGTCCCAACAGCAAAGGATTTTTCTAGTCATAGACTTCCCCCAGTTCTCCAGTTCCCACAGTGCATATATTTCTTTGACTTGCCTGGACCAGAGATATCATCTTATCCCAGCCAAAATCTAACCTTTCTGTCGTGCAGTGTAGAGCTCCTCTGAATCCATGTGTTTGCGTCAAGCGGGGACATTTGTTTTTGGGTTCACAGCTGTTCGGTGGTTGTCTCAGTTGTAGCTTTTCAGGCTTCCTATAAGATCCACTTTCCCCTTCAAATGATAGCGCGGTCTCCGCATCCGAGCTGGTCACTCTGAACCCCATACAACAGTCCCCCACCTCAACCTGGAGTTTAGCTGTCCCTTAACTTGCCAACAAATTCTACCTGTGCGACCATCAGCTGTTCTTTCTTTCTGTTCCGCGACAAGGCTCAGGACCCCTCTGTCTATTCCTCCACTATTTTTCTATTCTCTGGAATACATTATTAAGAGTAGAAAAATTGATTTGGCTAAGTATGGTCACATTACTTTCAAAAAATGTGGCAGTTATTAATTCCACCATTGATTAATAAAAGCTCATTGGTTTGGAGTGTTGTTGTTTTTTTTTATTAGTTTATGAGCTGAAAAAAAAGGGAAAACCTATGATTGTTCTAATTATAATTTATTTGAATATTAGGGGGTATGAATACTTTTTTTTTTTTTGGTGTTCATTTACTCTTTTCACTTAGTGAAAGACCATGTGTTTTGGATTTAAACAAATCTAGATTTAAATTCAGCTCTACCACTTCCTAGGTTTCTTATTTTAGTTGAAGAAAATGTGTATAATATCACTTGCTGTATAAGGTTTTTTTTGACCATCATATATGTGGCATATACAAAAACTAACCTGGAGAATGATTAAATGAAAACTATCTATTATTATTATTTCCCTTAATGTGAATTATTTATCATCTATTTGTGTGAAAAATTATATTGAGAAGAAACACTAAAGAGGCTGGATTAGAACTGGCATAGGGATAGGAGACATATTAGTCATATGAACTTAACCAAATCACTTAATTGCTGGAGTGTTATTTGCCATGTAATAAGTCTACATAATTTCTATCTTGCCTACTTTGTTTCTGTGAGGATTGACTAAGATAACAGAGGTGACAGAACTTGAAAAACATTAATGTCAAGTGTTTTTACTATGTTATTACTATTATGATAAGGAAAAGTGGATGCTCAGAATCCCTATAGCTCAGACTAATTTTTGAGATGCTATCAATGTGGACTATGGTTCCCTTAGAGAGTTCTCCATGTCAGAAGTGATTTAATGTGAGGAGGAGAGTAGGATTTTGGTTTTGATGTAGTGTATCCCAAGGGAAAGAACACATACATGAAGCAATTTAGGACATGTACAGGAAATTAAAGTTTGCATATATTTATGGAGAATAACTCAAAATAAGCTAAAGTAGTATCAAAAGAAATCCCTAATCCCTGCATCTATGGAAGTCAGGATCACAGGACCTTTTGGTATCTTTGAAGAAAGAAATGTATGAAGCATGGTAATGACTCATTATCACAAGGAAACTAGGTAGAGTTAAACTGAGGCAACATGGTGTAGCATGGGGTGGGAGTCAAGAATGTCATTTGTTTTTTTTTTTAATAACAAATCTTTATTGTTCAGATTATCACAGGTGTTCCTCTTTTTCCCCCCATAGCTCCCCTCCACCTGTTTCCCCAGCCCATCCAATGCCCTTACCCCCGCCACTGTCTTCATCCATAGGTGTACGATTTTTGTCCAATCTCTTCCCGCACCCCTCAGACCCCCTTCCCCCTGAGAATTGTTAATCCACTCCCTTTCTATGTTCCTGATTCTATTATATTCACCAGTCCATTTTGTTCCTCAGATTTTTTATTCACTTGATTTTTAGATTCACCTGTTGGTAGGTATGTATTTGATGTCTTTTTGTTGTTCATAATTTTTACCTTTACCTTTTTCTTCTTCTTCCTCTTCTTAAAGAATACCCTTTAGCATTTCATGTAATCCTGGTTCATTTAATGAACTCCTTTAACTTTTTCTTGTATTTGAAGCTCTTTACCTGACTTTTAATTCTGAATGATAGCTTTGCTGGGTAGAGTAATCTTAGTTGTAGGTTCTTGCTGTTCATCACTTTGGCTATTTCTTGCCACTCCCTTCTGGCCTGCATAGTTTCTATTGAGAAATCAGCTGATAATTGTATGGGTACTCCCTTGTAGGTAACTAGCTGTTTTTCTCTTGTTGCTTTCAAGATTCTCTCTTTGACTTTTGCTCAGCATATGGACTGAGGTTTGATTCCAGTCAAGGGTATATGCTCAGGTTTTGGGCTCGATCCCCAGTAGGGGGCATGCAGGTGGCAGCCAATCGATGTTTCTCTCTCATCATTAATGTTTCTATCTTTCTTCCCTTCCTATCTGAAATCAATAAAAAAATATTTTTAAAAATTATAGGGAGGTTGATGAGCTTGATATAGTTATTGCCTTCAAAGAGTCATCAATAGAAAATGTAAATCAAAAGTTATTTCTCATCAATTGTGTTCACAGAATAAATCCAGATGCAAGCTAAATCAATTTATTTACACAGATAAACATTGTCTTTCTATATATTGCATCATAACAGGAGAAAAGGTCACGAGTTTTTAAGAAGTGGCAACAACTAGATTAACCTAAACAGCCTTCCTTTCAAACCAAACAACAAATTCTGTACATACCACAACCACAGTTTTTAAAACTCTTTTTAATGCTGAATTTCAAATCATATTTGAGGTTTGTAAGAAGCATAGAGTCTGGATTTTTATACCAAATCAGCTAACATATCTGCATTGTTCTACTTTCATCCATACCTATTCATCCTGCCCATTGTTGTCCAGTCATTTTTTAAAAAAAAGAATGATGTATGCTAATTTTCTGTCTGAAACTTCCCCATAATGAGCAGATTAAATATAAACTCCACAGTAGGGTTATAAAGTCCCTATGTAGTAATGCTTTGACATATTAGGGTTGAGCAAAAATAGTTTTACAGTTGCAAGTACAGGAAACACAGAATTATTCTTGTATTATTATTTATTAATTATTGCATTATTTTCCACACAAACAACTGTGAACCTACTTTTGTCCCACCCTGTATTTTACAGGTTTATTGTTCTCTACTTCTACTTTTCTTCCTTTTCTCTTTTCACATGGTTCTTAGATTTAGTGTGCATCATAATCAGGTCAGAAGCTGATTAAAAATACTATAGATTCTTGGGCTATATCTTTTGACACTTGGCAGTGGCCTGTAAGAACTGAGGTTTTTAAGAAGTAATTGATATTCATGTCTCACTTTGAGAAACAGTGGCCTAAACCCCATTCTTCCAAATGTCTTATTATTCCTTCAAAAGTCAATCTCAGTTTGTACATTCCCACCTTTGCATCTTCTCTTAACATTTTTTTTTAGACCTAATTGACGTACAAATCCTTCATGACCTAGTTCGAATTACTCCTTCTTTGAAACTTTGGCCCAAACAAGTTTAATTTTCCTTTCACACTTTGCATGCACATTGAATGCTGATATTTGTACAATTTCCTTCAAACAATTTAGACTTTCTTTTAAGGGCTGAGAACTTCTTGGTCATTTTTGTTTCACGCTCTAGAGCTTGGCACAGTGTCTAACATATAAAAATAGATGCCAAAGAAATGCCTTTTTTAAACAATTAGAAACATTTTAACAATGAGTTGTTTTAAATTTTATTATTGATTTCAGAGACAAAAGGAGAGGGAGAGATGGAAACATCAACGATGAGAGAATCATTGATTGACTGCCTCCTTCACGTCCCCAACTGGGGATTGATCTGGCAACCAGGACACGTGTTCTTGACTGGAATCAAACCCCGAATCCTTCAGTCCGCAGGCCTATGCTGTATCCACTTAGTCAAACTGGCTAAGGCAGAAACACTTTTTGAATAAATGAATAAGTAAGTTGATGAAGGTCATTGGCTTTTATATTTAATATCAGATGAAATAGATATTGTAGTTTAGAAACTATTTGGTTGCATTCTGCCTTTGAGCATAGATATTAAGCAAATTTCCTTATTCAGTAAGAACAATTAGGAATTTTGCTAAACAGTTCATAATATAAGGTATTATTTCTTTCATCAGTAGTTGAATAATTAAAATGCAATTTTAATAGTACAAATAAAGCTCTGTACCCTACAGTTGATGAATTTGTTTAACAAAAGAGAACTTCAGATTGCATTTCAATTGCATGCCTTTAAATAGACTTTGAAATGTTTATATATCAAAGCCCAATGATGACAGATATTTGCCTTTACAGTGTTATTATTTTGAATGTAGGAAAAACAATGAAATCTTTAGATCCATACTAGGTTAAAAATTCATAGTTTTGAATAGAGTTGTCAGAAGTCTTAGTATAACTGATATGAGAATTTTCTCTGATTCTTTGTTTCAAATAAAAAGCTCTTCAAATTAAAGAACAAATTTGTTAAGTGACAATCATTCAATCAACACATATTTATTAAAGTTTCATTTTGTGTCAGATTTGGCTCTAGGACCTATAAATATATTAGTGACCCAAAGGGGCAAAGTTCCTGCTAATAGCTATTGCTTCTTGTTTGTATTGCTTCTTGTTTGGAGAGGGAGGGAGGGAAAGAGAGAGAGAGAGAGAGAGAGAGAGAGAGAGAGAGAGAGAGAGAGAGAGAGAGAGAGAATGCTATATAAAATCGTGATAAGGGCTATTTTAGTTAAGGAGGGATGAGAGTTTATTTAATCAGGTGACATTTGACCAGAGATCTAAAAGAACTGAGGGAGTAGGTCCTGTAGTAGGGATAACATTTGTGAAGGCTTTGAGGGCAGAGTGTGCTTGGGGAATAGGAGGCATACCAAGAAAGTCAGTGTAATTGGAGTGGAATAAACTGGAATAAAGAGGTAGTTAAGAAAGAGGAAACTGGAATCCAGAGATGCAAAGTAATTTATCCAAGGTCACACAGTTAGTAAGTGGTACAACAGGGACAAAGACTATTTCTGACTTCAGGGCTTTTGTTTTTAACTACTGCTTTAACTATTTGACAAGCAATACCTGGGGCTTAATTCAAAAGCAAATATTAATGGAATATACTATATTCTATCTACCATACTAAATGCTTTATATGCGTTATCTAATTTTAGCTATAAAATAACCCACACGAGGAAACTGGAATCCAGAGATGCAAAGTAATTTATCCAAGGTCACAGAGCAAATAAGTGGTACAACAGGGACAAAGACAATGTCTGACTTCAGGGCTTTTGTTTTTAACTACTGCTATATGATTAAATGTGGGTAAAAATGTTTTGATACATTCAAAATATTTTAAAGTGTATTTGGTGTAACCTATTTCAACACCTTTTTTTAAAACTTATTTTACTTGTAATCTGTGAACATTGAGTCATCTTCAGTGGGATGCTTAAGTCCTTTTGGTATGATAATATAACTTATTTCTATGAACCCATAGCACAATTGTATTGTTTCTTCTAGTTCAACCTCTGTGACAATGTCTTCATGATCCATATGTTGATTGTCTAATCATTTGAACTGTCTGGTCCTTGAGACCAATGATGGCCACGGCATGTCTATCACTTTGAATATGTACCATGTGGAAAAATATATTTGTCATTTTAGCCTATCCAAAACAAGTTATAAAAATAGTAACAAGGACAAAATACAAAGATGAGTTGCTGAGAGGAGAGGAAAGGCAATGAAGAAAAGGGATGAGAGAGACAGAGAAAGAGAGAGAGAGAGAGAGAGAGAGAGAGAGAGAGAGAGAGAGAGAGAGAGAGAGAAACTCTGCCAGGGATAAACTGACAATATATTACCAACATCAGTCTCTCAATAGCCACAAATCTATTTTTTAAAAATTCTTTATTGATTAAGGTATTGCATATTTATCCTCACATTCCCATCCCAAGCCCCTCCCCATGCATGCCACCACTCCCCTGTTTTCCGTGACCACTGGTTAGGCTTATATGCATGCATACAAGTCCTTTGGTTGATCTCTCCCCCATCCCCCTATCCTCCCCTACCTTCCCTCTGAGGTTTGACAGTCTGATCACTGCTTCCCTGTCTCTAGGTCTGTTTTTGTTCATCAGTTTATGTTGTTCATTATTTCCCCTAGATGAATGAGATCATGTGATACAAGAAATACACTTATAAGAACCTAAAATGAGACAAGCAATAATGGTTATGCTGAGAGGCAAATGAATCAGTCTGTGGTGAGTTTCTTTCTGGGCCAATAGTTCTTTTGAGTTCCAATTTCGATGTCAAACAGTTCCTTATGTGTACATGTCAGCAATGTTATTTCAGTTCTGGGCCAGTCTACTTTGGATTCAGAAAGATTCTGCTTTTATTCCCCATTCTTAGTAGAAAACACGTCAGAAGGACTGGCAAATCTTACTTTTCTTTCATCCTCACTAATCTCCTTATCCTAAAAACTCCCTCTAAAGCTTGTTCATATTCACAAAGTCAAAAAGGGAAAGAAATTTTAATAAAAGTTTATTCTTTGAAATAAATTAGATTGGAAACTCCTGGGAACCAGGTAGCAATTTCATTTAGCTCTGTACGTCTAGTACCCTGCCCAAGGTCTGGTACATGATAGGCCTTAAGAAAATGTTTTTTGGAACAATGAGTGCCTCAGTGAAGCTTGGGCTATAAAAATGTGGTAGATAATGTCAACAGTGTCCTATGTGAGCACACAGGGGGGTGGCATTATAAAATGTTGAATCCAGTTTTTTTAGTACTGATTATATTTTACCCAATTGGTGAAATAATTTCATTCCTTTATTCTTCATGTTCTTCCTTTCTTGAGAGAGAAGGGCCATTCTTCTCCCTGGTTTCCATGCTTAAATCTCCAAACAAATATAGGACTACCATAATTAACTTAACAGCTTAAATTAATTAATTATTCTCAAAGATTTACATGAACAATTATCCAAAAGGGATATGTTCCAAGATCCCCAGTGGATGCCTGAAACCTTGAATAGTACCAAACCACAAATATATATTATATAATTAGACGCCTGGTGCACGGATTTGTGCACCAGTGAGGTCCCTCAGCCTGGCCTGCAGGGATAGTGCTGAAACTAGCCCAATGCACAGATTCCTCCCATGCATGTCCAGCTCATATCGCCTCATCCTTATCGACCAGACCCCAGCAGCAAGCTAACCTACTGGTCGAGTGTCCTCCCCCTGGTGATCAGTGCGCATCATAGCAACTGGTCAAACAGTCCAAGGAATGGTTGGACACTTAGCATATTAGGTTTTGATTATATAAGATGTTTTCCCTATACATGCATACTTGTGGTAAAGTTTAATTTATAAATTAAGCAGAGTAAGAGATTAATAATAACAATATTAAAATAAAATGCATAACAATATACTGGAACAAAAGTTATGTGAATGTGTTCTCTCTCTCTCTCTCTCTCTCTCTCTCTCTCTCTCTCTCTCTCTCTCTCCCCTCTTTCAACCAACCTGATAACCAAAAGGGCTACTAAGTGACTAATGGACGGAATAAAGTAATGATTTATGTCCCAGGCTAGGACAGAACAGAGGATGTGTGATTTTACTATGTTATTGAAAATGGCACACAATCCTTCTGAATTTTTTACTTCTGGAATTTTCCATTTAACATTTTCAGAAAATTTGCAAAGTGAAACCACTTATAGGGGGTGACTACTGTACATTTAAAATAATTAAAAATAATCTTCATCCAAGGGTATGCTTTTATTGATTTTTAGAGTGAGAAAAGTGGAGAGAGAAAGAGAGAGAGAAACACTGATTGGAACAAACACACAACCTAGGTATGTGCCCTGACTGGGAACTGAAACTGCAACCTTTTGGTGCATGGAATGACACACCAACAAAGCCAGTCAGCTAGTGCAGAACTATTGTACTTTTTGATAACTGAAGCAGAGCTTGGATTCTCTTCACTTGTCTCCTCTACTGTTCTTCATGGCTCAGGATTTGCTGTCTTGCACAGTGGGAAGGCATTATTAAATTAGCTAGCTGGATATTTAATGGAGCACTCATTTCTCTTTGTTATTTGTCCTAAGTATTACATAGGAGGGCCTGTAGAACATTGTGCTTCTTAGATAGAATATTTGTCAAAATTTCAAGGGGAAAAAATAGAAACTCTTAGAAATGCACAACCTGATAGAAAAAATTAATTTATTTAGAAAGTGTGAGACAAATTATGTTTATATTGTTCTCTTATATTATATACTAGAGGCCCAGTGCACAAAATTCGTGCACAGACAGGGGGTTCCCCAGCTCTGACTGCACCCTCTGCAATTTGGGACCTCTACACCTTTTTCTTATCTAGCTAACCTCTTCACATTTAAAAAAATTAACTGAAATATCACCTACTCTAGGAAATCCTCTTTGAACAAATGTCTTTACAATCTGTATTAAGTATTTTCATAGTATACCATTATTTTTCTTTAACAGCTACTTAGAGTGGATGCAATGTGGTTTTCATTCTTGCATCTGAATTTTTTTCTTTTTGCTCTTGTAATAGCAAAGTTTATCTAATATATATTTTCCCTTCAAGGGCTTATATTTGGTTCAGTTTCTAGTTGGCTCCCTGCTTTTTTACAAGCAACAAATTTGGGTTGTGATAGTAAGCCTCAGTTGTAATCAATCCTGTAGATCTCTCTATCTGAATATTTCTGTAATACCTATCACTTTAGCATACCAAAGATTGTGTTCATTTATAGAAAATAATACTAAATGTCACCTGATCATTTGATCTTCTAGTAATATTTTATAGAAAGATGTATTATTCTAGTAATTTAACTATTACAAAACTGAGGCATACAGAAATAAATTACATTGAACAATAAAGAATGACTCAAACATCAAAGCATAGTACACTTAGGGCCTCCCTTGTCCTGTGCCTCAGATATCATAGCATAGTACACATGGAACTCAGCTTCCTTTAAAATAGGAAGAGATGCCATATTCATGAAGCAGCTGATTTTTATTTAAGGGCCTTACTTGTTCTGCACCTTTTCAGAGGGGTGAGTAGGGGCTGAGGGAATTTGAGAAATCCCAGACAGAATTCTCCTCCTAAAAGATTTTGCTAAGCTGGCCACTGGGACCACTAGGCATTTATCCAATTAAAACCTGAACACATAGCAATAACAAAGGCACTACTAGTCTCCTACTACTAATGCATAAGGATCAAACCCCAGACTGCAGGAACTCACCCCGCAGTCAGGACCAGGCCGCTGGGTAGACCTGAGCTGGTGCTTCTAACTCTTGGGAGAGGGAGACTTCCCATGGCTGTAGGCTATAGGGGAACAGGCCCATAGCACAGGATGGTCAGCAGAGCGGCTTCTTCACCTGGGATTGCAGGGCAGCTTGGCCAGGCTCTGCCTGGCCTGTTCACGCCATGATCGCAGGTCAGCTTGGCCTGGCCTATTCTGTTCTCCCAATGATCGTGGGTCAGCTCAGCGTGGCCTGCTCGCCCCATGATTGCAGGGCAGCTTGGACTCTGGCTCTTTATCCCCTGATTGTGGGGCAGCTTGGCTTGGCCTATTCATCACATGACCGTGTGGCAGCTTGGAATGGGTTATTTTTTTACCTGCAATCGCATTGCCACCTGCTGGGGTCTAAGCCACCTGATGCTGCCTGCCCGGGTCCCCATCTCAGCTTGGCTCCACCAGTGGCTTCAGGTGTTGCCCTCTGCTGCCTGCCCATGTCCCCAACTCCATTGGCCACATAGGACCTCTGCCTCTGCTGCCTGCATACGCAAATTTACTTGCCATCTTTGCTGGGTTAATTTGCATACCACTCCTGATTGGCTGTGGGCATAGTGAAGGTACGGTCAATTAGCATTTTTCTCTTTTATTAGTGTAGCTTGATGCCATTTTAGACTTTTAAAAAAAGCTTTCTCAGTACTTCAAAGAGATCTATACAATTACAGTATATAAACAAAGACCTAACCTGATGCAATATTCCTTATTCCTTATTGACTTCATCTAGCTATCAATGGACATTTACCTTTGAATTGTCAGTAAAGAAACATGTTCTTTTTACATTTTACCCGTGAGATTTGCTCTAAGTATATAATATTTACTGATTATTCTATTTGCTGAGTTACATTGCTAATATTTTAAAATATTTTCCTGATTGACATTAACCCAGAGATTCCCAGAAAGTTTAGAAAGTTAGAAGTCCCTCTTAAAAAAACATATATATTTGATTTTAGAAAGGAAAGGAAAGGGAGGGAAAGATAGAAACATCAGCGATAAGAGAGAATCATTGATCTGTTGCCTCCTGCATACCATACACTGGGGATCTACCCTGCAACTTGGGCATGTGCCCTGACAAGGAATAGAACTGTGGCCTCCTGGTTAATTGGTCAGTGCTCAACCAGTGAGCCATGCCAGCCAGGCTAGAAGACCCTCTTTTTTAAAAAAAATTTTTTTTATTTTTCACAGAGAGGAAGAGAGAGGGATAGAGAGTTAGAAACATCGATGAGAGAGACTCATCCATCAGGTGCTTCCTGCACACCCCCTACTGGGGATGTGCCTGCAACCACGGTACATGCCCTTGACTGGAATCGAACCCAGGACCCTTCAGTCCGCAGGCCGACGCTCTATCCACTGCATCAAACCGTTTTGGCAAAGACCCTCTTAATTGAAGTGATAATCTTGTGCCTCATGTTTAACAGAATGTTGTGTAGTGGAAATAATGGCTGGGGTTTGAGCCTTACTTCAGTCTATTATGTACTAGCTGTTTAACCTTGGGCAAGTTATTTAACCTCTTTGCACTCCATTCTCTTAATTTCTCTTCATTTATAAAATCACGATGATGACTGTCTCTCAGGATCATTGATGAGTATACATGAAATGTGGAGTGCCCAGCATAATACATGAAATGTGGAGTGTCCCATACTCTATTCATATTCTTTAGTGTCAGCACTGCCTTAACAACCCCCAGGAGATTTCATGTCCAGGGAAATGAAAAGTGGCTCCTCTTTCCCCAAAGGTTGGGGACCGTCAGATATAATCAACCCTGGAGATATTTACATAACATTTATTTTTTGCATTAACACCAAAAAAACCTTTTGACTGGGAGCTTAGTACAAATAACTTAACAAGAAAGTATACAGTTAGGGAGAAGCAGACTTACACTAACAGTACTAAATGTTCACTTAATGAATGTTTATTTTCCTGAAATCTGTGGGGCCACAGACTCATGCCATTGAAAAATAATTAAAGCATAATGAAAATAGTAATGCAATGTTATTGTTAAAGTTCATTTATGTATTTATTTGTTATTTTTTCTCTCTAGACAATGTATAATAGAATATCTAGGCTACTGCTCATTTTTGTTGTTGTTGTTATTGCTTAAAATAAAAGGAAAATAGAGGTTTCAGAGTGGAAGG